>JAVUNC010000019.1:1687500-2887500 GCA_032173965.1 Sitta carolinensis
GCATCAAAATAGCTATTCCTTATGCATCCCATAGGACACTCCACATTTTTAATTATGAGAACACTGCAGGCTGGGCGGAAGGAAGGTGCAAGGGTAAAAAAAAATCTAGAGTTCTTTAAAGACCTGGAAAACGGTTGGATGCGGTGTCATTACCCTTCAGTAACTTGTCCTGGAATTTTTGGTCCATAAAGATTTTCCCCTCATCTGATGCACTAACATAATTTGCCAGCTGCTTCCCCCACCTCCCCACCCCTGCAGCAGAAGCACAGAGACACGGGTTTAAAAGGTGCTGGGGAAGGGGAGGAAAGAATGCTTTTTGAAAGAAATGGGGCTGGGGGGGAGGAATGTCAGTGCTCTTATCCTTCTTACTGTTTAAATTTAACAGTTCAACAGATGCATTACCTCTCAGCTCATCAAGTGGTTTAGCAATTTCCGCGAGTTTTACTACATTCAGATGGAGAAGTATGCGCGGCAAGCCATCAACGACGGGGTCACGAGCACTGAGGAGCTGTCTATAACCAGAGACTGTGAGCTGTACAGGGCCCTGAACATGCACTACAATAAAGCAAATGATTTTGAGGTAGGCACTGATCTTTGTTTCTCTGTGTGTGTGAGTTGCTCCGAGGTCCAGGCTGCCTTTAAAATAATGTACCTTTTTGATGTGGCCGTGACCACTGGAATCTTGGCATTCCACGTCCCTGAATGATGCTAATTAATTTTTTTAGCCCTGGTAGTTGGAGACTTATGCCTCACTAGGACCTGACAAGAGAGAAAAGTTTTCGCTTTTTTCTTTTATAAGTTTCTTAGTTTTGACTTTCTGAAGTTTCCTGTAGGAGGGACAGTAGTAAAAGAAGTCACCTCACAGCTCTTCTAAAGCTCCCTAATTTTGTGATCAAGCACTTAATTTGATTTACAGAACTAAAATGCATTTGCTTTGTCCAACTGCAGGATAAAATGAGCACTCGAAGTGTATACTGTGTTTTCTGCTGTAACAGGTTTGTGGCTTTGATTAAGACTCCTGTTTACAGGCCAGCCTGGTGGCTCAGCAGACCATTGTTATCATTAACATGCTGACCCTCGGCGATACCACGGGAGAGTGTTTCTCCCTGCTGAGGGTGGCAGTTTGCATTGTTCAGGTAGTCAGATGTAATGATGCATTTGAACAGGGTGTGCATGTGGGGGAGGCTCGAGTAATCCCATCTCTTGGTGGAGTGGGAAAGTGATGGTGCTACTAATTATTTTTTTTTTTTTTTTTTTTTTTTTGTCTGCACCATTCACTCAGGGTCAAGTTGCATAATGATTCCCCCTCCTGTAGCAAAAGGGACATTTGTCAGCATGAGGAGGGTGACTTCCTGCCTAAAATCCTTCTGATAGATTTTTAGCAGGACTTGATGTCATAGCACATCAGTTCAGATGATGCTAGAAGTCTAAGTGAAGACTTTGTTGTCTTTCTTGGTTGTTTCCCCCTGTGCTGGGCTGGCAGAGTTTTCTGGGAGGATGATTGCGTGGAAGGGGCAGATGAAGGAAGAGGGTTTCTCGAGGGTTCCTCGAAGGTTTTGTCACTCATGGTGGATGATGGCAAAATCTGGACTGGTTTTGGTGTGCCATGACCCCTCAGGCACTCCCTGCTAGGAACTCAAGCAGGCACAAGACAGGAGACTCCCACCCCAGCTCTGCCCTGATGCCAAGCCACAATCACTAAACACAGGAATAGAAAAGGAAATACACCACGAGATAAGTGTGACCAACTTTTTCCTCGTGCTTAGATTCCCTCAAGTTTTTTCCTTGCTAACATTTTTCTGTTCATAGGACATAGGTTGAAATGTTCCTTGTGCTCTAAAGTTCTCATACTGTTGATGGTTTCAGACACTTATTACTCATTTTCAAAGTGTTAGTGCCAGTGTTAATGCAAGTGGATTACTCCAGTGGAGAATAGTGGGGAGTGTGTATGTGTTTTCAAGTAGATAAGAAAACATAAATCTTATTTGTTTAGTACTGCTAGTGATTGCATCTCCTCGGGTCTTGCAGTGGAAAGGAGCCCCTTGGTTTGTGTCCCTCCATCGTTGAGGGAAAGAGATATTATAAATGCTGATTGCAAATTCATTCATGTAGTCTTCCTTGTGTTATGTACTATAATGAGAATTTCATAGAGTTCAGGTCTAGATTTTGCTGAGGATCCAGCAGTAATGAGAACATTAAACTGTGTGATGCAGTAACTTTTCCTGATAAATGCCCATCCCCTCCCCCACAAGCTGGAAAGCAAAAATTACAAGTACTGTAATGTTGAAATTGGATCCAAAAGGATTTAGCAAACTGAGCATTTGCCATATTTAGTGTCATCAAAGTTCCTTCCTCTCATACTTCAATGATGCTTTGCTGATCTTCTGATTAGTCTGATATGCTATTTCTCTTAAATCACCTACACTGTCATTCCTGAACCCTTCCGTTTATCTGATCTTGGGTCACATTCATGCAGACACTTCATGCTTATAGGCCTAAACTGACTATTAGGAAAATAATTCTAAAGTTAGAACGTGTGTTTGGTCCCTATCAGGCTGTGCCATTGATTTGTTCAAGAATTGGTGATACTGTGTTCCTTTCCCTGGGCATTGCCACTGACAGCTTGTAGCAAAGTCAAATAAGATGTTTAACAAACCACATGTCCTATCGTTTTTAGCTTTACCACTGTACCCTTGTGGCTGTGAGCCAGAGCCAGAGCCAAGGCCTCCTCCTGTGCAGTGCAACTTTGCCTGTGTTTTGTGTGTACACATGTGGAGCCAGATCCACATTTTTCTGTCTTGCAGTAGGGTTAGCTGGAGAAACATGTGCTGAGCTGAACGGAGCAACCAGGGACTGAGTTTTGAAAGGGAGAAAAATAAAATAAAAAAAAAAAGAACAGTCTGGGATTTTGTGTAAAGTGAAGGTGCTTCTTTATTCTGGGGCTGTTCCTTCAGGGAAGAAGAAGGTGGGCTGTCCTGGTGAAAGAAAGCCACAACTGTCAGTGTCCCAGCTCAAGTGAGGACAGCTTGCTGTGCCACTTGGTATCTGTCTCATCTGAGGTGTTGCCTCAGGCTTCTGAGTGCCAGCTGCAACAATTAAAATCAGGTATTGTTGCTCTGTATTAAAGGAAAAAGAGAGGAAAATAAAAATTAAATAATTTCCTAACTCTCTTCCAGCATCAGCCCTAACACAGGTCATCAGAGCTCCTAGTTGTGACTGGCAGGATGATTGAAAACTAGGGGGATACCGTGCTTTGAGTTAAAATAGAGTTAAAAAACATGAGTTGAAACAAAGATGAGTTTAACATGAGTTAAAAACCAAAAAGAGAGTGTTTATTTTCAGATTTATGTACTCAAAACAACCAAAAGGAGGATGATGCCTGAGTTTTAGCCTTGCTTTGTCTCCCACTCCTCAATCATCCTTGTTCCCTGGTGTTTTTTAGCAGTTGCCATCATTCTCCACGTGTTAACATCTCTCTGCACAGTGGCCATTCCTTTTCCTAGCAGGCATTTAACAACTCAGCCTTGGTTCTGAAGTGTCAGGGTGTCTCTGGTGGCAGTTCTGCTCCGTGCCCCCCTGCCTGCTCCTCTTGGGGTGGGCAAACCAGTCGCCCTGAGCTCTGCTCCACGGGAACTTGCCTGATCCTGCAGAGGTAGTTATTGAGAGGGATCACAATAGTGAGGTGCCTGCCAAGCTGGGTTATTTGCACAAACACACTGTCTGCAGTTTTGGTGCACTGGCTGCAGCACTTGACGTCTCCAAGGGGCAGAAAACCATTTTTAAGGAGTTTGCCCTTCTTTTGGCTGGGGAAAACTCATGCTGGTGGGAAAAACCTAATTAAGAGCAGTTGTATTCAGGTCTTAGCAGAATGTTTAGCTAAAGGCACTCTGAGTTAGTCCCATAAAGATCAATGGGATGATGTAAAACAAGTCAAATAACACTACCTATAAAATCTAAGTAATAACCCAGTCATGTAAGTGGCCTACAAGCCCTTGAGAGGAATGCAGGCTGCCAACGTGTTCAGGAGGGATGATGATTTTAGGTCACTCTCATTTTGGGATGCTCAATAAGAGTCACTTTGTCAGGAGGTCCTCAACAGTCCATTCCCTGAAAATGAAGTGTGCCCAGCACTGCATCCAAAAATTAAGACATCCTAAATTATAAAAAATGCTGCCCACTCACATGCCTATTTTAGGAACCTGTATTCTTCCCCAGTTTCATCTGCAGGATTCATCTTGAACTGAATATGTGTTCATCAAAAGGAGAATTAAAGTCCTCGAACCTGATTCTCATTCAAACTAAGGCCACTTTTGAGTGGTTTAGCAGCACACAGGCACTGTAGAGTCTACATCCACCCTAATACTCGGGAGGAGTGCAAAGTGGCCTCAAGAGAAGTGCAAATCAAGTCTGTAGCCTGCTATCTGGCATGCCAAGGGCTGCTCTTTCCATGCAAGCTGCCCTGCTGTGGCAGACTCCACGCTTCTGGTGGCCCCAGCAGTGAGCACAGCCCAACGGGACAGTTGTTTGTGTCAGTGTTCCTCTCCTCACATTTCTCCCTCTGCTGTATGCTTCCTCCTTCAAGGGCTTTATTGTTGCAGCGTTTCAACATCGTTCTCAGCATTCTTAAAGACAGAGTCGGGAGGCTGCTGGCTGCTGATCTGCAGCGAGGGGACTAAAGCTGCTCTGGCAATTTGAGAATAACAAATGTAACTGTCCTGAGTCCTCTGAAGGAAAACTGAAACATAGGTGGCCAGATGGTATTTCTTTTTCACTTAAAAATCTTGGTTTCAGGGAACTTAATTGCTGCCCTCTGGCCTTTTTCCTTTTTTTTTTTTTTTTTTTTTTTTCTCCCTTCTAATTCTGAAGAGGCTCCCTTGTGAAACAGCAGAGCTTTCCTTGAAACTGCCCAGGACACGAAGCTGGTTTTTAATCAAGTAACAAAACCCACGGCTTGCAATAGAAGGTCCGTGCGTTGCATGTATCAATTAATGCTTATTAATCAGTTTTTGCAGTTAGTTAAGTGCAGACCATGGTTGGGAGCTATTAGGGAGGGAGCTGTGAGGGGAATATTATTGCAGCACTACACCCGGGTCGGCTGTTTGTGTCCTTTGGAATCAAGGTGTTTGTATAATGAAGTTGGCATGTTGATATATGATCTATTTTTTAATGTCATTACAATTTTAGTTCCCTCTGCCTTTTTGTCATTGGGTTGCATTTAAGCACAGCAAGCCCAACTTTAAACTTCCTTACTCAACAGCTTTATTAGTTATAACGTACCGTGACCTTTCTCAACATTCTTAAAGAAAAAGATACAGTGTAATGTCACTTTACTTTGCTTATTGTTCTTTGTTGTGGTGAACAAAGCATTTTCTACAGTGGCTATAGCACATAATTATACAGCTTTCAATAGCGGTGTCTTGGCACATATCAAAGTTCAGAAGAGCCTTTAGAAAAAAAAAGATGTTTTGTGGCAGCCTAGGGAGGGTCTCATCTTTCCTTCAGAAAATAGTTCAAGGCTCTTCTGTCAAGCTTCCCTACTTAGAGCTTTTTCTCCTCCTGCTTCATAAAGTTTAAAGGGGATTCAGTGGAGTTCTATGATCTATTTCCTTTGAAAGATTGTTCCTTTGCACAGAGAAGTCCTTTGACTTCAAGAGTTCACAGATTCATGTCTTTAGGTATCATATGTCTGACCTTATCAGTTACTCTATTTAATGTAGGAGAAAAAGTCTCAACTCTTTGTGTTTGTCTGTTTTGCCTCTGTGAAATGATTTGGTGAAAAGACCATCCTTTTTAACACACCACTGAGAGGCCGTTTCTGACTGTAACCTACCCTGTGGTTCTTCTTTAAAAAAAAAAAAAAAAAAATTGTCCTTGTGTTTTGTGTATGGATGATTTCACAGTGAGAATAGAATTATACAAGGACAGACACACATTAAAAAAAAAAAAAAAAATCTTTTGCTCTTTTTTTCCTAAATGATCTATTGGCTATTTTGGTGGCTGCTACTCTGGTTCCCCAACAGGCACAACCATTTAACAAACACAGAGATAGCGGCTGGAGTGCTGGGCCAGCAGTAGGTTTTCCCTTGCTTCGACCTACCCCAAAGGCCTTCATAATTAATTGTCCTTCAGAGATGAGGAAAGTTCAGAGACAGTGTGTGTAGCGATGTCTATTGTCTGACATTCAGTTCTCCTTCCCTCAGCTCTTTTTCTTCATTCCACAAAGGGTTATCAATAGGAGCAGGGAGCAAGCTCTCTTCTAACAGCTGCTGGTGGTGGCTGTAGCTTTCTGTGGAAGGTATCATTGTGTTCAGCCATCTATGGATTAAATGGCTGGAAAAGTTCTAACAACCCTTTCAAACGGGCGTGTTTATTTCATCTAGATTACACAGACCTATTTAGCTAATTAAAAACTTTCTCAGAACCCCTTCTCTCCTATTCAAGGGAAGGGAAAAAAAAAATTAAAACACTGCTGTAATTATGAAGAACGGCAGCAATGAAACTTCGTTAAATAAATGAAAAATTCGATCTGTCAGCTTTGATCCAAACGCACCCAAATAAGCACAGGCTTGTTTGTTGGGTTGTTCTGTGGTTTTGGTTTGTGGTTTGTTGGTTTTTTTTTGTTTTTTTTTTTTTCCTTAGAGGGAAACAAGGTGCACAGTAGAAAAAGCATAAAAGAAAACATTGATATAAGCTGAAAAAGAAACAAACACTTGCTCAATTTATAAAACTGACACAGTTCCTACTGCCTTTGCTCCTAACATCAAAGTGCAAAGACACTGGAGTTTGCTAAACAGATTACTAATATTGTTGTGCCTTCTGTGATTAATTTAGAATCCACTGTGGCATAATTATTAAACTTCATATACAACAGAACAAAATTATATACATGCTTCCTTGTTTTCCCTGATGATATGCTAAACAAAGATATGGTGGGGTTAGTAGATAGGCAAGAAGTACAGTCAAATTAGAGAGAGCTGTTTATTAATAATGGCTATGTTACTGCTCCAATTAATTGGGCGAAGCCAAAAAGGACAAATACAATCATTCTTCCACTGAACAGTTTAACTAGCAAATTAGGGGGGGGGGGTGTGTGTTTAATTTTTTTCTCTCTCTCTCAAAAAAAAAAAAAAAAAAAAAAAGAACTCCACTATGGACCTTCACCTGAGTTCTTCACAAATACATCACTTTGCAATGGGAAGAAATAATCATATAAAATATTTTCTGGGCTCCATCTCACTTCCTGACTGTTAAGAAGGACTGCACAACAATCAAGATCAATTATTGTACTGATTAAGTTATTATGTCTGGCATTTTGAAACAGGTTTTCTGTATTTAAGAAGAAATTGCATACAAAGTAGATGCAGCTAATACAGTAATGCAAAAAAAGATCATAAAAAATTAAAGTTATTCTTATGAATCTTTCATTAGAGGCAATGAAAAGGGACATTGGTGAAGCCAAGTGCTTTGTTCTTCTGAGCTCCTCTTGTAGGTCCAGATCCTGCAAACAATTACAGACTTGAATGTTCCTTCTCTGAGAGTCCTGTTGGCACCTTCAGCCTCTCCTGCTCTTTCACAGTTTGCCCACTTCAGCCTGTAGATTACTAACGGCGTTATTCTCCTTCACCAAACAGATGTTCCCTTCAAAAACTGATAAATTTCTGTAAAATATGTATATATATATATACCACAAAATCACACAAGTGTATGGAGGCAAATGCTTTTATGCAGGAAGAGCTGTTGGGAAATGATTTAAGGCTACTCAGAGCTTTTCAGATTACTCCCCACCACAAATAACATGTTAAGTACTAAATTACCCTAAGCGGTGTTTTATTACTGATCAATAAAATAGTAATCTTGTCTTTTAGCATGGAAAAATATTTTAGTGGGGTTTTTTCTGGTTTAGTTCAGGGATAGTTGTAAACCAGAAGGCAAAATTCTCTCTGGAAAAAAAAAAACAAAAAACAACCCAACAAACCCAAATCGAAGCTCATCCTCATTTGTTTCTAGCTTTGCTTTGAGGGAATCCTAGGATTGTTCCAGCTGCATGGTGTTGGGTTTCTGTTCCTGTGTGCATGTAGTGATGATGTTTTTTTGGGGGGGGGTTTGGTTTTTTTTGGTTTTGTTTCTTTTACAATTATTTACCCGTACTCATCATTATTGCCCCGTCCTCTTCTCAAACAAAACAAAAAAAAAACCCATTCCCATTCACCCCCCCGAAAAAAAAAAAAATAGGAAAAAGAAAAGGCACCAACAGAAACAAAACAAAACTTGGCAAACTCTTCTGACTCCTAGTGCCATTTCATTTTGCATTCAACAAGGGGTACTGGGAATTGAAACGTCAACTGGAGATGGAGAAAAGCACCAATTTATAAGTGTGTTAGCCTTGCACAATTCAAGATTCCTTTTGCTGGCTGCACACATTATAACCCAGCATCTCGCCACTCTCTTGTGGCAGTTGTGAGGAATGGCTATTCCTTCCCGTGTGTGTACTACAGGCCTCTAAAGACCCTTATTTATTCTCTCCCATGTCACCTTGTGTACAGTCTGGTCTGTGACACTGATGGTGATTATGTCATTATTTTGCTCTGGGGGCTTTGGCACATCTGCAGAGCTGATGCACATCTTCTTTGTTACGCTGGCATACGTCCCATATCGCAAATGCTTCATTAGCCTTACTGCCTGCCTCCTTGCCAGACAAGAATACCCAAATCCAAGCTTCTTTTTCCTCTGGTCTTTTGTGTCTGTGATGAGCCTTTATTCATCTTCCTAGTTCTTCCCTGCTTTCTGCTTTTCTGTGTAAAACCGATTTCCAGATGTCCGTCGTTCTCCAAAATCCCATCGTGGGTGAGGAGTGAGAGGCAAGGTGAATTTTAACCCGTGTCATCCCTCCCTTGCTTAGAGTCTTATCCCTCACAAGGTGAAATGCTTTTTCTTTCAGTCTGTACCTAGCAGGAATTTGTTAGGAAATTTTACAACCTGGTGTTTTTTTTTTTAAAAAAAAAAAAAAAAGGGAAAATAAATCAATGATAATTCTTACCATTTTATAAATCCTAGTTGTGGTAATGGGTAACATGCAAGTTGCACGTTTTTTGCAGACTTTCTTTTAGACAGCACAGCTGAATTTCTCACTCAGAACTTTTGGAGGAGCAGCACTGTCTAGTGAATTCATGAGACCTGATTAGCTGAAATTTCTTATATCCTGTGTTAATGTGTCACATTAGAAGGTCATAGAACGCTTTTTACTGTGAAAATTGAGGAAAATGTTTGATCTTCTAAACTTTATCTACGCTGTTCTATATAAATGTCATACCAGAGAGATGTGAAATAGTGGGTTATCTTACTAGCTTTGTAATATTTTTCCCTCTGTTTCCCACCCATGACACTGAACTAAATTCTGGGCTGGATTCTCAGTGTCTGGTGTAAATCAGCTCCAACAATCATTGCAGCTAATTAATATATGCCAGCTGAAGAGCTGCCTTTTGTTGTGCTCCTATACAGTCAAGTGTGTGAATATATTTTAAATGTTAATTGGAAAAAAGTTTCATCTAGTTTTTTTTTTAAACTAAACATTGAATGCAGCCCCGGATTTGGAGTCACAGAGCCATCGTGTTCGTGGATGTGGGGTGGGGGGGGGGGGTTGTTTTTATTTTTGTGAGGCATGCTTGCCAAAAGAGGAGGTCCCAGTCAATCCTGTGGCACAGTGCAGGGTCAGGGCTGTGTGACTGACTTTAACAGAAGTCTTACAGATAGGGTTGCCCATCCTATAGGACTTTGAATAGGTCACCTTCACACAGAACACTGTTTCCTTGATAGATTCAATGTGTTTTAAAACGGACCAGAGTCAGGCTCTCATGATGTCAATTAGCAAACTGTCAAAATACTTTGGAAACCGTGGGAGAGGTTTAGCAGCGCTGTGACCCGTGCTGGTTTCTGGGCCAGCTTTCTGGGGTCCTGCCCTTTCTCAGAGCAGATATCCCTGGCCTGAGAGAGCAGTGGCAGCACAGGTCTGCTTGCAGGCAGACCTTGCACACTGGGTGAGGAGGCAGTGGGAATGCTGCTTCCAAACACACCCAAATCTTTAAGGGCAAATATTGAGGTTGTGAGGAAGTGGCAGCATTGCACGGATCCAGGAGGACTCTGTGTCCTTCACCTGCATGAGACAAAGCGAACCTGGGAGCAGGAGGAGCTGCAGTTGTAACATTAATAGCACAGAAGTGAAGAAATATCATTCAGTTCAAGTGGGAGGCAGTGTCCATGGCACTGGATCACTTACACATGCAACAGTATAGCTGAATTCTGTGTGCAGACAGAGTCTTCCTGATAGGTAAGTGTGGGTGGGTGAGACATAGAGGGGCAGCCAGAAGGGTTGGCCGAAGGTAGTCAGTGTTTTGGAGATGATTTCTCCCTTTAGATCTGGAAGGGGCAAGGTTCAGCTTTCTTATCTGCAGAGGGGGAAGGTACACGGGCGGGCTCTGACTCGTTTTGTGTGCCCTCTGTGGGAGGCTGTTTCAAGGCTCTGGTGGAAAAGTGCTGTCAAAAGCAGCCCTGTCCAGGTGGTGGTCCAGAGTGCTCAAAGAGGTGGCCTTGAACTTGTTTCTCTAGTTAGTGGAGAGGCTTTGTAGAGAGCAGCAAACCAGGGTGGCATGATCTCCGTTGCTAAGCAGACAGACTGCTGTGACTGGGACTGAGGTAGAACTGTGGCACGGACGTATAAATGTGTTTAAAGCAGTTGTCTGCAACTTCAGAAAGTTTGTAGAGGAGAAAGGGGAAAATAAACATTGCAAATGAAAGGTCTTTAAGTGCCAAATATCAGTGTTGGGCGGGGGAGCTGGAGCAGCTTATCTCTTGCAATTGCAGAGAGGGCTGGCTCCATCAGATGAGGCCCAGCCTCGAGGTTATCTCATCCAGGGCTGTCTGGAGTCGCACCACTTCCTTCCACAAGGGATAAAGGGAGTCAGATGAGAAGGGAGCTCACTCCATTAGGATGCAAGACTTTGTCTTCTGGCCTCCCAGGCTGGTGAGCCTCACCGGTGCCTGGAGCTGGTAACAGGGTGTTTGTAGCCCAGTTTGGCCAGCTGCATGGCTCAGGATGGCATGGTTGGAGCAGTTTATCCCATCATGATGGGCTCTGGGTGCTCATAAAAGCATGGTTGCACTGGGAGGAGATTTTTCAGATTTGTTCTGGTGGAGACAGCTTTATGTGCAACACCCCTCACCCATAAGCATGCACAATTTCCTTCCCCTGCCCCTACCCTCTGCCACTGGAAAGAGGAAAGGAGGTACCCTCTGCCAGAGGGCATGCTTGCCACCTTCATGCCACCCCCAAAAGGACCCTGGTGACAGCCTGCTTCCCTGCCAGACTGATTAAACACCACCTGCTTCCCATCCTTCTCCCCTACCTCCCTCCTCACTCCCCCCAGCCCAACCCATGCAAACCAAGGAGGAGAGGGCACAGTTGGGGCTTTTTGAGGCTTTTGAGGGCCAGACACAGAAGAGAAAGGTGATTGCAATGCAGAGCGATGGGAAGAGTGTGCAAAAGCAAGCAACACCAATTATAAATGTTACTGTAGTGTTGCAACATATCTATCTATATATATAGATATATATATAAGATGTATTTAGATGCATAATAGTTTTCATTATCACTTTTACTACAGTGTTAGTGGTTCACCTATGGAGCCAAATTCTACTGAACATTAAAAACATCCTTGCAAAGTACAAGTTCTGTGAGCCAGTTTACCTCTATATCAGTGGTCTAACCAGCAGGTTCTGCATGCCTGGAGCTTTCACACATGGAAATACACCATGAAAGCAGAGGACTTGCTGCTGGTGCAAGACATAACCTGCTGTGCCTCCTGGTCCTTCTGAGTAACACATCACACTCCCATCTGGCTGATGTGTCCAGGAGAATATGCAGTAACCTCCCTGCTGAGACAGAATTGGGTGGTCATCCCTGTGCTCACTTTTCTGGGCAGGTTTTTTGTGGGCGCCTGTGTGTGGTACCTGCCAGAATTTGGCAGCAGGGTACATAATATGCTGCTTGGCATTGTAGGCAGCCTCTTGTAGCAGATTGCATTTCACCACAATGGGCTGAGTTATAGTTAGATTATTCTTATGCGTGAGAGTTTTTATTTCTCCTTCCAGTTTTGTGTGAGACAGCTTCTGGAGTGTGACAGTAACCCCTCCAGTGGTTCTTTCTTACATTTCCCAACACACACTAAATGCCCAGCTAGCATAAGCTGTAGGAGTCTTAGTGATTTTTCCATTCTGTGGCGCTGCCACTGGCAATGCAGCAAGTTAAGGACAAACAGAGTTTCCATTAGGAGCCTCTACATCTCATGCAGTTCTAATTCATCAGTACAGCAGAAGAGGAATTTAATAATCTTCCCAGCACAACACCATTGATGACTTTCGAGGACGGAGAAGGGAGAACTGAACTTCAAGGAGCAAAAAGTCTAAACAAACGGGAAATGCTAAGTCCTTGTTATTTGGTCTTACTCCCAAGTTTGGTGTTTGGTAACTGGCGCCTTGGAGCCGTGGCGTGTGTGTGCCAGAGCAGCTCTGTTTCCCTGATGGAATGGCTCATCCCCTGCTCCGTGGGCGCTGCAGTTCCAGCACAGGGAGCCCACAGGGTGCAGTGCTGTGTGCTGCAGGCTGGGGAGAAGGGAGCTGGTCCCACCAGGGAGGCAGCAGGGCTGGGAGCCCCAGCGAGCTGCGGCAGCGCCGTTGGCGCTCCAGCCACGCGGGGAGCCTGCAGAGCACTTCCCAGTCTTTATTTGTGGAAAAGCTTAATTGAAATGCAAGTGATTAAATCTAATGTATCATGCAGTATCCATTTTCACTGCACTACCACTTTCACTTCCCCGATATTATCAGGCCTCTCAGCAGCCCCACTGTCAGGTTTTTTTCCTTGTAAGAGCTATGCCCATTCTCTCTCCTCTTTGTCAGCTTGGCGGAGGAGATAACAGTAAGCCAGCAGTAGATTACTAGTGCCCCAAACTCTCCTCGTGGGATAGGGGATCCCAGCTTTATTTTAAACAAACACCTTTTAAAATACATCCTTAAATAATTTCCCAGCTTTTTAAAAAGAGTACTGCAACAGTAAATGCAATAAGCAACCTCTGTCGTTTGCCTAATTTTTCTCTTTTGAGCCAGACTTGGACAAATGCTTTTCCCTTCCCAGTATTAGTGTTGTCCCAAAAGAGTGGCCTTCTCTTTGTGTGGCACAATGGGAGAACAGACTTTCCCTAAACAGCCACCCAGTTTCTTGTCCGTTTTTTTCTCTTTCCAAAAAAATCTATTTCTTAAGAGATTTGTACAGCAGGAGTTGTGAGAGGAAACTCGAAGGCAAAATGCGAAGACTGTGGTGGCACCAGAGAGCTGCTGCTGTAGCCAGGGGGATTAGGACACTCATAGAGATGGGCTAAATGACACCCTGATTTCTAGAAAGGTGCTGCTTGGGAGAAGAGTGTGTTTACTAGAGCATCCAGTAGTTGAGGTATTTTTCATTTGTGTTTTTAAAATAAAAGCATCCTTTCCAACTATTTCCCTCTCCTCATAAGTGATAATGGAAGAGGCATTAGCCTTTCCATTGCCTGAGCCAACCTGTTTTTTTCTAAGAGGTGTCCAGGATGTTCAGCCAATTGAGTGATCTAATTAGCTGAAAATTGTTAATTTCCTTTACCTTATAAAGCACCTAACACAGAAACTGTTAAATAATGTTAAGTGTCAGACTTAAACTGAGAACATTGGGCCATATGCTGCTGTGGCTTTCGCGCCAAAAAGTGTAGCAACTTACTCCAAAACCTGCCTCCAATTCCTGTGTAGAAGCCAAAGCCTCCTGCTTGATATGCTGCCACACCACCTCGCAGTGCTGAGATGGTCCCACACAGCAGCTCCTGCTCTCAGGGAGCAGGGCCTGTGTGGGAGGGGAGGGGACAGGCTGCAGGGAGGTGGCAGGAGCCAGGGCAAGGGGTTGCAGACGCTGCCCTTGCAAGCTGGGGAAAGCCGATGGTGGGGCAGTGCTGCTCGGGGCAGTGCCAGCCTGGAGAAGGCACCAGATCTGTGCCTGCAGCCCCTGGCTCTGCAGGGGAGCTGCCTGGAAGCTCCTTCTTAAAGCAGGGGTGTCCCTGGATTGGTGGGGTGCATGTGTTTGCTGGTCTGGGTGTCACCAGCCGCTCTGAGCCCTCGGAGAAGCGGCTCCAGAGGTAGTGTGATGTCTTACTGCTAGAAAGGGATGCAAGAGGGCTTGTCCTTGATAAGTTTCCTACAGGACAGACACTGTGGGTGCTTTTAGGTGCCAGCTTTTCCCCAGAGCCCACAGGCTTACATCTTTCTGCTGTGAGAAGAGGCTCAGGGCTATGAGTGGGTGACACAAGTGGAGTTTCTCAATCATCTCCTTTAAGAAGGTTTCCTTCTGCCCCCAGAGCTTGCCTTACCCTGACTTTGGGAGTGAGGGGTGCCTGTGCCAGTCTAGTTTGTGCTTTGTATGAGATTTGCTTGGCAGAAGTATTTCTCCTGAATCTCTTCTGCTGTCTCTGTACCTGTGTTGGCACGGATCTCTGTGCACACACCCCAGAGCTGTCTGATCTGGAGCTACCCATGGGGAGACTGCTTCCCCAGCAGCAGACTCATCATCCTGGAGAGGTTCTCCAGCACCTGTCTAATGGCTGCTGCTTATGCCTTGGCCTTGGGCTCCCTGCAGAGTTCCTCTGGGCAGCCACTGTCTAGATCATCCAGCAAGATGTTCTGGCCTTGCCCCTCTCATCCCCTCCAGCCTGTTTACTCCCATCACCACAGCCTTGTGCTCTTGTGCAACAGGAGCAGCCTTCACCAGCTGAAAACCTCTAATCCTAAGTCCATGAGAGATTTTGGCTTTCCTGTTTGGCAAGGTGACTTGTTGCCCACCAGGTCAACATGAATAGAGACTTTTAAAATCCATAATGTCCTGCAATTAGAAAAATTGGAAAAAACATCTTGAGCTGTCTATGCTGCAGTTCTTTTTTTTTTTTTGAATGTAGTTAGGATCAAAAAAATCCAAACTCCCACCAAGAATTCTACTTTATATAAAATTTGAAAGTAAAATCAATCCTGGGCCAATCTTATCATTTTTAAAGTATGTTTATCCAGCTTTGTAGTAGGAACAAGCAGACTGTTTGAAGGCCACATAGTTTTCAAACCTTGGTTGCAACACGTTACCCCATTTTGAAACCGTCTTTATCTAGCCGAGAAAACTAAAATCTGTTTGACAAAGTAGCACTCCAGCCAGTTTATCTTGCAATATGGCTTTAGCTCACAGAGCCTATTGATTTCCTTAAATTAATGTTTACAGAATGCTACTGAATTTCACTCAACGGGACATTGTTCTTTTGAAGCTTTGTAAAATATGATACAGAGTGTTACTGCCATTTGTTCCTTTGCTAAGACTGATGAAACATTTATTTTTTTAAAGCGCAGCCTTGAACTATAGCTGTTTCCTACAAGTGTGTTTACTCTTGGAACATTAGTAATACAACACACTATCAGACTCCAGCACAATACCACAGGCAAAGTCTGTAGGTACGCTCAGCCTGGTTGTAGAAATGGAGCTGAAGTTTAACCCAGATTAGACATCCTGTGAGAAGAGGTTTCGAGCTTAGCCCAGCTGTCCCTGTCTGAAGGATCTTCAGATTTGTGTGCTACAGCCAAGCAGTTGTCTGACGCTGTTACAATATTAGAACGATTGCGTTGGTCTTGGGACTTCTAAACATGGGACCCTGGACTGAAGATTACCCTGTGATCCTTTCCCTTTGTCCCCCCAGACGGGGTGAATGGCTTTGTGGTCGCCTTGCTCCTGGGTCCAAGGCTTCTGATCCAGGCTCTGAGGACTGCGTTCAAATCTCCTCCAAGAAGCATTTCCATTACATATGTCCACCCAAACCTGGGAGTTTTCTAAGATGAGGCTACAGTTACATGCTGCAGAAATTTTACAAGGAATCACAGCCACCAATGCCTAGACAATTTTGCTACTGCTTTCTACCCACATCATTCCAATAAATGTTCCCTCTTTGTTTGTGGGCCAAAACTGGGCACCCTTGCATGTGTAAGGGAATGTGTTTTAACCCACAGGCATTGGAGTGAACTGCTCACTTGGAATGTGAGTAGGAAAAATGTGCTCCTGAGGAAAATGTGTCCCCCAGCCCAGGACAACCAGAGGTGGACAGGCCATGTAAACTCTGTAGAAACCAGTGGGGTGGTGAAAATTTACTCTGCTGAGGAGCCAACCCTTAGTAGCCTCCCACATGTGCTCAAGGAGAGGGCCTTAAACTCCCCAGTTATTGCATGCAATATTAATGTGTCAGCTGGCAAGAGAGAAAAATAGAAGTCATTTGAGCACCTAAGATGTGGGCATCTTGCTTTGTAAGACTGTGTCTGGGAAGTGGATGACTTTTCTTTCTATCCTGGAGGTTCTGTGTAACCAAGTCCCAACTCCCTGCAGAGGGGAAAGGAAAACCAGCTCTGACTCCTTGCCTCTTTATCTAGTAATCTTTGTGTGGCCTTCCTAAAGCATCTGAGCTTATCCATTTAAGTCCACTCTGTCTGCAGTACAAGCCCCCAGCTTGTGCTACTGCTGTCAGGAGATATGTCTCTCCTTGATCAATATTTACTCAACAAACAGCAGGGATAGGAGAGTTTGTTTAGAGGAATCATGTGTGCACAAGGGTGAATGAATGCTCGGTAAAGTACTTCACCTGTTTGTCTCCTTTCCTAGGGTATCTTTTCTGCTCCAGACCTCATGCTGGGCTTTGCTACCATTGCCCCTGTGAACACACTCAAAGCCACCCTGCCTTAGGACAGTTTAGCAATCACCCGCAGAAAATGAACTTCTGAGTAAATATTTCACTCCCTGTTCTGGGAAAGTTGGAGGGAGAAGTTTGGGAACTTTGTAAAAATATTTCTATGGTCAAGAATACTTGATGCTCAAGTGAAAATAAACTAGTTTCCCAGACTCTTCACTTACTCAAGAAAATATTTCAAAGATGTTTTAAGCATTTTGCTGGGACAAAATATTTCAAAATTGCCGCTGCCAAAAATCCGGAGTCTTCTAAAGAAAAGAAATAAATGTGCAGGTAAAATTGCAAGGAAAGAAGTATGTTTAGTATTTTTAAAGAATAACTTTAGAAAGGTCTTTTATTCATTTATCCAACTAAAACAGTTGTTTCTGATGCCTGAGGTCATTGCATGCAATTAGCTTTGAGGCATCTGAGTCTAGTTTGGGGGGGGGGTGTATTTTATTTTGTGAATCAGAGTTGTAAAAGCCATCTGAAATATTCATGCAGAATTGTCTGAGAAGCAGTTTCTGTTTTATTTACTGCACAGTAGAACAGCCACAGTGGATTAGCTCTACAATACCCGTAACAAAAGCACAACAGCTGATGCATGTGATGTTAGGAGGTGACAAAACAGTTAAAGTATGCTGCTGGCTACAGGCAAGCAGTCAGCAGATGCAGACAAAAGGGTTTGTGACAAGAATAACTCTCTCTCCAAGGCGAGCAGTCAAGAGTATCCAAAATACCAATACCCTTTTCTCCTTGACATTGTCTTCTTACAGTCAGCATTTTATTGCCCTTTTATAGTAAAAAAACAAAACACAATTCTCTGGAATATCGGTTTTAACTTGACTTTCACAATTCTGTGATCTTTACATCTGTATTGCTTTTCCTATCATCTAGATTTACCACTTGAGCAAGAATTTTTGAAAGTTTAAAAGATTAACTGTAGAGAAGCCCACCCTTAATAGGATTAGCAACATGAAATACACATATAAATCTTAGAGCAGACTGGTGATTTGTTCTGTCATTTGGTTTTGGTTGTTTTCCCCTTTTCTATTAAGAGAGAATTTAAGCATCTTATTTTGCTAATGAAGAAATAATGCTTGAGCAGAAATTAAAGGTTTGCTCCACAATGGGAGAGATTTAAGTGCTGGAAAAGAACTGTGAATGAGCTGATGTTTATTTCAGAAGTGTGAAAAATCAGCTTATATATCTCCAGGAAAAAAAAAAAAAAGAGAGAGAGAGGGAGCGAGAGGGAGAGAGACTGTCTTCTTTCTAACCTTTGTAATTCCCCTTCTATTCTCTGTGACATTCATTCAGCTGCCAAGCATGTTTGGCAAGGCTTGAGCCAGCGAGCGCACTTCCAGTGACCGCTAACCTTGGTATGTCCTGACACTTATGATGAGTATCTGCAGGACACAGAAGGCAGGCAGGCTGCTATGTCAGGCTTTTATTATGTACTGCAGAGGCTGGGGACAGTCA
Organism: Sitta carolinensis; assembly: GCA_032173965.1. Lineage (NCBI taxonomy): Eukaryota > Metazoa > Chordata > Aves > Passeriformes > Sittidae > Sitta > Sitta carolinensis. The sequence continues at coordinate 1,705,794 of JAVUNC010000019.1, forward strand.
GTTTAATAAAACAAATCATCCTTGAAGGTAAAGCAACTGGGAAGAGGAGGAGGGCTCGGGAAGGGGAGGAGATGAGAGGAACGGGAGGGAAGGGAGAAAAAGTCTTTGCTGCACAATTCAAAAAAAAAAATAAAATAAAAAAAAATTAACTAATAGAAGATACAAGACAAGCTAATTATGAGAAAAGCAGTGCAGGGTCACTGATTGGCCACAAATTTAAGACACACAGCTACTTTTAGTGTGCCCTCCCTCACAATGATGATTTTTAAGGTCCTTCAGAAAGAGAAGCCTAATTATGGGCTTAAAATCAGAGTTGCTTCGCTGATTTTCCTCAGGCAATGCTGACTTAGACCTGCTGAGGAACTGCCCTCACCTTCTCAATCACCAGTTCCTTTTGGGTAACACTTTCCTTGAGAAGAAATTCAACAAGTATTTATAAAGCTTTCTTCACCCGTGTGTGCTTCTGTGTGAGAGAAGAGTTAGTTAGGTCTGACTTGACTGCAACTTTTGAGCTGCTGGAACTGTACTTTTGCTCCCATACAAGTAGTATGTGCTGAGTATTTTTAACAAAGCACTCCCCCACAGTGCTAAGCCAAATGGTTCATGATAGTGCACATGCAAACCCAAGAGTGAAATAGTTCAGGTTTGTTGTTCAAGCCAAGGAAAATGCCAGTAGTTAAAACAGCACAAATAGACAAGAGCAGATGAGAGCTTTAATTCCCTCCCAGTTTTCATAGACAAAGGGGACGTGTTAACAGGGCTAAGGCTTAGGAAGGGGCACCGTGGAGGTTGTTGGACTGTGATAGAAAGCGTGGGGCTGATGTGTGCCAGGTGTAAATCAGTGTAACTGCACTGAGGCTGGCAGAGCCCTGCTGATTTACACTGGCCCAAAGGCTGGCCTGTGACTTTTTCCCTTGGCAGTGAAGTTACATTGACAAAGCATGCAGCAAAGTATGATTTCTTTCTAAGCTGGACTGATGTGGGGGCTTCAGCCTGAGACCCACCTAGAGTCCCCCGACCAGACCTCATTGTCTTTCCTCCTGATGAATGCACAGTGTGATTCTTTGATTGACTGCTGCCACCTGATGCTAAGAAAATGCCCTGGGTTCATGCTAGGGATTGTTGGTTCTATTAAAAGCAATATAGATAGAGTTTATTTGTCACTGAAGCATTTTATGCAGATGTTCCTACTTCAGAGATGTTCAGTCAGTTAGGTGTAAAGATGCGCTGAATAGGTTGCCATCACTTAGGGTCAGGAAAATGCCACCCCCAGACACATAATTAACATGGCTGACTGATTAATTGCCCACTGAAAAAATATATCTACCCATGCATTTAAATATTTATTTTCAGGCTCTGAACTTCACTAGTATTCTCTTATCTAAAAAAATAAAAAAACCCAAACAATAAAACCCACTGTCGATACTCTTTCTAGAAAGGAAAAGTGTTGGCTGACTTACCATCCTGTGGGATTAATCACAATGGAATTCACATTACAACATGCAAAATAATGTGTGTCATCCAGTCTGACATGAAAAATTGCTAATAACATCCCAAAAGGAAAGAGCTATGAATGGTTCTAATGCCTTAGGAGTAGGGGTGATCTTTAGGAGCTCAGCATTACAGGGTGAAGCCTTCAGAGGAAGAAGCTGAAAAGTTGGGTCTCTTCAAAGCCCCCCCAGGTCTTTGTTCATTATTGGGTTTGTTCACTGTTAATGTTTGTGGACTGCTCTCTGCAGCCTGTTGTACTGGGTTCAAAGAGGCCTGACCCTGCAGATGTGACTCAGGCACAGTAAAGCTGGACTTTCAAAGATAACTCTTAGTCTAAGCAAAAATCCTGTGTGTCACTACAGTGGTGGAAGGCCTGGAAGCTGCAGGTTCAGGGGTTTCACACTGCCTACTCCATGGAAAAGCAGCATCCTCTACCTGGAAAACTTTCAAATGCACAGGTAGAAATTGAATGGCAAAGGCCCAATTTAAAACCCAGGATGTCACTTCCATGTTCAAAGTTGTCATGGCTGTAAGCATGAGGTAGGCAGGAGAGGTAGGACTTAGTGTATTTAGACTTTGTGCTTCTCATGCAGGTCTTATAATCGCCTCTTCTCAGCTCCAGCAGCTTGGGAGGGAAGAAAGACACCTAGTGTTGGTCCTCTGGAGTGGATACCAAAATCCAAAGGTTTTGCTCTCATGAACTAACATCAGTGTCTACTCCATAAATCTGGTTATCTACTCCTTCTCCTGATTTCTAATATCACGTACTCAGAAATTCCTTCCCCTTGGTTGTGCCCAGCAATACCAAGGGTGACGAACAGTGTGTGAGCATTGAACTGCAGGAACAACAAGAAAGCATGTCAATTTTTTATAGCAATGCAAGAATGAGAAAAGGATGGTATTTTCTGTAGACATGTTGCCAAATGCCTGGACAGCTGAGTGGTTATAGGGAGTTTCAAGTAATTTCTTTGAGCTGAAGGAAGTGAAACATAATGCTTAATTTCTTCTCTCTTAATTATTGCTGGAATAGACCATCTGTAAAGATGTGTCTTTCTGTGCACCCTGTTGAATGAAACATTTCCACAGATGCTTTTGGGAGTTAAAAAAACCCCAAAAACATGTGTGGGCTGGATTTCACTCCCAGAGGTAGGCAGAGGACTTCTCTGGGGCTTCTGGAAGCAGAGTTCATCAGCTGGTGTCAGGGGGAGCTGATCTCATGCTCATTTGATGGCAGAACGTGGCTCTCAAAGTGCTGGCGTTTCCCTAACAATGACAGGCGAGCGAGGCTCCAGAGCTGTTATATCAGATTGATCACACACATTTCCAGACAAGTTTTTTGAACGTGGCTTCTAAAGGGACAAGAAGAAAAGCCTGAAGTAGAGAATAAGGGGCTGGCCTTGATCTGGCAGTGTGACATGAATTCAGTAAATCAGTGAGAGCTGCTCAAGTGTCTGTTGGCCACAGGAATGGTTCAAGTGGCTCCTAGTGCAGGTCGGAGAACTCCTCTTGCCAGAGGGGAGGAAGAGCAGCAGAGAGGGAACACTTGCTATTACAGGCATGCTGGCTGCTGGCCGCCCGTGTATTAGCAGTTCTAGAGCTGTGAAGCCATATTTCCGTGGTAAAAATGGAAAATAATACCTTTATGGAGATTACCTCAACCCTGCAACTGCCCCGCAGTTCATTAGAGCGATTGCTTTGGAATCATTTAAGGCAAAGGGTGAGAGGGTGGTGTCGGTGCCTGAGACAACTACTTAGAGTGAATTACTGAAGTTTGAAGGTAACCGTGGTTTTTAACATTCACCCATTGTTCAGGGGCTTCTGAGAGAGGCACACCCATGAGGTGACAGTGACATTTAGAGACCACAAATGAGTTTAAAGCATCCCAGCTCAGAAGCGACTTGGAGCACAAGGCACCCGTTAAAGGGGTTGGGGTGGTATCTGTGTGCTCCTGAAAAAGGAGGGAAAACCACAGTGTCTCCTGAGAAAGCCATTTTATGGGGTTCTTGTGCTTAGCAGCCGCAGAAGCAAGCCGCTAGTTGAGGGCTTGATTGGTTTTAAACTACAAACAACATTCAGAGATACCCCATTTCTTTGACTGCTTTCAGCACTGGTCGTGACCAAAGTCAAGCACAAAGGTACAAAGGGCTTTCTGTGCGTGCATAACTTTCATACTAGTTCTCACATGGAGAGAGGAGCATGGCCATAAATGCACGGGTAAAAGATCAAGCAGAGATTTCTTTCCTTGAAGACAATTGTGCTTGTTTCCCCTCCTGCTAATTATAACCTATAAATCCCCTACTCTCCCAACTCAGACAGTAACATTTTGTTACCTACATTCTGTCAGTAGACTTTACAAAGATCTCTAACACATGTTATAAAAGTTATTGCTATAGTACTATATATAACAGCTTTGCATAAGAGAATAGAGGGCTGCCACATTTAGAAAATGCAGGTGCTATGTAAGCCCCTTTCTGAAAGAAAGAACTTAGCTCAGTTTCCTTTGAAGAACCAGAGACTTGAAATTGAAAACTGTATTAATGCCATTGTCTCCTTGTATCAGCAGGTTCCAGAGAGATTCCTGGAAGTGGCTCAGATCACGTTACGGGAGTTTTTCAATGCCATTATCGCAGGCAAAGATGTTGATCCTTCCTGGAAGAAGGCCATATACAAGGTCATCTGTAAGCTGGACAGTGAGGTCCCTGAGATTTTCAAATCCCCAAACTGCCTACAAGAGCTTCTTCATGAGTAGAGAGTTCAGCAGCTATTTATGAATGTATGAAAGTAGCAGTCCCCTTCTGATGCCCAGGTCATGTGTGTCTCTATTTTAATTTCATATATATGTGTATCGCATACATATATATATGTATAAGAAATTAGACTGATCCCTCCTGGATATAAGTTTTCGTTCAGTTCCAAGGGGATGGTTATTTTACTTCAGCCTTTGGTTTACTTTTTGCCCGAGACCCTTAACATTTGAAGAATCAACGGGGTTAATTTTCAGGGAGAAGAGTTTGGAAGCGTGTTAAAGCCTGTCTTAGCAAGTTAGGGCATTATGTTTAAAAATGCTTTGTCAGATTTATTGCTTGCTGCAAAGTGGCATTTTGTCTTGGTGAGACTAATGTCATGGCACAATACTACAGACAATGAAGTTTATATTATGTTTATACTGCTAAAGGTCTGAACTCTGTGGAGTCACTTCATAAGCTTCGAGCTTTTTTATTTGTATTTATATACTTTTTAATCAAGAACTAGATTTTGTTTCATACTTCAAAAAAAACCCAACAAAAACAAAACATCTGTTTTAGGTACTCACTCCAAGAAGTGACACCCAAAAAAGCAAACCCTATGCTTCATATTTTCCTCACAGAAAAGACAGATACCCTGCACCAGTAACCAACATGCCAGGTCCTTGTTCCTCTAAGTTGCAGCAAGGGATGTTTGCACAAATCAAATCCTGTTCTTGCAGGGTTAGGCCAGTAATTCATGCACAGTATTGTACCAACCACACTGATTTTGGAATATGGTCAGCTGACTAAAGTGGAAGCATTTCACTCTCCATAGAGTAAAAATGAAACCTTCAGCTTCTGATATTGCCATGTCTCAGTCTTACTTTAAGTGGCATTAGTCCCTAAATTTATTATTTTTTTAGTCCATTCTGCCCCCCAACATCCCCTTTCCAGCATACAAAGTTTCCTGTCCATATTTGACATCTGTCCTGAAAAGCACTTTTTGAATGATCTAAGATATAGTAGAAGAGTCTTCACCTCACAGTGCTGAGGGAAAGGAAAGGAAAAAAAAAAAGGCTTGTTTGTAGTTAGTAAATATAATTAGTCTTTTCCTAATCAGAGGAATAAAAATTACATTTTCATAAAAATCTAATCAAGCATTATACAAAAATCACAGTGTCCTCCTGGCTATGCAGGGTTCAGATAGCCAAATTGGATTTTTAAAATGACAGTTAAGTGCAGCTTTAAAAAAAAAAAAAAAAAAAAAATTCTATTTGAGCAACGTGGCTGCACTTGTGTTCTGAAGCTGGAGCTGGTGGTGACCAAAACCTGAGCTCCAGTGTAAAGTCCCTGATGGATCTGGGTTTGCCTGAATGCTACACCAGGATATGACAGAAAGAAAGAAGGAAAGAAAGAAAGAAAGAAAGAAAGCTAGCTGCTAGTTCTCGTGCTTTCTTCAGTGGCTCTCCTTTTCTCATGTTTGCAGAAAGAAATTGTCTCCAGGAGTTTGGGGGAAGGTTGAATATGCTATGGCACACTGTATTTGTCATTTTCTTTGTCGTCTTTTGTACGGATGCAGTAAGAATTTATTGTTATCGTCAATAGTATTTTCCCCTACATAATTCAATCTAAATCTAGAGGAAGCTCCTAATTAGCCATGGATTATATTTAGACCACTGAGGATATTGGTGTCTTCTTTATTTTAAAATTACATTTTGACTTTGGAGAGTGAAAGTTTACCCATGTGACTGAAGAGCTGACCTGATCATTGCAATTTCACTTCATTTACAAATACTGCTGATAGACAGAAATGTATGAAAGCAATTATTGTTAGCAGAAAGCCTTAAAAACCTGCTGACTTCAAATTAAACAGCACAAGCCTCCGATTCCCTGTCATTCTTTTCAAGCACTGGCAGTATCTGTGGAGTATAGGCAATGCAGACAATAGCATGGGATGAAGTGCCAACATTTTCACTATGCATTAAAAGCAAAACAAATCTTGATCTTAGACTCCCTGAGAGTACCTAATACTGTACCTATCCATGCAGTAGACAGGATTTTTTTTTCCTTTCTTTTATTTTTTTTTTTTACGTTTTATTTCATTTTGTTTTGTTTTCTTTATTTCGTTTTTCCTTTTTTTTTTTTTTCCCTGTGTGTGTGCATGATTTGGTAAACATTACACTTCATAAAGATGTAACTCCAAGGAATTCTGAGTAAGAAAGGATGAAAATTGTGTTCATGCACTTTTTTTTTGATTTATGGGAAGAAGTGGCATAAAATGCTCAAGTTTTAATACAGTAAGTTCATCATTGGCATGCCATCAGATGCAAAATATTACTTTGCATTGTCACTTGGACATAAGAAAGCAAAGCCATACTTTAATCATACTATGTGGACATACTACTAGCTACCATCTCAACCTGTGATTTTACCGTTGCTTTATATTATTATTATTATTATTTATTATTATTAATTATTTTATTATTAATATTATTATTATTTGGCTGCAATGGGATTCACATAATCTGAATAAGTGAAATCGTGTACTCAACACTTGATGTTGTTGCATTTATTTATTTATTTATGGGTAGTATAATCTCAATAGTAAATGAGGCATAGGAATTAGGAATAGAAATTTCATCTTTAAAGCAAAATAAAAACCTCCTTCTGAAAAAGGAATGAATGGTAATTTGATCATTTCAATTATGTGATTTTCTGCATTTTATAGCCATATTGCCTTTGTGCCTCCCGATAAACACTAAAAAACAACAAATACATGGCATAGCTTGTACTAAATTCTAAGCAGAATCCAATGAAGTTTCTTTTAAACAATCTCAATATTATTTCACTAAAAATGGCTAAAAGGCAGGAGGCTACTTTTATTGCAATGAAAGGTTTACATAGGAAAAGAATTTCAAAATCCATGCAGAAAACCCATCTTGCCACTCATTTACTGCTAATTCAAATTTATTTCTGCATATAAACTTGAGGTTATAGTCTGTGCCTAGACCTTAAATGCACCAGCGGAAGGATAAAAAAAAAATCCTTCAAAATACCAGTTTTTCCCCCACAAGTACAATTGTTCTTGTGCCTTCTGTGGCTTACAATTTTCGTCTTTTAAACTTTTGTTTTTCAATTACTACAGCTGCAATAAACACTGACTTTTTTTTTTTTTTCTTTTTCTTTTTTTTTTCCCTGGCTGTTTGACGTAATGTTGATAGCTATGCATATTTTGTGTCTTTTTAAAAACGAAAAAAAAAAAAATTTAAAAAAAATAATAAAAAATAAAAACAAAGCAGGAGAATACGTTTTTGAAGAAGAGAATTTTTAGAACAGTTTGATAACGCAAAATTATTTTTTCTCAATTGTTTGAGCAGCATTCGAGTTTTGAAAATTCTTGTAGAAGCCAATTTTTTGTAACTGTGGTGCAAAATCTTGTGTTTTCTTAGCCTGATGAAAAGTAGTATAGAAGCAATATTTCATACGTGACATATGTGCAGATACAGATACGTATGTGGTCACACAGGACAACAAGTGTGGGCATATGTATGTATATTTACACAAAAATAAAACCACACACACACACACACACACACAAAAGATGCGTATGAAGTGAAAAGCTTACCTTTTTCCTATCTAGATTAAGAACCTATTTTAGACATTTGTTATGTTTTGTGAAAAGAATGTTCTATTTGAAGCTACAAAAACATTTAATTCTTACTGTATCTCTGGTTGTTTAATGGGAACGTTTCACATTTAATGGTAACCACGTGGAAGATGTTAGAATGTAGTAATTATTTAAGGAAGTGTTCACCCATGTATTCCTGAGGTTTGCTTTGTGCCTCTGAGTATTATTTAATTAAAGTGTTTTCAGTTTGCAGAATCTTTGTTACTGTACCAGGTACGTGGGTGAACATTGAAAATCGAGGGGAACTTTTATAAAGCAATGTAAATATTCAACCTTACGGCTGTTCTTGCATAAAGACATAAGATTTTAATAACTACATTCTGAAAACATCTGTTGAATTTATAAGAAACACTACAGTAACTGTGTAGATAGTTGAAAGCATTCTTGAAAATCCAGCTCTCTACTTTTAAAAGTTAAGTCTCTTTCATCAGATGTCAAGGGAATGGGTAATACAGTTTCTGTAAAATTGCAGAATTTTTTTCTATGTATATGAAGTCAGTTAATAGAAAAATGTTTTTTTTCCACAGGTTAATATTAATTAAGAAATAAAGGTGAAGATTTTGTGGCTTTAAAGATAGGATTTTCACCAGCAGCATTGAAAGATTATACATATATATATATACAGAAAGATATATATATATATATATTAAAAATGGAAAGTGGTTTACAAAACCCCCAAAATGAGCACTGTACATGAGAAGTGAAAGCAAAAACTATATTTGCCATGTGTATTATATAGCAATCATTGGTGTTAATAGTGCAAATGTTTCCTTCTGGTACCAACTCTGTGTTTGAAAATTCCAATACGCATTGTTTTCAAAAAGCTCCCCTTAAGGAATGTAACTGGTTTATATGAGTAAGCAGTTACTGTATTGCACTTAAATGTTCTGTTGAAGGAAATGCAATTTTGTTTTCTGTAGAACTGTTGGTTGTAAACCATCTATAAACTGAAGCTAAAAATGCTCATATTTAGAGCTGGGATGAAAACTGGTATTTAACCTTTGTATCTTCTTAGGAATATCCTTTTTAGTGTATGAAAGGTGGTGGCACTATGACTTTATTCAGTCTTTTCATCTGAGCCACAGTCACCTCTCTCCCAAAGCAGCCACCTTCCAAATGCACAAATACTGGGATATGTAGAAACAAATCTAGAAGAAACAGTGAGCTTACATTTTTCTCTAAAATCCATACCTTCTGCATTAATTGTACCACTCGAGTGAGATAGTAGGCAAATACAATAACCATCTCATTACCATAAAGCGTGTGAGAGTCAGAAACTCAAAAAGGAGGGGGGAAAAAAGCCTCTTCAGGTTGGTTTTAATGCTGCCCAGAAGAGTCAAAGGTTAAGGTTTGAACTGATATTGTCCCAGCCATTACTCATATGTATATAGTTACAAAAGTGACAAAACACTGCCTTTATATTATTTAGCAATATGTTGTAAATAGCATTATTAAGCTCTTTTTTTTGTAATAAAGACCCTTTAATTTGAAGATAGTACAATAACTGAACTGATAAAGTCAATTTTTGATTTCTTTTTTATTTTATTTTTTAGCTAGAGGCAATTTCAACTGTGGATTTTTTTGTTGTCGTCTATTGTTCTGAAGACTTTGCATAATTTATTGGTTTAATTTATCCTAATTTATTTGATGAAGGTGTACAATTTTGTATTACCAAGGATGTACTGTAATATTAATTGATGACAAGATAAAACAATAAGACTCCCCTGTCCGTTTGGAAAAAAAAAAAAAGGTGCAGTAGACAATTGATTGAAAAAAAAAAAAAGTTACAATTCTAGCTTGGCAGCTACTAAATTCAAGATAAACACAGGAAAAATGTTTGGGGGGGGTGGATTTTATTTTGTGTGTTTAAAGCTTTTGTATACTCTCCAGACTTTTACCTTTTTGCTTTGTACCACTTAAAGGATACAGTAGTTCAATTGCCTTGTGTGCCTTCCATCTTCTCTAAACTGAATGTATGTGCAGTATATATGCAAGCTTGTGCAAAATAAAATATAAATTACAAGCTCATTGCCATTGTTTACATTTATTCCCAAAAGTTTATGTTGCCCCACGTCGAGAGGTGAATGGCTTGGCTGTGGCCAGGCTGTGCCTAACACTGCAGCCCTCTGAAGGTTTTCTTTTCCCCTGAGCTCAAATTATTTATTAATGAAACTCCCAGCCCTCTTGCAAAATGGATCTAATGATTTATGGCCTCGGTGTCCTACCTCCAGCACAGCGCCGCTTCAGATAATGAATGTTATTTTGCAATGGTCTATCTGCCAAGGAATAACTCCCTGGAAGAGACCTGCTATGGCTGAGGCATAGACAGCCCTGGAAATTAAATGTAGGCAATGTGAGTGACTGTGTTTGTGCTGTTGAATCATTTCCTGGGTGTACCTGCCAGGCTGGTGAGCTCCTCAGGGATACTGAGCTCGGCTGGGTCCCACTTGCTTCCCGTTTCTTCCTCTTACCAGTCTGGCCTTGCTAATGGCAGTGACCAGATCCCATCCTCTGTTATTTTTGTTATGATCCATCACTCGTGGATCTCTTCAGTTTCAAGCTATGTGTTCATCAGCATTACATACAGCTACTCTGTTCCTACACAAGTCCTCCAAATGTACTCGTTCATGGTTTTCCTCTTTGCTGTGTCTGCTGCTTCATACGTATCTCAAAATTTTGGGGTTGAGTTTTGTTTGACATGATTGTCTGTGTTTCAGATATGAAAGTTCTCTTTTTTTGGCTTAGAATTGGTGCAGATGGCAGCAAGACTGTAGCTTATTTAGATCACGAAATCCTGCAAGACTCTTCTGATTTTGAAGGAGAAGCATGTTAAAAATATATTTTGATCTGAGGTCATTTATTTTCAGTATCCTCCCTGATTCAGCCTCAGGACACTGGAGCTGAGCTGGAGCTTGAATCCAGCTTTAGCTTCATTGTAACAACCACATAAATTCTTCATATCTGCAACAGCAGATAAAACTCCATGTGTTTTTATACAACTGGAGTTGCATTTGTTGGGCCACACAAACACGAGGTGCAAAGGAAGGCTGTGGAAGGCCATGAAGTTACATCTACATAACAAATAGTCATTTAAATGGGAGACCTTCTCTGGTTTTACTGCAAACAAATTGCCCCTCCTAGTAACATCTATCCACATTACCAACAGGCTAAAACAATTTTTGTCCTAGTTATCAAGACTTAGCTAGATGAGGGAGAGGGGCATCATCCTCAGGTACCCAGTTAATGGAGCAAAGGATCTGAGCTCTGTGGGTACCTGCCAGCTCACTCTGTGCCTCTACCAGTTTTTCTCTCAAACACCCTGGTTCTGTGAAATGCAGGACACTATTTGCCATTTTACCCTGCAGTGAAAAGCACACAGATCTCTAAATAAGAAATGCTAGTTATTGGCATCTCAGAATACTGCAGGAGTTCAGAGCTAGACTGGAACTTGGCAAGTAGTCCCTGTCATTGCAGAGGGCCAAATCAACTTTCCCAGGCTTCAAGCACCCTGAAATGATCCAAGTTCTGCAGATCTGGCCATCTGTGCTTGGAAATCCTCAGTTCCCCTAATACCTGGAATTTTTACAATAAGAAAGATACTGTGTTCTAGCTTAAAAATCATAAGGAAGACACGAATTATCCCTGAGCCAGGTAAATAATTGAACAATTTGGTGTCACTGAGACCATCACTGGAGCTGGGGTCTTTTACACATCACCTTACTGAGCAGCTGAACGTGGGAGACTGCATTTTGTCATTTGAGAGCCTGAAAGGGTTAATTGCTCTCATTTTCTTGGTCTGTACCCTTATTTATGCCCAGTCTAGGTTGTGCCAACACAATTTCTATGGAGATGATCCCTTCTGATCCAGTCTTCCCTCTTTGTTAGGAGGGAAAGGGAGAGTGGCAGCACACAACTGACTGCATTTGGGAAATAATGGCAAATACATCCCTCACTCTTTGCAGTGGCTTCCAGTGCTTCCCCAAACTCATCTCAGTGACTTTTAAAATATGCCACCGTGTTTGTTTTTAGAACACAATATGCAAAATTAAATCTTTGCTAAATTCTGCTGTCGAATGGGGCTGGAGGGCGCCCAGGGTGAAGGCAGAGCTGCTGGATAAAAAGGGCTGGGAGGCAGGAGGGTTGTTTCCCTGCCTGCTCCAAGTGTTTGACCCTCTGGGTGCATTGCAGGGCCTGCCTGCTCTCCCAGCTTTTCAGTGGGCAGGGGCATTTGGAGAAGCTGCCTATGGAAGCTTGTTAGATTAGTGGAGCAGAAAATCCATCAATTGCAACAGTGGCCATTTTTGTGTACAGTTTATTAGGACCACGACCATACCTGTACCTCAGGGAAATGAAAGAGCTATATTTTATTTAAATATTAAAATTTTTTAGATACCCAAATGAATGCTAGTTGGCTTAGGTTAGCCTGACTCTTTCCAGAGCTGCAGAGCAGAGTGAGACACCGAGTCTCCTTCAGAGAAAGGACCCCCCACCTCACTCTGCCCAGAGTCTGGGAGGCTGTGATTGCATTTTCATGAATAAATCCTGGGCGAGTGAATAGTGGTACTTTCCCATTTATTTGGGAATCAGTGTGAAAAAACAAACAAACAAACAAACAAACAAGCTATTTGCTTCACAACAAAACCCATGAAAATGAACTGCTGTTAGTACCCAAACGCAGTTAATTGCATGCACGGTTTAATTTTATTCTTTAAAATTAAGGCTTAAGGTTGAGTCTCTGTCTAGGCAAAGGAAAATAAAAGATGGCACAGATAGCTAAAGAAATGCTACTGGCTCCAATGTAAATATGTTTGTGGTTTGCAAGAGACCTGCCAGTCAAGCAGCTGTGGGAGGTAACAGGGGAGAACGCATGAGAGGAAAAAGTCTTGTGGCAACAGTGGCCAGTTTCATTATGGCCACTGCCAGACTGTGAAACAACTCTGGGGGCTTGAAATCCTATTGCCTATTAAAACTGGGCATGACAGCTCTTTTTTATGCTTCACCAACCAGAGATGGAACAGTGTCCTAGGGGAAATAAGGAAAAATATTTATTACAAGTGTTTAACACCTTTTAGTACAAAACAACCCTAATATGTAGCACTCAAGGATAATTCATGCCAGCACATGTAAAACCAAGGGAAATCGTTTATCAGCTCAATAATTTGGTCAGAGCTTTTAAAGGAAGAGATGATGCTCCAGTCAAAACCATAAGGCCAGATTTCTCTGAAGTGAAGGCACTCCGGATTTTTTTTATATATATATATATATATATATATATATATATATAATATATATTTAAAATTTACTCAGTGATCCGCGCAAGGCTCTGACAACACACCCACCCCAGGGACTGCCTGGCTGCCTGTCTCTGAAGCCTGGCCACTCAGGCTGGGGGTTTACCTGCCCTGGTGCATGGCAGGAGCTGCCGGCAGATTTCAGAAAGCCGCGGGACGCTCCGGGTTGGATGCTGAGCAGCACACGAGGCAGAGTGTTTATCTGAAAACCCGAGCTTGTCTCGCACTGCAAACCCTCTGGAAACACAAGGCCACTCGGGTCAAGGGGTGCATTTCCAATCTTTCCGGATACAAAGCGCGTGTCTGGGAGCGCTGTAACACAAACCGAGCCGCGCCGCTCCCTTGCGCGAACGCCCGCCCCGCGACATCCCCGCTCCGGGAGAAACCCGCGGCTCGGGGAGGGAGCCGAGCGCCGCAGGGAGGGATGCCGAGCGCTTCCAAAGGCTGCTCCGTGTCCCTGTTTTACAGGGGGTGACAGGACCATCCCCCCGGCCCCGCCGTGCCCCTGCCCGGCCGGCAGCAGCCGCGCCCGGCGCCGGGAATCCTCGGGGAGCCCGCACAGCCCGGCCCTGTGCCCGGCCAGCCTCGGCTCCTGGCTGGAACCCGCCTCCAGGCAGCCTTTGGCATCTTTGCCAGTGCGTTAAGATCCTCTTTACGCATTTGCCACCCCAGAACCTGCGGGGAGCCGCGGAGCAGGTGGAGCAGCTCACTGTCCCCCTGCCCTCCCGTCAGGAGGAGCCTGCTGCTTACAGGGTGTTTCTGCCCTTCCAGAAATTTCCAGAGTGTTCAGCAGCCTTTAGCCCGTGGTGCTGGCGGTGGCACAGGGTGGAAGGGTCAAGGTGTGCTGGGGGATCCACGTCTGCCAGAGGATGACCCTGTGCAAAGGGCAGATGGGCACTGGTGAGGCCACAGAGCTGCCCCCTGCTCGGGGCAAAGCCAGTGGCCAAAAGGCACCCAGGGAGTGCTGGAGGACAGCAGTGGCAGGAAGGGTCTGGCGGGTGAAGCTGGTGCCCAGCATCAGGCACCCCTGCCCCTCAGGCAGCTCCCTCCCTGGATTTCCAGCTCTCAGCACCCTTCTCACATCTCTTGGGAGGTGGGAAGTGAACGGGGGTGACGGTGGCTTTGACAGGGTGAAGGTGGCAGCAGCCCCAGCAAACAGGAATATATGTTGTCCCCAGCAAACAGGAATATATGTTGTCCCCAGCAAAACAGGAATGCATGCTGTCCCCAGCAAAACACAGCAGCCCAGTGATTCTGGATGTAGTGTTACATCGCTGGCAAAATTCAGGATTTGCCCAAAATGTGGTACTCTTTTTATACAGATAATATCAGTAATATATAATAACTATTATTGTTCTCGTTAACCTTAAGGAACTTTGTTATTCCCTAAATATAAATAAGGTGTAGTTATCCTTAATCTGATTTCAAATGACCTGAAAAGAGGATCAAAAAAGTGCAGGAGAGCTGTACAACAGGGGAGAAAATGGCGAGCGGGGGAAGGGGGGTGAGGGTGTTGACTGTAAAAGAAAGAAAATTATCCCAATTCTAGCACTGCTGGAAAAACGTGAAAGTTATTGCTGCACAAAGAACCTCTTGAACTGCTCTGCCTTCCAAAATTTCTACTGCACTCTCTGCAGTTACTTGTGTATGGCAGAAGCAGCATCTTTGTATTATATGAACAGTCTGCTTCATAATCAAATACCATCTGTCGCTACATCTGAACTTGTTTTCAACATCTGTGCGTTCTGGTCTTAACAAAGCTTTAAAAACTAATTCAAAAACTTTCACAGATCACTGACTAAATATGTACATTTACCATCTTTCATATTGGTTTAAAATATTTCTTCTATAGCTGCATCCCCTTGGCTGGGAATAGTTAAGATGTATACACTGAGTTGCTTTATTAAGCTTATTTTCTAATGGCCTTGGGTAGCCAAGTGCAAAAGAGGGACACTTGCTCAGGCACCGAGAGGACCCATCATATTCTTTCTTGGTGCCAATACAGTCCCTTTCTGCCAATGAGAAACCTGAAAGTTGATCAGCTACCATACCCCAATTACTCAAAATGACACTACAGATAAAACTGCAACCAAGGGGAGAATCAACTGTATGGCTTATATGCTGCTAAAGTGTGTCTGAACAAATGGTGAAGTAAAATCATGAGAGCCCTCAGGAGGATAAGTACGTTGTTACTTTGCACATGCTTCAGAAATGTGAAGTACATCTTTACAGAACTTTTGGCCAACCCCCTGGCAGATGTTGACCAGTTTTGCTTATGTATACATCAGTTGCAGAACACTAAAACAGAGATTGGAAATTTTAATTTAGTCAAGGCAGTTGGGCTAAAATGATGGCTTTTGTTGAAACCATTAAATAGAGCTGCCTAATGAAGTACAGTACAGCACTGGCAAACCGAGCCCTGATGAGATGCAGCAGCTTCCAAACTGCAGCCCTGCAAAAGGGAAGAAGGAAGCTTGCAAGTCTTTAACTAAAGTGGAATGGCGACAGCCCTTGTAAAGCTGTGTTTGATTTTGTGTTTGAGGGCAGATGCACTTGTACATTATCGCCCTGACATTTTAACCATTAGTTGGAAATGTGCCGTTGCAGTTCCTGCCATATATTTCTCAATCCTATTTGTTAGAAAGTGAGCTAATAGACAGTGTGATGAAGTGATCATAAATTCACTTTCAAAGGGCATTTGGGTTCAGAGCCTAAAGATTGAATATGGCAAATTCTTAGGCATGGGGAAGAAGGTGGGGGCCAGGAGGGTCATTCTCACTGATGGGTTCAGTGATTGATTCCACTACAGGACTATATTTGCCCTTTACTTGGCTGTTTAACACAGAATGGCTATAATAGGTTCCTGATCCATTATTCCTCTTCTTCCTAGGGTCACTATGAAGTGAAAGAAAATACAACCTTGGCTGTGATAAAATAAACTTTAGGATTATCAGGTGTTTGGAAATTGGAAGGTGTCTGATTGCTTTATATGGGATAGACACAAACACACACACACAAAGGGTTATAATATAATCCTCTGTGCTGCCTCTGACAAATGGTTATTACCATTCAGTATTGGTTTTTTGCTCATACAATAATATGGTGTCATGCAAGTCCACACAGCCTTGAAATTCTTCTTATTATGTACAGCCTCCCAAAAATCACAGGCAGAATGCTGCTCTTTTAATGGTGATTAACAACATTTTTTTTTAAAGATAGGTGGCTTAGAACAAAATTTGCTTTGAGAGAGAAAAAAATTATCTGAGAGGCAATATGAAAATGAGTGTTTTAGCACAAGGCAGCCCCAAAATATTTTCAATAATTAGAAGAGACTTATGTTCCATTTCACTGTTTTATGTGTTATATAGTATAGAGCAAGTGCCACTGTAGTTAAGTGTTTGTCAGCATTTCCCTTGTAAATCCTGGTTTTCCAGAGGGTTGCTATAACTTGCCAATTTCAAATCGCACTGGGCTAACACTCGCTATCCACATTGTCAGCCCAGATGCAAATTTCTGTTGTTGTTATTACCAAAAATGAAATCAAGTGAAGCTGCTGGTTTTTAGTTCATGGCAAAAGATGATGGTTGGGAAGTGGGGGATGGTGGTGGCTTGTGTGCCTTTTTTTTTTTTTTTCTCTGTTGCTCCTGGTTGGGATTTTGTCGCTGCAATGATCTGATTCAAATGGGTTTGTTTTGAAAAAGATTTTTTTTTTGTATATCCCAAAAAATAAGTGACATGTAGATGGCTCAGGGAGAGAAGAGGGCAATGTTCTTACCTGGAACAACTGGTACACCTGCTGACCCCATTCCAGGTTTGGGTTCTGCATCATAAAGGCCTTAACATGCCAGTAAATTCCATTGAGCAACTGAATCCTGCAAGAAAACACAAAATTCATTGACTCAGCTGGAGGAGCTGACTTGTGTCTCCTCCTCCCAGCCTTTGGGGGCAACTTTGGGTCCCTACAGGACTTTATAAACAGAACCACGAAGGAGGGGCCAATTCTGCTTCAACATCCCCAAAACTCACATGATCCCCCAACGAGCACAGGAGAGCACTTCAGGGCTGCAACCCCAAATGTTCTCTGCTTGGCAGTGGAGCAGAGGGGTGCCTCCCCCAATTTTAAGTAATTATAATTCGTTTTACAACTTTTAAAAAAGGAATTCTGAAGCACTGCTTTCCTCTTAATGATTGAGTCTTTTACTATTTAACTCCTGATTAGTTTTTTTTTTATACTGGAGAAGGGTGTGCTGAGATGTTCTTGGCTGCTTTCCTCCATGGGTGCAGCCCTCCACCCTGTGAGGTATAATCCTGACTAAAATCAGATTTACACCAGGGCAGGAGTATATTATAAGTGGAGAAGCAGGCCTAAGGTTTGCCTTGGGGAGGACTTCACTTGTAGATGTTTACAAATCTAGATGTTTTCTGCAAGTAAAGAAATGGGGAATCCCTGGGTTGAGCAGTTGTTACCAGCTCTAGGGAGGCTAAAACCTGGTAGTGCCACCCTCCAGCTGCCCGGAGAAAGACAAATTAGAGAAAATATTCACATCACTTGGAAGATACTTGTAGTACTTTTAAATCAGCAGATGTGGCTTGCAGAGCTGGCAGGTGGGGAGTTTATCTTGATGGGCAGGTCGGGGTGTGGCTGGTGATGGTTTTGGTGCTCTGGACTGAGAGACCAAGGGCAGCAGAAGAGCCCATGACATTTGCAGAGTTCCATCAGCCCACAGCAAGGGAGGTTTCAGCCTGTGCACATGGCAGCAGGTTATCTTTATAAGCCATTGCTCCAAGAGCTGCACTAGTCAGAGCTACCTCTCACACCACTTCAGCAGAGAAAACAAGGTCTGTATCAGTCACACGCTGTTTTCCCCACCTGGAAAAATTCTTAGGTAGATTCCAGTTGAAAACAAAGGGCAATTCCCTGCCCATTTAATGCTAAGTCAGAATGCCACTTTTATTCTAGATCCAAGCCCCAGATTTCCATGTATTGATGCATTCCACCCTAAAATTCAGGCTTCAAGATCAGAGGACCCCAGCTAAATGTCAAGATATTTCCACACAAAAGAAAAACTGGATTTGCCCTCTATGTAAGACACACAGCAGTAAAACCAATAATACCTTATCTCCTCCCATGACTTCCTGGCCAGGAGCAGCAGCAATATATATTAAGATATCAATTGACTGTTTATAGGATTAAGTAAGGAAGAGCTGAAATCAGTCCTTGCTTTTATTTGAGTTTAATTCATCCAGTCAGAGATCTGTGTGGTAACCACCTATAATAGAGTAATAATAGCAATCATAATAGAGCTTTGCACTTTTACAGCATCTTCCACTGAAAGTTATCTGTGTGCTGCATAAACATTACTCTTGCATCCATTCCTTCAATTCCTCCACTTTCTCCTCATCTTTCTCTGTAGAATCTGCAGTAATATGATAGCATGGATGGCCTTACAACGAAACTCAGGAGAGCTGTTACTTCAGTGAAATATAGAAAGAGCAAGGTAAAGTTATGTGGAAAATATGAGGGAAATTCAGTGTGCTAGAGACAGTATATATTCATTTTGCTATCATATTATGTGCTCAGTTAAGGATAAAAGAAAATCCATACATTCTGCCAGGTTCACTGATATTCTTGCATTAAAGGAACATAAATCAACGTGCACCACTCAGCATGTCAGGTTTCTGAGACATAAAATGAAGAGGAAGAAAAATATCAGTGAAGAAAGTTTGGAAAGACATGGGATTTGTTTCTTTAGGACAGATAATATTTTCTAAAATCTCAGTCTCATGAACATGTATTTCACACGTGAGTAAGCCACAGCATTGTATTCAGGTATCACAGGTATTGTATTCGGTGTCTTGAACTGACTTCAGGACAAGGAAATAAGATGTTATTTTCTCCAGGTAATTCACCCCTGGGATCTTAGCCTGTCTCCTGTGGAAAACTTCCTGGAGTGAAATTCTCTCCAAGTGGATGGCAGCACAAAGCCCATATAACACTGAGCTTGTGGTAATGCCTTCTTCTGTCTCAGTGCTTTAATGTGAAAGGTAAACAAAATTTAAAAGACAAGGACAACACCTGAGAATGCATAAAATTATGCAAGCAGGCAGATTTGGGAGAAAAATGCACAGTAAAGAGAAATTTGGTAAATGGGAAGAGCTTCTAAGCAGGAAAATCCCAATGTTCCTCCAGTATCAGAGCCTTTCTCCTCTTGCACTGTGTTAGGTTTGAAGATTCTCTCCACAACGAGGGTGGTCCCTCTGTGACTGAGTGGCCATTTCCTTGGCTGGGCAAATCCAGGTTTTTATTGAGCATGTGGAAATACTGGGAGAGGCATGGATAGCAGAGGGAAAGGGAGCTCCAGTGGACTCCAGTGGAGGGCCAGGACAAATAAGAGAACTGTGGTCCATGCCTCAAATTCTCTACTCACAAAATAGTAGGAAATATCTTCCTGTGCTAAGTGTATTGAGAGGGGCTCTGTGTTTAAACCTCAAAACTTCCTTCAGCTATCACCCCCTCAGTAATTTCCTTCTGCCCTCCCCCTTTTTCTCAGTATGACAGTGACTGTAGCACTAGCCCAGTAATTGGATGTTTTCGTGCCTCGAATTCACTGGTATTTAATTTTTATATCATTCTCAGAACCTATCACATATTTGTTTTGATTTATTCAATATTGATCCTTTCTCTGACTTTCGAGCAGCTATCACCTTCCCCTCCCGTTCCCAGGGAATGTGCCAAGCCAGCAGTTTGTGATTTTGTCATAATACATGTGTTTCATTTGCCGAGTGGCTGTCACAAGCATCTCACAAATGTTACATCCCCTCTTTTTATTCACACGTTCTGTAGAGTCAATGTTCCCAGAGAGGGGCTTTTCTTGTGTGGAGAAGCAAGGCTTTTTGTATCAGTTTGCAGGATACTAATCTAAACCTGTTTGAGGAGAGAAAGAGGAGCTTTATTTTTGCTGGATTTGAATAAATGCTCTTATCTGGCTTTCCACAATACACTATGCACACGAGAGCAGAAAAAAAGACAGCTGACTGAGGCAAACCCAGGGCCACGTTTTCTGAAGTGTGGAGGTGGCTTCAGCAGCTTTCACTTTGTTAGCAGCCACTTGCATTTTGCTTGCTCATGGCTCACAAGCACGTCCCCATTTCAGAAAATCAGTGTAAAATATTCTAAACCGCTTTCCCCCAAATCTGGGTCTCACTGCTGGGAGTCCTCTACAGCCTGGCCATGAGAAGAAGGCCAAATATCACATTTTGCTTTCAAGAAACATAAAGCAAAGCCCCCACCAAGCTCTGTTAAAGCACAACCAGCAGACCAAGGGAAGTTTTCATCCCCTTCTCTTTAAGGCCATCTGGAGGATCACCTCTCTCAACTCTGGAAGTCAAAGAGGATATTGAGAAACTGGAAAGGTCCCAGTAGAAAGAGACCAAGATCATCAGCACGTGAGTGCTGGAAAAAGATTGGAGCAACTGGTCTTATTTAAGAAGGTGAAGAGGAGGCTGGGAAGGGAGGTCTCTAAATATTTGTCAATATTTGAAGGGTAGTCACAAAGTCAGTGTTAGAAGGGTAGTCACAAGGACAACTGAGCTGCTCTTCTTGGGAGTGATAGACAGTAAAACAAGGAACAATAACTGGTGCCTAAAGATGTTTTGGTTTTTATATATATATTTTATATATTTGTAGCTTTGTAGATTTTTAGCATATGGATGTATACTTTCTAGCATTTAAAATAGCAGGTTACCCTTTCTAACGCATTATGTCACATTCTTGAAATTCTATTTAGTCTTATTTCCAAGAAAAGAATTTCTAACAAGGACATCTTGTTTTACACCAGCACTTGGAAGACATAACAAAATATAGGGCGAAGAACCCCTTGGAGTCTTCCAACAGGGCAGGTCCCAGGGGGGTTCCCAGGACAACTGGTCTCCTATTAGATGTACTTGCTAGATACACTAATTAATTAAAATTATAAATATTATAAAGATTATAAAATGGTAATAGTCTGATGCCAAGAGTGAGCATAGCTATAATTTGTGCACCTGAAAGATTCAGTAAAGAACTGCTCTTTGTATCAGCCACTTTAATGTTGTTTGCAAAGCTTTTCTTTTCTTTTTCTGTGGCTCAGAGGACTCAGAATAGACAATAAGGAAAACTTACTCACTAGAGGAGTAGTGCAGGAACAAGCTACCAAGAGCTGGTATCTCAGTCCATGGAGGCTTTCAAGACTCATATCAAGAAAAATACCCCAAAAAGCAGATGTGACATTATCTGTCCAATAGCTGTGCACTGAGCCCGAGGCTGAACAAGATGACCTCCAGGAGGTCCCTTACATTCCATGCTGCTGTGGTCAAAAAGTGTTACAAAAGTTCAAAGGAACTTTCCAAGGAGTGTACACACTAACAGAGGGAGAAATCAGACTGGGCTTCCAGTACAAACAGCTTCTCAAGATGTTCTGCCATCAAAGTAAACTCCTGTGATCTCCACAGGCATCTGAGATGGGAAGAAGGGTAGAATAGAGAAGTCTGAGAAAAATAGTGCCTTGTTGAGTGTTGTTTACACTCAAGTTTTTGGTCTTATCTCCCTATAAAATTCTTGTACCACTTGGGAAACCCCCCAGTATTCTGCAGAAGCAAATGCCAGCTTCCTCCTAGTTCTCCCCTAAACCATTTATTTTCTTTAAACTATTTTCCCTTCTTGTGAGCTTGCATTCTTTCTAATTCCACATCCTGACATTATTTGGGTTTTGTCTCTATTCCCTCTCAGGAACGTGCCATCTTGTATAAACCCGAGATCTGGCTCCTTATCTCCAGTAATTTCCACTCTCAGCAGCCTCAGAAATAACTGGGTAATTAGAGGCATATGCTTGGGGGCTGTGTCCATTTCCACAGTTTATGCTGCATCACTCAGGGGAAGCACTGGTGGAAAAATCTCTCTTTTTCCATGGAGAAATACCTTTTGTTTGTCACACAGGCAGCTCACAAAGTAGAAGATGGTTTTGCAGGGGGAAATTCAGAGATGGGGCAGACTTTTGCAGGGATTCTTTTCAGCCAGCATTTCTGCATTGCCATCCCTGCTATCGCGTCCAGTGTCACCAGGGAACGGTTCAGCATAAACACCTCCTGAGGAACTGTTCCAGAGCCTAATGCCAACCTGAGACAGCTGCTGGTGCTGAACAACATCATCAAGGGCCCACTGTCCCTTCCTGCCACTCCTCCTCCTTCACTACCAGTGAAAGAACTATGAAAAGACCAAGAGCTGGTGTACAGCCAACAAGAACTAAAGATCTTGCAGCTGGTTGTACCACCTGTGCCTTGTGAAATTCCAGCCAAAACAACGTCCCCTCCCTCCCCTCAGATAACCCCTTTATTAGAGAGAAGGGCAGCCCATCTGATGGCTCTGTAGGCAGCAGGGGCACGTGCCCAGGGCAGGTATGGAAGGCAGTGGCTCCTGCTGTGGCCAGTGCCCGTGGGCTACCCTGAGCTTTGGGGTGTGCTGGGCCCCTCGGGGTGAGGCTCAAACCCACAAGCCACATTGTGCCAGATATATATAGCTGCTCAATGCCACCCTGCTGAGCCAGTGCCAGCACGGATCACGTGGGGCTGGCTTTATTTGGGCTGGTTTGAGGGAGATGTACAGAATCCATGAGGGAAAGCGCTGACACACGCCGCTCTGACACAAAAGGAAGAATCCTTCACTTAGGGCCATAGAGCAAAGCCAGTGTTCTGGATTCCCCCATTAATATCAAAGGGTGCTTACATGTGTGCAGTCAGAGCACATTGTCTCAGGGCACGTTCTGCCACACGGCTCTGAGGGGAAAATTTTGCTTGAAGAATGCTGGAAATGGGTCTATAGCTATTAATTGGTGACATTCTTCAAGCATCAAAATATTAGACCTATTTGGCCTTATCTTTTACTAGCAACTGATGTTTTGATTAATAATGTTTATTTTAACTGGACTAGAAATGGCAGAGGAACAGTTAAGATGGAAATTGTGCATCTTCAGTCCATCTCAGTCACATATCGATTTCAATTTGTGTGTTTTCACATGTGGCATGAGCTTCCACTCTTGTCCTGCTCGTGTCCATGTCCGTGTTTAGATTCAATGCTGGGGATACTAGAGAGAAAAAGACCCTAAATAAGCATGCCTGGATACAGCCAGAGTTGCTGTGATTACAGTGCATGCCCTGATGAGTAATGAGAGAGGTGAGACCTTACTTTTCACGAGTGCTTGGTCTAAAGGGAGACTCCTGATGCCAGCAGTAGCCCTGCCTTCAAATACATAACTGACCAGCTTTGACTCTATTCAGTGAAGGGCAGCAGCATTCATATATAGTGGCTCATTTAAAATATCAGCATTTCAGCTTTTTTTTATCCAATTAATAACATCTGGCACTAGGGTGATCCAGCTGGCAGCCCATGGCTCCATACCTAACTTGTGGAATGGCTGCACCCGTGGTTGCCTCAGCAGAGACCAAGAGCAGCTGCTAGAGCAGTGCTGAAGGCTGAGCACCTCTGCTGCAGCCCTGCAGCCCTGCAGCCCTGCAGCCCTGCCCAGCTGAGGGGTTCCAGACATTCCCTGGAGTCAGGGCTGCTGCCCTGGGCACAGCTGGAGGCTCAGAGGGTGGGCATCTCCTCCTCCTGACCTACAGCAGGGAAATGTGGGCTAGGGGCAGGAGCACCAGCTCCTCTACCCAAAAGTTTGGGGTTTGTCCCGTATGGAGTAGCTGTAAATGTATTTATTTGATGTAGAACTCCTGTCAAGGGTCACCCAACATTGTACTGGAAGCACTGGGAATATTTTAAAACAAGCTCTCAAGACAGAAACTGCTTGGCAGGAGGATTTAATTTTGCACACTTAGTTCTCCCTAGAAATTTCTGCCACGGAATTTGCACTGTTCCCTATTGACTCCTGGGAGTGGTACTGAGAGGAAATACACCATGACCTTCATCAAAATAAGAAGTACCTTTAATACAAGTCCTATTCTTTCTCTGCTTTCCTCACAGAGTGAAGTGAGGCACAGGAATCATCAAATTAAATGGCTGGGTCAGCTTAATGTAATAAATCTATTAGTTCATATCATCATATATTTGATTTATACTACCCCAGACAATTACTAGCATGTCATTTCTTTGTTTAGGGATTTTTAATTTGAAAGTGTTCTAATCCTTAGTGTCAGCTGTTCCTGGTGGGTGATGACATATCTACTGTGAGTGAAACATTCTGATGACATATAGAGTGTAGGAATCAAATGTCATAAGCATAAATATTTAAGCAATAAGACATGACAGGTAGAGCATTTCTTGGCGATTATCACACACCTCGGGTGGTGTTATGATGAGGCATTTGTCCAAAGGCCAACTGACTTTAACACACTAAAAGTACCATGACTGCCTGGAAACGTGCTACTTCAAGTGTCTTATTGACATTTTTCCCTTCTCTTGATGATTTCTTCATTTTCTAATGGGAGCCCCAAGGAATTACCATTTCCTTCCTTCAAGATTACACCTTGGAAAGATCTGAGCACCCGAAGCTACATGGAAAGGGAGCCTGAGAGAAGATGGACCTAGACCTTAATAGACAACATTCACTGCTCACATTCACAGTCTGAACGTGGCTTTGGAACAGCAGCTCTGTCATTTCCTACCATAATAAGTGCTTTCTGAACCAAGAAAGTCTTAAAGTTGAGTAATTTCTTAAGCAGCTTCCAAGCTACAGACAACTTTTGAGGAAAAAGCATCACATCATCTTCACTTAGAAGTTGCTTTCTGTAGTTCTTTGCTCTGGTTTAATAGCATTACCTTTTCTATGAGTGATACAAGGCTATGCTGTGAAAGGCAGAGAGGCTAGTCTTGACAGAAAGTGTATCAAATACATATTTAACCCTCAAAGTTACAGCTTCAGTTCAATCATCCAGTACTGCCAAAAGCCACACTGAGATAAAGCAGTCTAGCATCACTACAAGCAACTAGACCATTGACACCTCTGGAGCTCAAGTCTCAGGACTTGTTTCATTTCTGTCTGAACTGGATGATATTAAATAGCACACTATACACAAAAATAAATGTTGTGAACCTTCAATGCCTCCATTAATTTTTACCTGTGAGAGACAGGAATCATACAGAGGAATTTGCCAATTTGGCCAGATATGCCCCATCCATGGTGATTTCTGCTGTGATCACAATGCCTCATTTTTTTTTTGCATAAATACTTGGCTGGGCTTAATACAAATATATGTACAAATACACACATCTAGTGCACCTCACTGAGGAAAACAATGGGCCACATTCATGGTATGAAATTAAGAGTTGCAATGCAAATTTTAGGCAGAACTGACTCCCTCAGCAACTCAGTTCCTTGGCAATGTGCGAGCAGAGCCTGGTTTTAATTTCTCAGATATCTAAATCGTGATTAACTTTTGCTTTTGGATTGGAAGGAAAATGCCACATCTTTTCTTTTTACCCCCACCAGCTCACTGAAATAATAAAGGGTAATGGCAGTAGCCATGACAGTGTTTTCTTGCTCCAGATGAGACACTGATGTTTCTATGGATGATTTTCTGCCTAGTGCTAAGGTGAATCCCTTTACCTGAGAAGAAAAAAACGTTCTCTCTGATCTGGATGCAAATCTCCCCCTCTTCCTTCCTTGGCTGTAGCTCCACAGCAGCTTCTGCACCAAGGTTCAGGTTTGTTCCTCAGCCTAGAAAACCCAGCAGTAACACTCAGCCTCAGCAGCATTTAACATTAAACCATAGGAAGGCCAACAGGACCATCTCATGCAATAAAGTAACAGAAAAATTCAGAGATGGAAAAGACATCAGGAAGTTTTCTTTGTGATCATTGTTTAACACTGTAAGTAATGAAATATTAATGAAAGTATGCTACTTTCATTTTGTGAGCAATTTAATTCAATTAAAAATAAATGGATCTCCTTGGCTCAGTGGATACACTGATATTCAGCACTGCCCTTAACTTAGTTTCAACAGCATTTAAACCCAGCACAGCACAAAGTACAGCGAGGGAAACATAGCCCCCAGCTAACATGATTAACTCTTGAGGTCCCAGTGGCACGATTCTGTCACCCTGCTGGAGCCACACGGGCTCTCCCAGAGAGCTCGGGCTGTGCAGTCCCACTCGCAGGAGCAGCCAGTTTATGCCATTTATACCCAGTGTGTTAGCAAAGATATCTTGCACTGGGGCACAGTTTCCTTGAAAGCAAGTAATTTCAGACAGACTTAGCAGGCCTGCACGGGCCTGAATCTGCTCGCATGCCGTGATCTGGTTAAGTAATATATCTGGAACTTCATGTCACATAATGTAGAACTATTCTTTTATTGTGCTGAAATAGCTGTTTTAGATTCCCTCTGAGCCCATAGGCCATGTCTTTCTGATAATAAGAGTGTTATCAATGCTTTAATATTGAACTCAAATCTCTGCGTGAGAGAGCATCTAAGAGCTATTACTCAGTGCTGAAAGCAAAACCCAACTGTTCTGAATGGGGAGGAAAATGCCAATCTGTTGACAAAAAGTTAAACAGAGGTGAAATCTAAACTCTGGCCAACATTTTACAGCCTTAGTGCATTGTTAACTTTTCAACTTATCTGTCAGGAATAGGAAACTAATGTTTAAAAACAATGTATTGCTTTTAGGAGCAAGGTCAGCATTTGTTAGATTTCAGGGTTATGCTGAGCACAGTCAGCCAGGGATACACAGAAAGGATTGCTTCAGCACCCATGGCCTGAGGTTTTCCAAAAGTTAAAATGTACAAACTGATTTCATTCCCCTTTTTTTTTCCACGCAACCAACAGGAGCTCTACCCTGATATTTTTTGTTCAGCCTCTGATTTCACGTGTGGCAGCACAGGCTGGAAGTCAACATCTCTCAGAAGGGGCTGTGGAACAAACCCTGGGTCAGAGGAATGGCTGCTGCATTTTGCTTTGGGGGGAGCTCGGGTTCAGGGTCACTCTGCTCCCTTCCAGGGGCGAGGTCCAGATTTGTGTGTCTGCCCCTTGGACAATGCCAGGCTTTGTTCGAGCAGCAAAGCATCCTTGCTCAGCCATGCAGTTCCCAAGGAGCTGTGTAGGTAAGATAATACAGGGGAAGTGGAACAGAGAGTCATTCTCTGGGAGAGAGAGAGAGACAGACAGAGATCTTGTTCAGAAAACGTGGCTCAAGGGTGTTTTCCCCCTATATGCTTTTATATTAAATAATCCCACCCCGTACACTCAGGAAGGATTTGATCCATGAAGCAACTGCCTGGACTAGCAGATCATGGTGTCACTAGACACAATCTGTGTGCAGCCTCTACTGCACAGTAAACTGGCCAAGGAGAGAGAGAAAAAAAATAGTTTAATGCAAAACAAAGAGCTTCTAAAACATGTGCAGTGTGTGCTGCCACATTCATGGATTTGCTTTCCTGACAGATACATCCCCTCTCTTTCCTTGGCAGTAAACAGGTGGGCAAGACTTACCCTTTTTTGGAAGCAGTGGAAAACCTCATGAATGCCAGTTTAGGAGAATTTGGGTGGAAATCCCAGTAACAGAGGGGTATTTTTTATCATTCACATTGAAATGAAATTTATTTATCTTAGAATTAAGAATATTTATCATAGAATTAAGAATATTATATGCAAATAGGCAAAAATTGTTTCTGTGAAAAAAAACTCACAGCAGAGTATGATTTAGCTGATCAATCCCATGACAGAGCTGAGAAATTGCAACCACTCAAAAATTACCAGCTTTTGAACAAGTTGTAGACCCAGGTTTTCTTATACAAAATATAATACTTAAATACAAGTATAAAAGCCACACAAAACCAAAAAGGCACAACAGGTCTCATCAACAATTTGGGATGAATCATTTGACCAGTTCTAGTTAAAGTATTTTTTGTACCTTCTGCCCCATGTGCTTGGAGACTTCCCAGCTTGTTTTAATCTCTCTAAGCAAATGAGAGCCCTCAAGGCTCATTAGGGCTATTTACACAGTTCTTAACTGGAAAAAAAATAGATCTAAAAAAATGAATAAATAAATAAACTGATGTGGAGTATGAATGGAAAATGATGTTTAAAATCCATTTCCAGGTCTTCTACCAGCATGGACTTTGCTGGGTGTACTTAAAAAAATTAGCCATGGGGAGAAAAAGAAAGAAATGGTGGAAAAAGAAAGAAATGGTGGAAAAAGAAAGAAATGGTGGAAAGGAAAAGAAAAAAAAACCCCAAAACAGGGGAAAAAACGTAAGAGTTAAGGCTAGCCTTCACGAAAAATCAGAGATAGCAGAGTCTGTAAAAAAACCATAAATACAACTCAGAGAAGGAGGGAATCTCAAGACCTGTGATTTAGTCTTGACTCTCCAAGGGCAGCCATTCTTTTATTTTCTCAACATTTGTAAAATAAATGCAATGGCACCTTCTTTTCCCCCCACATCATTGGCTCTGCTTCTCTAGGTATGGGTTCTCTCTTTCTGTGGCTGTACACTTCTGTGGTTATTAAGGGAGAGAGACAGGGACATTGTAAATGCTAGAGGAGCATTTACAATCATATTGATCTCCCAGACATGCAGGTGCAACTACTCATGGCCAGCCAGTTCCTGCCATCCATAGACACATGTTCCTTTGACTGGCAGATTGTACCTACCCACCCACCCCAAAATAACATCCATCTGATTAGCATAGCACCTGGGCTATCCACATTTCCCAGTGCTGAGCCACTTCTTGGAAAGCAGGGCCTTGCTTCTAGAAAGGGGAAGGGGGGGTGGAAAATGGATGTTGCAATAGAGGTTATAAATTGCCAAGTGGCCAATTCAAGTGAAAGGAGAGGATCTTCTCATCACATTTCTTCCTGGACCCAGCAGAAAATGGGGTCCTTCTCAGCCCAAAGCAGGTTTCAATCTGTCCTGTTGTATGTTTCCTTATAAATACACTGCTTCAAAAAAGAGAGCTCTGAACTGATCCCTTCCCATCTTGGAGGTTGAGGAGGAAGCATTTTGTGGTCAGAGACACCACAGCTGAGGGTCTCATTCAGCTTCAGCTAAATCAAGAGGAATCATGCATGCAAACCCAAATGAAAAGTCAACCTTGCATCCATGGTGTGCACTCTGCATTGCAGCCAAGATACATATTTCTGAGCAAGACAAAAGCTAGAACAGACTCTGAAATGATAATCCCATCAAGCAGAGCTTGATCAACGTTTGTTTGGGGCATTCAAGATTACACACAAATATTCTGCAGAGCTGCAAAATGTAGGCTAAGCATCAGAATCTTTATCTTGAGATTTCATCCAGTCTTCAGCAGTGCATTTTTAAAAAATTCACAAACTTCCAATAGTGTTTGAATAACGGGATACAAATATAACATTGTTCAGCATTAACTATTAAACATGGCCTGCAGCTGTACCACCTGGGGCTCTGATCCTGACAGCTCTCAAAAGTTACAGAAGACTTGACTCTGGCCAGAATTTGGACAAAAATACTCTAAGGAGAAAATAAATGCTACAGATTTTTGCAATTCAGCGGGAGTTTTGTAATGTTTGCAGCGTGTTGAAACTGCTGGCTTTCAAAGTCTCTTTCACTTCTTGGGGCATGGGTGTTACCTGCCACATTCCTCCTCAGTTATGAAATGACTTCCCACTTCTCTGAATTCCCCTCTATGATTTCCACATGACACTGAAATGTCCAAGGCTAAATTATCAGGTACTGTGGCTGTGTGATCTCAAACAGTTGCTGCTTTTCACTCCAAAGGCAACTGCATTGCCACAGAGGGTAAATCACTTCCTATGGATGTAAAGTCCCTAATAAATTGCTTGGGATCCTTTGAGATGACATATGCATGGAACACTGCTTTTAATACAGTACCAGAATTCAAATAACAATTATGTGAATCAGAGAGGGTGACAAGAAAAATGCCTGCTTTTTGCTCTCTATTTCTCTGTCTTACCCCTTCCCACAAAAACCACAATTTGAACACATCTGCAGAGTTAGACACAGGGCTTCACCTTCATATAATCTGGAAGCTGGAAGTGCTTTTCCCTCCAAAATAGCCCCTTTAAAAGCTTTTGAGCTTCACCTCTGTTTCCTCCAAGAGCCTTCAGTGGGAGCAGCAGCCCACAAACCCTTTCCTTCATTGACTGTGCTTGTTTCCCCTGCTTCTCTTCCCCGACCTGGCTTTGTGGTGAAAACTCCCTGGGACTGCTCTAAGGAAATTCTGTTATATGCTGCCATTTACAAGGTCGGGTCAGGTGTTTGATACCCAGGTCTTTGCATGTAATTATCAGGTAGTATTACAGGTAGCTGAGGCTCAGCACATTTTGAAGGGTTATGATGAAGCAGCTCCTTTACTTGTCTAAGCTTTTGCTCAGTAAGATTTTTAAAGAGGCAGGTGGAACTTTATTCCTAATTCTCTGCCTCTCATGGTCAAACTTGGAGGTTGCTTTTTGTGCAACTGAAAATTGTGAATAAGCAATGAGTGGGGTTTGTCAGCCCTGAAAGGTGATAGTCAATAATATCTGTCAGTGGCAAAGTATTCTATGAAGTTCTGATATTTGCCACCAGATTTCTTCTCTGATGTTAGCAGATCAATCCCCGTTCTCTAAATCTTCTTAAAACCTCAAACGAGTGCTGCTTTCAACTCTTGAAAGAAAAAGCTATCCACTTTCTGGTTTTTTCTTCTGTGTCCAGAAAACAGTCTGACAGAAGCTTCTTAAATCAACGAGAAGCTTCACTTGGGATTAGAGTATCAGTCGGTGGATCTGACCAGACCGGAGTTAAATTACATTTCAAAACAACACTTTAAATACTACAATCACCATTTCTGAGTCCGTTTGCGCGTGTTTTGCCCTGTTTGGCTGGCTGTCTTTTAAGCTCAAAACCTTGCCGCCGCCGCAAAGTTGCCGTCTTAAGCGTAAATCTAACCTCAGTGTTTTCCAACAGAGGGGAAAAGAAGAAGGACAAGCGGTGTGTGGGGGGGGAAATAACTTTGTAAATGCCGGCGGTGAGGGCTTTTTCGGGCTAAAGCAGAGGCTCGCTGACACCCAGCGGCTGCGGCGGAGAGCGCAGCGCCCGCGCCGAGCGCGCCGGGCGGGCGGAGGAGGAGAGAAGGAGGGGAGAGAGGGAAGGCAAAGAAAGAAGGAAGGGAAAGGAGGAAGGGAAACTGCTGTACAGCATCGCGGCGACCTCTGCTCCTCACTTGTTACTGCCTTTGGGTTGAGGGGTGAGCCGCTCTGGAGAAGCGCTGAGCGCCCGGCTCTGCCTCTCGGCGCTCCGGGGCTTCCAGAGTGCGAGAACTCCAGAGAACTCCAGCCCCGCTTCCAGCCCCGCGAGGAGAATTGCTTGGGCATCCAGTCCTGCAGCTCCAGGACTCGACAGATTTCTCTTTTTTTTTTTTTTTTTTTTTTTTTTACTTTTTTTTCAACCAGGAATTTCCTTAGGGTTAGAGGATGCTCAGTGGAGCAGCGCAGGTATCATTCACTAAAGGCTAAAGTCAGTTTATATGGGTTGTTTGAAGGCATTGGATACTTGTCTTCTGTGACTGCTTCCACTGTTCTACATGCAATTATTTTGCCCCGTTTTTATAGCATTCAAAGAGGTGGAGTTCCAATATTTTGTCTAAGTATTTTTGTTTCTTCTCTTGGCCTCTCCCTCCTGTGGTTTTCATACCTCTAGTCCCAAGTTTCCTCTTGTATATTAAAAGAGTATATTGATATATTACAACATACACAGTGTGGTATTTTTTTTTCCTAAAGTCTTTATTTTCAAAAGGTTTGATGTCCCTCTTCACATTCCACCCTCTTTGAAATTCTGCTTGGATTATGTGATTTGCTTTCTGACCGTGATGTCCCTGAGGACAGTCACCTTTTTAATTCACACAAACTCCAGTGACACGCAGACCAGAGGGGTGTACCCCTGGCTGTAGAGCCGTGGTGTTTCCAGTCACCTGGGGGTGTGCCCGTGGCCAGGAGGGCTCAGGCATTTCAGGGAAACAGCTACTGATCACCTGAGAAAAATACAAGGAATTTGTTGCTCTAGAGATTTAAAGCTTTCTGATTTGTTTTTATAATTGCGATGTACTTTTTCATGAATTGTAAGATAAGCAAAAACTGCATTTACATTCCTTTGTGAAAGATATCACTTGAAGGACTTCTTATTTGACCAGTAGAATTAGAGAAGTGCTAACTTCATTATCTAATCCCTGGTCATTGTCCAAGAATCTATAAATAAAAAGTCAACAATAAACCCTTCTTCTTTCTGTGTCCTAACACCTATAGTATATATGTACATATATATGTCTGCTGTGTTCCCTCTGTATCCCACAGCAACAGGAATTGGCAAATACAAGAGTAAGACTTGGGACTAGAGGTACGAAAACCACAGGAGGGAGAGGCCAAGAGAAGAAAAAAAAATACTTAGACAAAATATTGGAACTCCACCTCTTTGAATGCTATAAAAATGGGGCAAAATACTTGCATGTAGAACAGTGGAAGCAGCCACAGAAGACAAGTATCCAAACAGCCCATATAAACTGACTTTAGCCTTTAGTGAATGATACCTGTGCTGCTCCACTGAGCATCCCCTAACTCTAAGGATATTCCTGGTTTAAAAAAAAAAAAAAATAATAAAAAAAATAAAATAAAAATCTGTAGAGTCCTGGAACTGCAGGACTGGATGCCCAACCAAGCATTTGTTGGTGCATCTCCAGCAAAGACAAAAGACATCTCCAAAGTGAAGAGGTGTGTAACTGAGCTATGTCCAAGGTTAACAGCCCCTCTCCACACAGTGCAGGTAGCTCATAGCAGCAACAAGCAAGTGGCTTTCCCTCCAAACAGCCCCTCCAAAAACCTTTGAGCTTCACGTCCGTGGTGTCAGGATATCAGGAATCTTTGATACCAGGGTTCTTGCCGTGCTCAGCACCACAGTTTCTGGATGCTTGATGAACATCAAAGGGAAAGTGAAAAGTCAGTCTCACCTCACAAATTCTTCTCACCTCCAAGTTTTGGAATCTGTGTTCTTTTAATGGAGCAGTAGAGGAGGAATTTCCTACCTTATTTGAGGCTTGGGAGTGTTGTGTAGAAAAGATGTAGTTCTCATTTCCCCTGCAGTTTGTGTGTAGGAGACAAAACATTGGGAGTGTGAATTTCTGGTTTAAAGCCCAGAATTTTAAATTTAAACCAGAATTGTATAATGCTGGCTAGCAACAGGTCTGTGGCCATTTACATCTCTTCAGTTGCCCACAGGCTGAGCACCCAGCAGCTGCTGGGCACTTCACAGCACACACTTAGAACAAATGGAGATCCCCCCTTAGCAGTTGGAGGGGGAAAGTGTCTTAGAACAAGGCTGGGCTGCAGAAACCTGCACTGGTCACAGAGTGCATTTGATTTCCTTGCATGGGTTTTCTGGTTTCTCTTCAGGTGTTGTTGTCAACTTCTGCAATCATCCAGGGAGGAGGTTTGTTCCTCCCACAAGATCTGGAGTGACAGCCCCATGTGTGACACTAATCTTTTGACAGAAAATTCCTTCAGTCTCTCTTCAATAAGTGTCCCAGCAGGACAAGAGAATCTGGAGACAGTGCAGTCTAGAAATTTTGACAAACTATCTAAAAAACGTGGGATGCAGTCCTAAATTTAAAAGGATGAATTATTTTGTTGGAGTTTTGTCTTGTTTTCGTAGAGAAAATTATTCCCTTGTTTTCTTCTTTAGCAATTTGCATTTGAATAGGTGGATCTGTTCTTTACATTACTTTTGAGAGCCTGCATTTCCCAAATTCCTATCGCACCACTGGGTTTTCAAGGACAGGAGGGAAGCCAAAACATTTCCATCTAATGCAAACATGGATTACTGGAAGGATGTTCTCATTTTTTAAAAATGCACTAGGAGCAAGAGCCAGGTTTGCTAGCACCTTCCCTGCAAGCCATCGCTTCCTTGGCTTGCCACATGCAGAGAAAGAAAACCTCACCAAAGGGAGAGGGCAGAAGCTCCTGGAACGCCACAGCATGCAAAGAGAGATGAGAGAAGTGCTGCTGGGCAGGCAAGCACACCCACAGAGCTGCAAGGAGAGAGCACTGATGGCTGCAGCCTTTTCCCATCAATCTGCACTGAGGCAAATCCTATTTTTTCTGGGGAAGACCACCTCCAAGGTAAAAGACACAGCACCAGGAGAGAAGATATTTCATCCCTCGCACGGTAGCAGAGTTGAGATTTCAGCTGTGACTGCCCCCAGGCAAATCCAAGTTTCCAAATGTCCCAGGTGTGGTTCCAGGAGGCATCTTCAGTTCCAGGAAGCAGAGCTTTGTGTTAGCAAAACCAGCGTCCAAAGCACATCTTGCTTAGAGTCTAGATGGAAACTTCATGTCAGTTTGAACCGTTCTTGCAGCCAATGGATACAACAAAGTCCTGGGAAAGGCTGGTGAGCTGAAAGTTGTCACTCTGTGTGTGTATATGTATGTATTTTTTAAGTGTATTTATATATATATGTATATATAAAGGTATTGCCTCCACTTGACTCCTCCTCTGCTCCCCACATTTTGGGGAATCTGGGGATCTAGTCAAGCACAAAGTGAGAAATCTCAGCGTGCTGCTGACACTCCATCCCTGCAGAACTCATTACATGCCAGTTGCTCTACTTAGGGTGGATTGGGAGGGGGATCTATTAGAGAGAAAAAGTACAGAGTAGAGTTAAGAAGCATTTTTTTTCCTTCTAACTGCTGTCCTTTCATCTGCTCTCCTTCTCATGTTTCTGGGCTTTTTTTTTTTTTTTTTTTTTTTTTCTTCTTCCTTCTCCTTCATCCCATGGAAGTGGCACTGAATGCTGATGAGATAATAAATGGTCCAACCCCAGGCAATCATTTGCTGGTAATTAGTTCAGCTAGTGAACTTCTAAGAGTCATTTTTTTTTCCACCTGCCCAGCCAGAAAACTTGGGTGGTTAGTTACCCCATCACTTCCCTTTGGGGAAGGGGCACTCAGAAGCTCAAGTACCTGAGCTCCTGGATACACTCTGCAATCCCTAATTAAGCCTAGCCCTAATCTAGATATTTAATATTTCATTTACTTTTTATGTCATTCCTTACTTAGGCCAAGAGGCAAACGTTGCATCCCAGAAGGAGCAAATCTGAGGATTGCTGTGAGCCTCTGTGCACAATCACAACCAAGGTTCAAAACAACAACAGCAACACTTCAGGGAACTTGGGGGCGAGGGGGTGTGCCCTTTCTCTGTTTCACAAGAGACATTGCAATATTTGCCTTAGAAGGGAGGTTTGGAGAGGGAAATCAGGGCATTTGGTTTAGTCAAGGTTGCAGCTTTCCCCTTTCCCAGCCCCCTGATCCCCAGCTGGTTTCTGCAGCTCCCACCCTTGTGGGGAGCAGCCTGCAGGCCTGAGGAACCTGAAGCATCCTAGGGGCTGAGGGTCAGGAGGGATCCAGCTCCAGAGTGCTCCAAGGGATGGAGAAGCCCTGGCTCTCCCCTGGCAGCCCCCAGCAGAAGCAGGTGAAAGGGTGCCGGCATGCAGGGAGGATTTCAGGGGAGCCTCTGCTGCCCTGCTGGGGCTCCCAAACCCACCTGGCTCCAAGAAACACGCTGGTTCCAAAAATCCAGCTTTTCCTGACAGAGATCTCCTCCATCTGAGGATTCCAGTCTGGCTCTGGGGCACTCTCAGAGCTTCAGGGGAGGCTCTGATGAAGGGAGGGGAGGTTTGAGGGTTTGGGTGGACGGTTATCTTCACGGTGTAACACGAGAGAGATAACCAGGTCTGCAGCAGAGGAATAGGACTTCTGTGTAGGCAAATAAATCCTGGGGGTTTGTGCCCTCCCTGCTGATGGTGATCAGCATCAGACACAGAGCACAAGATTAAATAAACCAACTGTTTGTCAGCTTTGGTATTGGCAATTCACGTTTGCTGCTTATTAGATTCAACCCCAAAGCGCCCTGAAAACACAAAGAATTTATCAAGCTGCACTTTCTGAAACACTGAAGGAAGGACATTCCCACATTTCTTCCTCCACACAGATCATCTCCAGAAAGTTTTGGTTTAAATCTTCATTTTTTAGTCCCAGTTATTTGTTTTTTTTTTTTTTTTTTTTTTTTTAATTTTCCTTTTTCTCCTCTTAAAGTCACCTTGGGTGACAGATGTCGCTAGACCTCAAAAGGGACGCTTGGATAAATAGGTAAATAATATTCATTAACTAGTACATGGCAGCATATCCCACTTTTCTTTTTAGCCCTTCTAACAATACCAAATTCCTCATCCCTGAGAATCACATAAAGCCCACGACAGAGGGTTCACATTCAAACTCCAATCAGCGATTCACAAACTAACAGAGAATGATCTAGCTGATTTCACTAGGGACCTCCATATGGTGATGAAATTTATTCTGAGCCATGTTTAGGTTTTGTAGTTGTGGGCACCACACACAAGCCCTGAGAGAAACGGAGATTTTTAAAGCTGAGCTGGGAATTTACTAATACAGTTCCCACTGAAATAAATGGATGCCATTTGCCCTCAGAATCTCAGTCATCCTAGAAGTCAGACAGATTCATCTATACTGTGTGTTTGTTTCTCAGTCAAAATTAGGATAGCCTCTTTCAGCTTTTTAAGTCTACAACAATTTCCCAAGATACACTATTTTAGGCAGTACTTGTGCTGCTATATCCTGGAGGTG
Source organism: Sitta carolinensis (assembly GCA_032173965.1). Lineage (NCBI taxonomy): Eukaryota > Metazoa > Chordata > Aves > Passeriformes > Sittidae > Sitta > Sitta carolinensis. The sequence continues at coordinate 1,742,634 of JAVUNC010000019.1, forward strand.
GATACATCTTCTCCAGTTTTAATATTTTTAACCTATAAGTTGTTCAGTTGGATTCAATTTTCAAAAGGTATAATAAGAAACTTATATTCCCCGACTCTTTGAAGCATGTAACAAATACACAATTTTATAGTACAGTATAGGTCACAAGTTTGTGTAGCTACAGTTTGAAAAATTGATTGATTTTTTTTTTTTCCTTTAATTTTTGCCTGTTTAAGTACAGGACTTGGGTTATTTTTTTCTGTATTTTTCCCTTCAGACAGCATATTTTCCTGATGGAACTCCCCTCCCCCAATACACAATGTGCTTTTCTGATTTACCAGCTCTAGCATTTTCTCAACAATCATGTGAGCAAGAGCAAGGACTGAATATTTTTAGACACTGGAACTAAGCAGATGGTGAAGGATGTAGAAGATCAATAACTAGTTTTTGTAAAGTTTGCATTTCTGCTTATTTCCGTGTATTTCAAAATGCAACAGGAAGAATATAAAACTTCATGGAATGAAACGTGAGGAAACTGCTCTGGCCCGTGTGCCTGATATGGGAACATTTTTCCAGCCATTCTTTGAAAGCAAGCCATGCACTCACTCCAGCTTTAATTGTGAGCTCTCCTTTTGTTAATTTAATTGTACTCATGTTGCTGTTTGGTAAAAGGTCTTGGACAGATGTGTACTCATCTGACATTCTTCCAAGCATGTCTGCATGGTCAAACTTGAAAGGTTTTTGGGAGCTGAAAGTCATCCCATCAGGAACCTGAAACAACACCATCTGCTTTAGGTGACTAAGCACATGTCAAGAATAGCCATCTCCCTCCTCCTGGGCTCGAGCCTCCCTGCTCCCTTGGGCTTCTGCTGTGGAGCAGCTGCCCTTCAGAGGTGCAGAGGAAGGGGAAATCATAAAACAAGTCCTGACCACAACACAGTTTTCACAGCTCCTTCAGGAGCCTGAGGGCTTAATGAAAACAGGGTGGAATCGGGCGGATGCTCCAGAGCTGGCAGCACAAGGCTGGAAATGGGCACTCCTGACCCAGAGTAGGGGCACTTAGCAGGAGAAAGGTGTTTTGTGACCTCGAGTGAGTGTCTCCACCCTTCTCCACCGTCACTGCTCAGCTGCAGGATGGGGAAGCACAGCCCCGTTTCTGTTGCCCCTTTCCTGTACAGACAGCAAGGCTGGAGGGGCCAGCTCTGGGTCTGTGCCCCTGCAAGATCAGTCAGTACCAAGCAGAACCAGGAAGGCCAGCAGCTGACAGAGGCTGACACGAGTCCCCCAGGGTCATTAGACAGACTTCACATCCTGGAGAGTGTTCTCAGAGCCTGGCTGTGGGGCTGCAGGGCAGGCACATCTCACCCTTCAGCAGGACCTGCCGCCAGCCCGGGGGGAGCAGCTAAATGCCAGAGACAAAAAGGCTGGGAGGCAAGCAGCTCCTGTGCAGCTTTCCCTCCCCAGCTGCTGACCTTTCCAGCCCCTCAGCTCCTGCTCATTAGTGGGAATGCCTGAGGAACCGACTGGGAGCGCTTCACACGATTCCCTGGACTGGAACTGGAGATGTCCTCAAAACTGGGCAATGAGAGTGGGGCCAAAGAAGGCCAAGACACAACCTGGAGCTTCCAACAGAGAAAAGGTGGCTGTGGTTTGCACAGCAAAGCTCTTTGTGCTTGGCATGGCAAGGCAGGTGTCCCACAGCTGCCTGGTATCCAGCAAGGGCTGGCACCACCGAGGCTGCAGGGGAGGGCAGGAGGAGACACCTGGGGCACGGTGGAGATGCTTCCTCACAGCAGCTTGAAAGAGCTGCCCTGGGGTTTCCAACTTCCAGGCAGCCCCTCAGAAGCCAGAGGGGCCCCACGAAGTGTGCTGGTGCTGTCTGGAGCAGCTGTCCCTTCTGCCCGAGCAGTGTCAGCCTTGGAGCCAGGCCAGCAGCTACGTGTGGAAGCTGTTCCCTCCTCCAACCTTCTGGACCTTAGGCAAAAGAGCTACTAAATGAGCCATACTGACACCAATACTGCAATCAATTTGTTAATAAGGATCAGAGACAGACTCTGTGCCGGGAGGAGGAGGCGAGGGGAAAGGAGATCATTATTTTTAATTTAAATAAATCAATATGTTAATAGGGGAAAGGATGCGCCCTGCACAAGGATGGTGGAAGGGGGAAGGCAAATGAATACAACTATTCTATTTCCTTTCTTTTTTTTTTTTTTTTTTTTTTTTTTTTTTTTTTTTTTTTTTTGTTTTTTTTTTTTGTTTTTTGAGGAGAGATGGAAGGGCCATGTAGTTTGTCATTAGGGTTTTGGGGGTTTTTTAAAATGATTTAATATAAAAAGAGTGGGAATAGATAATTTTAAAAGTCCTGTAAGAGCAAATAACTAATTATACCCGTCTGAGACTCAGAAGCATGCCTGGCTCTTTTCTTTCCTTAAAACAAATTAAAGAAAAAGGAATGCTTGATTCCCAGGAGGGCTTATCTAAGGCCTCTCATCCCTAATACATATCTAAAGGGACAGGGAAAATATCTTTTATCACTTAAATCTCCCTGAAATTTAAGACCAGCTGGGAATTTTTTTTATGTGGATATGATTCATTAAATTCATATCATTCCAAAGAAACCTTCCTGCCGGTTTATCTTTGCCACTGCAGTCATCTCTCCAGAAAAGCACAGTTTCCCAAATGTTGTCAACCCGGACAGCTCAGTCTTTGGCTGAAGGTCAGATTTCATTTGGAAACTATGGAACCGGCCCCACATTTTTTCTTTTCGGGGAACCGGTACTTGCAAATCATTCTCGAAGTCAACTTTTTCCCCTTCTGCTGAGACAATAGGAAAATCCTGCCCCGCCATCCCGCTTCCACCGGGCTTCTGAGCGCTGAGAGGTGGAGGGGATTTCATTTCCACTCTCCATTTCAATATTTATGCGTTGTACTTGGGAATCTTTGATCAAATGTAGGTAGAGGAGCTCTGCAGGCTGGGCTGGCAGAGCAGCCAGGGATGGAATGCAGGCAGTTTGTGTCTCAGCGATGCTCCGACAAACAGGGGCCAGCGGCGCAGTCAATATTCCCACACAACGTGCAGCCGCCGGAACGCTCCGCGGAGTTTTCGCAGGGGGGGGGAGGAAAATGTATGTTTTACATAATGAGCTCCTTCTCATTTTGTCGCGCCACAAAAGTTACTAGGGAGACGGGCGCCCGGAAAAAAAAAAAAAAAACAAAAACAAAACAAAAAACAAAGGGGAGTTCCCGTGGCGAGCTGGCCGCTCGGCGGCTCCGTCCCGCAGGCAGGGCGGAGGGTGGGGAGGCATTCCCGGGGACAGGGAGAGCTTGGAAAGCGGAGCAGGGACTGCCCGGGCAGCGAGCGGGGGGCTGCGGGCTGGGGTCAGGCGGAGGGCAGGGAGGATGGAGCCCGGGGGAGAAAGAGGAGCGGCGGCCCCGGAGGGATGGGTGATGATGGGTGATGGGTGATGATGGGTGATGGGTGCGCGGCACGGACGGGGGACCGACAGGCCATCAGACAGACAGACACTCAGACAGACAGACAGACACACACACAGACACACAGCATCCCCGCGCGCCCAGCCCTGCTGCCCCTGATCCGCTGCGAGCCATCGCGCTCCCCGCATCCATCCCAGGAGGGCACGGCAGGAAACAGTTTCCCCCCTGTTTTGCCACGCTGGGGTTTTTCCCCTTTCTCTCGTTCGGCCGGGCAGACGCGGCTCTGCGGTTCGAAAAGCCCCGCAGGACGTGGCTGAGAGGAGAAATCTGCGCCCGGACTTTCCCCGGTTTGAATTCTCCTTTCCCCCCAGCAGGGCACGTCAAGCTTTGGTGTTTCCCCGGGTGAAAGCATCATTTTTCCCCGGAGGAACTCGCTACTTCCCTGTATTTCAGTCTACTTACTACTCTAAGATTTAGAGCTATATTTCTAAGGTTCATAAAATTCAAGTAACACAAATACTCTCCATTAGTAAAGGCTGTATTATCTGCTTTAGATTTAGACACAGCCCTTAGATTCACATTAGGGCTTCTACCACACTTCCAAAATCCTCACAGACGTCCACTGCCTTGAACACAGTGAATGTGATTAAAAGTATCATCTCTTCTCGCCAGACTCCTGTGGGAGTATCAGATCTAAACTAGATTATTAGACTAAACCCCTGCTTTTCAATTCAATTCAGCCCAAGTTAGCAGTTGGGGTCCTCTGGTTACAATTTGGAGCAATCATCAGCATTTAGAGGCCAGAACTCGTACAGGAATCACCAGCAAGAGCACAAACCACGGATTTACTCCAGTTTTGCAGCTCCTGTGTGTGATACAGTTCTCTGTCGATCTCCAAATGCAGCCAGGAACGAGTGAGAAACCTTCACTAAATATTAATAAATCACTCGTTTTTAAAAGCCTAGAAAAACAACAAAAATTTCCCTGGTGGAACAGTTCTCATATTAAAAAAATGTCTTTTTTTGTTCAATAATTGTTTTGCTTTAGCACTTCATGCCGTCATCACAAGATCAGCTTTACCAGTGGGCAATATTTTGCTGCTGCCTTCAGACCAGCAATTAGAACAACTAACAGACAGTTCAGACAATAGCCAGTTTATCTGCAGAAAGAGAATTTGCATTTCTCTTTATATACCTTATGTTAAACATACACAGTATCATACAACAATTATTGCTATATAAACAAATTGCAGTTCTACAGTCTTCAGAGCAATGGCCTTTTGTTTTATTAGTGCACCTGCACAAAGGCTTTTAAGCTGTTTAAAATGTTTTGAGCCTCTTGTCCATAGCTTTTGAGTGCTCCTATTATATAATTATCAGATGGCTGCATGTATAAAATATACAATGTATAATTAACAGGTATTTTTAATTGATACATTAATAACATATACATTAAATATTGTTATTAAAGAGCAAATTGTATATTATATATTATGCTTTATACGTTATATTATAATCTTAAATGATGTGGCATATATTGTATATTTTGTGGGGGTTTTTGCATGTATCTCTAAACCAGAATTTCACATGTCTCCACACATGATCACACCTGTATACCTACAACAGCACCATGTTATTAATTCATAGCTGTATTTGGGACTGCTGGTTATTAAGCATATGGTTTAAAGGAATTTCTTTAAGATAAATTCAGTAATTACATAAATAAAATAGATTATGAAAGTGTACATTGGTATCAGGTGCTTTCTGCTAAGAAAAGTACTATAAAGAAAAGTACTACTATCTGAGCCTAATTATTGGTGCTGAAAGTCATTTCATTTCAAACATCCTATTAACTAAAGTCCATACAGAAATTATTGGCTGCTTGCACCAATCCCAATTATAAAACCCCATGAAATCCCTTTGCAAAAAAAAGGGAAGACTACAGCTTAAACCTTAAGTACTTCGATAAAAATATAAGATCAGTTTCATCCCAAAGTACAAATCCCAATCTCCATCTAAAACAGCCTGACCCTAAAATATATTCAGAGCTTGTTCTAATCACAGGAGATGTATTCTGAATAGGACAGCCCTCTATCATCTGCTAAGTCTCTTTAAGTCATCGTTTTCACTGTATCTGAAAAATTAATTCCTTTTCAGAAATATTCTCATCTTCTACTAAAAGAAAAAAAAAAAAAAAGCTTTTTGATGTAGAGTGACAGGATTATGAAGTGACCCTTCAGGTCAGAAGGAGACTTTTCCTTTTCTCATCAAGGAAATCAATTTCTAAGTCCAAGTCTCTTAAAATAATATATTCTTGTGGCACGCATACAGCTTTTTTTGATCTGCTATGAAAAGAATAAGAGGTAAAGAGGATCAGGGGTGGCGATGGAATATTATAATCTGCCACACTCACACATCAGCCTTTCACTAAGTAATTCCAGATAAATTGAGGATTTACATATTTAAGATTAAATGGGGAAAGAGTAGCGATGCATAAATAGAAGAATACAAAGATACAATTTAGGGAAAGTTAACTCTTAAAAAAATTTTACCTGATGTTTGGTACCCTTCCACTGTCCCACCCCATATTTTTTAAAGCATACAATGTTTATAAGGAAATAACCAGGATAATCTCTTTGAGATCAACTGAGCACAAACACAGATGCCTTAGGGTTTCTCTCCTCCACCCCTCCCACCTTCACCACTGAAAAAATACCAATTACCATGACAAGAAACAGTTAAATGCCTCCAAAGACACATACACACAGCAGATGGAAAACAGGAGGAAACCAGCTGGAAGTGTGTTTCCCTTAGAACTGTTTTTAACAGCCTGTGCACAAATAATGTCTCACTAATACGCAGATAAAAATAAAACATAAATATTTAAAAGGTGACTGGTCAAAGCAACAAGATGGCATTCGATACAGGAACTTTCCCTTTTTTCCTCCCTTCCCTGTCCATATTCTGGGTAATTGCTCAGAGACATCCTGGCCCAGGTCTCTGATTCAGGGAAGGTAACTTCAAGGCAGCAGCTCTGGTGATGGCCAGCAGCCCTTGTGCTGCTTTTTGCAGGGCACGTGGGCTTGCCTGGGTTTTTATTACTCACCTGTCCAGCCTTTGCCTCTGTGGTGAGCTCTCTGTGTGCAGGTGTCCCCACAGTGCCCAGCTGAGCTCCAGGAGCTCACCAGCACAAGGGAAGGAGGCCAGACCTTTGCAAAATTCCTTCTGCTCTTAGGTGCTTAAGCAGAAGCATTTCAAAAGAACTCCTCTCCAAGAAGCTACTAAGCACTTTCTGATAATCTGGATATTTTTAAGATGTCCAACAGGTCTCTGTAATCCATATTTACCACCAAACACCTTGACTTGGCCCCTCAGAGTCCAGAGAGCATCCAAACTCCCTTGTGCTCCTGCAACTTTGCCATTAGGGAGAGCAAAATAAGTGGAGATGGGGAGAGATGGAAATGTCCATGCCCCATTCTAGCTGAAGAACGAAAGCAAGGACAGGAGCAGGCACAGGCATTGCTTGTAAGAAATAAGAGAGACTTCCAGAAGCACAACTGGGGCAAAGACAGCTGCAGGGGGCACTGGAGAAGGGAAGCCCACAGTTCTTCCCCAGAATCCCCCCAGCCAGAAGCATTTGTGATATATCCTGCTTGTCCTGCCTTTGATCTTAACTGTTATCATCAGGTAGAACAATTTTAAGTAGACTAGATGGGTTGTCTGCCATTTATTTAGATCCCTTCCTTTACAGTTCCTTCTCCACTGATTCTCATTAGGCAGCCCTCTTGCACTCACCAGGAATTCAGCAAAGCAGATCCTTAGCTGGTGTTAATTGGTCTAAGTCCATTTGCTTCAAAGAAGCTGCTCAAACTTACAGTGCCCAGAAATTTGACCCAGTTTCACTTCTCTGCATAATGTGGTCTCTTGATGGAGGAACAGATATATTCCTCCTGCTCTGTGTCTGAAGTGTTAAGTTGTTGCACACATTTTTGAGAATCTAAGAAATCTGGATTTTTTTTTTTTTTTTTGAGCAAATAAACCCTGAGCACGGTAACTTCAGCTCTGGAACGTAAGAAAAGTAACAGGGTATCATGCTGGTTCACCCAAAGGCAGAGAGAAGTAGAAAATGCTCTCCTGACACACATCCAGATGACAGCAGAACAGGGGAACACATGAACTCCTGCAGAAATCTTGGCCTGAATGACCTGAGACCATCAAACACTCTCTTTAGACAACAGGTTAAACAAGAAATCAAGAGGGATTTGGCACAAATAGGACTTTACTGATTTGGAGATGCATGTAGTCTGATCATTCAAGGGAGAGATTTTTTTATTTTTTTTTTTTTTAATACGTTTTTACAGCTTTTTTTCCCATGGTTTCAGAAGCGAGAGAGGTGAGTGGCCAGCACTGCTCTCTCTTCAGGAAGGGCCCTGGCTGGATTGCAGGGGGTGGCTGCACCACAGAGCAGCAAAGGCAGTGGGGGATAAGCAAGAAGGCCAAGTAATTGCTGATCTGTGAGGCAAAGAGGGGAAGAGAATGGTCCTGCTCAGGTGGCACCACGAGGTTCAGCAGCTAAGGAGGGGCACTTTTCAGAAGCTTTTCCTGTTAAAATTCTGGCAGCACATCCCTTGGCTTTACCAGAATTTTAAACATGATTTTAAAGTTGTTGTTTTTTAGAGATCACTCTCCTCGTTGAAAATCTACAGAAAAAGAAAGGTCTGTTTCCTCTGATGTTTCTTTCCCTCCATGAATAAACTATGCCTTTGTCTGTTTTTATTTTTGTAGTGCCACATTTATACCTAACACCTTCAAACACATATTATTTTAGAGATCTGATACCATCTAGTGTTATTGCTGGCTTTTCACATCTTACACTTATCAAGTAACCACAGTCAGCAACATGTCAGAGTTCATCACTACATCATGTCAGCAGCAAAACAAAACCTGCTTCCCACCCAATATCTATATTTACACACCCCACAGGTGGGTGAAACTTGCAGTTCATCTAGGAAATTCACTCTCCTTTAATCTCTGGAAATTAGTTTGTCTGTGTGTTTATGTATCATTATCATCTAGTGCTTGGCCTCTGATTTATTTCAGTCTCTGTAGAAAACAGGCTGGGATTACTAATGACAAACACAAGTGTTTACAAACAGCCTTTATACAATCTTGGGCAGGGGGTACATTTGCTTCAAACCAATGTTTTACTCCATTTTTTCAGGGAATTAGATGAGATTTTAGTTTGCAAGTACTAGTGACTGGTGCAAAGTCTTCCTAAACATTCATAGTTCCTGAAAGCTGGTGCTATCCAGGAGATGTTTACAGGATTTCATATTCTGAGAGGACAAAGCAAAATCTCTGCAGGACAACAAAAGCAAAATCTCTGCAGGACAACAAAAGGGGTTCATCCCTTTGGGTACTTTAAAACACAAAGAACTGAAAAAATGCAGAAACAAAGTATTCATAAAGGTAAAAAAGAAAGAAAAGAGCAGTGTGGATAGTCTGATAGAAGATGTGGATTAGTATCCATGGAGACTCCTTTCTCCTCTGTATTCACCCAGTGTGTACAGGACGTTTGGTGATTTCTCCACAACATCCCACAAGTGCCTTGACCTGGACAGACAGCAAACACTTCTCTGGCTAAAAGGGTAATTGGCCTCCATGTCCCTTAGCTCAAGGCCTCTCTTCCTCTGTAATTGGGATGGATGTCAGTTAAAACAGTAATTTCTGCACTAGGGCCACTTTGGAACTGCATTGGCAGCCATCACTTCAAGTCACTCAGCAACCTGTGTGTTAAAGATATTTATTGCTACCCCTTGCAAACAATTTTCTGCCTCTAAAGGAAGTTATTCTTTAATGATTACATAGAATTCATTGGGAACAGGAGGAGGGGAGTTTGTTATTTTGAGGAACATATTATTATTGTGTTTTTTCAACACTGGGTTTCATTTGCTCACTTATAACTCTTGGCAGGGGGTACTGAATGTTTTTACACTGTGAAGGTGTGTGAGACACCTAAGGTGTGGGTTTCTGTGATGTTTACACATGCTAAATGCCTGGGGCTAGGAAACAGGTACCTGTCTCTTAGGAGCACTCTTCCAGGCAGACTTTTTCACTACACAGGCCGTGTGAATGAGATCAATTTAGAGGGAAATGCCCTTGTGTGTCTCCAATAAGAAGGCAAAGAGAAAAGAAAAGAGGGAGAAAGCCCATCTGCCTGGACAGGGCTGCCTCCAAAAAAAGAGATGTTGGCATGTGAATGTTATTAACCGATGATAGTGGAGAAACAATTCAGCAGATAGAAATTCCCACGTGCCTCTATTGTTTTAAGATGTATGGCTAATTTACAAAACCACCACTAAAAGTCAGCACATTTCATCCACCACAGAACACATTTGGGACAGAACTGTAGAAGGAGCCCAGCCAGGCTGCAGGTCCCAGGGCAGACCTGGGCACACCCTGCAGATAATTGCTGCACTGCCCATCAACAACTTCCCCAAAACGGAAAGAATTGTCCACGACCCACTCGGGTGTGGCCACATCCTTGTGGAGGGAGGAATGAACTAAAAATAACGTGCTGCTGGTTTTAGGGAGCTCCAGAAGGGCTGGATCCAGCACACAGGTGGAGAGGCTCTTTGGGATCATCTTTAAGTAATCTTTAAGGGTTTCCTCAAGCCAATTAAGCTACAGTGGCAGAGAGGTTCCAAGGAGATGTTGCTGACAGAGAGGGGCAGTGACAGCCTGAGGACCAGCTGCTAAAGAGAATTAGCAATGCATGTCCCTGTGCCTGTTATCTAGGAACTGGATAACACTGTTAGGGACAGCCCCAAATGTGGCTTCCATTCCTCAGCTTCGTCTCCCAACTGATTTCCTTCATTTCCTTCTCCTATCACAGTTAAACCATTTCAGTCTCTGAGCTGTGCATGTCCATGGCTGTTCTCATTCTCCCTGGAGAACGACAGAGGGAGAGAATGGTGCATGTGCAACAGCTCCCTTGGAAAGTTTTCAAGAGGTAGGCTGTGAAAATAATTTTTCTTTTCTATAGTAACATTTTTCAAGGGCTGAGAACTGGCTTGGATATCATCTTTTCTCATTTCTCATTAAAAAAACCCCCCAAAAAACCCAGAAGTGTTGACATGCCTTTATTTTGAAATAAAGATTTATCAAAGAAAAAAAAGGAAAGAGCAGCTGTTTCTCACCCTTTGAAGGCAATCTGACTAAACTATCTCACATTTCTCATTTGGCTTTAAATGCTTAATTTTCATCTATATGAAGAGAAGACTTGGTGAACACCTCTTCTTTGTCCCAGCATTAGATACTTTTTTAAGTGTTACTTGTTCAGGCTGAAGTCGTAAGGAATTCCAAACCATGAAGTTCTCTCATGTGAACTTGGATGTCACCAGCACACACAGCAACAAACACTGGCACAAAAGTTTTGTGACTGAACAATCTACCTCAGCTGATGCCTGAAAGTCGACTTCTTCTGTACATTTTATTCACTCTTGTAGCAAGTGAGGATTTTTCACTCCCAACTACTTTCTGTGTTTATGTTAAATGTATGATGTCGCTGGATACTGCAATGCTTTCTCTGTGAAAGGTTCATTGATGGACTGAAATAATTAATTTGTTTTTACATCATTTCAGAAGGTAACTGTAAAAACCTCCTCAGTTTGGCACTGATACAACCTGGGTGCCTTTTAGTAACAAAGCAAGTTCTTAAAGTATCCTTATTTTTACTGCTGCTGCTATATTAGCATCTGAAATGTGATTATACCTTTGAGATCCATCATGTCACCTATAGTTATGTGAAATGCTGTTCTCAATTAATTATACACAGAAATAAAGATACAAATCCAGTCCTCATTTTATGTGACAGCTCTGTCATGTGGGAGACGTGTAGCACGGAACTGCATTTTTTATAAATCTATATTAAAAGCCTGTCCTCTATGAGCATGTGGATTAGAAAACTTGTTTCCTGACAATGTCTACAAATGCACAGTCCAATCCATATTCCTTGCCCTAATACAGATCTAATAAAAATGCTCACAAAATTCTTAAGGGCTGGCTGCCTTTCAATTTCTCCCCCTCAGGTGCTCCCTTCCCAAGGGACTGGTTGTTTTAAAAACAAATCTACCTAAGAGTCTTGTTTTTCCTAGAAAATCTCCAGATAAGCACAAGTCGAAATCGCTTTTTTTTTTTTTTTTTTTTTTTTTTTTTTTTTTTTTTTTTTTTTTTTTATCAAAGCTATTTCTTTCTATCTTTGACATTGGGTTTTGTTCTTTTAAATTAAAGGGGGAATCTGTAAAGCTCTGAACCTGCAAAGCATGGCGGGTCTGTCTGGAAAAGACCACGGTTTAAGGCGAAGCTGGGGTTGAACAGGGGTCTCCCAGCTCCCACCACGTGGAAAGGGCTTTCCAGCCCCCTGCATCCACAGCTCCTCTGCCTGTGCACAGGTGTGGCCGCTCTGGAACTGCCTGGTAATTGTCAGTCACACATTGCATGGCCAGGGGGAAGGGAGGAAAAGGGAAAATGTTCCCTTTTCCATTGCTGCCCACCACTTCCAAATTTAGACCTGAGGCTGGCTGTATGGAAAAAAGGCATTACCTCCCACAGCACCCCTGGACTCTCCTATCCTGAGACCATCACAGTCCCAGCCATTTGTCTGGTGCAGCCTTGGAAGCAACCAGGGTCTAATTACCCAGACACTCAGTGCGGGAATCTTCTGGGTTGTTGCAGTGCATTCAGAAGGGGCTGCTTTGAAATCCTGTGAGCAATACACAGCATTCCCTGCGAGAGGCTCCCTGCCTTGCTGAGCTGAGGCAGAGCCCTCTCGGAGGTGAGCAGCACATTTTGCACGAGCTGGCAGAGCACACGTTACAGCTCCGAGCTGCTCAGGGCTTTTCCTTGACGTGTTTGCATAATTGTGGGTTTTTTTTCAGACCAAAAGAGGAAGGTAAACTTCATTCATGCCTGACCTGCTGGCCCTCACAGCTGGAACATGTTGGAATCACTTCTGGCACTGAAAAGGTTAATTGTCTCCTGCTGGGAGGTAGGAGTCTAGAAAAGGATACCACATTTGGTGGGAATTATAGTAAATGAGGTTTTCTTTATAGCACTGCTCATTCTCAACATGTTGAAAGGGCATTAGTTCACAGTCACTTTCTCTGGAATTATCAAATCTGCTCAGGAAGCCTTCATTAGGATATTAAACAAGACTTAATAAGTGAAAGTGATTTGCATCGCTGATAATCGTGTGCATTAATCAAGCAAGCTTCTGTCTCTCCCTCTGCAATATGTTTCATGTTCCATTGTAAAGCCTCTTTAATTCTGTAGGGCTTCTTAAAAGGGAAACGTTACATTTAGAAAGCCATTTTTAAAATTATTTACTTAGCAAAGATCACTATAAATAATGTTCAACTCACTCCTCAGCTTTAACCATCAATATAATTAATACTGAGGGGTTTGTATCAGGGATATGGACCAGATGTGTTCCCATTTATCAGATATAGATTGCACTTACTCTAATAAATGTGTTTTCATTCTGAGTAAGTTTTGAAACCAAATAACTGCATGTGACACTTTAATCTGAAGTCACAATTTTAGGCTAAGGCATTTATTTCTCATGCCATGGTGGACCAGGCAAGCTCTCACTACATCATCCCACACACCAGAGTCACCCTCACAGTTCTTAATGAAATTGTGCAGTAAATATCCCCTGCTCTTTAGTAATTCCAAGGTAACTTTGCATGATTTATTCTTAGGGGCTGAAGCCACTTCTGTAGAGCACAGCCAGCTAGCATGATGCAAATAATCCTCACACTTCTGCAGCATCTCCCCCTCTCAGGATCCCACAAAACTTTGTAAACCTTGAATTGAGGTTGAATTTTCACAACACCCCACGAGACAAGCCTTTTGCACCAGGCAGAGCCACACTCATGAAAGCAAACGCTTGAGAAAGTAGGATTACACCCTTAAAAATTAGAATTAGACCCTCTGCTGCCCTGTGCCAGTGCTGGCTACCCCCTCTAACGTGACCCTACAAACACCATGAGGGCTCTGCACACTCCTCAGTGCCACCTGCACATTGAACAGCGATGAGAATTAAAAAAAAAAACCCAACAAACCAATCTTGACATTGCCGTTCCTCAGCAAACACCTCACCAAGGAGAGCTTTAAGGGAAATGTTGTCTCATCAAGTGGAAGCCATGGTGACAAAGGTGTAGATGCTGCTCAGAATTCACAGGCTGCAGTTTGTGAATAGGGAGAAGTGGGCAAAAGCACAGGCTAAGTGAGGAATAGCACTGATGGCAGGGTGGAGCAGCACTCCATCCAAACCAGCTCACCCATGGGGGTGAGCTCCCACCTGCTGTCCCTGGAAATCAGCCTTCTGGTTTGGTTTGGTATAGTGGAGTCAGTTCTCATGAATTGCAAGATAAACAAGAATCACGTTTGCATTCCTTTGTAAAAGATCTCACCTGATGGACTGCTCAAGTGAGCAGTGGAGATGGAGAGGTGGGAACTGCTCTGTCCAATCTCTGATCACTGTCCAGAAACTGAGAGATACAAGGTCAACAATAAACAGGACTTCTTCCTTTCTTCTTCTCTGCCTGAACCCTGCTGTGTGTGTTACTGTGTGTTCCTATCAACATCACAGTAACACCCACCCACCCAAATCAGCTAGAAACAAGGAGGTTTATACACTTTTTAAGGAGAGCCTGAGCTCTTGTCCATACAACAGCCTGAGGAATTATGGCCATGTTTGGCTATTTCTGTACAGTTTTGATTCTGTTTCTAAACTAGGGGTGGCAATAACAGGTGGGAGTCAAGGCCCCCTCTTTTTGTGGATGTGATGATTTATCCCTCTCCAGGCTGCCATTGGTTCCTTCCTTCATGGACTTTTTGCATTGTCCTCACTGCATTTTGTGTCATTTACATTCTCCCAAGACTCTAAAGCATCATTTAAGAAACCATCACTAAAATTACTCCCATGAATGTATTTATTGCTCCTAAGAAAACGCTGTTTGCTGGAGCTCATGGTTGCATTCACTGAGGCTGAGCACACAGCTTAAATGGAGCTAGAGAGATGATGTTTCTATAAAGTTGTAGAGACTCAATTCATTCTAATGGCCTGAAACATGAATTATGTGCCCTGCTTCACTAACTTCATGGTTCAGTAAGCTGCTATAGCTCAGATGGAACCATTTATTTGAAGAGAGAAAGGTGTTATTCTCTGCTTACCACTGATTTCCTTTTATTTGTGTCTGTATATATGTTTATGTGTGGTGTTTTCTAGCTAGCAGGTGCTAAGCTTCATAGGTCTAACTGAACTGTTTTTTTTTTTTTTCCTAGATCTGAGGAGATCAACATCCAGCAATTCTTTCCTGTTTTCAATATCAAGTTTTACTGTGTTGGACCATTCACATGGGTGCAAAACTGTTCCTCTCAGCTTTGAAATCCCTTATGTGGATTCCCTGTGATGACAACCAAATGGGAAAAACATTCCAGCGTCCACTAATAAGAGCACAAATGCAAACATATTTTTTTCTTAATTGCTGCATAAAAAAGTTTTAAATTTTCAAAGAGGAAGCATAAAGTTTAAGCTCCCCAATCAATGCTTTAATGGATTTGGCCATTTATTTTGCAAGTATGTTGGGAGTTGCACTGGAGGTCAGTGCAGCCTGAGCACGCTCCATTACCCTCCACAGCAGCAGCAAACATGGAACAAAGGGACCCCTTCATTATCCCACACAAGGAAAACTCTGGAAGAGGCTGAAAGAAGGTAATGAGTATATCTCCAGTGAACAAATAGAGTGCCACAGGAAGATACCCACACTAGCTCTAATTGACCAAACTGCAGTTTCTGTACATGCAAACACAGCTTCAACCTGTTTGGGGGAGTGCATGCCTGGGAGTTCTGGGCAAAGTCAGCTTTAGGGCCAAGACCCCTTCCCTATAGTTCTGACAACCAGAAGATCAGAGATAATGCTAATGAGGTCCCTCTATTCTGAATTATTGCTGCCAACTGTATCAGTGTTAAAGCCCCTACTCCTGGGATCATATGATTTGCTGAGAATCTCTACTCTCATTTAATAATAAAAAGGTAATTTCCATCAATGATGCAGAGGAAAGCTTGGAAGCATGACCAGAATATGTGCTAAAACCTCTCCTCTCCTGCCAAAAAATCCCTCAGAGGTAATAAAAGGAGTCTAAAAGGTATTATTTTTAATCTTCCAATATTTAAGCCAATGACATAATTCTCTCTGCTGCAGCATCTTATGATTTTTGAGCACTCAGAAGTATTAATAATGCAGCCTAAAACAGATATTTGTGAAAATGGCACAGGGGAGAGGCACATGAGGCCTCCAAAGCAGCAGAGCAGGGCTGGGAAGGGAGGAGCTGTGTCAGTGTGACCAAATAAAACACATTCTGGGGGTCTCTCTGCTCAGAGGCCAGGTGGAATGAAACGTCTGGTGCCCACACCCACCAGTTTGCTTTCCCCCAGGCAGGGTGGCTGTGCTCAAACTGGACCTTGGTGCCTCCTGTGAGTCTGATTGCTGTCTCACTGGGACAGTGAGAAGGGAGAGCTGCTGGGATGGGGGCACACAGGATCCCTGCCCAGCAGCAGGGAGAGGGGGAGGGAAGCACACAGGGAGTGCGGGGCTGCCAGGGGGGAAAGGATAGCATGCAGAGCCAGGGGGCAACAAAACATGCAATTCTCTTGAGAGAGTGCTTTTCTCCCACCTGTCTCTCCCCTGATATGGGGAGGGTTTTTTTGCATGAGTTCATGTTAGGAAAGAAGGCAGGCTGGGCTCTTGGTTGTCCTCGTTCTTCAGGTTGTTTTTATTTTCTTATCAGCAATCTCAGCACGCCAGGCTTTACAGCAGCCAAGTGTGCAGGAGAACAGACACCAAAAAACCCTGAACACATGGGATCTAGGTTCTTTTAATGATAATTTACCCAATTATCACCAAGAATATAAATTATTTTTACTTTTCTACCAATTACTGACCAAATTTCTATTCACATGGCTCTAGACTGTGGCAAATCTCAGCCAATCATCCTGTGTCCCAAACCCTGCAGAACATGGAGGAGATGAAGAAGGAGAAGGAAACCTAAAAATGACAAGGATCCTCAATCTTGTCTTCATCTACTTACCATACTAACACACCCAAAAATCTCAATTTCTCACCCTGTGATAAATTACATACTTTGCTACTATCTAATCTACACTCTCGAGAATTCTGTTTCATCCCAAAGCCTGGAAAGCCTTTTCCATGGACCAAGGTTAAAAACAGTGTTAGTCAGGGGGTTCAGATCCTACAAAACATGCAGAGAGATATTCTCTGCATTTTGGACTGCTGCACTCTCTGAACACTAAAATAGGATGACTTCCTGGACAGAAAGGCACAACTGCCCTTCTCTTTTTGCTGTAAAATTTTTCTCCACAGCTGCAGTTTGCCACCACCTCTCTATCTTAGCAATTGTGGAAGTTTTTTGATAAATAATAAGCTTTACTAAGCCAGACTGGCATATGACCCAGAAAGAATTCCATACCAAGTTTTAATTTAATCTTTACATGCCACATTGAAAAATCAGGCAAGATGATAGCAACCAACTGCTTTCAGGAAAAAAAAAAAAAAGCACACAAGAACTCATCTAGAATGAGCTTGTTGATTTAGGCTTAATTGGAGCAAATGTTGCTATAAATGGCATGTAAATATAATTTCTCAGACTGCTGAAATTTGTGAGTAATATTGGTGTCAAACGCAGTCTTGTATGATTTTGAAACAGGGGAATATGTACAAATATAGAGTCTGACAAACTTCATTGCCTCTGACTTATTTTCACACCCTGAGAAAGACATTACACATTAGAGACAAATACTTACACCAATTTGGAGGAAAAAAATTGGGATGTGAAATTTTTGGGCAAGCTCATCTCATGCCCTGAGGCCAAGTCTGTGAAAAAAATTTATGACCACAGGGCACAAACGCAGAGGGATTTGGCCACAAATATTTTTATTAGTGGAAAAAGCAAAGCAGCAAACTCTGGCCTTTGAGACAGGAGAGAAAGCAAGGAAGTTGATTGCCCTAACATAATCAAAGCACTCAGACTCTGCCAGAAGCCTTGGACATCACCTGTTTTTAACTGGGAAGGCCAGAAGGTCAGATGTAAACAGCAGTAATTGCTTCCAGAAATGATAACAAACATCAAGCAGTCCTTCTCATAGAACATCAATCTGATTTTGGGTGATCATGATGTGGAAATAATAAGAGGAAATCCTTTCAAGGTTTTGTGCAAGCATCACTGTGGATTGTCCCGGCCACCAGCTCTCTCTGTTGAGCATTAATTGATTGCTAATCTGTGTTTGGTGGCCCAGTTGCAGTGGGATCAGCTCTCACAAACTCCGGGAGTTGTGACTCCTCTCAGAAACCCCACTCCCCTCCCCAGAGGCACCTTCTGGAACCTACAGTAGACAACAGCTCAGTGGTAATTTCTGTAATGATGTGCCAGTGGTGCTGAGATCCTTGCCTTCTTGCTGGGAGCACTTGGAGAACCTGTCAGTGTCTGTTATGTTACCATGTCAGATCCTATTTTATGTGACACTGCCTACAGGGCTGCAGAGATGGAGTTTCAGGAGCCCCTTCCCAGTGGTCATGGGGCATGTTTGGAGCAATATTATTTTTTACAACTTCTGGAGTAACACGAAACATTTTTGGAATTAAAATAATAAAACTGACCTCAAACTGAGACTTTGCTGTTGGCCTGATGTATGGTGCACCGTGACAAAACAAAACCCAAAAGGAATGTGCCTTCTGTCCTTCAGAAGCAAGGATCACAAGGATCCAGTTGGATTGGACTGTGGCAGAGTGATCAACTCATTTGTACTCATAATTCCTGTCATTTGCCTTGTGATCTGCTTAGCAATGTCCTCTTGGTGAAGCTGACATTACATCCTAAATCTACAGGTCTTTTCCCTTTCCCCAGCAGTATTACCCTTCTCACATGCTGCAAACTCAGCATTGTTGGTGGAAAGTACTCAAGGGAGAAAAAAACACAGATTAACCAATCAATATAACTTAGCAAACAACCAAAGCAACTTAATTAACAGCAATGAGGCTTTGAGAGTAAATTCCAGGAGAACCATTATAATCAGTTCTTCAAAGTAGGTTTTATACAGTAAATCTTTCTTCCTGTTGGAGCTGGAGATGGTGTGCAGAGAGGAAGAGAGGATGAGAGAGGAAGGAAGCACAACTGATGTGGTTGCCTTTCTCTTCCCATATATCTGGGTGGCACTTCTTCTTCAAGGAAAACTGAAATACCAGCAAAGACTAGGCAGGAATTGTGGGAGGCCAGGAATTGGACTTGTTTCACTCCCTGAAAAAAAAATAAATTTATTAAGAAGTTTCCCAGATGGGTATTACTTTATCCACATATCTAGGAAAGCTGCTCACCACTGGATCTTCAAAGAGGTGAGGTAGCCTAGAGTACCTAAAGTGCCTGTGAGTGACAGGGTCAAGGATGGAACCAACTATAAATCCTAACTCCTTGCTCTCACAAATATTTAATACTTCCCCTCAAATGTGAAGAATGATGATTTTTCTGGGTTATATTACTTTTTGGGGCCACATAATCTCTTATTGGCCAAGAAATGAGTTGTCCAAGATCCAAGCAAAGTACAGCACACTGCAGTGAAAGGTGAAGATCCCATATTAATTTGTCTGTGATAGCCTCCACTTCTGAAGAAAAAGGCTCATTTCAAATGTGATTTTATTACAAGAGCAATAGAGAACACTCTTTTCTTAAACGAAATTATAAAATGATTTTTACCACATCCTTCCTCATCTCCTTTTTGTACGGATCAGAAGGACAGGAACCAGATGCTGAGCCAGAAAGGACATTGTTCCACCTGCAACATCTGGCTCTTTGGCAAGCCAGACGGGAAGCTTCAAAGTTGCATCTCTGCCTCTCACATGGTAAGGCTGCTGGTTGATTGCTTTATCTTTCTGGATGTAATTTTCCTTTGATTCACCTATAATTCTGAGGAACTGATGCATTTGTATCCATTTTGAATAAGGTTCTGTACAAATGCCACATTTGATCTACAGGCAGATCCTTTTATTTTCATTTAAGTGTTTTTTTTTTTTTTTTTTTATTTCAGGCACTAGCTCTGCTGCTGCTCAGCTACGTTGTGGCTGATACTTGAACACATGCCACAGCTTTTTTTTTTTCCTACGCCAAGTTAAAGAGCCAGGCTCTCAGCCATGCAAAACCAAGTAGAAATTGAAATACTTTTCTTAGTGTTACTCCCTGCTGCAGTGAGGCATTTTTGGAGAAGAAGCCTGTTGCTTACAGACATTCCTTGCTCACTCCTGTCCTCAATTCCTTCGTCCTCTTCTACCAGATTTTTTTCCATTTCTCTGCTTCTTGTGAGCAGTAGATCAAGTAAATTAGACATTAAAGTAACTTTCAGATGAACCAGAAAAACAAGATGACTGCAAGTTAAGACTGAGCACCAGTCTTCTCAGAACCAACTGGAATACTGAGGTAACAACTAATTTCAGCTATTTCCAAGCCCTTTGATGTCAAATTATGAAGAAACCCCTGTCCCTACAAAAAGATAATCGAGATAGCAGAGAACTGAATGAAACATGCACAGCACAACAGTGTTCTGGCTGGGCTCTCTGGAGGGTGCTGTGAAACACTGTTAATTAATAGGAAAGGAGTAATGAATTATTAGCATCCATTCATTCAGGATTTAAATCCTGATTAGAAGTGTTTCCTGCCCTACAGCTATCAGTACCTTTTTTACTTTGTGTTGTAATCTGTGAAAGGGAACGTGGTTCCCTTCATTCTGCTATTCCCTTCCTCCTCCAGCCATCAGACTGATATCTATTTTCCTAACTACTCTATCCCTGCTCTGAGGCAGGTAACATGTGCTACATCTGAAAGCAGGATAAGGTGAAGCCTAAGAGAATTATTTTTCCCCTAAAGAATCACTTTTCTTCAGGTTCTCTACCTGGGGCCAACCAAAACTCAGCCACTGCTTCAGGACAGCATAACCCATGGCAGCAGGAGGCAATGAGTGTTTCCAGCAGTTTCCTGCTCCATCTCTTCACCTTAAACACCCTGGCTCAGGCTTCATTTCCTCATGGGGGGACTCTGACCTAAATCCCAAGGCAGAGGGAATTGCAGCTCTGCCTCTGTCTAAACACCAAGCTCAAGGATTGATGCCTGGCAATCTGCAGACATGAAGGCACAAAGAGTAAAATCAGTGGAGGTGAAAGGGATGTGCACCAGTGCACTTGGCAAAAATATGACCAGTTGTGTTCCAGCTTCACAAAAACTCAGCAGGAGTAAAAGAAACCGATTTTCATCTAAATTTAAATTTACTTGAAAATATGAAGAGTACCCGAGACTTGTTTTGCCTTTCTGAGTTTTAGGGATGGTTCCACTCTGAGTCAGAAAAACAGGATTTTTTTCCAACCTTCAGAAATTTGTTGTCATGAAAGTTTCTAGCAACAGAGAAAGCTGCAAGTGAGGTTATGGGCCAGTTCTCCTAGCTACTGTACCAGCTCAAGGTAATGGATGGTCTTTCCTGCAAAGGACTCAAAATAAAAATAAAAAAAATAGATAAAGTGGCAATGGAAAGAGAAGCATAGAGGTGAAGTGACTTAATAAGGTTATATAGCAGAGCTAAGAGTAAAATACAATTCTATTTGTGCCTTCTCCAAGTCCTCACTAGAAGAGACCACAGACATCCCTCAGTTTTTCCAGGCAGTCCCCAGTATTTGTTACCCTGCTTTGGATGCCTACATTTGGTCTTTCTGAAAGGAAAAAAAAAAAAAAGACTTTATAATTTGTCCTTCCTCATTTACAATAACATTGTCGTTTCTTATTGGTCAGAAACCAAAGGCCTAATATATGAGTGTTGAAAAAAAAATAATTCCCTGTGAAGTGAAGATCTGTGTGTGTGTGCTCAGCACCTCTGAAAAACCAGCTCTCCTGTGCTCAGCTATCAAAATGATTGGCATCCCTAGACAGTGTGATCTATATGAAAGTATTCCTCCTTCAAAATCTTGTCACTAATTCCAAATCACATTTCTTCAAGACCCTGTCAAGAATATATTAAATTTCTACAAAACCCAGTCAAGTTTCTGTGCAGAACAGTTTCATTTACCCTGTTCAGCCTGGTTGGGCTATTCATGTTCTCCATGTGAACAGGCCAGCTCTACTTTTGATCACATCAGCACCAGAACAAGCATCATTTCCCAGATATGACCTCAGGATATTCACCTTTCAATGTCTCCAATCAAACTGCTGTTGTGATGCTTTTCCTTCTGTTCCCCAACCCTCTTCCTACATTTCACACAGTTTTCAAGGGATCTCTTCCTGTGGTGTCCTGGCTTTCCTCCACCAGCTCTCAGAGTGCCCCCAAAGTCAGGGGGGATTTGCTTTCTCTTCAGGCATTGTTCTTTCTGTGCACCTTTGCAAAATCAACAACAATCTCTTCATGAAAGCAGTGAAACTGTTCTTTCATGAACCAACATTAGTGTTTCACCTGTGGCCTTCCCCTGGAAAAATGGAGTGACAGAGGGTGTCCCAACAAGGGTTAGGGAATTCTCCTAACAGGGAATTCTCAGTTTTTGTTGACTGTGCTTACATCAGATCAGCTTGGATGTGCACACCCACCCACAAGCATATATATATATTTTTATAGCAAATTCTGTCCAGCTAGTGAATGAAAATCAAAAGGCTTACACTGCCCTGTGACACATCTCCCAAACGCCCAGGAGGAAAACTTAGCATTAACCTTCAATAAATGAATGGATTATATTGCAAATGATAAGATGGTTAAATATAGGCATGATCTATGAATTAAACATTCTCTAACTTTGCATGATGCTAATTTATTTTGGCATATCTTGATGATTGCACCGTGGCTGTGTCCTTCTGAATGCTTTTTAATTGTCCAGTGGTTGTCCTTTGCAATCCAGCTGCTGGCTACAGTAAAATATCCAGTAATCCATGTCAACACGACAAACCCAAGTGCACACACACATTGTGTGCCAGACATGGGTGACACTTTGTAGGCACACACACACAGCATATATGCATACCTGGCCTCATTCATTTAATAAAAATTGAGTAAAATTCAGTTGTTGAATGGATTAGAAATATTGTGTGTAATGACTGCAGACTAAAGTTTTCTGTGCCTTTCCAAACAACACATCATTGGCATTTCCCATGCAGAGAAATATCACCCTATTCTTAGCAGTAAATCTCTTGCATTTGGTAATTTAAATTACCAAATTTAAATTTTAAAAAATTGGGTTTTTTGGTAAAAACTAGAGGGAGGCCTCTGCCAAGACAAAGCAGCCTTTAGAGTGAATGCTCCACAACCACAGAAGAAGAATGAGCCACTGCTCCAAAGGCACTCTAAGGTACAGGAGAGGGGAGAACAGGTTGAAATTCAATACACAGGGAAGGGAATTGCCCAAAATCCCAGGGGCATGGCTGCTCCTGTCTTACAGGATGAGCATAACCCCAGACAAGAGCCAGCACAGGCATTGGTGGGAAGGCAGATTTAGGAATAATTAAGGATGAGAGAGGCTGCTGGAGGGGCAGGGAATCTGCAGAGGAGCAATGCAGAGCTGAGGAGCCCCAGTGCAGGTGCAGAGGCACCGAGCTGGGGCAGGAGGATGTGCTGGAGCCAGGGTGCCAGGAAGGGCTCTCCCTCCATGGCACAGGCACCCACACTCACCTGAAGGATGCTCAGCATTGTGAGAACTTGCCTTTTACTTGGCACAGCCACTCAGAGCACGGCCAGTTCTCTGCAGCACATCACTTTGTCCTTCCATGCTCACTTCTAACACAGGGGCACTGCAAGGGCCATGCTCCTTTCAGCCAGAAAGGCGTTTGAGCCACAAACCTGCTTTTGACTCTTCTGGTCCTCTCAAATGCCCACCTGTGCCTTAGAACTATTTCTTGAGTAGGACTTTTAAATGCTCCAAGGGTGCCTGTAACCCTCTCCAGTCCCAGAGTTTTACCATATCTGTTCTCCTGCCAGTCAGAAAATGCATCTGAGAACAACGTGGCAAGGCTTTCACACTGGACATTGGGAATATCCCTGACATGGTGCTGGCTGTTCTGCTAAAACACATAAATTCAGCCTCTAACACCTTCCCCAAGTTCCAAATGCATGGTCACATGGAAGAAATATGCAAACAAGGAAGAAAAAAAAATGTATTTACCATTGGCCACTGTTAGACAGTATCCTGTAAGACCTCTGGGATCAAACCAAGCACAGCACACCCTGATAATCCTTCTTCCTAAACTAATTTATGCAGGTCCTCAAGTTTGTCAGGTACCAATATCAATGATCTGATCCATGTAAGGGAGGGCTGGAGAGGGGATTGTCCCTTTAAAATGAGACAACACTTTTTTTATTATGTTTTTTCCTCTTTTTGTCTTTCAAACTCAAAATATGGAATATTGTGTGACTTTAGATCTGCAGGGAAGATTAGCCAGCTGTGGAACATGGCAATGTGCTTCTGAGCAAGTGGCAAGCACCACCTCAAACACACAGCCCTAGAAGATGTGCTCAGTAAACTAGTAGGATTTATTTTTTTTTTAATGAAGAGATGAGCTTCCCATTGCTCTTGGTCATGTGAAGCTCATTATGGAAGCCAGTTTCACCAGTTGATCCCTGTATTTACCAAAACTGTACACTGAGAGCTCAGAGGAATAAAAGAAAATGCCCAAATATATAAAATAATAAATACTGGAAATTATATGCGTAATTGATAGACCAAATTAACAGAGATTACTTGTGCAAGTAGCCTGCAATGTCCTTAAAAATATTCTTTAACTGAGGAAAAGTTTTCTGACCTTTGGAGGAAATGCTTGCTTCTAGCTATGACTAAAAAGAGATTTCCTTCTTTCTCTGTTGTGTTAAGAATCTTTTCTTCTTATAAAGAAGGCACCACAGTGGTTTATAACTGTCATAAAAGCCTGCAATCCTTTTGAGGTTAAGCTACTCAGCTATTCAACTTTTACTACAGAAACTTTGAAATTCAAAAAGAAAAAATAATGTAAGTTTTTGAAGGACATGTGTTGCTGTAGGTGATCCTGTTAATTAAAAGTGATTGCCTGCTAGGAAATCATACTTTAAAAAGTTTCATGAATTTATTAGAACCCTGAAGGTATCTTTGTATGCACAGGGCTTTACATGCCATTTATGCAATTTTGTTTCAGATCTGTTTAAAGCTTCACTGACGCTCCCTGAGCAGGGAACAGCACTGCCAGCATTTGTATGTATTTTGGCTAATTGAATTATGTGAAAATACATACTAATGAAGCTTTACCAGTGGTGTTTGCTGAGGATAGTTTACGTCTCATTTTCTTCTATATTAGCAGTATCTTTCTGATGCAGATTTACCTTTTTGAACAGCACACATTCCTATAGGTTTTTGTGCAGAAACTAAGACTTATTGTTTTTGCAGTGTTATTCAGTAAGTAGTCATGTGAATGTATATGTGGATGCATGTCAATTGACACACAGCTTTCTGCAAAGATGAAAAGATAAAGAGTAAACTATGATTTGAGATTAAAATATACTAGCTTTTTTCCCCCAGGAGAGAACAATTTCAAATGGAAAACTAATTAAGATCTATCTTAACAATTTATTTTTCCCGCTACTAGATTTACAGATTGTATTTTAATTGGTCATTACTTAATTAGCCATTTCTGCACAAATCCATCTGGCAGTGCTCTTACATAGACCTTTCCTCAGCAATGCTTTAGTGCCCCTTGACAATGGTGTTTGAGGGATAAATGATGGAGACACAGCACTTGTTTACCGTGTGCGGGGTTTTTAAGCTGAACCATGGGAAATATCAAAGCTGAGGTGTATGAATCTATTGCACTTGAGATGTGTGGGGCTCCAAATCCCCGGGCTCACCAGCTGACTGCAGGTAACTCAAGTTTGTGGCCACTCCACAAAAGCAATCAGCTTAATTGCCTCATAAAAATTGCGGTCGGGTTTGCCGCTCGCATTTTCTTTTTCAGGTTACACATTAGAAAAACTCTTTTTTTTCCCCCTTCTGTCATGTCATTTTTGTACTTTGTAGTGTATTGCATAAACTAACCCGATGTGCAGGCAGCACCCTGCCTTGGTGTAATATCAAATACCGAAATGTTGAAAGGGGGGAAAAAAAAAATAATCCTCTGTGACTCTTCCCAGCCAAGAAAAAAAGAGCTGAGGAAAAGTAACAGGAGATTTATGAAAGTTCTCCATACACTTTGATGAATGTGTGGGCAGGTAATTTTGCACATGCTTTGGAATATGTTGTCTGTTACAGAGATTTATGCATCCCAGAGTTGCTTTGGAATGATCAGTGCTGGGGAGCTGTTCAGACTTGGCTGGGCACTCAGTGATGGTAACACCCATCTGCAGCCACTGCACTCTCCTTTGCTGAGCTTTTCCAGACTCACACTATTTCAAATAATATCCCAGTACAGCTCCAGACAGTGTGCATAATTAAATGGTTTTTTAGAAAGCCTATTAATAGCAAACAGGGAAAACTGTCATTTGGTATAATTCAATTTTTATTTTTTTTTCCCCTCTAGAGTCCTCTGAGATTATTGTGCTTTGTATCAGAAAGACTGGAATTGAATTTTTTCAAGATGGGCTTCCCCTGATATTTATAAAATTTAATAGTGGCATCTTTAGAAATGAAAATATTTAGAGTTTGCACATGGGTGTGCATGTTCATGCATTTCAGAGTAAAAGAGTTCTGTCTAAATTTTACTTTTTTAAAGTCAGAATCTGCATTTATCTTGATTTCTGCTGCAGCACGAACAGTGTGTTGTGTAATGCATGAATAAGGTTTGTGAATAATAAAGCCAAGAGTTAATACTTTAGAGGATGGTATAAAGTACAGTAAGAAAAACAAATATTCAATTTTTTCAGTCTCCCATTAATATTAGTACTGTCGATCTGGACTATAATGTCTTTTAGGATTAAATAAAAGTGTCAGCTCATCTGAATGACTGAGTGAATAATGTATTAATGTGCATTTGATGTGCACATTTACGAATATGTATCTGCCAAGCCCAGTAAAAAAAATCCTTCTACAGAGAGCCCTTCTTTCAGAAATGATACCTCTTGAGGCATTAGAAACAAACAGGGCTTTTCCCTCAAGCTCTTAGAGTCCCTCTTCACCATCCAAAGTAATCAGATAAACATTATTGACATGTCAGTGAATTCATCATTAAATAATGATGAATTATCATTTCTATCACTATAATAGCAAGGTGTTTCAGAAAACTTAAATAAAAGAAGGCTGCAGGTTAAGGGAAGACTTTTGTTCAGTCACATAAGAGATGTACATAGTGTGGAAGAAAGCACCTGAAAGACCCAGAGCCTTTTGAAAAAAAATGTAGCTCCTGATCAGCAGAAAAGGAGAATATTTTGCATTTTGTCTTATTTATCTCTCATGCCTCTTTGCTCAGTGCCAGTGTCTTGAAACTGCTTCTGTAGCAGGAGTCACAGCCAGTTCTACTGCAAGTTCTGTGCCACCAGCACACACTCAAATACTCACCAGCTGTTTTGCTCTGAAAAGAAAAAAAAAAAGACAACCTGGTGCTGTTACCAAATGCCAAGACCCTAGTTGAGATGCAGACAATGTCTCCAGGCTCCCATTATGTTGCCTCAGCCCTGAGCTCTGAAGAGTATCGATAAGGGGCACAAAATAAAACAGGGAAATCAAGAGACGCTGAGTAATAGACCTTTGAATCTTTGTTATTGTTGGATTTACAAATAACACAAACTGGTTTGGGTAGGGAAGGGAAAGCAGTTTGCAGTTCAGCTTTGGCCTTGGTACAATATCATTCCTCATATGTGGAAAAAAAGCATATTTGGACACTGAGAGTCATTGTGGTGCAATGCAAGTGAATAAATCCTGGCTCCTGCATTGCAGGTCAGCCCCTGCATACCCCTGTGAAAGGTGCTCATGTAAAGCTCAGCACCTGAATGCACAGGGCATTATATGTGCACCCAGTGGGGTTTGTGTCCTGAGTATTTTCCATCTTTCCTCTGTACCAGGCATCTTTTCATCTCACTTTATAATTTGCCTGTGGCCAGTAAAACCTTATGGTTTGAGTTTTCGACTCCAATCGAGATTTAGATTGAGATTCTGGATTTTGAATGAAAAGAAACTCTAGATGCTGAAAGGCTTTTTTTTGTGTGTGTGGATGTCAGCTTGTGTGTGCAATTGTTCAGCTTTCTAGAAAGAACTTCTAGTTACTTGCTCTTAAAAGTGGCACCAAACCCAAAGCATTTTAAGCATAATGTTTTCCTAAAAAACCAAAATTTTGCACCTCAAATGCTCATAAT
This sequence comes from Sitta carolinensis, assembly GCA_032173965.1. Taxonomy (NCBI): domain Eukaryota; kingdom Metazoa; phylum Chordata; class Aves; order Passeriformes; family Sittidae; genus Sitta; species Sitta carolinensis. The sequence continues at coordinate 1,770,447 of JAVUNC010000019.1, forward strand.
TGAAATCCCTTCCTGGAAGAGGTGTCTGGCACTCATGCACACAAGATTTGCTAGTCTTTGTCCCTGGGTGCTGTCTGTCTCTGAGGGAAGTCTGGTACTGCTGTGCCTTTTCCCAAGACCCTGCTACACCACAGCCCTTTATCCATAACAAAAAACCGTGGTAGCATGGCAGTCCCACTTCCCTGTGCCACTGCTGCTGCTTGCTGTCATCCCCTGAGCAAGAGATTTCAAACTGCAAAATAACTGGGATGATGCAAAAGTCAGTTCAGGGCAATTGTTTTAGCTGGGTTGTAGACTCAGGTGGACAAAACTGTGTTGCTTAATTCAGATCAAATTTTCGCCGTGTGCGAACAAAAATGAAAGTTAAAAATTATGTGTTCAAGGGAAATCTGTGGGTTTGCCACCTTTGCATGTCTCTGTAAAATACATGGGCTGATTGTGACACTACTGAACCTGGAACTCCATCCTCCAAACACATCCTTGGCTTCAGGTGGGGTTGTTATCTGCCTGCTCTCCAATCACACTGCCCAGTTTGGCCCACACCTAGACTGATCTGTGCCTGCACAGCCTGCCTTTGTCTGAAGTGACTTGGGGTTTGTATTTCCAAGGTAGCAACCCTAGATGGAGCAATAAATACTCTTTTCTGGCAACGTTTTTCTCCTTAAGATAGCAGCTTGCCTCCCATTATTTTCGAGGCAGCCCACTGAAGCAGGCTGTTGCTTTGAGACAAAACCACAAGGAAGTGCTGACTGTGGTTCCTGGATAAAACCCACCATGATTTCCCACCAGACTTGTATTACAGTAGAGGCTTAATCCTTCCCCAAAAGATACGTCTTTCTTGAGCCTCAGCCCCAACCAGCAAAAGATGGGTCATTCAGAATTCAAAAAAGAGAAAACAGACATGTCTCTTTGCAGTTTGCAGCCCTGACAGAACAGCCTCCCCAGCCTCTGGGGGATCAGGTAACAATGGGGTTTGATAATACTGCCCGAGTTTATTTGAGGGATGTTGACAAGCCTAATTGCTTGGCAGCTCCGAGCAGCTGTAGGGCCCCTGGCTGGTCTGGGGGAGGCATTAACTCTTGGTTTGCCTGTGGGACTCCTCATCAGAGCCAGAACACTGCCTGAGACAGGGCTACTGACACCAGCCTGTGAGAAACACTCCGGGAGAGCATTTGACTCGAAATTATGGGAGGTGACTGAGAAAGAGACGGAGAAAGAGACGGAGAGGATGTCAGAGTAGCAGAAGAATGGATAATGTACTTTAAATGGAGAGCAGCTCCAGAAGTGGCCTTTCTGCATGTGTCCCCTGCACATTTAAAGTAATGTCTGTTCTTGCAATAGAAGCTTTTTCCTGTGCTGTCCAGAGAGTTGCCTGAAAAAATAAAAAGACCAACCAAGGCAAAAAACCCATGACAAATCATTTCTCTAACAGAGACAATGAGTGAACTTCCCTCAGTAGTCTCTCCATCATTTATTTCTACTTTTCATTAAACTTTGACTTTTAAAGCAAATTCTATTGAGAAACAGAAGTGAGTGGGGAAACATACCCAACAGCATCATTGCTGACTGTGACACAGACCATTGCAGATGTGAGAATTTGCATCATTTCCACTCTGTGTTCTGCCCTACTGAAAATGGGTCATTTGCAAGTCTAGCAGCAGGTATATAGCTGTAACATGGCAGGGTAAAGTTGTTTTGGGAGTTTCAGTCATGTATTTCCAGATTATTTTAGTGAAAGTGAAGCCCCCATTTTGCATTATAGCAGTGGTTTTGCAAACAATGTAGTTATCTGATGTGGAAAATAAAACACACAATTGTGCAATTGTTTTGGAACACAATAAAACTGCCGTTCTCATTAGGCAGTGAACATTTGATACAGAAATCCCTGAATTATGTCTTAAAATTCTGGATTAGTGCTTGGCATTTCACCCTTTTTTGTGCTAACAGAAGACTGAATAGCCAGAATTTTAGCAGAAAGCAAGAAGCCTGCATCTTTTCACTATCACTGCCAAAAGGTCTGCATGGTGTTAGCCACAATATCTTCCTCGTCTCAATTCTCTGTCAATTGGGAGACAATCCTTAAAATTTGGCATGCAAGGGCAGCTCTAAGTCAGCCCACTTGGCACAACCACTCCAGGCCCAAAGGATTTCTAGGATTACTATCTTTCAGAGAGACCCCAGCTGTGGCATACACTGTTATGACTTCTTCCTGCCATGTACATAAGCTGTCCACATATCTACCTGGTCCAAAACGAGTGCCAACTCTTAGTTAAGTGTCAAAAGGAAGCATATTCCTTCCCTAAATTATTGATCAATTCTTCTCCCTGATTTTGTATCTATTTAAGCATTTAAAACAGTGTTCTGTTTTAATGCCTGCAACATTTCTTCACGAAATCAAGAATTTCAAATCTGTATCATCTGCATGCTCTGCACGTAAGAAAGATTTTAATTCTTTTTATTTGGGCTTTACTGCAAGGGTTTCTAAGATGAGCTAAAAACCCCTAGGAGATCTGTGAGTTATTTCGAAGGAATGCCTAAGAGAAGTGTGCTGCAAATAGTTATATTTTCTTTTGCAAGCACCCAAACATTCAGCAGGAACGTTTTCCAGGGTTACAAATCAGAAGCTGCTGAGAGCTCCTGCTCCAGTGTGTTCTTTCTGGGAGTGCAACCCAGACGTGCCTGCCGAAGGGATGACTCCCTGAGCTCTGAGAACACTGAAAGCTTCCTTTGCACAACTCATGTGACTTCTTTGTGTTTGTTGTTTGGCTTGGATCCGTGCATCCCACACAGTGCATCATTTCTGAGAGGAATGGCCAGAACTGCTTCCATATTTCAATCCACACCGGCTGCTATTCAGGGAAGGTTTTGGCCACACCTCTCTTTGGTGCAGACCTTTGGATTTTTCCTTTGGAGATCTGCAAGGCTGACTTTTATTTTTTTGGCAATGTGTAAACTCTGAGTAGGACAGAGCTATTTTTAGCTGTACATCAACACATTAAAAACAAAGAAATAATTCCCAGTACCCATACATGAGCTAAAGTATAGGAGGGTTTTCAATAGCTAGTAAACTCAAGTTGTTTTATAGGCTTTAATGGCTAGCAAGCTAACTGTTAATTTTGCACTGTAAAGTAAAAAATACTCTCCTATCCCTTTTAAATGTCTCTCCCTTCATCACTGCTATCAGAGAAGAATACTTTGTCTTTGTTTGCTAGGTGCCTCGTCCTCTTAGAGTGCTCAGAGGATTGATAAAAGCTAATCAGTTCCAGCATTTAAGATACAGTAAATGACACAATTACCATCTGTGTATTAATGTACATCAAGGTGATTAATTTGATTTTCTTCCAGCTCAGTGAAAAAAGAGCACAGTAAGGTAAAAGGGGCCCTGGATTTCCAATGAGTATTTTCTCCTGCATAATTTTTTTCCACCTGAGATGGTTTTACTTTTTTTTTTTTTTTTTTTTTTTTTTTTTTTTTTTTTTTAATGCAGCTCTAAATTCCAATGCACCCTAGAGCATGAGCCACCCAAAATGGCATTTTTGCCAAGATAGTGGAAAGCCACAGAATTGTGCCAGCAGTGTCCATGGGATTTCCAGGGCTCAGTAAAAGCCTACAGTGCTATGTAATGCCCTGAGGACTGAGACACAAGCTGCACATTCAAAGTAATGCCTGCTTACTTCTAGTCCCTTAGGCCACAAACAGCTTTGTTCCTAAGTGGCATGTTAAGGACAAATAACTGCTTGAAACATTTCCAGGTAAATACTTTGAGGCAGCACTAATTTGAAACACCAGAGATGTGCTCAAAAATAACCTGAACACCTGTGCAGAAATCCTACACCTGGCCTTTTTTCCTCATGCAGTTTAGAGTCAGCTGTGGGTGCCCCATCCTTGGGAGGGTTCAAGGCTGGACTCTGAGCTCTGAGCAACCTGGTCCAGTGGAAAGTGTCCCTGCCCATGTCAGGGGAATTGGAACTAGGTGGTCTATAAGTTTGATGCCTTCAAACTCAAGCCATTCTATGGTTCTGTATTTGCAATTCCTCATTTCAATTGACTCATCCAGACCATGGGAGCAACCATTACAACTCCTGCAATGGCCAGGGACCACTCCAGCCCTCATTTGCTGGTGACTATGAAGGCCCTTAAAGGCTCGTGGTTGAAGAACAACCGGAGTTTTATTCTGTCATTAACTTGCCCTTTGGCCTTGAGCATGTTATTCACATTCCTGGTATCTTGAGTGCAATGGTTGAAGGCAAGGTGCTCCTGATTGATGGATGATGGATGGATGGATGGATGATGGATGGATGGATGATGGATGGATGGATGGATGGATGATGGATGGATGGATGGATGATGGATGGATGGATGGATGGATGGATGGATGGATGGATGGATGATGGATGGATGGATGGATGGATGGATGGATGGATGGATGGAGATGATGGATGATGGATGGATGGGTGGATGGATGGATGGATGGATGATGGATGGATGGATGATGGATGGATGATGGATGATGGATGGATGATGGATGGATGATGGATGGATGGATGGATGGATGGATGGATGGATGGATGGATGGATGGATGGATGGATGGATGATGTGATGGATGGATGGATGATGGATGGATGGATGGATGGATGGATGGATGGATGGATGATGGATGGATGATGGATGGATGGATGGATGGATGATGGATGGATGGATGGATGGATGGGTGGATGGATGGATGGATGGATGGATGTGGATGGATGGATGGATGGATGGATGGATGGATGGATGGATGGATGGATGGATGGATGGATGGATGGATGGATGGATGGATGGATGGATGGATGGATGGATGATGATGGATGGATGGATGGATGATGGATGGATGGATGGATGGATGATGGATGGATGGATGATGGATGGATGGATATGGATGGATGGATGGATGGATGGATGGATGGATGGATGGATGGATGGATGATGGATGGATGGATGGATGGATGGATGGATGGATGGATGGATGGATGGATGGATGGATGGATGGATGGATGGATGGATGGATGGATGGATGGATGGATGGATGGATGGGTGGTGTGGATGGAGGATGGATGGATGGATGGTGATGGATGATGGATGGATGGATGGATGGATGGATGGATGATGATGGATGGATGGATGGATGGATGGATGGATGGATGATGGATGGATGGATGGATGATGGATGGATGGATGATGGATGGATGGATGGATGAGGATGGATGGATGGATGGATGGATGATGGATGATGGATGGATGATGGATGGATGGATGGTGGATGGATGGATGGATGGATGGATGGATGGATGGATGATGGATGGATGGATGGATGGATGGATGGATGGATGGATGGATGATGGATGGATGGATGGATGGATGGAGTGGATGGGATGGATGGATGGATGGATGGATGGATGGATGGATGATGGATGGATGGATGGATGGATGGATGGGGATGATGGATGAGATGGATGATGGATGGATGGATGGATGGTGATGGATGGATGGATGGATGATGGATGGATGGATGGATGGATGGAATGGATGGATGGATGGATGGATGGATGGATGAGGATATGGATGGATGGATGGATGGATGGATGGATGGATTGGATGGATGATGATGGAATGATGGAAGATGAGGATGGATGCACTGGCCACAGACTCCTTCCTAGTCAGGGCAGCCCATTACAGCTTCCCCCTGCAAACATAGCAAAGGGATAGCTTTAAGTGGACCCAGCACGGACAGGCGAGCACCACAGTCTGCCTGCCATCCCCTATTTCCCGGCTCTCCCAAAAGCTGCTTACACGCTTCGCAGCGAGGATCTCGCTCCTAAGGACACGCTCGCGTCCCTCCGAAAGAGTTCGCGGCGCTGCCAGCAGATGTCAGCAAGCGATAATAAAACGCAGTCCCGAGCCTGGCAGCAGAGCGTGAATTTGGGGCTGCCCGCACCCAGCCTGGCTGCGACCTGGGGGCATCCGAGCCCCCCATCAGCCGCGGCATCGCCGTCCCGAGCAGGAGCCGCGAGCCCTGCGGGCACCTTCCAGCCGCTGTCTGCCGGCGGGAGCCTTCCCTGGAGGCAGGGAAACGGCCGGGATGGCAGGACCAGACGCCTGGGGAAGGGTGAAGACAGCAGGGCTGGTACTTTCCCGCTTATAAATGAAGCTGGGAAGCCCCCGCTGGCACCTCTTGTTTGGCCGCATACAAATAGCCGGTGTGTCACTGGGTCTGCACAGAACCAAACTGTAAAGCTCTGTCCCCAAACTCTCACTGTACAGGTTTAAGAATCACCTCAAGTGGCAAAATAGCATCGCAGCAATCCCCACAAAATGATGTTTATATCACTGTGGCACGCTTTTATATAGGTATAGGTTTCAATTTCAGTATGGCCAGAGCCAGATGTGGAAATGGAATGCCTTCAGCTCAGGGCTGATCCTCTTCATAACCTCAAATAGAGCTGCTGGCACTCCTTAGAAACACTATTTCATGTAAGCAGGAAGTTTCATATCAGGGGTTTTTATCAGCTGTTGGGTATAGCAGTAGTTCAGTTCTTACTGTGGTTTTGGTGCTCCAGGCAGAAAAAAAGATCCCAGAAAAACATCCTGCAGGTTATTTGCTGACTGCTGACTTAACCCTGGCCTCAGTAGCAGAAATAAGGGTGAGGTAGCAAATTCTAATTCTTTGTGCATTATTGATGAACAACTCATCCCCTCACCAAGGAAACTGGAGCCATGTGAGTTTTGGAAAGGCACGTGGAAAACTGCTGTCCTTTTGCTACAGGAGATTGGAGCAAAGTATCCCAATGGAGCTTGGAGTGATGTGTGTTTGCAGCAGGTCCCAGAGGCTCTCAGGAAAGCAGAATGGGATCACTGGGCTGCAGCTGAAGTTTTGGGTGAGCCACAGAAGCAGACAGGTCAGCACACACCAAGAGGCAGCTTAAGTTAAAATCTTGGTTTTAAGAGACAGCTTAAATTTAAGCTTGGGTTTAAGTCTTCTTCGTGGCTCTCTGGAAGAATATACACTCCTTTCACTCAGGACCACACAGCAAGTTGTAACTCAAATTTCCAGCCTTTACAGGAGGACTGGAAGGCAACTGATTAAAGCAAACAGATTACAGAAGTGTGTGATTAAAAAGCACTTAAGGAAACTTTTTAATAGAATTAAAAGCCATTTGAGTAGCCTCATCTGGCCTGGTACCTTTTGCCTAACTTTTTCCTTGTTACTGGGATTTCTTTTCAAGTCTCAACTACCCACAAAGGAATCTTTCTCACATAGTTTAACCTTCATATTTCACTAAATGTGTTTGTCTGTGCCTGATAATTTACATTTTTGGGCCCTGGTTTGAAACCATTTCGGGTGGTTTGAAATTATCTGAGCCTGAAAATGGATTGGAACCTATGCAGAAAAACATGAGTGTGCCAAAGGCTTTGCCAGTTACAACCCAGATGTCTGAATTGTCACCAAGCACAGAAAATACTGTCCCCAGAGGAATTGCTCCTTGATATTTATAGGCTGCTAAAGTGAAGCAAGAACAAACCCTTCTGCCCTGGACCTCTCAGGGAATTCTCCAGGCAGACAGCACTTCATCTCTGCCCAAAGCAATGAAGAAGATGGATGAGAACAAGAAGATGGAAATTCATCAGTGCAAATTCTAGATGATGTCAGGAAGTTATGAGAAGTTCCCTACTCATAACCTGTGCATGGAAGGGGGGAATAGGCAATGTGGACATGGGGCTGGAGATCATCTAGAAATACCTGTGCACTGGATTTAAGTCCCTTTGGATGGACCAGAAAGTCTAAAGCTTACAGAAGCTCCACAAAGACCTATAGCTTCAGGAGTAAAGGACTTAACAACATTGCTGAGGAAAATTTACAATACCAAAGTTAGAAATCAAGAAAATTAGTTTTAAAGACCAGCTTATGGTGTCTTACATCTTATGAATTGCAGCAGCTGATTCTTCAGGTTCCCATGGTGCATTAATACAAATTCACCCAGAGCCAGAAGATCCCCCTAGCAGTAATGTTCCCCTCCCTGGAACCAGGCAGAGCAGGTTCCCACGGAGCTTAGCTTGGTATTTCCTTTAATGCTACCTTGCTATTATCACAGTAACCCCAAGAAAACAGAAACCAAGGGTGTTTGCACAGGTGTATTTGGTATTGCAGGGCTTCTCCCGGGGGCTGCAGCACGGGGGAGTGAATACAGGTGCTTGTGGAACTAAAGCCTGGAAACCCCCAATTTCCCCTCAGCATAAAGAAAGAGTCAGCTAATGACATGACAGCTTAGTCATGAAGTTCAGAAAATTACCTGGAAGGAAATTCAGAGAGAAGGAAAGTTAAAAAAAAAAAAAAAAAAAAAAAAAAAAAAAAAAAAAAAAAAGAAAAAGTAAACCAAACCCAAACAGCTTCCAGAAGAATTTAATCTATTCTCCAGTATCCACCAGAATACCAGCCTTTCTCAAAACACCAGCACAGATGCAACATCAGATGTGGTGTTCTGACAGTGCAGGAAACAACCTTTGCAGTGCAGCAGGAAAAAAGGTCAGATCCTCCTGTCCCTCTTTCTGCTCAGAAAACCCTCAGAAAATGTTGCTGTAAAACTCTGCTCAGGTGTGAAAACTTGCCCTGTCCCACAGCTCTTTTTCTCTCACTTGGTTTTACCTCAGCTGGTAAAGCTCTGAGCCCAGTCAAGGCCTGGAATGATAATGCACAATGTTCAATATATTCTTTTCAAAACATTTGATTGTCAGCTTAAATGTTCATTCTCCTTTAATTACAGATATAACCTCGAACTCTGAGCTATTTCTCTAGCCTGGAATTATATATTTTAATTTTTTTTGGTGGGATGTTTTACCAGGAGAAAGAGTCACACAGTTTCAGCATTTCACCCAATTCTCTAGCTTGGAATCATATATTTTAATTTTTCTAGCCTAGAATCATATATTTTAATTTTTTTTTTGGTGGGATGTTTGTTACCAGGAGGAAGAGTCACACAGTTTCAGCATTTCACACAATTGCTTCTAACTTATTATCCCCTGCTCACACTATTCAGGCCTCTCACTGTTCCTTTCTTTGTCTTGTCAGATCTCTCTTTCAATGACTCAATTAACTCTGATGGAAAGTTCTTTCAGCTGTTTTCCTGTTCTATCTTTTTTTTTTCCTCACTGCTCTTCTATTTTTTTTTTTTCCAGACAACACAAGGGTACATCTCAGCTGCTGCTGCACAGTTCCCATTATGCCCAGGGACGCAGGAATTTAGGAGGCATTTGGGCAATGTCCCTTCTCCCGTGGAAAAGGAGGCACCCATGGGTTTCCTGAAATTTTTCCAAGGGTTTCCAAGTCATCACTTCTGTCCCCACCTCTCTTGGACCACTCTGGAACCATCCTGAGCCCAAACTCCAGTTCAGGAAGGGTGAGCACAGGCACTTTGGGAATCCAGGTGCTGAGGGAAAATAACTCCATGTGCCATAAGACACGGGATTTTATGATTGTAAATTTAATTTTTCGGGATTTTATGATTGTAATTTTAGAGGGAATCCAGCAGAGCCATGAATGGCAAAGGGCTACTTTGGGCACAGCAATATTTTCCATCGAGCAGTTGTTATCAAAGGGATGGAGGTGTTGGTGTTGCTGTTTTGATCCTGATACTGAACACCCCTCTTAGATTTTGCTCATGTTTAGCAGCAATCCAAATATCTTTTTGGCTGTGTTTTAGGAGGTACTGCAGATTCAACATGCACTTTTGAATCTAAAGCAGTAAGAAAAATTATTACTTGTGATAACTGTAACCCCACAGCAAAGGAATGCTTGAGAGATTGTAATATTTACCCAGAAGATGAGTTTTTGAGAGAACTGTGGCCAGAACTGAAACAGGATCAAAGGGGAAAGACATCAACACTCATTGAGGCATGGAGATTTATAACATAAGCCTGTCATAAACTGGAATTTACCTAAGGGTCTGAAGAAAAAACAAATAACTCCTTAGAGCAAAGCTCTCTGTATCCTCTCTTCATCCCATGTCATAGTGAGTTCTGTGATCCCTGAACAGATGTTTTTTGGAAAAAATATATTCTTCATCCTGTTTATATAAAAACTAACAGTTAAAACTTGGAAGAAAATGCCATTTTCTATGATTATACTCCTTGTAAAATCTCAGACCACTTTAAAATTATCAAAATATAAGCAGCTACATCAGTGCCATGGCCATGCATCTGTCTAAAAACTACAACTGAAGGTAGAACATATCCATAAAAATATGGATTATGGACTCATTCTTCCAGAGGACACTCAGCTTCTAGAAATTTCATTAAGGGTTAGATTGTGATACTCTTGTCAGTTTTGAGTGATGTCTTAATTCTTCATTCCAGTGGGATAATGCAAATAATTAGGTATTATGCAACCTGAAAAAGGTATCACAATCTAACCTTAAGAGCTGAGTGCTCTCAACGCTCACTGGCACCAGGCTCATTGCCAAGAAAATTAATGTTAGGCTTTTCAGGCAAATAGTATTCATTGTTTTCCACAAATTACATTTTTTGCCAAAATCATATGAGAAATTTCTTAACTTATAGGCTAAATCCTCTGAGGGGAGGGGAGAACAGCTCTGGTTTCACTGCCTAAGTGTCTGTCCCATTTAAAGGATATTAGCTAGCCAAATGAAAAATGCATGAATCAATCAGCAGCAAGGACCTTGATCCCCAAATGAGACAATGCTGAGCTTTGAGATTTATGGTCTTGCTTCCAGAATTCCATTATTTGGAGGAACAACAACAATAACAATGGGAGATGACATCAGAATAACGTGTGTTCTTCTTTTCTTTTCCTTTCCTGTTGATCACAAGATGCTGACTTTGTGTCATTCACCCCTGTCAAATGAGCAAATGTGCAATGCTTTAAAACCTCACCAGATGCACACTGGGTTCAAAAATAAAATGAGAATATCTTGAATGGAAGGGCATTATTGCCCCTTGCATTTCACACTGCTAATTAGTTTATCCACAAAGCTATTTCTTCCCTTTTGCCTTTATTCCTTCTGCAAACAGAACTTCTTTTGAGGTTTTTTTTTGCAGAGAAAACATACTGTTGGGAGTCACACTGCACTGGTGTAAGGCAGACAAGGATTTAATTCCAACCATTCATGAGTCTTGTTTTCTTTTCCCTGTAAAACTGCAGTTGCCCCTTGATTTTATGGTATCTACAGGGGGTGAAGTTTCTTCAGACACTGCCTGGCAAGATCTGCCACAAGAAGCTTAAATGCTCCTGCCATAATGCCAGAAGTGAGAGAAGGTAAGGAGGAGATGGATTTACTGGAGGAGGCAAGAGAGACTCTCATCAGCACCATCTGGACACAGAAACATTCACAGCTTATTTTATTTTATAGTGAAAATATACATACTTTGACTGTAAAGATCAGATTCAAGCTCAGCCCTAAACTCTCTCCAGATGAGGGGATTTGGAATTAGTTCAGTGCCTTATCTTGCATGAATGGCTCCTTTCTGGGGCTGTCTCCCTCCTGCAATTATCATGGCACAGCTCAGCCAGTGAGGCAGAAAGGAAGGGTAAAGGATATAGCAGAGATAGGAATGCACTGGCTTCAGGAACTCACAGGTTATCCAAATCCTTGGTATAATTTTAGGACATGTCAAGCTAACCAGGTAAACCTCTTTCCCTGAAGATCGTCATTTAGGATAACAGTGAGTTTAATACAGAATACCTCAAGTCAGGGAGGTAAAAAAATAATTGAATCACTTGCAATTTCCTCACCTTTCAGGAGTGACTCAGTAATCGATTATCTGCAATGAAATCACAATGAAATTATAGCCCTGTATTCCTGCCTGTGTACAGAAAAAGGTAAATTCCAGTGTTTAACTGCAAAACCAACAACCTCACTGACATGGAGTGTGTTCTCAGCAACTTTGTGCATTCTCTTGCTGGTAAATCAGCACAGAAAGTTATTTACTTATTCACCTAGCAGAGAAAACCCCTCCAAAGAAATGGGTGTACGTTCTTGCCAACAGAAAACAATGCCTATTGGGGTGCCATGTCCAGCAACATGAGCAAAAAATACATATAAATCTTAGACCTGAGTTAAATGCAGTAATAGAACTGCTAGTAAATCATTACTACTACATTACAAGTTGACACATTGCAGTGAAGAAGTGGAAGTGCAGATCCCTGAACTGCAGCAGTGGGGCTGTTTGCAGCCATCAGTGCATTGTGTGATCTTCATGTTGCTCTTTGGAGAATGTTCCAGACTGCCACAGTCAGAGCAGCCTTCAGTTCTTGGTGAGCAATCCACACCTCCTAGCAGGAACTTGAATTAAAGCAAGGATGATTTCTTCCACGGATTATTCAAACTAATATTTTAATCCCCTTTCAGCCTCTCTCTGTTTATAGACTTATTTATTATATTAAAAACACTTATTGTTTTTTCATTTCCCAGGAGAACATCTGTTTACCATCTCAGGACACATTTTACAGAGCACATGATGAAGACTATGAGGAGAAAGCAGCTGCTTTCCACACTTCTGACATGATACAAAAACCACTGGAGTCAACATAGGAATCCCTCACTGGCCTTGGTAAGTTTAGGATTAGACCATTTTAAACACGAGATTTATGTTTAAAAAAGAGAATGGAAAACAGCCATGGGAAAATTTGGAGAATATGGTGGCTAAGAAACCCTCTGGCTTGGAAAAATATTAGATTTAATGTTAAAAATATAAGATTTTTTTTTTTTAAAAAGGCAGCCATTCATTTTGTATCCTTTGAGTATGTTGCTATCATTATTTATATATTATCATTACTGGGGGTGCTTGCTGAACAAGAAATTCTTGTGTTTTCAGAGTTCACTTGCTCCTGCTGTTTATAGGAGCAGTTTGCTGAGACCAGCAGTCCTCAGGTCATTTATTTCAGGCAAACCCTGAGTGATGTGGCCATATAGAAGGCACTTCAATGTAGGACACCATGGCCTTGGCTGGGGCTGGTCAGTTGATGGCTCAGTGCCATTTCCAGGGAAATAAGTGACAGAAACCCCCATCCTTGTACCTCATACATACCCGAGTGAATCATGTTTTGGAGAGAGGGAGGATAAGGGAATGGATTGCATTCAAGCTCAAAATTAATCTGTAACCTTTAAAAAAAAAAATAAAAGATCCCCTTGCTTTATGGCCTTGAGGAATTAGAAAGTTTGTACAGCTTTGGGAATAAAAACGCTGCTCACTGTGAGGTGAAACAGTATATGCAAGCTGAAACTAGTTCCCATTTTGTGGGAAAGTCTGCCTTTTTGACATTTTCCCTGTTCTGAAACAGAATAAAATTTCTTCCCAATTTTTCCTTGAAGTTAGGTGCTAACAAAGAAAAAGCATTTAAGATTGCCCCAAATGCTTTGCTTTGACTTTGACATTTTTTAAGTGTTTGAATTAAAACATATTTTGAAATCAAAATAAAAATGTAACATCTTTAATTTAATTGGGTATTACATTTTTCTTGTAATCAGATTTCAAGGAGTTAACATTTTCCCTGTTAAGTTTTCCTGAAAGGTTCCTGACAGGCAGAGAAAATAACTGGGCACAGAGTTTTTAAAATCCACCCCACCACAGCAGGGAGCTGCATGTACAGTAAGGCTTTGACTCTGCTGCTCTCAGTAGAGTTTCTTTACCTGCCTTTGTTGCTCCAAATATTCTTTTAGACTGAAGGAAGGGTCCTTGTGGTCCTGTAATTTATATTATTTATATAATATAAAAAATGAAATAAAAATAATTAATATTTTTATTTTTTTAATTAATTTTAATTTTAAAAATTAAATTTATTTTAAAAATAAATAAAAAATCTCCTTTATTTATCAATAGATGACCACTAGAAAAGAAACAAAAAAAAAAAATGGTGACTTCAGTGGCCTCCTGCAGAAGGAGGAATCTGGAGATCTGAAGTTTGGTTTCCCATTTTAGCAGCAGATTGAGCTGACTTACAGTGGCTCTTCTGTTAGCTGAGAGCATCCCCCAGCTTCCAGCACAGCTACAGCTGCAGGAAAGGACTGGCAGCTAACACAATAATGAGTGAGTATCTATTGAGATTCACTCATTACTATTAATTTCCCCATTGCTTCCAACTGATTCAGGAACTACTTATGGAAATTCTTCTTCTTCTGTCTTGCTGAAATCCAGCGCCGTTGCTGTCAAACCTGCCAACAGGCACAGCAATGCTACTGTGATAAAATAAGTCCAATTCTCTCCCAATCTTGCTTTCCTAGGGAAGAACAGAACTCATTAAATAATTATCAACTGTGACAAGAAAGTAGCTGGCCAAACACTTGCTGCTAATCTAGGCATGACAGCAGGACTATACCTTTCAAAGCAGTAATTAGTTAGATGAACAACAACATAAGTACCAGACAATGACACAGAAAGGACTGTCCCTAAAGGACAGATCCATTATTCGTAGGGTTCAGTGTTTGTGTGACTTATGAATGTTATTTTGCAGTATAAAATTACATTTCTCCTCTGCTGCCTTTCTCTTTGTTTTCTGCACAGTTTATGGAAGGGGAAGAGAGAAAACCTCGAGCTGAAGCCATGAGAGAGCAGGTGGCAGAAGCTCTGCAAGACCTCCCAGAGATGTCACAGCAGAGCGACACCATCAGCCTGCACCCCCCATCTTGTGTGGGTAAGAAACCTGGCACTTGCAGCCCTTGTTTTATGTTTGGACTGACACTCACCCAGTCTAGATTTGTAGATCAGGGCTGGGAATCCTCGTGACTTTCCTTTCTCAACAGGGCAGATTCTTAGGGGGTGTAAATTGGTGCAACTCAACTGAAGCCAGTGGAATAATACAGATTTATCCCCAGCACACACCAAAACAGCAGTAAGTGCCAGGGGTGTTGTTCCTACCAGCTAAAAGAACTCACCAAACTGCTACCATTGAATGCAGAAAGCAGGATTATGAGTGAATGTGGAGTCAAAGCTGAAATTACACCCGGCCAGACTTGTTTTCAACGGGACTGCTCCAGTGCTTAAAGTTAAGTATACACATAAGTGTTTGCAGGATTAAAGCCTTGGTTTGTAACGACAGAGCAAATCCAAATAGAGATGGATTAGCTGGCAGGGGGCAGGTGAGGTGGTCAAAGGCACATGCAGTTCATCATATGGCTCTGTAATTTACTACGCAATTATCACGACGACGAATTCGGTGTGGGGATATAGATATACATGCACACATGTATACACAGAGCCAAACTTTATTGGCACAGAGGCCCTGCAGTCATTTCAAATTTAGACTCTGGGCTGCACTTGTTCCAGGGCTGTGTGTCTATTGCCAACACACTGAAGCGCCTCAGGCTTCAGTCTGATTCTTTGTTTGCTTGCCCATTAAAGTTCTTATCCCACACTCCCTTTTGGCAGAAAATTTTGTTGTTTCTGCTTTATGCTGGCCTAGGCTCTTCTCTTGCCTCTGTTCCTATTAACCTATAGCAGTGACAGCCAGGAGCAAACTGAAGCAGCTGGTTGGAGATGCTGCTATCAGACTGAGAAACAGCTGCTGTGCAGAGGGGCCACCCTGAAAAACTTCTACTGCAGCCTTGCTGGGCTGTAGTTTGGCCATTGCAGTTGGGGAATTGGGGAAAGAGAGCACTTTCATTTTCAGATATTTAATTGCTGAAAAATGTAAGGGTGTGTGCAGCATCTTTATTGGATGTCACACAGAAGTAATGCTTTCCAGGTATTTTTTGGCACTTTGCATCATTATCCTCTTACTGCCAGCATGGAATGGCCCCATGTTGCACTTCAGTGTGCAACCGACTTCCAATTTCCTTGTTTAAATTAATATTTACCAGTTGGTTATTTTTGGCAGACTTTTATTGATAGCACTGATTCCAAACAGAGAGCCAAATCCTGCCCTTGGTCACAGCCTGTGACATTTGCAGTTAACTCCACTTTTACCAATGTCACCAAAGGCAGCCATGGTCCTTTTTCTGCATTTTTGTAGCATGACCTTTGCTCTGTCTTTACCTTTAGATAAGAGTTGAGCTGCAGTTTTTACTTGAAATAAGCTGGAATGCAGCATTGAGTAGAGCTCCAGAATGTGTTGATTGGGCATTTCTCTAAGGTGTTTAATAGTCCCAGCATCTTACCCTTCAGCAACCAGTCACTTCAACCATTGTATATGTGCAGAAGAAACTCTTGCAAAAGCACTATAAATTAGACCTTGGCTATCAACCAAAAAAAAATTAATTTCTGAAGTACTTTCGTATCCATCAAAAATCAGGTGGATTAATCACTTTAGACTTAATTTAGTTATTTCTAAACTAAAGATGTGTCAGAGTCATTGACCAGGGCATAGGAACTACACTGCAATTTGGATAGACTCAGAGCAAGTGAGGCACTTGAAGAAGCTGCACAGAATTTTCTGCGTGTCCTGCTGCACGTTTGCCTCTGCACCCCTGTAGGTGTGCAGCATTCCTCAATCCAGGACGTTGATACATGTGAAAAATCCTCATCTCTGTCTGTAGAAAAGCTACAAAATGGCACAGCAGTGCCTGTAATTGGCACGTGGGCCTAAGAGCTGTTGCATTCAGCTCACGTCGAGAGCTGCACTTGGAACCACAGATCCTGTTTGTCATCTTAAGGGTGGGAAACCACCCAAAGAACAAAGTCAGCCACCAAGGCTGCCAAGCTAAGTTTGCTGTGACATTGACAAATACTCAAGCCAATGTCTTTCAAATGTTATTGTGAATCACCTTTCCCTCCTTCCTTCCCCTGCTTCAGTCATCTTGCTGGCTCAGAATATTCACCTTTGTCTCAGACCTCACTTTATTGCATATGATTGCTATTGTCTTTGTCTCTTTTATCCGCTTCACTGTGTCTCATTTTCCTAAAGTATCTGGCACCCACTTTTCCATAACACTGTTCCTTTGTTTCAGGAAAACATAATTTCAGGAGGCAGCAGAAATACAGTTCCAAAGGCCACAGGGTGACATCCTCTCTCACCTGATCTTTATTCATATCGGGGTTTAATGGTACTTTTTTTTTCCATTTCTCAAGCACCCTGCAACACCCTTCCTCCCTGACAGGAAGGCACATTTTATTTCTCATAAAAATGCTTTCCTACAAATCTTCTGTTCTTCAGAAGTTTCAGAGACCTTTCTGTTAAATGCTGGTTTTCTCGTGTGGATGGACCTGTTGACCTGGTTGTGGTTTATTACTGTTTTGACACTTTTTTCTCCTTCCTAGATTTGGACTTGGACCCTTTTGTCATTTCCAATTCCTGTCATATTGGCTTCAGCAGAAATCTTCCCCAATTCTATTTTGAATAATGTGGTAGAAAAAATTGAGAATTCTAAATATCTGACCTGTCTGGCTTTCTAAAAGTAATATTTTTAAGATAATACCACTAATCTTGGCTCATACATAATCAACCTGCCCTGGATATCATCAACAGCACCAAAGGGAAAAAAAAAAAAGTTTCATTTCTACCAACTCAGGCAAGGATGCTGTTATGCTGTCCTTTATGTACACTTTCTTAGCTCCCTGGTGCACTAAAAAAGGGCCCTCAGTCCATTGAAATAACACAAAACCTCAGTTGCTGATGGTAGTGGTATGTGATTTCCTGTGTACATTTTACACCAGAAGGTACAGTGCCTATTGTACGTCCCCATTTAGAACTCACCACACATGGCTCATGCAGCTGCATGGTGACCTGCCAATAAAGTTTAAGACAGCATAGACTTCCACATGAATCTGCAGATTAATGAGACAGAGAACTATCTTCTTTTTTCCCCCACAAAAGGCTACTCGTGCATTCAGAATGTGCTGCAGACTAAAACCAAAGTTCAGCTCGCCACGGGAGTTGAGAGAGAAGAAACACGCACAGGATACACTCAGAAACAGCCCAGCCCTTATGGAAAACTCCTGTGGAATTTAACACAAAACCATACGCTTTCTACAGCTTCTTCTTTTTTTTTTTTTTTTTCCCTACCATCCTATATCTCAGATACCTCTTCTATTAAATTCTATACAATGGCTCAAAAAACTTCATATAAAAGATATAATGCTCCATAGGTTTTAGAGTAATTTTATAGCGTTCCGTTACATTTCTATAGGACCCCCTTGTTTCTATTCCAATTATGTTATCCAGAACTTTTCATAAAAGGCCTATCTTATAACAGGCTCTTTTCCTCTCTTTCTGTTTTCCTTTAAAAAAATATGTAGAGAGATATACATTACAAGGGGTCTTTCTTACAAGTCCGTGATTTTAGGCATATTGCATTCCCATATGTGGCAAAAGCATTATTTGTCTTTGGGTTAGGAAGCTAAAAAAATTAGTGAGAAAACTGTCAAAGCCAGACTAATATAAATTTACAACTGCCTTCTCATCTTGATTAGGCCAATGGAACAACACTAGTGTGGAAGAGGGAGAAAAAAAAATGAGCTTTCACTCTTTTTTTCCTATAATTTGGAAGCAAAGCCCAAATTATAAACACTTATAGAAACCTTTCTTGGTAAATGTCCTCTCAGGACTTCGTGTTAAAAGGTGAAGTAGAGTAAGGATTAATTCAGCTTCCTGAGAAAAGTCTTGAGGAAATGTTTGGCACATCACAGTCCTAAAATTATGATGTAATTCTTACATATCTGTCTTTCTGAAATACGGTGGTTTTGTCTTGGGTGTTAACTCATTTCAATTTCCAAAATAATTTCCATGATATTAGGCTGATTAATATTTGTCAGTGGCCAGAGACAGCAGGTGCTCCAAGGGTGGTCTGATACCTTGATAGTCTGAAGATGCTAATCCACTGAGGAAAGACAGCTCAGACTATTGTTTCAGAGTCTTCTAGTAATTAATAACAATAATAATTAGAGGCCAGATTGTTCCAAAAATGAACTGGAGAAATGACAGTAATATAAATAGAATTTTTCATTCAAGAGGTCACCTAGTTAACTGTGTTATAAAAATTCACTGGTCCCTGTTTGGCATGGCCATGGTTCCAGACAGGGAATTGTCTTCACATACACTATTCAGAGGGAAGAGGAACACAAGATATTCCATATGGCCTTATGATGAGCAATAAAAATTACAGTAATTAAAGAGATGTTGTCTAAGAAATAAGTTTCCTTACTCAATTTTTGCATTTACAGAGTTAATGATCAAAATAAGTAATTCCACATCTATGAAGGCAAATGCTGGGTATATTAAATGTATAAAAGACTAAAAGTTAAGGCAATTGAACCAATGAAGGTCACAGGGTCTATTATTTTTTTCTCTTCTGAGTAACCATGTTTTGATATCAGAGAGGCAGGAGATGGAAGCTTAAAACAAAGTGGCAAGATTTAGCATATCAATTTGAGACAACTATTCTTAGTCACTGATTCTTGATACAAGGATATCCTTGCCAGTTTTTATGGCTTGAAGAGAAAGGACCCCAAAAAGGTTTGATAAAATGAGAATGTCTTCAAAAAGGACCTGTAGAAAATATAAAATTAAGAGCAATCCTCCTTGAGTTGATTAATTTCTTTTATTAAACAACAATTTTGTGTCAGTTTTGACTCGTCAAGAGTCAAAGATATTTTGTCTATAAGAATGCCTTTGAGGGTGTGAAAAGGTCTCTGAATACATGAATCACAATTTAATACCATCCAAAGCATCATCAGAAGTCATAAATAGGGATAAATTCAAATTCCCTAAGTGTTAATGTGGATTGTACGTCCCTTATTTTTATTATCAAATCTTTATTTCATTTCTGAGACGACAATATTATGTCTTACTGTTTTCATGATTGCTTCAATTCATCTAGTTCCTGCATACATTTCAGGACTTTTCCTTTTTTACATAACTCCCTTGAGAAGCAGCTTTGCACTGACTCTTTTTCTTTCTTTTCCCTCTTTAAGAAAGTCTTGTCTCTGTGGATTTTCTCTGAAGATGTTTTAACTGATGAGCTGTGATTTCAACACTGTTTCCCAGACTGACTGAGCAGTGGAGTCTCATTCTCTTTGTGAGTGTGTTTGCTGAAGTCTGTGGCCCAGATGAACACAGTTTTCAGCTCTCAGTACTGTAATCCCAACACTTCTTTTGTTCCTTAAGATATTTCTTGGAGTGTGGAGAATCCCTACTCCCCTTCTAGCACTGGAGGAGAAGTGTCATATTAATCTTTGGGAATGCAGATTTCCATTCCTAGTTTTCTAGTGTTTGAAAAAACCCTGGCTTAGTTAACACAGTTGTTTTCTGGGACAGAATTTATGATTGATGCATTTGTCCATGAATCCCTGGTTTTATATTTTATTATTTAATGAAACAGAGTAACATAACATGTAAATACATCCACAAAGTTCAATGAGGCCGAGAGCAGGATCCTGCACGTGGGTCAGGGTGATCCCAAGTACAGGTACAGGCTGGGGGATGAAGGGATTTGGAACAGCAGAGTAGGACACGAGGGTTTGGTGGGTGAGCAGCTCAACACAACCTGACAATGCACCCTGGCAGCCCAGAAAGCCAACTTGTACTGGGCTGCATCAAAGCAGGGAGGTGATTGTTCCCCTCTCCCTGCTCTGGTGAGAGCCCAGCCCAGGTGCTGTGTCCAGCTCCAGGGCCCCCAACAGAAGGACATTGATCTGCTGGAATGAGTCCACAGGAGGCCACAACCTGATCTCAGGGCTGGAGCACCTCTGTTGTACTGACACAGGCTGGGACAGTTGGGGTTGCTCATCCTGGAGAAGAGAAGGCTCCAGGGAGACCTTACAGAAGCTTTATGGATCTAAGGGGACCTGCAAGAGAGCTGGAGAGCAACTTTGTATAAGGGCTGGTGGTGACAGGACAAGGGGCAATGGCTTTAAACTGCAAGAGAGTGGGTTTAGATTAAATATTGGGAAGAAATTCTTTGCTGTGAGGGTGGAGAGGCACTGGAACAGGCTGCCCAGAGAAGATATGGATGTGCCATCCCTGGCAGTGTCCAAGGCTGGGCTGGATGAGGCTCTGAGCAGCCTGGTCTAGTGGCAGGTGTCCCTGTCCATGGCAGAGGTTTGGAAGCAGATCATCTTTAAGGCTGCTTACAACCCAAATCATTCTATGATTCTATGTATTTTTTATTTCATTTAATATTTGCACCAAACCTTTGAGTAGATCTAAACCCGTCCGGGTTACCTAGCTCAGAATCATTAATAATGAAGAAAGCCATATTCAATACATATGTCTCTCCTTGATTTGGAAAAAGCAGGATACCAGCAGTATCATATCGGGCAGGCAAAGCCTTTTTCAGTCCATTAGTAACCAAATAGGATGTTAAATATCTACTTGTGATAAAAACCTGTAATTCATCAGGCCTAGATAACTTGCACCTGAGGAGTCTCAAATAGTTGGTGGAGGAGATTCTTCCTTCCACATGTTAATTTTTAATGGGTCTTGAAATAACACAGAAATTCCAGAAGACTGGAAGAACACTGATGTTTTGCCAGTATTCAGCAAGGACGAACATGATGACCTTGGTAAATACAAGGCAGCGAACCAAACTTCAAACTGGAGAGGGGGGAGCAAAATAACAGAATATGGGATACAACTGATAAAGAATGAAAGGACAGGAAGTAATTAATGCCAGTCAGCATGGTTTTATGGAAAATAGGTCTTGTCAGACAAACCTGATTAGATTACAAATTTGGTTAAAAAGGTAACTGCCTCAGTGTGATATACTGAGACATTTGTAAGGCGTTTGATTTAATTTTGCAAAACATTCTGATTTTAAAAAAAGTATTGTGCAGCCTTGGTGAAATACCCCCTAGCAGAAAAATGCTTTTATTAAGCAGCAAATCTCAAAAATGTTTTATTTCTGGGAAGTCATCACTGATACAGATATTGTTAGCATGGTTAGGAAAGGGTTCAGTCTTACACATGACATTTGAGCATTTTTACAGCTGAGTTAAATATAAATTACTATTGATTGTACTGCTAATGCAATCTTTGCAAAAATAAATATAGAAGTAACCAATATGTACATAAATGTGTGTTACATCTTTATACAGCATTCGTGTGGCTACTGAAATACTTCACAATTTCAGAGATCATATGTTTCACAATGCTGAAAAAACCCCCAGAGATTTAAAGAATAGCTGCAAAACCCATTGCTGGAACTGAAGAAAATGCCTTACCATGAGAACTTTAGAGAATACGGAGAGATTGCTTGGTTACAGTGAGTAAACACCTCCACCAGCAGAAAAGCAGCTCACATATTTTCCTTTTTCAGCATCCCCAGTGTGCTCAGAAAAAAGAGTTAGGCAGTCTTAGGGCCCGGGTCACCCTGAAGGGTTTCTGTTTCCACATCAGTAGCAGGATAGGTTAAATACAGCCTGGTGGCAATGGGGTGTCCCTCATGTCAGGAGGGGTGCCTGACCTACTGCACACGGCAGCATTCGTGTAGGTCGTCTGCATCTGTGAAGGCTCCAAGATTTTTCTCTTGCTTGTAATCCCTCTCCAAGTAAAAGGGCAGATAAAATGACCTTGGATAACTCAGAAAGTGTCCTGGCCAATTATCCTAGGGAGCCTCAAGGAGTTATCAGAGGATCAAAGACCCTTCTCTAGTCTTCAACTCAGAAAAGTTGCAGCTAGACAACAAAAGGAGAGGCAGGGGAAGAATGTGACAACTTAATGATGCTACAGTAGCACTGGGTAAGATCCTCAGCTGGAGCAAGCAGGTGCCACTCCTTCAAAGTCAGTGAAGAGATGCTAATTTACACCAATAGAGAATCTGACATAATATGTTTTTTTATTTGCTTGAGTCCTGCCGTGGCTCCATAAGCAAAGGTTAATGCAGGTCTGCCAGGGGCAGGCTGGAGCTAACACAGAAAGGCAGTTGTGAGGTTGCTGATTCTGATAAAAGCAAATTGTGAGCTGCAAGCATCTGAGTGTTGAGTGTCACATTCACACCTAACTGCTGCCCTTGCCTGTTCCCCACAGTCATCCTGCTCTGCCATCATGATATGTTCCTGAAACCACATTTGTGCTGCTGTCACTTTTTGTCTTTGAAAATTTGTGTACAGGGTTTCTATAATGACATACAAAAAATGCTTGTAAACTTCAAATGAGTGGATTACAATATGTTTAATCCAGGCAAATCACTTTCATGTATTAGGCAGAATCTTGATTCTTTACTTCTTCTACTTCTGCACTTGCAGCAGGGATGTTAATACTGATTAAACTGTAGGAAGCACCTGATAGGCGAGGATTGTGAGGAGTTTATTCCTTTCATTAAAAAAAAGTAAAAATAACAGGAACCTCTTTCTAGATCTCTGGGTCTTTCACGTCACAATGTCTCTAAAGAGAAGAGCCAGACATCTCCATAGGGTTGTCCATCTTCTCCACTTCCACCAGTCCTCTTTGATGGGGAACAAAGTTGTGACTATCAACAGAACCACAGCATCTCTAGAGTATTTTTGTCTGTGTTTCAGTCGTGGGCAATGTCAACACTGTCAACATGTCAGCAATTAGTGGCACAGATGTAGAAGATAACATGAGGACAGATTTTGAATGTCACGCCCAGGCCCCTCCAGGGCTGGGAGCTGGGAGCAGATCTGCCTAGAGAGGCAGCAGTGACACACCACCCTTGCAGCCCCCACTGAATTCTGAACTCACTGCCATCCCTGAACTCCTGCTTACCTTGCAGGTTATTTCCTAAAAGTGATTACCTGCACTTTTCTTCTCCGAAAGGCTGCATTTCCCAGCTCCTGCTGAGTTTTTACATTCACAATTAATCTCTGATTCAAAACGAATCATGCACTCACCTGCTGAAAACATGCAAATCTGAACCCAAACTACCCAAATTGCAAAGATACCAGAAACAGCTGCCTAGCTACAGCAGGACAGAGTTTAGGGCAAGCCATGAAATCTACCCACAAAACCTATTAAGCCAGCTTATGCTGAGTTTTTTGTTACTTACACCACACTGTAGGATGTGCTTCCAGCTGGCCCTGTTGCGAGTATCTGTACTGGTAAGCTGAAAGCAGCTGATGGTACCAAAAGGTTCAGGAAAAAAAAACAAAAAATGAAAAACAAAAAAGAAAATGGATAAAAAGGACAAGGTTACTATACAAGATCTCTGGAAATAATTGCATTAAATATAGGAAAGGTTATATACCATTTCTTTGTCCTTTCTCTCCCCATAGGCTGCTGGCCTATGATTGTTTCTTGTACCTACCCTGTAGCTGATTTTATTGTTTATTCCTGGCTCCCCCTCCAGTTTGCTCGGGGCCCTGTGTCTTAGTGAGTGACTCCCTGCTCCCTCTCCAAGTTCAGAACCTTTCTGGCTAAAGTCTGCAGTGACACATAACACAAAAAGACAGCTCTGGGCACAGGGCATGCAGCCGCTCCTGGAGAGTGCAGGCTGCCGTCCGGCGGTACCCTTTCTGGAAGATTCAGTGATTAAGCCTAACTAAAAGTGACTAAAAAACAGGGATGGATCTTTTCCTGTCAAACACACAAGGTTTTCCGCAGAGCAGCTCCAAGGTTGTGAGTGAAGGTGAACAGCTCTGCTTCTAAAGACTCCTTAATTTTAGGAAATTCAAAGAGCCGGCACGACACTTTGTTCTGTGACTTTCTTAAACCCATAACCTACTTCACATCCTTTCATGAGCCATCATCTTTCTTATTTAAAGCAGACACAACAGAAGTTGAAAAAAGACAGGAGAGATGAGAAGTACAAGTCTCTGCAGATGTAAGGTATAATTTAGCAAAGTGTTTTATCACCCAATCCTGCCAGGTCCTCAACACGTTCCGCAGGCACAGACTCCTGCACTCATCATGTGAACAGTGGGGAGAGAGCACTCCAATCTTTTTCTGGTTGCAGGAAACTCCCTGGTGTTCACTGTTCATTCAGCTTTTGCATGCATATTTATATGGCTAAAGCCTTGAGAGTCTCCATGAATTGATTACTAGGTCTGTGTTTTGCAATAAACCATTATTTATTTAGGCATTCATACTGATTCATAAAAGCCTGTGTTCAGATTTTCTGATGAACGTGGTATGAAAACACAGATGAAATAGGGTGATCCAAAAGAATATGTTTTATTTACAGGTTTTGTATAAATACAGAAAACGGGACTGGATAAATACTCTTACAAAGTAGTCACCAAAGTGTTTTCATTAATAACTTATCAAACCAGTTTTATTTTTGAAATCATCCAAAGGAAGCTAAAAGCTATGCAGGCAGCTGGTTGAATTTTCCTGGAGGGTTTGAATGGGACTGCAGGCCGGTGCTGAATTTCCCTCTTGTGAATAAATCCATGCATTATCCTTTGGAAAGCAATATTTTTCAGGATGGAATAAAGCCTATTTTGTAAATTATTATTTTTGTTTTTAAAACTAAATGACTCTTTATTAACAAAGAGACCTACTGAAATTTGAATTTTTCCTCATTACCTGAGGCATAATCAAATTGTCAGCTGTTTTACAAGGGTGATAATGTGGAACAGAAGTGTGATAACATTTGCCATCATTCCAGCTGGTTCCCCCCAAAAGACACTTTCTCACAACCTCCTTGTCAGGGAACCCACAGATCTTAGAGATCTACAAGTTATTGTTTAGAAGTGATCTGACAATAAACATCATAGAATCATTAAGGCTGGGGAAGACCTCCAAGATCATCGAGTTGACAGATATGAGTTGTTAGGCTTGTTTTATTTGGACACAGTGCAATTTGAAACACAAATTAAATGCTGACTTCTGGAAAAAATGTAGGAATTTGTCACTGATTTCACACTGTCAGTGTGACCAGGATTTTACTACTGGAGTACGCCATGCTGCTTGCAGATTTCAGAAGCAAATGCTCAACCATTTCATTTTGCTGATGCAGAGAGGAAAAAGGCTGAGAATATTTCAAAATAGTTTATAATGCTATAACAAGATACAGCAGCTGAAGAGACAACTGGGCATTTTAAGCATGAAAATAAAGTATATGTGTCTACTAGGCATTTATTTGTAAAACCACTTATTAAGAACATTTTAAATTCAAGACTAGTATTTCCTAAAAGTATTGCTCTAATTTGAGCAGGAATTAGTTCAAGGAATTTACTAACTTGTGTAGTGTAGGAAGTCAGAGTAGATGGGTTTGGGAGCTGTGACTCTATTTGTCTAACTATAATGGATCTATAAATTAATCAAACTGGATTGACCATAAGGGCAGTTTCCCAGTTAATGTTATTTCATTCTTAAAGTGAATACATTATCAATCACTATTTTTAAATATACTTAGATATAGAATAGTCTATAATTAAGAGTCCAGACCTTTGAGCTTGCCATCCTCAATCTACACTGAACTGGCATGTAAATGGCAGTTCTCATGCACTAGATGAGGTACTTGGTTAGATACTGCTCTTATCACTTTAACTGGATACCCTAATTCCATCCCTGCAGGTCTACACTTGGTCATGATCAACATCTAGCTCAGTTGTTGAGGGTGATAGGATATTTTTCGAGGACTGCACCTATTTTCATTGTTCAGTCTTTCCTTATGAGAACAGTGATGTTTTTAAAAATTCAAATAGTGCTGGTGCAGAAAGATACATTATTTTTTGCAGTGAATCCACTAATTTCATCACGTTACAATGGATGAGAATATCAGAGAAGTTAAAGATGTGAATATCAGAGAAGTTAAAGATGTGCAACTGAATATACATTAGTTATATGGAATAGTGTATTGTTAGGGCCCTGAGGGCACAACTGTGCTTTAACCTTCCTGTCCAGCTCCCCTGGGGACCCCCACCCACCTTGTGTCCTGCTGCCTGGGACTTGGCTGACCCGTGCCTGGGGCTGTGCATGAACCTGCAGGCAGAGGCTGGCCTTGCCACGCTCTCTCTGCCCTGGTTATCTGTCCAGGAGGCCACAGCACCTGAGCTGTCTGGGACCTGAACTGCAAACCTGCTCACCACTGAGGTGTCTGCATCTGGGAGGCCTTGCTGCTCCTCTCAGTGGCACTTCATCACCCTGGTGTGAAATAAGTTTCAGATTACCCTGCTAACTATTCTGCTACTGCAGGCAGTGTATTCCTTGCTCACTGTGTTCCTCTAGAGTTCCAAAGGAGAAGCTTGCAGGGATAACAAGCAGCTGCTCCTGAAGATATTTAAAACCTATTCCCTGAGATAATTATGTTCTTCACAATATTGCTGCATAGCAATGGAGCACGGAAGCATTTCTTGGTCCTTTGGCAGACAGAAATCTTCTAAATGCGATTAAACAAAACCATCCACTTTCTTTGGCACAAGAAAACCCGTGGTTAGGTACGTAAGTTAAAAGAAAAACAAACTAAAAATTGAAAACAGCTCAAGACAAATCTTAGAGGCTGGAAAAAGCCACCAGTGTGATGAAAGAGGGCAAAATCACCTCAGTTGTACCTTTCTTCAACGTTAGCAAAATCAGCATGGATATGACACTGGCATGTCTCAGCACACCATATTTTTAGCAGGTGTAGTACTATCCTGGCTTCTGAGAGCTTACTGGGGAATTAAGTGCTTACCTGGTTATAACTCAGAGCAAATGTTAGTAGTTGCCTCAGTAAAAACAACTGTTGCAATTGTGCTATTTTTAGCCATACAACCTTTTTCTTTCCCCATTACCTTATCTGTTTGTGACTTGTTGATTCACCCGTCTCTTTGCATATGAGTACCTAATAGAGTTTCTAGTGGAACTATATTATATATATAGTTACTATAGTAGCTGGTGAAGCTTCACTCAGAACTTGTGAAGTTTGAAGAAGGGTACAGCTGAGGTATTTCTTCAAGTGAATAGGATTCTTCTCTGCCTTCACTGGGAGCTGTGTTAGGAGCTAACATTACCGAGCGGGCTGTGAGGCCAGGGGAGAGCCCCCTCTTCCCCGGGCTGGGGTGTTCTAAATGCATATTTTGGTGTTGGCTTTTTGCAAATATAGGAATGAATAAGTATGATGGTTTTCTCTGTAGTTTTTACTGTTTTAACTGCCTGGATAGATGTATAAGGGTTTTTTTGCTGTAGTTTGGAATTTAGGTGTAGTGTGTTTCAGCTGCTTGAATAGATAACTTCCAGAAGAGGCCCAAGTGACTCTCAGCATTCACTGCCTGTGAAAAAAGTGACCAAAGCCCAAATCAAAAGATGATAAGAACCGAATAAAAGTGGAACTGAGCTTGATGGACCCAAAGAATGACCATGCAGAACAGTTCCTGGAAAAGTGAATGTGCATAAGTCCATGCCTGAAGAACAGGATAAAAAGGGTGGTTCCAAGACATCAGCGTGCTCTTGACAGCGCGTCAAGGCACCCGTCCGGCCGTTTACCCTTTATTTATTATGTCTCTTATTGTCTCTATTAAACATTCTGAAACTTCACCAGGAAAGTGACCCTCGTTTTTCACGGGGGGATGCTTCCACCGCACACAGGCTGTCGTGGGCGGCCGCTCCCCGACAGGGAGCCGGGAGCGGGCGGGCAGCGCGTCCGCGGGCTGGGGCCGGTACCGGGGCCGGTACCAGCCCCGTACGGGCTCGGGGCCATCGCTGCTGGGCCGGGCCGGGCCGGGCCGTGCTCGGGGCCGGTACCGCGGCCGTGCTCGGCGTCGTCGCCGGGCCGGGCCGGGCTGGGCTCGGTGCCGGTGCCGTGCTGGGCCGGTGCCGTACTCGGTGCCGTGCTCGGGGCTATCGCTGGGCCGTGCTCGGGGCCGATACCGGCGCCGTGCTTGGGGCCGCCGCTGGGCCGAGCCGGGCTAAGCTCGATGCCGGTGCCGTGCTCGGGGCCGGTACCGGGGCCGTGCTCGGGGCCGGGCCGTGCCGTGCTCTGGGCCGGTGCCGTGCACGGGGCCGTCACAGGGCCGGCCGTGCGTGCCGTGCCGTGCCGTGCGTGCCCGGGGCCTCTGCGGGCCGCGCTCCCGGTGCGCAGCCGCCGGCGGGCCCGCGCCGCCCGGAGGAGGCGCTTCCCGCGGCGGGCGGCCCCGAGCGCCGGCCTGAGCGGCCGAGCTGCCGCCGCCGCCCTGCCCTGCCCGGCCCATGCCCTGCCCCTCCCCCCTGCCCCCCGCAGCCGGGAGCCCCTGCCCTGCCCTGCCCGCGGCCGGGATGCGCTCGGAGCCGGCGCCGCAGCTGGGCGGCCTGGAGCTGTTCGCCAGCGCCGGCAAGGGCCGGGGGCTGCGGGCGCGGCGGCGCTTCGCCGTCGGGGAGCTGCTGTTCAGCTGCCCGGCCTACGCCGCCGTGCTGACCGTCAGCGAGCGCGGCAGCCACTGCGACGGCTGCTTCGCCAGGTAGGGCCCGGGCGGCGGCAGAGCCCGCTCCCCGCCGCGGCTCGTCGTGCCGGGGTAGTGCGAGCTCCGAGCCGGCTCTCCGTGCTCGGCAGCTCGCGAAAGAGGAAGGAAAAGGAAGGAGATAAAAAACAACCCAAGTTCTGCTCTTCCCGTGCTCTGGCGGTCACGTAGACACACGTGCGTAAAGCGTCCTGTCAAAGGAAGTTCCGTGGAATCGGCTAGTTTTGGAATTATTTGGTGTTCGCTGGTTTTAATGAGGGTTTGAGAAGGGAGAAAGGGTCTGCGGTTCTGATTCACACTTCACGTTCCGTAGTGCGGGTGGAATTGCTGTGAATGGGATGTCGGTGTGTCCGCAGTGAAATACACATCTCTGTATATTGCCTCCGTGGGAAACCTTAGTTTGTCTGCTGGGGCGGAGCGCAGGCAATGCAGGAACTTGTTTGTCTCCTGGCTGGGAGCATTGGGGCTGGAGTGCTGCCTGCTCCTGTGTGCTTTGGGATTCCCGGTGCTGGAGGGATGCGGGGAGCTCGAGTTCTCGGGGTCTCTGCAGCTGCCTCCTCACCTGGGTGAATGGGAGGAATTCACATGCTTGCCTCAAGCCTCTCAATATGAGCTGCTGCAGGGGAAAAAAAAATATCGGCCTATTAGGGTTAGCAAATTCAGTCAGCGTGGATATGACACTGGCATGTCTCAGCACACCGTATTTTTAGCAGGTGTAGTACTATCCTGGCTTCTGAGAGCTTACTGAGGAATTAAGTGCTTACCTGGTTATAACTCAGAGCAAATGTTAGTAGTTGCCTCAGTAAAAACAACTGTTGCAATTGTGCTATTTTTAGCCATACATCCTTTTTCTTTCCCCATTACCTTATCTGCTTGTGACTTGTTCACTTGATGCACCCCTCTCTTTGCATACGAGTACCTAATACAGTTCTTAGTGGAACTATATTATATATATAGTTACTATAGTAGCTGGTGAAGCTTTACTCAAAACTAATGAACACCAGCTTCAGTTTGTAGAAGTGTACAGCTGAGGTATTCCCTTCACCTCCTTTACACCTTTTCCCAGCCTCTAAGATTTGCATTGAGGTGTTTGTTGTCTTTTGGTTTAGAGTTTAACTCTTGTACCTAACCACAAATTTCTTGTCCCAAAGAAACTGTCCGGTTTTGTTTATCATTTTTAGAATTGTCTGCCAAAAGACCGGGGGAATACTTCCGTACTTCATTGCTATGAAGTAATACTGTAAGGATAATAGTTATTTTATGGAATAGCTTTTGGTTATCTTCGGGAGCAGCTGCTTGCTATCCGTGCAAGCTTCTGCGCTGGAGGAGCACAGCGAGCAAGAACGCAGACTGCAGCAGTTAGTGGCGTAACCTGAGCTTTATTTCACACCAGGGTGATGAAGTGCCACTAAGAGGACGATGTCTCGGTGATGTAAGGCGATCCTCCGGCGCTCAGACATGTGCTCTGTGTCTGTGACTGTTGCATTAGCGCTGAACTAGCACGTACGAGATTCCGAACTGGGCTTGGTGAACTCGAAAAGAGCCCGAGCCGGGAGGCTGTGGGCTCGGCACCAGCCGCGGCAAGGCAAACTTGGGCCAAGTTGTCGCGAAAACTTTCGTGGTAATACGGGCAAAATGAGGTCGTAACATTGTATTGACATGAGATAGTGGTTGTTACTTTAAATACGCGTTGTAATGTCAGCAAGGGGGGTCGCGATGTTGGCCCGGCTCGCTCATGTTGCACCTTGTGTGCTTTGCAGATACAATCAGAGGATGCCAAACTTGCTGGGTTTACTGTTTTATACAACGCCAAAATATTGTACACTATCACATCATATGAGAACCCTCACCCTTGATTTACTCCAGTGAGCTTACATCAGTTTAAGACAATTTTTTTTTTCCCCGTACTTACACCAGGGAGGCTGTGCAGACATTTAAAAAGCATTCTGTACTGCTGAGAGATCCCTATTGCTGTCATACCAAAATGTCACTTGTTGGGTAACACATGTTCTATTTTTGGTGGGGTCTGTTGCAACACATGCACTTTAAAGCAGAAAAGGACCTTCCTCGTGGCACTTCCCTCTGTTGGGGTATATACAAATATAAAAAAGGGAGAATGTGAGCCCTCAGGCCTGCTCAGAATGCACAGATATCAGAGCAGACAGGGTGGGGCACAGCGAGGGGCTCTCAGGTGACAGGAGATCAAAATTATATTTAATAACACTTTTGGAGGCACTTACTCAACAAAGGTCATGCATTCTATAACCAAAGAAGCAGTAGAATGGTCATAGCTGAACCAAAGGGTTAATAATGGTGAATAAGTACACAGAGAAATTTGAAAGCTTGCAAAACACAAGGAGTTTAGCTCATTATGCATTGTATGGTGGCAAAAATTGATGCTGTCTGTCAAATAGCATTGAGTAATTTATCAGGGAACCAGAGTGCTTTTGCATAATGAGAGTTGCTTGGAAAAACGTGCTTTTGGAAGTCTAATACAGTTTTCATTGTGAAATGAAAAACGCTGTGCAAAAAGTGATCCAGCATACAGTTTTATTTCACTCAGGTTTCTAGAACAGAATAACTTCTGTTTTCTTTTTAAGGAAGGAAAGATTGTCCAGGTGTGGAAGATGCAAGCAGGCCTTTTACTGCAATGTGGAATGTCAGGTACGGTCATGCAATGGGGAAGGGAGGGTGGGGCTCCCAGAACTCCAATTTTTGTTTGTGTGGCGCTGGTGTGCTCTAATTGTAGCTCTAGCAGTCCAGTTAGTTCCAGCATCCCACAGATGCTGACTGGAGTTGTGCATTGGACAATGACAGGATTTCGATGTGGTCTGCACGAGTCTTTCAAGATCAGTAGCTTCAGGGCTTGGTACTACTGAGACTTTGATTAGAGTTGCCTGTCAACCCACTAATTATGTCTGTATTGCTTCTTCCTTTAAGATAGGAAACCAGATCATTTAGCGTTAGCTCACTAAACTGGTAAGAAATCCTGTTTCTAATGGAAAAAAATCAAATCACTAAATAGCCGTCTTAAGTGAGAGAGAGAGAGTTTTTAGAGGGTTTAATTTATTGATATTTTTTAGGATATTTGTAAATATTTTGTGTATTGAGACTGCCACAGCTGATGATAGCCATAACCATTTGAAACCTACCAGGCTTTCTCCCTAATTTACTCACTGTGGCAACTTCTTTTTGTATACTTTGTTTTTTTAAAGACTCCTGGATGTACAATATAACTGCATACTAAAGTATAGAAATACAAAGACGCTCAAAATATTTGCTTCAAAATATTAATTAACTCTGTTTTTAATTCGAATTAGAATAAGCACCTTAAAAAAAAATTAATTAGAACCTGGCCCTTTTGGGCCCTCAGCTAGATGTGGAAGAATTAGCCAGTGTCTGTGTGGAAAATCTCTGCTGGGTTGCTGGTTGAATAACGTGAGCTATGCAAAGTCTGTGGTGCTGGGCACAGAGTGTGGAACAATGCTTATGGAGGATTGGAGTTACCCAAGGTCTGGCATGTGTGTTAGCTATAAATAATGCAAACCTTCTGCCACAAGTTAACATGCTGCTGGCTGCATGGGCACATGCCAGGTAGTCTCTGTTGTCATTACCTGCACAGAGATGTTTGTGCTCTTCAATTCCCAGGCACTTTGGACAGGGCTGTTGCTTTTATTTCGAGGATGTAGCTCGTTCTCCTCTTGCACAAGTTTCAAAAGTAGCCTGACCTGAAAATACAAGTTTTCCTTCTATTACCTTCCTGCTTTCCCAGAGAATCCTAGTGAGCTGTGAGTGAATCAAATAGCCTTTTGGTTTTGAGGCACCAGAACTGAAAAGGCTCTACAGAAATGAGGTTTTGACAAAATGTGCTGTAGTTCATAGAATTTCCAAAGTGCAATCTTACTATATGAGCATCCTTAAGGGTCTTGAGAGGAATTTGGATGAGCTTTAAAGACAGTGTAGAGAAATTCATTCATGAAAAGTCCTTGTTTCTAAGAAATGTTTCCTCATGTCATTATTTCTTACAAGCTTTTAACTAGATGAGGGAAGGAAATCCTTGAACAAAGCTGCTGTTTAGCAGCTTTTGTCTGAGACTGTGAATTTCTTCTCTTACTATATAAAATGTACAGTGGTTTATGAAACAGCTATGGAAGATTTTCTAAAGTAGGAAAGTTCAGTAATTTGTTCTGGGAAAAATAGCAAGTAGATGTCATGTTGGCAGTAGAAGAACTTATTTCTTCTCCTCCATGGTCCTTTGCTTTCATCACCGAGTGACCTTCCTTCAGTTTCCTGCCTTCCAGCCTTGACAAAGCTTACAGTTTTATATTTACAAATAAGGAGGAATTGATTTCATCTCCTTTTTATTTTTTCCCCTGGTAAAATTTTGTACATGCTTTTTTTAGATTTTTTTTTTTTTTAAATTTTACTTTTTATTGGTCAGAATTCTCTCTCTCTAGAGGGACATGTTGCTGGAGTTAAAACCTGAGCTGCTCAAATTGTGTGTCCTTAAGTCTGCTAAAGCTGATGCTCAGCAAAAGCTTTTCTGTCTGATGAGTTAGTGAATTAGAATCTTTCCCACCTGTTGGTGTGTGCTATGGTGCTCTAGATACAAAGGCCTTTTTTGGATTTTGCTGATGTCTGAACTGTAGTATGACGTGCACCTCACTCCTGCAGGTGATATACATATGGCTTTTGATTCCCTAGTTGCTATAACACTGCCTTCCATCTTTTGGGCCCTTCTGAGTCAGTCTGATGAAATTTATGAACGTTGCTGAGATGGAATTCTTTGACATTCTTTCAAAGTTACCTTCAAGCACAATATTCTCTAGAAACCAGTCTGCACTGTCTGTACGTGCTACTCAGACAGCCTGCACTGCATCTCCATCCCTGTCTTGTTCAAAGGCACTTTTCAGCAGTTCAGCAATTCTTTGTCAAAGCCAAAAAGGACATCTGTGCATTGATACTGAATTTGTAACACTGCAATGCACAGGAAATGTGTCCCTTTTGCCTCCATGGATGTGAGACATCATGCGACAGTGATAAAAGGTCAGGGCTGTACTTGAGAGCTGTCATGGTGTTGTTCATTTCATTTTTATTTTATAAGTTAATTTTCCCCTGTAAATTCATATTTCTTTGCTCAGTTCAGCTAAAAATTGTATATACCCAACAAGGGCATGGTATGATTTCATGTATTGGTTAGTACCTTGTTAGTCAATACAATTTAGTTAGATGTTTACCACATGAGGCATACTGGGATAAAAACCCAAAGTTTTGGGGCTTGCTCTTTTCTTACTTAAAGATGTTCTATGCCACAATTCAAAGGAATTCTTGCTCGTTGTGGGGAGGGATGAATCTGTACACATATAAGCACACACAGAGGCTTTGGTGCAGCTCCTTAATGGTCCTGTTTTGGTCTCTTATTTTGCTTTCAGGATAGATAACCATGTTTGGCCTGTATTAAGCTGGATGTTTGCATAGGTGAGGATTCAGGGCACATGAGAGTGGAATTTGCCTTCACTGCCTGTCCTTGTTCCTTTTAATGTTTTGTGGGTTGAATCTAGTCTGGGTTTGCTGGGTCTTTCTTTTCCCAAGCCCTAATCCGTGTCTCCTTTTAAAAGGGATTGTGATTTCCAGCAGATTCACACCATCCCACTCTCCAGTTTCACCTCCTTGGAGCACAGACCTGTTATTATTATAGTGACTTCCAGCCCACGTCTGCAGCTGTTTGGGTCTTGACTTCTTAAACTGTAATGATTTTAGTCAAGCAGGAGGAGACCTGTGCTCATTTTTTCTCTTTAGAAATTAATTGCTGAAACACCCTGAAGAGAAGTGTTTTAAGAAGGTTATGTGGTGGCAATTTTGGAGCTGGTGAACCTGAACCAGCTCCTGGAAGTCCTCTTGCTCTTATTGCACATGGCTCTCATTTATCCCAGACAGAGTGGAGATCAGCTAGCCAGTGTGCAGAAGGAGAGGTTTCTGTGGTGATTTTCAGCGTTTGAAATATATTTTGAGCAAACCATTTATGAGTTTTTCTTCACATGTCATGTTGAAGGCTGCTGTAATTGATATTGCTGGAGTAAGTGAAGCAGGTATTTTTAACCAGCTAGTAAGCCTCAAAATGTAGTTGCACACCTGTAATTAGCATTAAGCAGGTGTGTTTTAAATGGGACCTTTTAGAAATTATCTACTCCTCTTTGCTGAGCTGTAGAGAAAAATACAAAATTTTTTGCTGCAATGATTCTGCACAAAAGGATTTTGACACTGCAAGATTGCATTGGGTGTCTTTCCCCCTATACAAAAACTTTCCCAATGTATTTTTATTTGGTAGGTGTCTCCTGTGAACATGTTAAATGTTAACCCATGAAAGTCAAATACCCTTTATAGCCTAGCATCTGGTAAATGAGGATGGGGAAGGATGGCTGTAAAGATATATAAAACTTGTACCTTTACTGCTCGTTGAAAGGCTGTATCAGAGAACTTTTCCAATTAATATCAGACATCAGAAGTTGCCTCACTGAAATTCAGTTCAAGAGTTGGATGCCATTTGATCACAATTGGGCCTTAAAATTTTGAAGAAGTGAGCTTAACCCCTGCACTGGCTTGCTCATCCTTTCTCTCTGGTAATTTTGTTTTTAATTGAGTGAAATAGAACAGAGTTTTTATTTAGAATTGAAAAAGGAGGTATGTGGACATTTGTTTGGACTTGAGTCTTTTTTAATATTATATTTTGTTACTTGCTTTTTTTTTCTGCTATGGTGAGGTGTTCTGGCAATCAATCCACTAGTCCTGGATGGCAGAATCTTTTTGAAGAACTTGGTGAAGAGGAGTGTTCCCATGCTTTGATGTAAAAGACATAAGCTTTAAAGAACTTCCCTTCCAAAAATGTCATTCCTAAATGAAGGGAAAAATATTATAGATGTAATGGAAATAGGAAGAAAATATCATTAACGTAGCATTAGGGATTCAGCTAGAACAATGCTACTTGTTATAATTCAAACTACTTGGAGGAAAATGTGGAAAAAAATGCAAAAAACAGTCCTGCTGTGATCGCAGGGAAAGCTGCTGTCATGGTGTTTCTATCCCAGGTATTACTCTGTCATCAGAACTCTCTTTTTTTTGTGGTGTTTCAGGCTTTTATCTCATTTTGCACAATTCAGCCCTATCTTGTCCCTTTAACCTCCCTACCAGTTCATATAACTCAGTATGATTCTGCCTGGGGAAAGATTTTAATTAACGAATGTGTAAAGAATAAAGGGACAAATGGATTTTTTAAAAAACACTGCTTCGAGACAGTGCATGAGATTTTGCATTTTGATTTTTTGTTTTATCAGGTAATTTCTCCTGTTTGTTTAATGGGTGTGTATGGATGAGAGTCCTGCAAAGCTTCAGCTTCAGTGCCTTCACTTTTTGAACAATTATGCTAAAGTTAGTGGGTGTCCTAGGTAAGCAAGAAGAGGTGAGAGCCAAGATTTTCCTCTGTCTCTTTTTAGCCTTTAGCCTGTAGATTCCTAAGCAAAGGCTGTCAGGAATTTTCCAGAAAAAGTTTTGGGGCATCCATAGGAAATGGGTCTCTCTGGGGTTGCATTTTGTAGTGTGACAGCTGTAGGAGAGTTGAGAGTGTAATTTCACATGACATGATTCCAGTGTAATACACTATTTTGGTTCTGGTCTGTATTGCCACATCCTCTCAGAATATTTACACTGGAGCTTATTTCAAGAAGCCTGTGTAGGATTTTTTGGAAGTACCATACTGAGAAATCAAGGACAGCAAAGTTGGCATTGTGAATACCCTTGCACTGCTTCAAATCCTCCCCAAGGCTGGGGCTGGTGTTGACCTTTTTTTTTTCCTAATAAAATCACCTCCTAAAGCTCTCCATACCCAGGACAGTTAAAATAACTGTTTCCAATGGAAGAATTTTTGGGGCAGTAACTCTGAAATTAGTAATCTCAGCTTTTGTTTTGATCTGCAAAAGCTGTAAATAAGCTGACCAGCTGAGGCAGGAGGCACTGAGGGTCCTGATTCCCCTCTCTGCTGTGGGTTCCCACAAGGAATCCATCTCCCAGCAGACCTGTAGCACATCTTCTCTCCATCTACCAGCCCTGTGTGGATGCTTCAGGCAGCCTCCAGTGTGTCTCCCTAGTGTTTGAAATGGCTCTTGCCTTTAGTGCTTAGGCAGCTGAGGGAAATTGTTCCTCCTGTGCCCTGTGATGGGTTATATTGCTGGGTTTTTTAAAATAATTTTTAAAATTAGGTAGGGGTGAGTGGGCCAACACAGGGTCTGCCCTACTGAGTGAATCACAGTAATGGGATTTTAGAACAATTCTGAAAGGTGCTAAAAGGTTTCCAGGTTTTCACCTGCAGATTTGTGGGATTTGTTGTGAGGTTTTTTCCCTCTGCTAGTGTTTTCCACCAGTTTGAATCTGGTATGAAAACAAAATCTGATGCTCCCTATGCAGACAGAACACTCTAGGTCTGTTCTAACATAGTGCTATAAATGTGTGTTTGGAATGAGATATAGCAATAAATAACTGTGCATTGCTTGAATATTTCCATGTTTAAATGAATTAACAGAATGAAATTTGATGCAGTCTGAGGACAGCCTGTGCAAGTGCAGGTTGTTAATATGTAATTCTCTGCTATTCTTTGGAAGATTCTGTGGCCTTGGGTGAAACTCGTAGAGTGACAAAAGCCAATGAGTGCCTTGTGCCATCACCCCTGTATGTTACTGTCTGTTGAGCTAGGAATGTGCTATACATTACCTAAACTATATTCTATACATTAACTAAAATGTGTGCATGTCTTAGTGTGTTTTCATTGTCTAGCTGTACTTTTATTCAACATTTAAGGGAAAAAAAAAATCTGGTAATTCCATCAGAATGTTTGGGTTTGACCTTACAGTCAAATGATTCTCAGTGATTGTGAATCCATTGACTTCAGACACATTACTCCTGATTACACCAGGGTCATCTCATGATGAGGGGCCAAGGTATTAAATGGAAATGAACCCAATGAAGTCATCAAGCTCAGACCTACTGCGTCCTCACAAGCTTGATCTGAACAACAAGAACTGGTGATTTATAAATCATGTTGTCTGTTTGCTTCTTTGTCAGTTGATGCTTTTTTTCCATTGAGCAAATGAAGATGTCCTGACCTCAGCTCATCCCTTGTGAATTTGTTTGAAACAAAGCAGGATAGCTGTACCCTTAAGTGTGACTCAAGCTTTTGTTCAGATTTAGTGAGCGTCATCTTATTTTTTTAAAGGAAACACATTTCACTTGACCTCTAGGATCTGGCAGGACTTGCTTCATCCCCTTTTCATAAATTTATCTCCATGGCACTTATTCTTTTTTTTAATTATTATTATTATTGTCTATGTTTTCAGAAGGAAGACTGGCCAATGCACAAGCTGGAATGTGCCTCCATGTGCACTTTTGGGCAGAACTGGCATCCCTCAGAGACTGTGAGGCTAACAGCAAGGATCCTTGCCAAACAGGTGAGCAGCAGGCAAGGCTTGGGAGCTTTGCTCCTGCTCTGGGTGCCAGGGAAGGCAGGAAAATGCAAACTGACTGACAGTAACTGTCCCTGCAACACACACACACAAGTTTCCTGTGTACAGACAGGGGTAGCACAGAGCTCGAGCAGCTGAATGAACTGACCATCAGGGTCAGGGCCAGCACAGTCCAGCTGGAGACTTGTGAGGGGAGCTAATGAAAGGCTGGTGAGGACTTGAGCTGATCCTCTGGCCAAGGTACTGCTGAGCAGAGCCTGGAAATGTTTACTGATGGCTTCACATTGGTGTTTCAGCCTCTGTTCTGGTAGATTTGGGCTCTTGGTTACACATGTGGGCAAGCACCAAGGCCACACTGATGAAGAGAAAGAAGGATAAGATTTGGTACTTGGGCTTAAATTCCAAGGAGTGCTTCTAGAGTTATCTGGCTGCAGGCATTGATACCTTTATGAAGCAGTTGCCTGTTGTAGTATTTTTCAGCTACAGTTGCATAGCATTGTGTAGCATGTAACTCCCAGTAAATTTCTGAGTCAAAAACACCTCTGAGGTATTCAGGTATAAACATTTATGATCATGAGTTAGCTGGTGAAAACCAGAGTTTAAGGGAAATCTCATACCCTGGGTCTTTGGAGAAGAAGAATATTGTGAGTAAGAAAAGAAGGTTGCAATGTCAACCTCCATTTTGGTGTTCCTTAACTATATGGATACTGAGGACAGCACAAGTGCTTACAGGGAGGGGATGGGATTCATGAGTTTCAAGGTTATTGTGCTGTGTATCTTTGTAGAGCTCTAAACTGTCTCTGCTAAAACAAATCCTCTTTGAAGCATATTTTTGTGATTGAGGTCTGCTTATGTGACAAGGGCAACCTGGATTCTGTATGTGGGGAGGATTTTGGTGGCCTGCTGGGAAGGTAGCTGCATCCTTGCTGTGTGTGTAGATGTGTGTGCATGAATGTACATGTGTGTGACTTAATTAAAGCGTGGTTTGGTGGTGGTCCACAAACAAAATGGAATGTTTAATGGCAAAAAGGCGTCGGAGTAAATTCCTGCTTTTATCGCTTGCAGGGAGGGGGGAGAACCCTACATGTCATATAAAAGCTAAATATGCAAACCATAGTCCCTGAACCTCAGCTGCTGGGCCACCTGCAAAGCCATATTTAATGGCCAAGATTACAAAGAAGTGGCCTTAGGCCAGCAGTGGAGCATTGCTTTTGAACTCTGTCAACAGTCAGTTTATTCACTTTCCTCAAAGCAAAGCCTGTCTTCTGCCTGCTTGCTATTGTTAGCAGCTTTCTGGGTGCCTAGAACAAAGCAAATGACATATTTAAAGTACTGTTCAGTTTATGTATATAAATTTGATAGGAGTTCATCTTTGGCTGCCTAATTTGGTGTGGAGATAATATTTCTGTGCCTTTACTTAGGGCAGTCAGTTTAACTCATTGCTGTTCATCAACTCTTAGAAATTCCATCGGCTGTGGATTTGGGTTTGTCATGCAGTTAGGAGTTCCCAAATTCTAATGAGTACACAAAACTGCCAAAGTGAAACATTAAAATCTTTTCTTATTTTTTTCCCCTTGTTAGAAAACTCACCCTGAAAGAACACAGTCAGAGAAGCTGCTTTCTGTAAAAGAGTTTGAATCACGTAAGTAAAAAAAGGCTTGCAAGTAAACAAATAAACAGAGGTTTTGACTTAACTATATTAATGATTTGTTTCCCTATGGCTCCCCTCCATCAACACCTTTCAGAACATCCTGCTCCTACTGAAGGAAAGGAGTAAACAAAGGGAATTGTGGTTCTTCATCATTTTTTTGAAAGTGCAGTGCTCTTCTTTCTTTCTTTTTTTTTTTTTTTTTTTTTTTTTTGGCTGTTTGTGGGAACTGTGAAACAAGGACTAAAACCTAGACAGAGTTAATTATGTAGCATACATCCATCTCTTGGTTCTCTGGTATTCTAATGTCTTTTGAGAATTGTAATGTTGTAAAATTAAAATAGCTGGTGTTTGTTACCAGGAGGCACAAAATCAGAGGCAGCACAGTTGCTTGATGGTGACAGTGACTAAGGGGCTAATTGCAGAACCCTCTGGACTCTGCTTCAGTATCTGTCACTGCCAGTCAAATCTGACATGTTATATATGATTCCATGTCCTAAATGCTCTAAAATAGTCCAAAGAAGGAGATAAGACAATGGCTTGCTTTTAATTGGAAAGCTGCTGTTAGCATCCAGTGAGGCTGAGTTAGAAACTGTCCAGTAGTGACCATCCTGGCACACTTTTCACCAGGCTGTTGTTTTCTGTCTTGGTGCTGAGCAGAGTATGCAGAGGCAATGGGTTGTATATTCACATAACTCACTCTGATGGCTTCCAAAGCCTTTTACAAAATGCTCAATAAATGTACTCATTGCTAGGATTGAGGCAGCAGAGTAACCAAGTGCAGTAGTCTTATTTGCTTCCTGAACAAAAGCTCCTGTCATTGCTTTTGGGACAACAAGGGGGAACAATGGGGAAAAATGCCAACATTTAACTTTGCCTAGGGCAAGGATAGTTCTACAGGTAAGTTGACAGGATTGGGGTTGAGGAGAATGGGTAAATGAAGTAATTTCTGTGTATTCTTCTGCATTGCAGCTTGTCTTCAATAATTCATTAATTTGGGAGATAAAAGGCTGAAATGTCTTTTTCTGTTGCAGTGTCCCACTTGTCCTCTAGAAGCCTTTGTTTTGTTAGGAAGCACCCCTGTTCCTGCTGCCTTTTTGACTCACTTCACTGCTTAGCACACCTTTATCAATTGTCTCATGCTTTGCAACACCGTGCAGAGGACAGAAAAAGTTTCCTTGCTGTCAGTTGGGAGCTCAGTATTTCTTATTTATGATTTGTCTTAATTCTCATCAAATGGTCCTGTTTCATTTTCCTCAGTGTTTTTTGTGACTCTCCCATAATTCACATCTGCTCTTACAATTAATTTCCTCTTTCTTCCCCTGTTGTGCAGCCTTTTCTCTCTATTATTGTTTTGAGTTGGAGAGAGAAGGAGAGAATACTCACACTGCTACTGTGAGAGAGTGGATTAGGAAAAAACTTCCAAACACTCTGCTTTTGAGGGGAGAGAGGGGAGTATATTGTTGATCATCTAGCTTACTCTGCATGGACCAGGTAGGGAAAGGTTCAGTGGCCATGGCTTTGGCTAGAACTTGTCATGGGCCTGAGTGTAAATCTCTGAAGAAGCCCATAATGGAATACAGTTGGCAGATGTGCCAGGACATTTCCACTGATGTTCCTGCTGTCTCCTATTAGTATATGTCTGTAGTCTAGACACAGCTCTGTTGGTGGTCACCCCCAGCCCATGGGTGCTTTCAGGCACTGTTTGCTGCCTCCTGGAGCAGGTACCTGCAGTAGGTCAGGGGGGCTGCATTCCTGGGCTCCCTCCTCTCATCCTCCTCTTGCTGCACAGGGAACCCCAGGAGCCAGCCCCAGTGTTCTTGCTACAACCCTATCACGTGTGGCCACAAAGAGTTAGGAGTTCTGTGCTAGGAAAGAACACACCTTTCAAAAGCAGCAGGGATAAGCAGCCTTAGCAGCAGTTTGGGCTGGTTTGTGCTGATAAGGAATAGGCCTGTAGGAGGAAGTTTCATTATATAAAGCCTGCTTTCAGGTGAGTGATGTTTAGTGTGAGTTCATGCCACAGGAGGTGGCACCATGGAAGGTGATGTCAGACAGCTGGGGACAGCTCTCCCCAGCTGGTAGGATTCCAGGGAGCCAGGGCTGGCTGGGCTCTTTGCTGGAGTTAACAAACACACCTTAAAGACTACAGCCCTTCTCCAAAAAAGTAAACTCTGTGTCCAATTATCTGCTAACCTAAAGATGTTAGAAAATGCTTTTTAATCCTTCATGTTGGGCATGGTCTGGGCTCAGTGATCTTGAAGGTTTCTTCCAGCCTAGTGCTTCTGTGATTCTGTGGCTCTACGTTCTTGCAGCGCATGTGTGGCTTTGGCAGAGGCAATGTTTTGTTTGTGGAAGAGCAGACACTTCTTGCAGTACTTCCAAGTGGCTTGTCCCTCCTGTTAAAGTCTGGGCCTCTTCTAACCTAAGTCTGCCTGGAGGGGTTTTCCTGTTACTG
Source organism: Sitta carolinensis (assembly GCA_032173965.1). Taxonomy (NCBI): domain Eukaryota; kingdom Metazoa; phylum Chordata; class Aves; order Passeriformes; family Sittidae; genus Sitta; species Sitta carolinensis. Next base: position 1,813,298 of record JAVUNC010000019.1, read on the forward strand.
AAATGGAATGTATTTTTTGTCCACAGACCTTGACAAACTAGACAATGAAAAGAGAGAGCTGATTCAGAACGACATTGCTGCTCTTCATCACTTTTACTCAAAGCACTTGGACTACCCTGACAATGCTGCCCTTGTAGTTCTCTTTGCACAAGTAAGTTGGCCAGAACACAGCCTGCTTAGGCAGATGGTGCTGTAGGAGTTCAGCCTTTCTGAAAGGGGGAGAATGTTACTGGTGATGGAAAGGGCAGCTCTGTGCTATCTTAGGGATAGATGACTATATTGATGGAGATCTGCTTCACTGAGCAGTTGTGGCTGGTTGTGCCCCACTTCTGTCCTGAGGGGAGACACTCTTGTCTGCAGGCTTTCCATGAGGTGCTTCTCAAACACTGCAGGAAAGGGGAAACAGCATTTAATAAACCCTGTCTTGTGGGCCAAACACAGTGTGGCTGTTGTTGAACTAACATGGAAGGCTGCTGGCCTGAGACCCTGCCGAGGCAAATCCTTCATTCAGGCTTCAAACTTGTGGAAAACCTTGCTGGTCAGGTCATCATTGTGTTTGACCTTCACAGGGAGTAAACTTCAGAGACGTAAGAAAGAGCAGCAGAAAGCACAGCCTTAAACTTTTATCTGGTGTGTGGCTTTTAAATGTAGTCAGGTGGTTTGGCCATCTGGAGAGATGAAGGAAAGACGGGATGTCTTGTTAGATAACTTCTGATATGTCCCTTCTTTTTTCTCACCTACTTTTCATATGAATCTGAATTGAAGGCATTGTAGTGGATTGAATAATACACCAGTGGAATACTGAAAGATCCATTTTCTTCTTTTTCTTCAATATAAGCTAGTTTTGTGCTTAAGTTTCTGAGTAAAATAACATTTGAGATGGGGGCAAATGTTGACTTCTGTGATGAAAGATGAGATAGAAATATCCTGCTTGATGGAGCTGGGCATCTACCAACAAGGAGGCACAGTTACTGTTTCCTTAATACAGAGATATTCATATTCTGTAGGGGAATGATTCTTTAAGATGTTTAGCATCTGCTTATCATCCCTTGGGTTGTTTCTAATTACACATTTCCTTTCAATGATGAGGGTTTTTTTCTCTTTTGAAGACTTTAAAATTTATATTTGTCAGAGGGATTCTTTGAAGATATTAGTGCAACCAGCTTCTTGTGGTATTTCTGAATATTTTTGTTAGAATGTAGCCAGAATTACCCAAAGATGTCATTTTTTTGGCTATAATGACTTTTGTTTCATGCCCTGTCCAGAGCAGCTCCACCAGATTGTGATACTTTAACTGATTCTGGGAGCTGCTGACTCCCAGATCTCCTATTCCATCCAGTCTTCTCTCTGCATGTCACCTGTAGGCATTACCAAAAGCTCTCCCTGATCATCAGGTAACTCTCTGCCACTGTGGATGTTAGAAATTTTTGAACTGAAATCTGCAGAAGTCATCTGGATGCTTCTAAGAACTGTTTTACAGGACTTTACCTTCTGAGGTGTTAGTGCCAGGATAAATCTTTCCAGAAGAACGGGAGGAGTGCTTGTACTTGAGCTGTACAAATATGTTTCCTAATAATTAGTTAACTTGACCTAAAACCAGTAGTATGGATATGCTGCAGCTCCTTTGTTTTCCTTCAACACTTACCCTGGCCTCATGTGGTCTGTTTTGCTCCTCCATTCCCCATAGTTCCTCCCTGTGGGTCAGGGCAGACATTTGGGACTTGAACTCCTCTGACTCCTTCTCATTGTTTTTAGTGAACGTTGCCTGATGCTCTTCCTTGCCCAGCTGAAGTGTAAGTGGTCCTTTTGAGTGGAACAGAGTTCTTTTGTCCAAAGTCCTTGCCTTTCACTGCTCTCTTCTCCAGCTCTTGGCATCATTCTACTCTCTTTTGTCCCTGTGGATTATAGCTCTTGAGGCTGGAGCTTTTCTTCCTCAGTCTCACCTTGTCATACTCTTCTAACAGTTTCTCTCTTGCCTCAGGTTCCAGCATCTCACCCTTTTCTTGAAGAGCTTGCATTTCATGCCTCCCTTTGCACATTTTCTCTTTTCCATCATTGGGAACAATCTTGAGCTCCAGTTTTACTGCCGTTGTCCCTTCAATCCCTCCACTTTGCCTGTTTTTAGTCATGCACTCATCTGGTGAAACCAGTGATATCTCATCCCTTCTAATCCTTCCTCTGGTGTCATTTCTAAATGATATTTTCATGAAGTGTGTTGTCTCTGGCTTAGTGGAGGGGAGTTGATGATAACTCACTACATATTTTTAAATATTTCCCTGTGATTCAGAACCATCAAGCTGTTCTTTGTCAGCCTTTGTAGCCTTATGTTCTTACTTGCTGTTGATATTATCTTTCCCTTCTATTGTTTTTGTACTCAGCAATTACATTTTGGTTTGGGTTCAGGTATGCTCTTACATTGGCAGGGCAGTAGCCTGCCCATCTGGAGAGCCTGGGAACCTTTGGGTGCTATATTGCTAAAAATAACAGGATAAAGACAGCAGAGCTACTGATGAGTGAAGCAGGATACTTGCCTTAATTGTGCACTCACCCTGACCAGCTCTTACCTGAGGAGTGGCTTTAGGTATTTGTGTACTTCTAAAAGCTAGTCCAGCTTCTGGGGCAACCTGGACTACTGGGAGATGTCCCTGCCTCTGGGGATTGGAGAACAAACGAGATTGGAACTCGATCTTCACAGTCCCTTCCAACCCAAATCGTTCTGTTGTTTTTGTGGGTAGTATTTGTTGTCAGCTCTTACCCTTTCCAAAACAAATATTGCACTATACTTGATTGACTGTTCCTGTGCCCTTCCTGGCTTTACCTGGACTTGGCCATGTTGGTTTAGTGTGTTGCTGGTGCTTTTTCCATGTTTGTAGGGAGATAATGGTGAATGTGGAGAGGGTTCTCTTTGTCAGTGTGTGTGTGATTTGAAGTGGAATAAAGTACTTGACTAAGGTGCATTTTGGCCACTTAAAGTCATGCAACCCACATGAAAAAAAGCTGAAACTTCTGTAAGATTCCTTTGACTTGGATGAGAACAAAAGTGAGAAGGTTCTAAAACCTGCTTGAATCTGTTCTATAAGAGAGTTTTGTGAACAAGTTCTTTTGATCCTGTCTCTGTTTAAATTAGGAATACACTTCCTCTCATACTCTGTCCTTTTGCTGTCCCCTCCTATTCTATGTCTTTATGAGGTTCAAGTCTTTCTCAGTGCTTTTGTTGTTTTCACATGGGCTTTAGCTGTAGCTGATCTGTGCAGTCTTTGATGACAGGTGCCATTGTGGCAGGTCTCTGTGACAGATGCTCCATCAAAGCTCTGCACTGCCCCAGCCTGGCTGAATTTGCTGCCCTTCTTCCCACATTTCTCCTTGCACGTGTAGTTCTGCTTTGGCCCTTTCCTTGTCAAGCCTCTCTGCCCTGTGCTGGGGGGAGTTTGGTGTGCTCTTTTTGAGCCCCACCTCTCTTGGTTGGCCCCCCAAGGAGCAGCTCACTAGATGTGTCCTGGAGCAAGAGTTGGGCTGTCAGTCCTTTGGTGTCCTGTGCATCCCTTTGGACACTTGTCCAGATGTCTTGGAGCTTCCTGTGGCTCCTGGAGAGGTGGATGGAAAATTGACAGCAAATTGCTGCAGTTGTGCTTGGTCTATGAGAATGTATGTGAGTACATGTGGAGCACTCAGCTGACCAGAAGCTGATCCAGCATCTTTCTCTTTTTTCTTAGGTTAACTGTAATGGCTTCACAATTGAAGATGAAGAACTCTCTCATTTGGGATCAGCCATATTTCCTGAGTAAGTGGGTTTTTAATGTTTTAAAAGATAAAATGAACTTATTTAAAAACAAATAGAGGAAGTAGATAGCTACCAAAAGAATTAATTTATCTTGTTTGAAATATCTTTAATTGGCTAATAAGAAGTGGCAAATTACTTGCAGCAATTTTTCTGAGAAACCCAGTAAATTTGGTAAAATTGCACGTGTAATGTTTTTGCAGCTTAGGTTGTGAACTATATTCAGGTTGGTAGAAAACACTTACTTGGGTAGCAGGTTCTGGACAGGGACATCAAGTAATGATCAAAGCCAAATGAAAAGGATTGCAGGCGACTTGCTCTATTCACAACTTCCTGTTTTGGCTGGGTATAATCCTTCCCCTGGTGCTCTCTGAGCAATATCTCTGCTACCTTTGTTCCTTGACAAATAGTAAATCCCTTTCATAGCTTCCTTGAGCCTCCTTGCTATGACAGTGGAAAAAAATATGTACAAGCTTCTTAGCTTTACAAATAAACTGCAGATGTTAAGTGTTAACTGCAGTTGCTGAATGGTTCATGACTGCAGCTTTGTTTAGGGCCAAGAAACATTTCTTGCATTTTTAAATCTGTCCTTCCCACTTCATATTGTAGCAGAGCAGGGTATTTTGTGCCCCTGATCTTTGCACAGCCTGTAGGAAGGTATTAGCACTGAGGCTTAGTTTGACTTCCTGGTGAGGCTTGGATTACTCATAGCTTTTCTGTGTCAAAGTAACCTGAAACTCAGAGATGCCCACTTAGAGCTGGATGTGATTTTGCCAAGTGCTGCAGACAAGCAGTAGTAGCTAGTCCTTGCTGCACAGATTTTTTTTCCCCTTCAGGCAGGTCTGTCTGAAGTTTATATCCCTGGTATCTACAGATTGGAAATTAATGTCTTGAAATGGCCAGAATCAGAGTCATTGTGGGAAGAGGAGAGTGTTAACCAGGATGTTCTGGATAAATGTCCAACACCATCCTTTGTAAATGCTCAGGATACAAGAGTCAGATCTTTCCTACTTAACAGTTATGCCTGTGAGCTAAAAATACTGAAGAGACAGTTGATATTTTGCTAGATTAGAAGAGAAAGAATTTAAATTAGAAATTTGATCTCAGATAAGCAGTGAGCTGAACTTTCTCCAAGCTTGGTAATAAGGGGGTTTGCTTTTCTCTATCCATCCAGGTTTTTGGCCAAGTCATGTGCTTGTATAACAGAGATCTCCTCCCTCCCACTTCCTTTTAACATGGAGGCTGTTTACATTTAAATAGAAGCCAGCTAAAATTTTAACACCCATCTTAACTTCCAATGAAGCAAAGAATTTTGTTTTCCTGTATTTACTTGTTTCCTTTTAGGTTAAACATGTTTTTCTTTCTCCTCTGAGGACAACAGTCTGTCTCATGTTGATAGGAAAGCTGTATGAACATACCTCTCCTGTAGCACTGTAGAAGGGGAAAATAATAACTTGCCTAGTTCTTCAATAATAGGATTTAAAAATTGTAATGATTCATTAGCACAGCCATTCTCCATATCATTAGAATAAATAACAGCACAACAGATTTTCCCAAGGTTACCTTCATGTTAAGCCTCAGAATAAAAACAGCTTAGAGAGGCAGACTGACTCAATCTTTCAGACTTATTTATTTTGTGAAGTGGTGCTTAACTTTTTGCCTGTTGCTGGTGCTGGTGGCAGTCGGGGAAAACATTTACTTTTCTTCTTTTGCAGTGTTGCATTGATGAACCATAGCTGCTGCCCAAATGTGATTGTGACTTACAAGGGAACCTTGGCTGAAGTCAGAGCTGTTAAAGAGATCGAGCCTGGAGAGGAGGTAAAAGCAGTGTTTGAGGGTGCTCTGTTCTGGTGCCACCTGAATTCATTCTGCTTCTCAGGGATCACGACAATTAGGTGGCAATTTAATAGCAGGAAGGAAGGATCTCTTGTTTCTCAGAGAAATGCAAGATGGTGCTTTGGAAAAATTAGGGTGGCTCTGGTGGATCGAAGGGATTTTTGGAGGCAGTAACCTTTTTTTTGCTGAAACAAGGGAAGGGCACCTGCAGCAGTTGCTGTGAATCTGCCAGCCCCTCTCTCAGTTTACCCATCTGTAAAATGAGGCTGAGTTTACTGATGTTTGGCTGGTGCTTTGAAATTCCAAGATCAAAGCAAATTATTACTGCTGTAATGGTTCCCAGTATAATAGTAATGTGTTGAAATTGAAGCCAGAATAAACAAGGTAAATGGGTACAGATAAATCCTTTGACTTCTGTTTGGACAGAGCATCCACAAAACATGGGACTTGGTCATATCACCTCTGTGGCATTTGCTGGGAAATCACAAAAGAACAAATGTGTGGTTTTAGGTGGAATGAAACCGAACAGAGAGGAATAAAAATCTGTGAAATTGAGTAAGGCTCTGGATTTACCTTGAAGCTTTCTCAATCAAATAATGAATTTGGCAGGGAGTTTTAAACAGTAGAGCTGCACTTTACTTAAAAAAAAAAACCAAAAAACAAAGGTGTTAAACAGAGTAGGGGAGGATGTTCAAATACCTGCAGGGAATGAAGATACTGAACATTCTCTCTGGGGATGGAGTTTGCACAGAATTTCAATGGCTCATTTGTAAATGTTAATTTAATGGGCAAAGTTAATGCTGATAAGCTCAGATTTGATTTTTGATAACATCTACTGTTTTCTGAGGTATGTGATAGCATCCTGGAAGGAAGGTAGAGAGGTTATATTTGTGAATTATAACTGTTCCCCCTTGTGAACAAAGTGAGTTTAGTTGCTGTAGCCAAAGGTGAATGACTCAGGTGAGCAACTTCTTTTGCTGCCATTTGCCAGCAATGATTTGTCTGTGATGTTGGCAGTCACTGCAAATGCATTGTGTGGTAACAGGCAAGGACCGATCCTGGCTTCAGAATTTGGTTGTGGAATCCCAGACGTTTTCAGCATTTTGGGGGAAGGTATATCATTAGAGATGTGGAGTATTTACCTTGCTTGGCATCCTCTTCAGATTGAATTCTGCCTTAGAAGCTGCATCAGCTCTCCAGGACCTCACAGGTTTTGCACATTTGCTTTTCTGACGCTTCAGAATTTTCTAAACTCGAGCTGTGGCTGTGTGTGGTCGCCGTGCAGTCTCCCAGCCTGTGTCTCCATCTTCAGGCTCCGTGCAGCCATTGCAGGGCAACATTTTAAAGTGTTTTTTTGCTGTAAATGTGGTTCCTGCATTCCACATGCTTTGAAAATACCGAAATGAGGAGAGGAGTGTGAGGGAATGACACACTCACACTCAAGAACAAGGAGCACTGTATGAAATTACGTGTAATCTTACTTTTAAAGAAAAGAGAAACTTTAAGTGTAAAGACTGAGCAAAGCATTTCAAATAACTGTAAATGAGGAAATGGAGCTAAAGCTGCTCCTTGGTCTGCAGAATGATCAACTGTGCTGTGCACAGGGCGTGTTTCTTGGGGGAGATCTCGTTTTAAAAGCACAGCATTAAAGCTAGTTGCAGGGGTTCTTTTCTGAAGACCATTGAAATAGAGAGAAACTTAAGAATAGTGTATATGAAGGGCCTTTAAAATGTTCAAAAGGAGGTTTTCTTTGCTTTAAAATATTGCTGCTGAAGTAAATCTGGTATTCATTCTCCTTGAACTGGAGCACTGGGCCTCTCTTCTTTTCAGAGATCTAAAGGTCTTGTCCTAAGTTTTTAAAGCTGCTAGTAACTGCTGTTGCCCCAATTTTTGCTGGTTTTCAGAAAGAAAAATTTGAGATTCCAGCCTCCAAAAAAACCAGGCCACTGTAATTTATCCTAGGCTGGATACCTGAAATCATTATTTTACTTCTGAAAAGTAGGCATCTCTTTGTAGTCTGACAGGAGCCTGAGATTTATGCTGTGATGGTTTCCTTATCCACACCTGAATCTTACTGTCCTGGGTGCAAGCCAGGGCAGTATTTGAGGGAAATTCCATAAAGAATAGGAAAGGAACACTTCTCTGTCAGGTTGCATTCACAAATGACAACTCCTGATGCTGCCAAGGGGCTTGGAATGTGAGGGAGGCAGCAGGCAGGTGATGTGGCTGCAGGGGTCCACAAGCTGCAGGAAAATGTAGTTGTCATACTACATATATCAGAACTAATGTAATAAATACCTTCAGCGATGCTGCTTCTCACTAATTTTTTTTTTTTTTTTGCCATGTAGATTTTTAGCAGCTATATTGACCTGCTGTATCCCACAGAAGACAGAAATGAGAGGTTAAGAGACTCCTATTTCTTTAGTTGTGATTGCAGGGAGTGCACTACGAAAGAAAAGGTAATGGAATTAGTGTGAAATTTATTTCTGACTGTCAAGGCACTTACCCATGTCTTAAATGTAATATCCTATCTGGCTTAATTGCATTTGGAAAGTAGGATAATGGGGATGGGGGGAGTGGTTTTGTTTTTCAGTCTTTCTGTCCAGAATGCTTTCTGATACTCATTCTTTCCACTGTAATCATGACACATCAGGAAATTTCCTGGTAGAGGCCTATTTAAAGTTGAACTACAAAGCAAAGATGAAAATGTTGTTAAGAATAGATAATTATATTGTGTCTATGCTGCCTGGCCAAACAAATTTAGCTCAGAACTGTGTTTTTTTTTTTTTTTTTTGGTTGGTTTGGTTTGTTGTTGTTTTTTTGTCATTTCATGCTGTCTACCAACTCCCAGCAAGTAAATCTCACTTGGGGCATTTCTGGGAGAGAGTTCTGCTGCATTTCCTGGTTAGGATGTTTCAGTCAGTTCTAGGGGACATTGCATGGCATGTCTGGATGGTTTGGGAGACCCAGCAGAATCTGAGGAATGTCCTTTCCTCAGATTCTGCTGTCTTTCAACAGGTTCCTATTGTCTTTTCTACAACAGCATCATATTGGTCTGCTCAGGGACAGTGGGGTCCTGGGTCACAGCCCCCTGTGATGTGCAGGCCAGAGTTATGTTCATTAAATGTGAGCTGATGCCCCTCAAAGCACAAAGGGAGATCCAGACAGTGTTCCTGACTACAAGGTGTTAGGTGTTTTAAAGAAAAGCACTTCTTGGAGGAAAAAGGTGCCCAAACCCAACAGCTACTGAGACAGCTGTGCCTGTGCAACCATTTGGATTCCCTGCACTGAAGGTCCTACAGGAATTGAGCTCCCTGTAGCTTATCTGTCATTCCAGACAAGCTCAGTGTGTCTGGCATAATCTAATTCTGAAGTTCCAGATCATTTTTCCTCCCATTTTCACCAGGTGTCCTCTGAAGAGCTGCTTCCCACACTGACCTGACAACCATTTCTTTCCCCTAAGTGGTGTCATCTTTTCTGTTTGTTTTTTTTCCAAATAGTACCAATTTCCAAATTGTATCAATAGTACAGTATTGCTGCTTAAGGCTATTCTGTTGATACCATGTCAGTTGTGGTTTTCTCCACAGTTACCTTGATAATTTTGCCTCTGAGTTTAATGAAGCCAGGATTTCATCTGTGATTTTCAACAATGTGCTACTCTGGGAGTCACCTGTCACTCAGCCTCCTTCAGTTCTGGGAAGAGTCCCTGTAGCTCTCTTAGCTGGCAGATTAAATAATAAAAAAAAATTTTGTAACAATGTGAAACTTAAACAGCAAAAAATTGTCTCTAGATTGTAGCTGACTCTTCACAAAATAGTATGTTAGACAGAGAGACACACAGAAAGTGGAGCTGTCCAGCAGAAATAACAAAATATATGGAAATGTGGGTTTGTCTGTAGAACTGAAGGACCCTTTCCTGTATTTAAGATCGTGTCATTTTCTAGAAATATCATTTGGTAATCAACCTAAGGTACTTCAGCTGTTTTAGCCTTAAAACTAAGCCTACATTTGTTTTAAACCCCAATCTTTTGGAAGGAGTGAAATTTCTTATGTAAAACCGCTTGCAACGCAAAATCAAAAAGCCCTTGAATCATTTTAAAGAAAGGGACTTCATGGAAGTAGAGAATAGCAGATGAACTGGAGGGCCAGGGGATCCTAGGATACCTAGCCAAGGCTTTAGAGAAAAATTGCAGGTGCACATTCTGCCTTTGTTTTTTCATTCTTTGAAGAGCTTAAGTTCCCATCTGTGTCTTTTTATTAGAGAAATTTTGTATAGCAGGTGCACTTTTATTTGTAGGGCTTGGAACCTGCCTTTGTAAGGTCCATTGTGTTTCCTTCAGGATAAAGAGAAACTGGAAATCTGCAAGCTGAATGATCCTCCGTCGGCAGAGACAGTAAAGGACATGATCAAATATGCCAGGAACGTGATTGAGGAATTCAGGCGAGCCAAACATTACAAATATATCCTTTGTCTTACCCTGACTCCTCTGGTGTGTGACCTAAAAATCTTACCTGTTGGACTTCAGAATTGCATGCAGGTGAAATACTGTGACCAGTAGAAATTAAACTTCTCTCTGTCCTCTTTGTGTCTGAGGGCATTAGCAGGCATAATGAGAGGCCATGGATTTATTGCTTTCCTTGACTTCTTCCTACCCCCTAGTGAATTGCTGGAGATCTGTGAGCTCAGCCTGGACAAGATGGGTGCAGTGTTTGAAGACAGCAATGTTTATATGCTACATATGATGTACCAGGCCATGGGTGTCTGTCTCTACATACAGGACTGGGAAGGTGCACTGTGTTATGGGCAAAAAATTATCAGACCTTACAGGTAAATAAGAGAGACTATTTTTTTTTTTTTTTTAATGCTCTAATTAGTAATCTGAACAATTTAGACAAGTTTGGGCAGAGATCACTTCTCTCAGTGTATGTTGTATAAGCATTCTACCCATGATACTGCTACTCAAAAAGGAATATTTAAATGCCAGGACAGTGTTTGTTACTATCAGAATGTGGCCTGCAATATATAGCAGGACTGATTTTGAAATCCTTGCTTTGGCTTCTCAAAATAATTTTGTGCCACCTTGGGCACTCTACTAATTCTGCATAGCTGGATGAATACTGGTTTCTAAAATACCATAATTTTTTAGTAAAGAAGGGCTTCAAACTGCATCTGCAGCCAGTATTTTGTGCAGGGAAATGGAGGCAAAGCCTGTGCTGCTGTCAGCCTCCAGTCCCCTCTCTCTGCAGCAGCGCAGGGGACACGGCTGCAGGAGGGCAGAGCCGTGTCCCAGGGCCGGGGAGAGCAGCAGAGGGAGCTGGGGCCGGGCTGGGCTCCTGCCCTCGGGGCTGGGGGTGCCCCACAGCCCCCATCCCCCTGCCCTAGAGCCTGGGAGAATGCCCAGGCTGAAGCCCTGCCTGGGGCACACAGCCTCTGCAGAAGACAGGAATACTGTTTCTGGTGAAATTCTCAGGTTGTGCAGTAGGGAGCCCATTGGTTAGAGCCAGCCAGTCCTGCTGGCTGTGTCTGGTCCTGCCATGAATCTCCCAAACAGATTCTCGTCTTGAGACTTGACTCTCCTGCCAGCTGGGGGGAGCGCAAGAAAAACTCTCCCTGTGGAACAGATGCCAACATAAAGTCACAGATCACTTGGCAGAGAGCAGTGATACAAAGAAGAAGCCAACATTCCCCCCTCCCAGGGGCACAGTACTATTTATCTTCCTGGGACTTGCCCAGCTCCTCTGGCTCTGAGCCTGGCATTCCAGGTCAGCTGTGCCGGGGTGGGCAGAGTGCTGTGTGTGCCCTGCCCACCACCGAGGGCCCCTGGCTCTCCAGCCCCCCAGCCACTGTGGAACACACAGAGCTACTGCTGCAGGGGGGGGCTCCAAAAACTCCTCACAATGCAGGCTCTCTCTGTAGCTGGCTAGATTAAAACTAGTGGCAGAAAGTCACTGCCATCTGACAGCTGCTCAGAGGCATATGGTAGCTTCAGTCCAATTCCCAGCTGACAGGCGTCCCCATCCCAGGCACAATTGGCACTGGCTCTTGGCAGGCATGGCAGAGGGGATGAGCACAGAATGGGCAGGGGCAACGAGAGGCAGCTTCTTGCCCCCATGAGAGGGGGACAGAACTGGGGAAATTCTATGAAACTGCCAAAGTTGATAAAGCTGAATTTCTTTCTCTCTTGCAGTAAACATTATCCCTCCTACTCGCTGAATGTTGCCTCCATGTGGCTGAAATTAGGGAGGCTGTACATGACACTGAACAACAGGACAGCTGGAGTTAAAGCCCTGAAGAGGGTATTTATTGCCTGGTTTCTCCGTTAATAACACCAGTTCAGCCACGGGGTCATTGAAACACTGTGTGCTTCTCTGTCAATGAGCCTGGCGTGGTAGGAAATGCACCATGTGTTAATATATTTGGTCACTGGATTTTTGGCTCAGATTTGGTTTTCCCAGAGATGGAGGACAAGTCTGCTCTTGGGTGCCTTTTCATAGTGGGCTCATATTGCAGCAGCTGGAGTGAGAATTGTGCTTAAACATTTGCTTTGAGTTGTTCACTGAGCTAGAGCTGCACCAGTGTAAATGAAGCAGAACCCTAGCTTCCCCTCATTTGCTGGGTAAGGACAGGAAAAATGCTTGGCTCTTTTAAAAGGCACATAGTGTTTCATTGAAGTCTGTGATTTCTATATCCAACTTAAACTAGGCATGCTTTTGGTGGTTATTTGTTCTGGAACCAATTGATTTTTACATAGCTGAAGGGAATTCAGTGCATCTGGTAATGCTGAAATTGGCAAATACAGCATTTTGGTTTTATGGTTTTCTTCGCCCCTTTTTATTGGTCTGTGCCTTATTCTTTAGGTTTTTATTCTGCTGTTTTTATTGGTCTATACTATGTTTCTTGACTGTTTTCCCCTGTTGTTGTTGGACAGAAATTTATTTTAGTTTCTTAAGCATCAGCGACTACTGTAGCATATAATGACTCAGTGTGGAATGTCACAATGTATTTATTTCTTCTTGCTTTTTTAGATGCTGGCAAGTTTTTAGCCAGCAAATAACAGCACCATCCAACCATGGTGAAAGATGCTAGAAGAATATCTGCTCTAAAATGTAACTGTTACCTAGTTTGAAATTGGCAGAGATTGTCCTTCACTGTGGTGTTAAACCCTTGAGTAGAAATGGGAATCGTGCCAGTAGGAGCATGGGATGAGGGGTAGGGAACTGTGAGGTAAATTTGTTGGCATAGCTAGTTTCCTAACACAAACATTTTCTAATGACTCACTTCCAAAAGCTGTCTACAGGAACTGCCCAAAATTATCCCAGCCTCTGATGTTTGGGATTTAAAAAAGCAAACCCATTGTTCCCTGTCAGTTTGTGAGCAGCTCATCCAGAAGGTGCTCCTTGCTTTTTTTGGGCAGGAGGAGGAGTGGAGTCAGTCTCTCTGCTGAGATGGAACCAAAAGCCCTGGTTGCACTGGCTTAACAAATACAAGAGCATAAAAGTTTCCCAAGGATGAAATGCCTATATGCTCAGAGGGCCAGGACACTGCAGTTCCTTGCTCTGTCTTGGCACTGTTGGTCTTTAAACATGCTCAGACTCATGGTGAACTCTCTTCTCGGCTCTGCCTAGTGCTGCCTTTTAGCACATCTTTTCTGAAGAGGAAATCTTCTCCCTGCACTCACACTCCAGGGCAGGAGAGGTGCCAGTCAGGGGTTTGGCTGCCTGCAGCCTTCCCTCTGGGGCCTGGAGCAGGCTGCAGGTGAAACAGCAGGCAGCTGGGCACAGCAGTGTCTGTCTGAATCCTATGGGATCTCACTTTGGCTAAGAACTTGCTTCCTTCCTAAAGCATTGGCAGCCCCTGGAAGGAGCAGAGGCTTTCCAGGCTCAGGTTTGAAGTGCCTCAGCATTGCTCCTGCACCAGGCCTGCCTGTCTCTGAGAGCTCAAGGATAAATTGGTAGGAGCAGAGCTGGCTCTGATACTGGCTAAGTCCTCTGCTGGAATATTACCCACCACACTCACAGTTTTCTGTCCTGGAGCTGGTTGCATTCAAAGTAGTTTTGTCAGGAATATAATTCTGAAAGGTGCTTTGGGCTCCTTTAAGATCAAAGATGTATTCTCTGAATATAAAACCTTTATTACTTAGTTTTGAATTTCATTTTATTTCCTACTGGGTTTATGACTACAAGGGGACAAAAAGTAGCTCGAGGTGTCAGACTGCTTCAAACCTCTAAAGAGAGTATTTATAGCCTGGTGTTATATATGAATCAATTGTGTGAATATTTTTTTTTCCTTTTCATAGGCAATTGCTATCATGGAAGTAGCACATGGGAAAGATCATCCATACATTTCAGAGATCAAAAAGGAATTAGAGGACCACTGAGCCTTTGAATCTATGCAATCCTTCAAACCTTTATTTAAAAAGCCTTGTTATGGAAACCTTCAGGAGCACTTTGAAAAGCGGTAGAGTATGAACACAGTTCTGTCCTATAATTGGGATGACAAACACACGTAGGCCTGGCTTCCACACAGCTACAATTGCTTGCTTTTTTTTTTTTTTTTTTTTTTTTTTTTTTTTTTTTTTGAGGAAGCATCCATGGTTTCTTAAAGGTTATGCCTTTTGACGGCTCATGTGCAAAAATGGCCATTTTTTTTCTTTAGGGATGTTGGTGTGGATCTTATTTGTGTAAAGTAAATAAAGTGGTCATGGCCTCTCTTGATTCCACTTGTACACTTAAATGGTTGCAGTAGTTTTGTGATATGGACTTTTGCCCAAATAGTTTTGCTTAATCTGACAAATTAGCAAAAGCCCTACTTTTTCTGTTGTGGTTTGGTACCCATTTCCTTTTTTATTTTTTCTTGCATCATTTTTCTTTGCAGTGGCTTAAGTGAGAGAGAGGGGAAATGGGGTGATGAATCCTGTACCCCACCAATGTTCCCTTACCCAGTTCACCTGCAGGTCCCTCTCTGCTCCTGACAGAGCTCAGTTTATCTTGTACAGAAAACACTGACACCTGTGTCAGAGCTTGAAGGCTTGCACAAGACATGAACTATGCAACTTCTGGTTTTTTAGTCTCTACAAGTCAAAGTGAGTTATTGCAGAGGAGAACTCCTATTTCCTTATAGCCATATCTTCACCTCCAGTGGATTGAATACTATGTTAGCAATTATTTTTAAGAGAGGAACAGGAACACTTTCTGAAGAAAAAGTCTAGGACTTTGCTTTCTCTACCCATGTATAAAACAAGAGGATTTTTTTCCCCTCTGTTTAGATGAATGGCAAGTTTGCTTTTAAGGATGGGAGAAAAAAAGTGTAGCTGTAAACTTCGAGCATCAAAACTGAAATATGGTGCACAATAAAATTACCTGCCCACTCCTTACTGTTTTCACAGCTTATAAAGTATGATGAAAAAGAAAACATCACCCTTGAGAACTTCATTGTATTTTCTTTCTTGTAAGCAATGCTCTGAAAATAAAACTGCTAGAACAAGGGTTTGTCAGCTCATTTTGCTGAAATCTTTCATTTCTCTCCAGCCAGCAGTTGTTGCTGGAGTACATAAAACTGCACCAGATCTCCAATTCCAGAAAGCCAAGACCGTTTAACTACACCCAAACCTAGGAAGAGGGCACTAGCTGACTATTTTTATTTTACTTTATTTGACAAGACAAACTCTTGTCCTGGGAAATAATACCTTTACTTTAGCAAGTCTGTCCAGAGCCCAGGCTCCCCTTCAACACGAAAGAATTGGATTAGCTGAACCTGAGGCACCAGTGGGAGCCTTGCCCCTGTGAGCCTGGGATTACTATTGACAGAAGGTTATTCAGGGCTCTCTGTGGCCCTGGCTCTGCCTATCACTTTAACATGAGAAACCAACTCAAGCAGAGTAGGTGCAAATATAAAACCCTTAAGCTGATACAGGAAAGAACACAAACATTGTTTTCCTTGAAAAAAAAAATGGTTTATTGTATGCTGTGAATATGAGGGACAGCCTTACTAAAAAACAATCTTAGTGACCAAAGACATTCTCACATTTGCAAAAGCATATAAGACACTATTTACACAAAGGCAGTGGAAGGGGTAAAAAAAAATAATTATTGCAGTCAATTAATGCTGATAGAACTTTTTATTATAAAAAGAGAAAGAAAAGAAACAGTGCAAAAATACTGTCAAGAGTAATCAGTTCTATACAGAAGATAAAACTGACAAGCATAAGCTTATGTACTGATATGAATAATACATTAGAATATAAAATAGCATGCATAGATTTTTTAAAGGCTTTCAATAGCATAGAATAGTTCTGCCATTCAGCCCTAACAGGAGGGGTTGGGGGCAGGAAGGTCACATAACTGATGTCTCATTTCTCTACAAAATGTGTCCATACCATGAGGTGGTGAGATTCAGATCACTGTTTTGTGCTAAACTGTCAGGTACAGAATTCCAGAACAAATAAAGCAGGAGCCATCACAATACTGAAGTAAAACAGGACAGTAAAATCCAGTGACAGAAAACTTAAACATGTTATCTCATTTAATACATTCCACACAATAACATATGGGAATATTACAGTCATCTGCATGTGTAAACTTTTTTCCTTTGTAAAATAACCAAAGAAAGGTACTTTAGTAGTGAGGAAAATGTGTTTTCCATATGGAACAACCTCAACAGGATAAACATCCTATTGCTGGTGTTTCTGGCACTACAGATTTGCTTTCTTTTAAAGACCAAGCAGAAGCAAGAAAATACTTTTATTTATCGCACACAAAAAGGACATTCTTACACATTACATCTGTAAGTTGTGGAACTCACCAGCACAGGACGTTGTGAAGGCCAGAGGAATAAATGGCAGCTAAAGAGCAGGTAATGATTGATGGAAGGTGGATCCATCAGTCCACACAGTGAGCAGGATCCAGCTTGGGTCTCAGGAAGCCCCTAAAGGATTGGCTGTGAGGTGCACCAGAGGGGCTGAGCACCCTTTTCTGGACACATCCCTATTTCTTCCTCAACTATCTCCACTGTCCAAGTTAGGGGGTGCCCCTTGACCTGACATGGAAACAGGTTGTGGGAAGCATTCCTCTTTTCTGCCTCCCTACCCCTGAAACACCTGGAACTGACTGCCCAACCATTAGTCTTACCCAGGTGAATCAGCAGCAGTCCTTCCCTTGCTGTTATAAGATAGGGCTGGGATTCTCCAGTGGAAGCTCCTGTTTTTCAATGATTTCCAGTTCATGCTCTGAAGGCAAAGTGCTGTTGTTAAAGCATGTGGGAAACTCTGGGTGAGGGTGCACATAAAGCACAGGCAACAAAACTTCAAAGAAATGCCAACCAGAAATCAGCTGAGAGAAACCAATGGAACAGCAATCTAAGGGACTCCAAAAACACTGACTAAATGTATTTGCTTTAAATATTTATATAACCACTGCTATTTTTTACCTGTGCACTGGTTTGTTTCACAATCTAACAACAGTTTATTTTCCTCCGTCTTGTTTGCCCCATAGCCATCCATTCCCTCCCTCAAATCCCAATCCCTGCAAGCAGCTCAAGTATAATGTCCTTCTCTCTAAAGACTTAGATGGCAGCTCGAGCTCCCTTAGCACCAGATCCTACAAGAAAGCCTCTCTAGAAGGCTAAGAGCCAGCTGGGGACAGTTGCTTTTGGGGTCCTGGACTTGCAGCTTTACATTCATTTTGTAGAAGAGTGGCCAAAGGCTGTTTTCATGCAGTCCTTCCTCTCATGGCCAGCTCAGGAGTTTGCTCCTGCAATGTGGTGCAGCCTTTATATTCCTGCAGTGTCCAACACCTTAGCATTTTTTTGTCCACCAAGATAAGCAGCAAAATTTACCTCAGACCTCCCTCAGTGATGCTGCTGATGAAGCAGAGATCAGCCTGATGATTCCACTTTCTGAGCACACAGACCACAAACTGTTAGTGAGGCTGACAACAGCTAATTCAATCATCATCTCCTCCCAGGAGACCAGTGGGAAGTTGGCTGTTGGAAATGCAGCATTGTCAGCAGCTCTGCTGAATTTCCCCTACAGATTCCAGTGCTATATCCAAGCCTAAGATTGCCCATCAACATTTCTTCTAGAGTTGCTTGTGGACTTCACAGACATAGCAGGTATTAGATCAAAAAATACTGTCCTGGCTGACAATGACAAGCACTATTGAAGCACTTAGGTTGGAAAAGAATGAGTAAGTCTATGTTTTTCCATTTGCTTTTCTGTTTGTTTACAAGAAAGTAATTAAAATCCCCCCAGCTTTTGAAATCATGCAAATATTTAATAATATTTGCAGCTGAGGCAGCTGATTTAAATAAGTAGAACAGAAATGCACTTCAATATACTTCAAGGACTGTGCTGGCAATAGGTGAGGTTCTCAGAGATGTCTTCTGTCAGCTAAAATTAGTTCAGGGAACTTCTGATAAGCCTGAGCATTTAGGGTCCCTATATAGGAAAATGTTTGTGGGAACAAGCTTCATCTTTCCTCAGGTAGTCAAGGACAAGAGGTGCCAAAAGAAACCTTTGTAGGAGCTGAAACAAGCAGGACCTGAGCAGGCAATGTGCACATCCTCCAGCCTAGCTGCTGGAGGACAGAAACAGGATCCCCACAGCACTGAGCAGTGTCACAGCTCAGCTGTCAGCTCTCCCATCCCTGCTCGAAAAATGGGAAGCATGAAATGCCCAGACCATGACTTGAACCAACAAGCTGATGCCAGCACCTCAATGGAGTTAGTAAGAGTTTCAATGAAAAAGGCAAAGGTTGTTAAATACAGATGAAGAGTGTACTCAAAAGGAAACAGGCACAAGGGATGCCCAAGCCAGACTCATCTGCTGCAAGTTCTCTCTTGGGAAGCATCAAGGGCTGTAGGCTGAACATGCCAGAGTGCAAGGTGGGTGCCCTGGGAGAAGACTGCTTGTGTCAAAATTCCACCCACTGAGGAAATCATTGTGAGATTGTCAATCCAGATTTTACTCCAAATGGATGAAACTGGTCTGGAGCTGCTGTTATGCTTTGATGTTAAAAAACATGCAACACCACAAACAGCACCCCCAGACTGTTCCCTCCTCAAGGGTTCTGCTGTTTAAAAGTCTGCAGGACAGAAACTAAACAGCACTGTTGCTTTAAGGCTCATGTGTTCATTCCTGCTATGACTAAGAAAATTGGATGCAAAATGCATTTTCCTGTCACTCCCTAAAGGTTAGGAAATACTGCCCAAGCAATTTTGGCCTGATAAAACTGCAACAGGTTCAAAGTGAGAAGGTTCATTTTTTCCCTTACAAAATGGTATCACATTTCAACCATAAAACATCAGCATGCTGAGGGCTGCTTGTAAGCTGGAGTGGAAAGGAACCTCTGAAGACATGCACCAGCCCAGTTCACTTATGATATTAACAGATCTAGTCAAGATAAAATCTAGCAGGGAAAAATACATTGAAGTCAGATGAAAGGAAAAGTTTAAAATTACCATTCTTTGACAATGAAAGGGAAAAAGTGACTCACATTGGCCTCTATCTACCAAACCAGCCACATTAGGAGTTAATTGGAAATGACTGTTTACCACATGGCCACTTATTTGGCTCATTAATAGGCACTGACTTAATTTGGAAAGGACTTCTTGTGCCTTTTTCTAATTAATGTTTTCCTAAGACACCTATGACGCATCTTTGCATAAAAAAATTTGCTTAATTTTCTTCCCTTCAAACACAGCTCTTCACACTCTCTTATGAAATAACTTTCCTGTGCTCACTGTAGCAGCAGAAATACACATTTTAGCCAAGAGCAGCTGAATAATAAGACATAAGGACAGATTCTTTTCCCTCCCAATTTTCTGCTTCTCACATCCAAGTGGAGCAATGGGACTTGACAGCTCTGAGTTCAAACTTAATTCATCATTAGGAAATTATTCAAAAAGTTATAACGAGATAACTAATTTAATACACTTTGCTTCAAGGTTTATTCCTTGGCTTTTTTCCCAGATATAAAGCATCTCTCTGCAATTATCATGCAGATGCTGCTGAAAAGACTATAAATGGTTGCTGCTAATTTAACAAGAGATATGTTGGCACTGGCAGAAAAAATGAGAGGCAAACTGAAGTTGTCTGGAAACTCAACTGATCCCTAAAAAGAACATGGCCAAGGTATTACAGCAAAACAATTCCTCTCCATTTGTTGGTGGCTACAAATCTTCACCAGAAACTTTGTCATTATGTTAGGCCTATATTGAAGAACACCAGGTCAACACAGTGCAGTTTTACACATTCAAGAAACATTCTGGTACACAGAATAAGCTTAAGCTTAAGAATTAGCTTAAGCCTCCCACTAATTTTAGTTCCTCTAGTGCTGAAATTAAGAGTGCTTGTAAGCTTAGGCCTTTGTACATTGTTTGGAGGTGGGGATGCAACAGAAAAGCAACAGTAGGATTAAAATATTAAAAGTATCTGGGGAAGGGATACTGAAAAAGTTGATTTCACCACAATAAAGTGACTGCATCGCATCACTTGCCCTGAGAGGCTGTGAAACCTTCACCCTTGAGAATCCTGATTCTGGATGTGACCCTGGACAAGCCTACCCGAGTTGAAAGTCAGCAGTGGGGTGAGTGGGGCTGAGTGCAGAAACCTCCAAGGTGCCTCTCTGGCCTGATTCCTTCTCTAACCAGCCAACAATAGTTCAACAACAGTTCACATGTGAAGACTAAGGCAACTGGAGATGCCTAATTTAAATGAGATTCCTTTTCTACAGAGGGGGAGCCTCAAGGCAATAATACTTTCAGTGTAATTCATGAGAAGGTGCTTGATTTGGCTTTTTTTCCAGATACATTTGGTTGAAAATCCTCTTCTGTCCACCTCTCAGACCAGCAGTTATTGGAAAGAGTCATGCACTGACTTCAGCCTGCTGTAGATCACTGCACTTTACCCTACAGTGCTTCTTATGGCTCCCTTCAAAGGCTGCACACAGCAGCGAGCAAAGGGCCTCCTTAAAAAAGAGACAATATTGATTTTTTCAAGGATTTTTTAACCTAAAGCCGCAATTCTTGTGGAGTTTGAACAGTGTAGCACCCAACACTCTCTGTACTCACAAAGTCCTGTGCTTGAGCCCTCTGTAACGTGCCCAGCTGCACGTGCTGTGCAGGAATCCGTGCTGTGCAGCCTCAGCTTCCACTCAGGGCTGCAGCTGACTTCTAGCAGGTCTTGTTTTGACCAGGGAAGGCACATCCTGGGTCCAGAACATCCTTATGTGAGAAAAAGCACACTGCCAAATAACTGTAGGCTTCAGAAGCTGCGTAGCAGAATAAAAGCCAGCAAACTACCTTTACAAAGGATTGCTCTCCTTACAGACACGTTACAATGCAGACCAGTCATGTCAAATGTGGTTCACTTTGAAGGTCACTATAAGTCTTACGAGTTATTAAAGTAATTCAAAAGTTATTCCAAGAAAAATAAATTATATCTTGTATAAAATAATCCATTGGAGACTAGTAAAGAACCATCATTCCTTACTTTCAAGACAACTTTAAAAAAGTGCAATATATATGCACACAGTGTTGTCAAGGCAGTTCCCCTTGTTCATCAGTAAGGTTCAGTCAGATCCACAATGCTGGGTCTGGGATGTTTGGAAAGATTAAATAAGTCTTGAGTTTTGCAGGAATTGTATGAGCACTTGGTAGACAAATTTGTACTGGGCTATGGTCTGGATCATGAACACTCTCTGCTCCCGCAGGTGTCTCAGCATCACAGGAACATCCATTTTCTGTAAAGCAAAGGGAAAAAAAAAGCATAATTATGTGGGTTAATTAAATCTAGCAATCACTGTCTCAAATATCAGCTGTGAGACACAGGGAACTACACCATCGTTATAGAAGACAAAGATTCTGCAGACAGAATTAAATGTGCAGGCAAAGATGCAGATCCTTTCACTGAAGGGGAAGGGAACTCATTGCCACCAAAAGATCCAGAAACTCCAGCATCTGATCTGCCACAGCCCAGTGTGCCTCAGCAAATAATGCTCCTGGAGAAATAGGTCTGCAAAGTGAAACAGCATCCACAATACATGACTCCAGGCCAGCATCAGTTTGTTGCCACCTGCTGAATATCCACTGGGATATATTAGGGCTTCTCCAAGAAGACATCTTCCAGCTCAGTTTCACCCAAAAGAAACTCACTTGTGTGCCCTGAAAATGCTTCACTGCCCTGAAAATGCTCTGCAGCAGGAACTGAAGCACGGAAAGTAGGCACAGATGAGGAAATCACTGGGAAGGCACAGCCCCATGGAGCAGGCACGGGCAGCCTACAATGGTCTGAACTCAAAATCAAACGAGTTCTGTGAAACAGAGGCCCATGACATGAAGGGTTAGAGATCGCTGCACATTTCATTAGGATGCTATCATCAGATTTCTGGCATTTAGGAAGCCAAAAATCCATGATGCTGTTGTGTTTTATCTGTTACAGCAGGTACAAGAGCAGCTTTGGAGAAGTTGTTGAGCCATGAAGCTCAGCCTGCCAGGCTCAAATTCAGAGTGTGAAATGTGAGCCAAGCTGAGGGACACAAACCTCCTATGGCAGCAGTAAACCTGAGCACTAAGATACACACTGGCTTGAGGAAGCTCTTAAGCAGCTCAAGATATAAAACTGAAGAGCAGCTCCCCTATCAGGCAACATAAACTGCACTTTGTAATAATGCCTGCTTGCAGAAACACCCAGAGGAACTCAGCAAGTCTTTTGACTGAGATTGCTGCTAACCCCTGGAGGCCCAGCTGAGCACAGAATCTGCTTCCAGGCACATCTGAAGTTTCCTGGAAAGTTTAAAATAAAAGTCACGCTGCATATCCATTTCTGTCCATGTCTATAAAACTCAGAATCTCCATTCCATGTAAACAAGCATTAACTCATAGGCTATCACTTTCTGAAAAGAAGGCCAGATATTCTGCCACATACCCCAACAAGCTGTTAGAAAAGGACATCTCCAGACAGTCAACAAGTGCAAATATTTGGGATGAGTAATGTCATATTATTATCAAACAGGTGCATAGAAAAATGGAAGCTCTTTCCAATTAACTTGGCTAACTTGGAGAAAGCCTCCCTGTGGACTCAGAAGTTTATGAAATGGTCTTTTCTGAGCAGAGAAATGTGGAACCTGATCTCACCTGAACAACTGCAACAAAAATGTAGGCCAGCCTTGACCTGCACATAATGTGCCTCTCTCAGCTTTTTGGTGCATGAGAGCTCATTGGTTTTCAGGGGGCACACAGTGAGCCATGCACCTCCTCAAAATGGAGATGGCTTTGGCTTGTCTCAGAAATGGAAGAAAACTCCATCCTGCCTATTCAGCCTCACTATTTATAGCCAGCTTAGTATTTGATTCCAGGTAAGGAGAATCCTTAAATTCACCTTCATTACAATGTACATGTCAAAAAAAAAAAAAAAAAAAAAAAAAAAAAAAAAAAAAAGAAAGAAAAATGCACCTAATGCTTTGCTGGCACTTGCAAAGAGAATAAACAAAACTGCTACTCATTTCTGCCTCCCCAACCCAAGACCTCCCATGTGAAACATGCTGCTGATGCAATCATGAGTTAATGTCCCAGTGCCAAGGCTGGACGACAGAGCAGCTTCTCAATTACTTTCTCATACTATGTGTCTACAGCAGTAAGGATGTAATGATGTGACATTTACTTGCCATGCAGCAGTTACTGAAATTCTATCCCTGCAATGAGATACAGCTTTAGACTCAATCAGCCATTGCTCAGAAGCCACAGTGATTGAAGCTGTATAGAATTTGATTAAACATGCCTTTTTACCTGAACCTGAAACCTCAGGCTCAGGAGTTCTGGTTTTTGTTCCAGCACTGCTGCAGGCTTTCCAAAATGCTCTTTATCAAAATTTTCAAGCTCCCTCCCGAGCTTTCCTCACTGCTAAAATGTTAATGCATTTACTTGCTAGGACACTTCTGTGAATACCAGTTCCTAAGACTAAAACATTTTAAGTGATAAGTAATTTTATTTCAGGAAAAAACCCCAACCAATTCTACCACAAAATAAACAAATGAAAAGGATCCCCTCTGTGCAGAATCTGTCACAAACTGAAAACAAACTGTCAAGATTTTTAATCTTTTTTTTTTTTTTTTAAATTAGGTTTTAACAAATCAAAACCCTTAATTTGGTACAATCTAGAGAAACAAAGCCCTTAATGAAAATTGTATTTGTTGCTAATGATGATTTTCATTATTAATCAAGACAAAAGAATGTTTTAATCAAGGGACATCAGAGAAATCCCTTATTATTGAGCACTGCCATCAGGTCCTAGTGAAGTTGATGAAAACTCATATGAATAATGTCAAGGCTCACCCCCATGCTTAGATGTTGAGGTGCCAAAGCTACTCCCTGCCCAGTGGATGGCTCCAGTAAACCAAGGCTGCACAACCCTTTGCTTCTGTGCTCAAACAGGTGCTGTAAATCAGACACAGCCACACTGATGCTCACAAGCAATGCAAGATGTCTCTCTTAACCCTCTAGCTTTCCCCTGGCACACAGAAATTTCGTGGCTGCTATGTGGACAACAGAAGCAGTCACTCCCATGTGTCAGTGTCTGAGGGAAGCCAAGCAGGGTCAAGAGTCAGAGCCAGCCCCACAGCAGAGCAGCTACTGAGCAGCAGTCAGCACTGCTGGATGCCCCAGGCTCATCCCTGGAGCCCCTCTTGGCCAGGATACCTCCTCCTCCTTTCCCTTTCTCCCCCAAATAAAAAGCAAAAGAAGAAAGTGTCAGCTGTGAGATACAACTACAAGACAGCTTCACCTTCAGTGAGACCCAAGCAGAGCTGGAGATTTGATCTGAGCCCAGCATCTGTAGGGGTCTTGTAACTCCAGAGTGATGAGCTGCTGGAGCCCTCAGCCTTCCCTGAACTCACCCAGGGGCTGCTTATTGGGAGGGGCAGGTGATAAATGCCTACTTGTCACTTTTGCTTTGGTCTTGGAGCATTTTCTTTGGCAAGAGAAATTCCTGGTTTCCACAGTTGTCATGAAAACTCTGTGGCACACTGTTAGTCAAGAAGTGATGTTCTTCCTAGACAGCTTCCCAGTGACAGATGAGAATGAAGTTGTTACCCATGGTTGCTCTGCTGGGGCTCTTGTTCTTAACTGCAGACTGTGTTACTGGAAATGCCAGCTGCAAGTCCTGCAGCCCTAATCCCCACAGGAATACATAAATACTCTTAAAACACAGGTAAGTGTCATTCCAGGTGAGAGAGAGAGGAAGGAGCCTAAGGAGACAGGAAGGGGCCCAAGGAGACAATTTAGAGAACAGAAAACTTCTGTTAAAAGAGCAAGGACATTATTCTCTAGCCTCTCTCAGGTAGTGCTTGCAAACACACTGTCTCTAGACTTTTAATTAAATACAGGTACGAATCAGACTAAATCCTTAAAAGAAGGAAGAAAGCCCTAACTTTGACTGCACTAAAATAATTCTAATAAAAACTCAGTATCAACTATACAGAAAACTCCAGCAAGTAACCTGCCATGGGGAATCTCTGCCTGTCTTGCTCATAGAGGCAGTAGAAAGAAACACTTCAGTGCCTTTTAACTCCAACCTCAGAAATGCAGCCAGCCAGCCAAGGGACAAGCTCAGGCTTTGAAAAAGCAGCTGACTTACTTCATTATGCTCCAAGCAGCCAATCATGAGCTCTGTCAGGATGACCACTCCAGTCCTGCCCACCCCTGCACTGCAGTGCACCACGATGGGAGGGTTGCAGGTGTTGCTGCTGTCCAGCACGCTGTTGGTGTGCCGCCGCACCGACTGAATCTCCTCCAAGTAAGCTGCCAGAGGAAAAAGCAGGCAAGGTTGCAAACATCTACAGGGCTAAATGTAAAAATCAGGAAGGGGAAAGAATGTGGAGAAGTTATTCTCTGACACATTTTTTACACCATAGTAATTCTCTTGGCCAGGGTGCACTGAACAGCGCTGCATCCAGCAAGTACCAGCTGGGTGTCAATTGTTACTTGTGAGTCTGCTCCTTTAAATTAAATAGTTCTTTTAAAAAATTAAATTCTGTTTTCCCCCTTGCAAATCTCCAGGTCCCTTAAGCAGATGATTCTAGACATTACTTACAGCAATTCCTGCTATTAACAGGCTGGGATCAAAACAACACCTAAGTCCCATTGAAACTACTGCCTGTCAAAGCCAGTACGAGATGGGGGGCGAGCATCCATCTGCCCTGCTTCCTCTCTGCCTTCTCCCTTCTAGACTGTGACAGAATCTCCTCCCCACTCTGCTCAGGATTTGTTTCTCAATAGCTACAAGCCCTTCTGGGAGATCACTGCTTTGTTTTCCCTGAAGCCATTTGTAGAAAGCTTGGGACTCAGGAGCAGCTGCCTGGTGTGGCCATCCTAGCATCACTCAGCACATCCTGCTGTCAGCTGAGAACCTCACATGCTGGAAGCTCTCCTGGCTTCCCAGCACCCCAGTTGGGAAGTGAGAGCTGGACTCTCCTGCTCTGACCCTTGGTGTCAGGGCTCTGCAGCCCCAGCTGTTCTATCCCCACAGGCAGGATGGGGCTGGAGGCCTGGCAACATTGGAAAAGCTGCATTTTAATGCACACAGGGAAATGGGACTCTAAATGGAGGCAAACAATGGGAGAGAGGAAATGGGGACAATCAGGCTCCAATTACTGCCATGCTCAACCACAGCTACAGGGGTTGGTAGGAGAAACAAAGTATGAAACAAACAATGAATTGGGCAATAGCTTTTCCTTGAAGACAGATTCCTCTGCTGAAGCTGAAATGTCATTTTTATTTTTTGCCTTGGTGGCAGATCTGGGGAAAGGAGGATGCACTCTTTACATTGAGCATGTACCATACAAAGCACAGTGCATCCACTAACAGACTGTAGCCTTGGCAAGACTGAAGTAGAACTAATGGATCTTCCTGGGAGAGGACTTGGATGCCACAGAGCTACAGTGCAGCTGCAAAGCTTTCAGAAACTAAGAGGGCAAGCATCTCCAACACATCAGTATGCCATGCACAAACTCCTTCAGTGGTAATTTAAAGATTTCCACATCATTCCCTACTGTAGTGCCAGAGATGTGTCTTAAGTTAAATAATGGTTGAGTTCCTATTACTTAATATGGGAGTGCTTATTACTCGGTAAGAATCAGGAAGTGTTATTAACACATTACAGATGAATATAATTGCTGTACTGTCAGAAATGCACAAGCCAGGACCATCTGTAACTGGGGAGGCCCTTAAGCTTTGAGGCTCAAGCACGTGCCTGGGTATGTGTGGTTACAAGGGGGACACTGAGTTCAGACTTACTGCACGTGTGACAGAGCCCTCTGCTCTTTTGCAAAAAGAAAAACTGGAGGAGCTGCACCATATTTCAACAGCAACTGATCCTCTCTCACCCAGACCTTTCTAATCCCATTTGTGTACAGCCTACTCTCTCCTACATTCATTAGGTAGCTGGGAAATGGCAGGAGCTTACACTGGCAGATCAGGCAGCCTTCTGATAAACTACCTGTATACTAATGAAATATCCATTTATTTAAAATTTCCCGAGATTTTGGCACAGCTGCTGCCTTGGATTTTTCCCCCTGCTAATCACTCCTACCTCTGGAATCCCACTTTTCCTCTCTCCAAACTGCAGCAGAGTATAACCCAGCTGTGTACAGCACAGCAACAACCATTTGCTCCCAATCCCAGCTGTAACCAGGTACAACAAACTGCATCCAGCAATCTTTTTCTTGACGTATCATGCAAAATAAAGAAATCTTACACAAAAAGCCTTGGACTTCTTCTGGACACCCGTGGTCTGGCCAGTCAGTATACTGCAAATGCCACACTGTCCTCTCTTGTCCAGAGAGAAGATGCTTGACCTTCAGCCCAGTGGTTGCAAAGCAGCCAGAGTCTGTGCGGAACTTGGTTGTCACCTTGAACTTCCCATAAGTGGCTGAGCTGTGCTTAGAGCCCAGCTTAGGCCAGTAACGATGGCTCTTGCTTCTTCCTCCCTCCTTGATAACAAAATGAGACAAAAAGCCATTAGTTTCTGCAGTTATGATTCTCTACAAGCAAAGGGAATAACACTCTTTGGACAAGCCAAGGAAGCAAAGGGCATAAAACTCTCTGGACAAGCCAAGTATTTGTGTTTTAAAGCACTGGAAGATTAAGGAGCATCCCACAAGGTAAAGAAAATAACCATTAAAACCTCTCAGCCATGGAATATTTTTAAGTGTAAAACTACTTGAAGGCTCTTGTCTCGTGACAGAAGACAGCTACTGCCTGTGAAACCTTGGTAAGTATTCTTCTCCTGGGGAAGACTGTCCTTTAAATAGAAGGAGAATCTCTTGAGGAGCTTTTAAGTGTCTGTTCTTGATCAGCCTTGGGAACTGGACAGTGACTTGATGTGCTCTGCTGCTCCCTGTGTTTGCTGAAAGCAGCCAGGCACGAAGCTGAATGCTAGCTAACAACATGTGCCAGTTTTTACAGCATAGCACATAGTTCTTGGATTACAATAGGAATAACTGTTGTGCTTGGCATAAGAATAAAAAGTTGTGGGGTGTTTTTGTTTGGGTTTTTTTTTCTTTCTTTTTTTTTTTTTTTACATGGACACTTGTATGGAAACAACAGCTTCTGGTCTCTTTTCAGCTGATAAGAGTGATGGTATACAGAATTGTCTTTGGCTGGTGTGGAAATCTCTGTGATTTTAACCGGGAGCAAGCTCAGCGTTCTCACATTCCAGTGGAAACATCTTTGTTTGGCTTGGCCCAGGCAGGGGGAAGGAGGGCTCCTGCTGGTTTCACTTCAGCACTTGCCAAAGTGAGTGTCAGAAAGTTAGGAAGTGTAGCATGAGAGCAGTATAGGCATATGTTCAAACAGAGCCAGAGGAAAAGGGGATGTTGACAGAAAAACCAGGCTGCTGGAGTGGGAAGTGATGATAAGAGGAGATTGGCTCACATCAGAAAGAACTGCTCTGTGCTTTCACCTACCTCCTCTGCTGTGACCATGGCTATAACATTCACCCCCTGTTCCCACACCATCTGCCAGAAGTCATGGCAGGTGTGTGGCAGGGGCCCTTGGGTAGCAATGTAGTGCCACTCCTCTCCACCTACAGTCACCTGGGAGAGGGGGAAAAGAAACAACAAATCAGTGCCTGAATTCTCTGCAGTGTCCATGCCAGAACTGCCTTTTAAACAAAAGAAACTACAGTGAAATCTTCTTCTACTTTTGATTAAAATTATGAACAAAAATCATCATTTTGAGAAGAGAAAATCTGACAAAACATAGCCTTCAGTACTTCCATGCCCTGTGTTGATGCCCATAACGAGAAAGCTAGGGCCTAAATGCCATCTATCTTTCCTACCATTGCATCTGGATCATACAGACAAAAAAATCCCTGGCAACCAACCAAATAAAAAAATATGGGGATTTGACTCACCTTGGGTTTTTCAGTTCAGAACCTGAAAACTGCCATAAAGTAAATCCAGCATATCAAATGGCTTTCAAACGCCACGAGAAATTTAAAATTACCCAAAGCTGTAGTCATGTAAATCTATTTCCCAACTGGTTTGCCAGCTGCATCTTACAGAAATATTTGTGTATTTGCATGAGATGTAACAAAATTCTTTTCAAAGCATTAACACACAGATTTACAGACTGTGGGTTCTGTAGTGCCCTGAACAGAGCCAGCATTACCTCGCAGTTAGCCAGCATAAAACACTGCTTCATTCAACTGACAGAGGTAGTTAAAAATAATCACTTCTGCATAAAAAAATCATAGTTTTATGACACATAATTTGCTATATATCAGAAAAGGCTTATAAAATTTTTTTCCTAACATATTAGGTAAAAAAACCAAAGCGCTTTCAGAACTACTATATATCATTCCAAAAATATGCTTACTAGAAGAACCAGACAAACTAATTTTTTTTGGAAAACTGAAATATTTTTTCCTTCTCAGGCTAAGGCCTCCTAATTCTGTTTATTAGCCCAGAGCCACTTCTCCCAAAGTTATAAATCCCAGAGAAGATTTACAACAAAAACGCTGACACGTCCATAAATACCAATGAACCGGCAGGCAACGCCATGAGGAACAATCAATAACTGACAGCTTCAACCACATACTGTGCTTGAGGGGCAAGCCTTTGAATACATCCTCAGAAAGAAAATCAATTCATTTGCTAGCCAAACAACTGTTTATTAAGCTGAGATGCTTGGGGTTTTACACCTGTAAATAACAGTTCTTGTATGATAACAAGTTTCTCACTTCGCTGAAAACTGTTTGGCCCAGCTCCTTTTCTTTATTACATACTATGCAGCATTTCTTTTTTGAATGATGGTTTAAAAACTGCAAGGCCAACACTGGTGGCCTTAAGTTCTTGTGCTGGATGAGAATTAATACAAACTGCAGAGCCCTCAGCAGCATCCTGTACTTGGACTGAGTGCTAGAACAGAGTCACTGAGCTTTTCAACTCAATACTGACCTGACAAAAAGAGTCACATGAAGTTCTCTTAAGAACCCTTGGGCTTAATCCATAAATCTAATTACAATTTTTCTCTTTGGTATAGATGACAATCTTTGTATCTTAACAGCAATGATCCACAGTAAATAAGCAGAGGATTATTGTAAAACTGTGGGGCTTGCAGAGCAAGCAGAGGGAGCTGGAATCCTCCAGGCATGGATCTTATCAGGATGATAGAGGAGTTTTCTTTGTCCGCTGACTTCTGGTCCAAGCCTCCTGGCACACGACATGAGAGGCCCATAAATAGTCTGAAGGGAATGGGATGCCTGGAATGTTTACTGCATTCTAATGCCCTAACTGCAGGAAATTAAAAATTAAATATTGGGCTGAAAACACAGGCACACACTGTGCTGCTGAGGTAGATTTCACAGATGCAATTTCACCTTCTAAGCAAAAGCACATCTGCTTGGCTGCTCTGAGTGAAGGAGGGGAGCCCTGCCAAGGCCTCTGCCAGGCACCAAAATTCTTTATTTTTAAATTATTTCTTTTCAATTTGGATTTTGAGCCTCTGTCAGGCATCAAAACACTGCTGCTGTTCCTGGGTGCTCCAGGACACGAGGTGTGCCTGTGCTCAACAGCCACACATGAGATCAAATGTGGGGAAAACAAAAAAAAAACCCCCAAAAACTAGCCAGGGAAAATAGCATTGGTTAGGAATATCTTTATCTTTTTCTTTTTCTCCACCCACTTTGTAGGTAGAAAATTTGGGGCTCTGAAATTCATCATCATAGCAATGTCTGATTATGCAAAATCTCAGTATCTGCTTGCTACAAGGCTATGCAGAAAAGTGACAAACTGCCAGGATCCTGGTTCAGAAATTGTTTTGATTTAACAGGATTTAACACTGTAAATTACAGCCAAGGCCAGCAGGTCTCTTGGAACTTTTGAAAGGCTTTTTTACTCAAGGAAAATATTAATTTAACAGGTCGTTCTATTCATTATTTTAAAATTATTTCTTTTCAGTTTGGATTTTGACAATGAGAAAACACAGACAGCCATCTCTTACAACAGAATCTATCATCTGATGTAGAGGACTTCTGTTACGTCTCTCAGGGTACAGTAAAAGCCTGCAGAGGACTTTGCAAATACTGATGGAAGCTTAAAGAAAAAAAAAAAAAACAAACATCTGCAGTCACTGGAGCATAGTTCACTGTTAAATCTGACCATGCTTGGAAATAGAGTCAGGTCATATCTTTAATTATTTCTATATTAAATTAACATGAAATCTGAAGTTTCTTGTTAAAAACCTAATTGGAAACATGAAAGTTCAATGCAGTTTCCAGTCAGAGATGCAGTGATCTTATTTGTAAGGACAGTGCACGCTATAAAAAATTTCTTTATCACTAATTATTAGTGCAGGTACTGGGGCTGACCTAATGCAATACCATTAGATTTGGAAATTACCATTACCACGAGGTTTGAGAGACACAGCACCTCTGACTGCACAAACCAACAGAGTCACTCCACAACAAGCTGGCAGAGGTGGGCACTAAAGAGCCAGGATGCCTCTCCTAAAACACATCCCAGTCTCCAGCAGTTCCATCATCTTCTGCTTGTCAGTTTAGAGCTGCCCACGGTGACACACCAAGGTGCAACTAAACCTTGCCAGAGGTACAGGAGGTGCTGCTGGGCAGCCAGAAACTCAAACAAAGCCTTCTGCTTTGGCCAGCAGAAGGCCAGGCAGCTCGTACCTTGATGTGTGAGGCATTGATGTAGCCTGTGTTGTTCTCTTTGGTGGGCACCAGCTCCACTCGGTTCTCCTCGTAAGGAATGACCTCCCGGATGCGGTTGCGCTCCGTGTTCTCAGGCAGGGCAGCAGTGGTGAAGACCCCATCTGCCTTTTTCTTTGGAATCTGCTCATATTCTGTAAACACCATCCCCTCCTCCAGCTTCCTCTTCAGGATTTTGCACTGGGGTTTTAACAGAAAGGAGCAGCAATTAGCGCTTCTGGGAAGAGCATTTACCACTATGTCCATCCATCCATTCTTTGAATTCCAGTGCAGAGCCAGAGCACTCTCTCCCTCACTCCTCCTGCAGTTAGCTGAGTTAATATGACACACTTATTTCTACCAAGGGAAACCACTGGCAAATTTACATTTTACAAATTTACACTAGTAAATTTACAATTTGCAGCTTTGCATTCCACCGCCACATTTTTGAAGACTGATAGCATAAAAAGCACACCTGTGCTAAATAATCTGGGTTCAGTAAGAATTTCAGTATGGATATATGATTTCAACATGATAGATATTTTAATTTAGTTTTTTTTCCAGGAAGAAGAGTGTATTGAAAGAAGTGTCATGTGGCCCACATTTTGAAAATACTGCCCAACTCACAAAGCTGTAAAATCTGTGGTTGAACACAACCCCACATGCAGACAAGGTGGAGGTGAGGTGCTGCTCCCTGGGTACCAGACGACACAAGGCTGCAATTCTCTATCCTGAAAACCAGAGAGATTCTTTGCAAATTTGCTTCTCAAATCTTAACAGCAGCAACCATTTTTAATATCTGAAATTCCATATACTTGCACACACCCATGTGTGCAAACATCAGGAGGCAAACAGCTTCTTTTTTTTTTAAATTTAACCCCATTAGAGACATTAACCAAACTCCTTATCTGTATGAGAACATGAAAGACAGAATCTGTAGGTGAGCACTGCAGAACTTCACCCAATCAAGAGAAAAATGTACCAAGTGTTAGATTCACACATTGATCTTGTATGACATTGTACAGTCAGGTGAAACAGAGAACAGCCTTCTTTTTCACTGCCTTCAGTAAATGATCCAATTTGATGCTTTGCCTGCATTCAGACACACCAGTGTTAGCCACAGACCTTTTGCATTAATGGCTCTGAAAACTTTTAAGAGATTTTTTCTTTTTTTCCTTCACATTTGAAATCAAATTTTAGGTATTTCACGCTGCTGGGGAACAAAGGGAACAAGCAACATTCTGTGAGGCTCCATCTTACCCTCTCATCCATTGGCACCTTGGTGACTTCATCCTGGCTGTCCTCGGGCACTGGAACCCTAGCAACCGAGAGTCCGTTCAGTGCTGCCAACATCAAGGGCCTCTTCTGGGCCTCCAGGCCTGCCATCTTCTGCTTTTCTAGATTCTTTTGGCAAGAAAAGGCACGTTTTCATCTCTGTGTGATTATTTAGAATGCCAGTAAAATGCTGGAATGTTTTTTTAATCTCCAAAATCTGCAACTCTCTGGCCAAGGAATGCAGATGATCACCATTAGCATCGTAAATTCAAATACAACCTCTATTCTTCCTGTTATTCCTCAAAGGCCTGCTCCTACATGAGCACAGAATTTTAATTTCAAAGAAGCAATCCCAGCATGTAATACAGTTTACACGCCATCAAAAGACACACAAACACAATCTCAAGCATTTTCCTGCAGACATTATTTCTGAATGCAGGACACAAAGCATCACCCTGTTACGTTAAAGCAGCACTACCAAAGCCAAGATACCTGGGGCATCTTTTGAAAAGCAATAATTTCAGTCTATAACAACAAACACTAAAACACAGGCCATTGTTTCTCTTCTGTGATGGTAATGCTTAAAATGAGAAGCCTTCTGATGCACTCAGCTTTTATGGTGATTCAAACAGCACCCATGATATATTCTGCACTAAAAACTGAGCTTGCATGTCCCAGAAACTGAATGCAATAGCAGCCAGGGAGGGATATTATTTATCATATTAATGAATCATATTATGGTATGACATGGAGAACCAGAGCATGAATTTTAAATTCATCCTGCTGCCCCCTCCTTATGCCACTGGGAGTTGAAGCATCAAAATAGAAAGAGCATCTCCAGAAGTACCCAAATTAGGAATATTTTATTCCATTTCCTGAACAGCTCTTTCTGCTGGATTTGGAAGGAGGGATGAGCAGAAGGGGTCCCTGGTTCTCAGCACACATATGGAAGCTGTGGTCACCAGATGGGCCAAGCTCAGCTCCCAGAAACACATGATTGAACCTGAATGCCCTCAGACGTATGTATATGCCTTGACTTCTCAAAATCTTGTGAGCTTTTTCCTCACCACTGGGTTCCTCCAGAGCACAAAGCAAAAAAACAAACATCCAAACCCACTCTGGCTCCTTTTTATACTTGGAGAAATCAGGAAAATGCAAGTATTTTTCCTTTGTTTGGGAATTTTATTATTTGCACTACTTCAAAGGTGAAAGAGAAGAAAGTCTGTGCTTAACAGATCAAGGCCACCAAATTACCATTAATAATATTTTATAATAATAAATATTTATAATAATATTTATAATAATAATTACCACCTGATTCCTGTGACAAAAGGAAGGTCCACACCTGTCTAGATTCCTGATCTAGGCTGAAACCACTTTAAAAGCTTAATGCTATGGACATTCCTTTACTTTCAAAACAACAAATAAAGGACTTTAGACCAAAGTGATCCGAATGGCTATTGCAGGGGAAGAACATTCAAACATCTAAGATCTCTTCTCACCTTCATTTCCATCCTAAAAACCCTGTAGGCTCCTGCTTTCCACTCACTATTTTTCTTTCCTCAGAAGATCAAAAGAGCATATGCATGCTCGTTGTTACACCAATGTCTATTCATTAAAGAAAAATCACGTTTTATAGTCAAGCACCTATTTTCCATTTAAACCTTAGGAGTTGTCAAGGACTAAACTCAGTCTCTATGTTACAATTTAATGGCTCAGGTTGTGTTGCTAACAGTAACATCAGCATAAGGATGCCAAATGGACAAGAGAAACATCATGTTTAGAAAATTTCTTTGAATATACAGTAGTATTTAAATCTAGTGAGTTATTGACCTAGTACACTACAAATTCTTTTCTGCTTTGGACCATTTAGGTGCTTTATGAATTTGTTTCAGGAATTGGCTTTGTTTCAGACCTCAGTGCTGAAAACAAGAGCTACAGCATACATTTGGTTTTCTGTGACTGCTCACAGCCCACACCAGGTACATATGTAGCTCTCATATTTCTGTCATTGCCTTTAAATATTTTAAATTCATTGCGAGTTTAACACTATTTCTCATACTTGAGAGCATTTTTAACAAAATAAACAATCCAGATGCTCAACCACATAGCCTCTACATCTGCTGCTTCTCTATTTAGATATCCTGTTCCTCCTCAGTTACTGGCAAAACTGACAATCCATATTCCAGGGCTTCCAGGGTTTTATTCAGATAACTATGTTACATGAAGTGGCAGGAAGGGAATTAAATATTGTTTGAAAAAAATCCTGAGTTGCCATTATGTCATTGTGGCCAGTAACGAGACAATACACATTTTCTAAGACAGTTTGGAGAGATGAGATCTGACTCCCGTTTATCAAGCTGATATAAGCCTTTTTATAGTTTTTAGACAGGCTGCTGTGCTTGGTAGGAGAGTGGCAGAACCCTTCACTCACATTGGCCAAACTAGAGGGACATCCAAGGAAGTCCATCTCACAGAAAGAATTCAAAGCAAAGATTTCTTTACAGAAGCAACAGTGATGTTTCTATTCAAGCTGTGAGAACAGGCTTCAAAACCCAAAACATCACGAAGAAACAGAACTTAGAAACTCAGAACCTGCAGGCCTGGGAAGATCCAGACTACACCGTTATGTTGAGCACACTTCACCCGACACCCTTGCGAAGGAGGAATAAAACACCAGTGCCAAAAACACCACCTCCCACCCATCGTGGCAAATGCATTCCAGACTCGCCCTGCCCTCAAATCCCAAAGGGAAGCAGGCATCAAGGGGGGCTTTTTCCTCATCCCCAGCTGCCCTGCCACCACCTCCAGCCCTGGCTGCTGCCAGCGTGTGTCAGCTGGGTCACACACGGGTCTGGCCAGCAGCCAAACGGCCACAGCTGAGACAACAGACCAGCCCAAGCAGTGCATGGGATCAGCCCCCCGCACAGCCCACAAAACCAAGCTGGATGTGGCACTTCATATCACATTTCCCAACTTTAAGCAAATCCACAGCTTCCCACCCACACGTCCCCTGCAGTCTACTGACCCAACTGCTTTCTGGTGTGGAAGTTGCCCTGTGTGATTACTAATTTCCAAGAAGCCACCGCCACAGAGGAAGGCACTTACCCTCATCATGATCTCTCTTTCTATAATGCTGTCCTCGATGGAAAACATTTCAGACACGGGCCTTTCCTTGACTGGCTCTTTCTTGACCCGCTCCTTCACGCTGGTGAGGTCAGGCTCCGAGATGGAGGGCCCCAGCGAAGACCCATTGATTGCCACTTGATCAGTTCGGGAGACACTGATGGCTTTGGGAGGGCCCGGCCTCATGGCCCTGGCCCTGGCTACAGCCACGGAGATGCTGCCGTGCTCCTGCCTCAGCGCCCCGTTGCTGACACTCTTACGAGGCCCTGGGTACTCGGGGGGAGGTTTATTTGGTATTCTAGCCAGGGCAGCCTGCAGCTGAGCGCTGTACTCCATGTTCTCATGGAGGGCTGCTATCCGAGACACGGATTCCCGCGTTTCTTCCTCCTCCTCGCTTTCGCTGCTGTGGATCAGCATCGTGGCGTCCGAAAACGTCTTTTTGTGGTGGTAACGAGGGACCTGCTGCACCTCGTGCCCCATCTGCACCGCCTCCTGCTGCGGCAGCTGCTCCCTCAGGGTGTTCCTGCGCGGCAGAGGGGCGTTCAGCGTCTTCAGGGCCATGGCCTCTATGCCGCGCACCATGCTGCTGATGACCTCCAGGCTGTGCCGCTTGTTCACGGCGGCGTGGTGCTTGGCGGCCAGCAGCGGCTCGCTGACCTCCTGCAGGGACTGGCGCACCACGGGCGAGCTGTCCTCCTGGAAGGTCTTCACCGAGAGCTGCACCTTGCGGGTCACCAGGTCGGGGCTGCTGCCGCTGACGTACCGGTGCCGGTGGCTGGCCAGGTCGGGCGTGCTGGTGGCCGGGCGCGGGCGCGGGTAGGGCGGCGGCGGCCTGAAGAGATAGTTCTTCAGCATGTGGGTGGGGTTGTAGCTCTGGCTGCCCTGCAGCTGCACGTTGGCCAGCTCTGGGGTGCTGACCGTGTGGGAGATGGAGCTGCCTGCTGGCTTGTTCTGAGCGGTGCTGTTCGGGTTCATTTGGTCGGACGGCGCCACGGGTTTGTTGTAGCCGCCGCCCTGGGGCCCGTAGGTGATGGTGTAAGGGTGCCTCTCACGGATCTCAGGCTGGCTGTAGACGAGGTCTTCGGGCTGGTTGTAAGCATGCGTGTTCCCGATGTTGAGATTCCTCAGAGACTGACTTTGGCTGTCCACCTGGATCACCCCTCTCTTCATTTGCCTCATGACAGTCTCGTAGTCCGGAGTCGGCCGGTAAGACGGGACGATGATTGCGCTGTGTCTGTGGCTGGGGATGTAGTCTGCTCTCATGATGTCACTTCCCGGGATGCTCAGGTTTGAGGACATTGGAGATGCCTGGATGAAGTTCTGCGAGCGATTGAGGGAGTTCATGCTGTGGGCACTGCACACACTCCCGTTGGGTCCATTCCCATTCAAGTAGCTGAAGTCCATTGGACACCTATCCAAACTGGTCTGAGACCTACAGTAGAAAGTTTCTTCATTTCCATGGAAAATGCTATCTGTGTAGGACAGAGAGAGAAATGTTGACAATTTTAACCCACTGTTAACAAAACTGCAAATGCAGCTTGCACCAGTGAGACACAGCTTAGTGCACAAGTGCAAGGAATGTTTGTTTGGTCTTGGGAGCATCCTCGAGCCACTGAAATAGAACTAAAGCAAAATTACCCACATAAACATTCCCAATGCTTAGCAAAATATGGTAGGAGTTCAGATCCTTGTGGGAAACATGAAAGGGGAAAGGGAGGAAGTGTTTTTGCCTGAGGTGGCAAGGAAGAATAGAGGGGCATCTCCTCCCTCAGCATCATGCAAGGGTTCACTGCTGCCGATGCCTTCAAATTCCAGGGCTGCAAGTTTATGGTTAACCTGAAAAATTCTCTTGTCTCTTCTGTTGATATACGGCTGTCTGAGATTCAGAGCAGCAGAGGACTGTGAAATTGGAAAACCTCAATCAAAGGTTTTGAGGATCTGAAGTAACACACATTTGGGTGATCAAAGCTCAGGAAAAAAAAAAAAAAAGCAAAACAAAATGGCCAAAGAGCAAACCACCCTGCAGATGCACTATAGAATGTTAAAAACTTCAGCAAAGCATACCTGAGAGGAAGTCAAGACAGTAAAGATCATATCCTGGATCACAACTTTACTGCAGACTGTCCCTGTTGAAAATCTTGTAAGAAAAGACTAATAGCTTCCCAAATGCTGAAATCAGTTAGTTTTTTGAAAATGTAGTAAAGTCTGCTGCAAAACTAAGGGAATTTTACAATTCTAAAATTGAGAATATCCTTCACAGTAGAACAGCAGTAGCCACTAAGTCAAGTCTCCTGTAGGCAAGGAACTACATTAAATGGCTCCTTTCCAAACTTACCAAATTCTACCTTAAAAACAGTCAGACCCCACACCCCAAAACACTAACAGGTATGATTGAGAGAGCACTTCAGCTGTACCTCCCCTGAGCTGCAAGGAACAGAGCTGGCTACGTGTATTCCAAAAGGTGGGGTGGCTAAGGGTGTGAGACTCAAGCTGTTTAGGGGCTGGGCTCCATTCCCAGACTCCATCAAAGGAACCTGGCACAACCTCTTAAAGAATTTATTTGTCATGGGCGTAAAAAGAGTTAACCCTCCCTGTGTCTGTAAGGCTAACAATGCAGGCAGATGGTGGGGAAAAAGCAGCAGGAAAGGTTGTTCACAGATACAGTTTCATGGGCACGACATTATGATTTGCCCTACAGTAAAAGCTTTTTGCTGTCTCCTTTTCCCTCCCTCGGTTTCTCTCCCTGGCCCCAGATGGCACTGCCTTTGAGTACAGCCATCACACTGCCTTTAGGAATTACTTTTTCAGCTCACTGAACTGGAATACCAAGTTTAAGGTCCATATAATCATATGCAGATATTTTAGGGAAATTTGAAAAACTGAAGTTGGACTTCAAACAGAAGACTTCCTGCAACATTAACTATAAAACTGTTAGTTCTCCTGCAGCAGCAGCTCCTGTTTGACCATGATGGCATTGGAAATCTGATATAAGGCCTGGGAGCTTCTTTGCATTCACATAAAATTGAAGTACATTAAAAGAAAAATAGATATTCTCGAAATACCTTGTGAATTATGTGTTTCAGTGTAGTGTTCTCCACACTGGACATGCATAGGTGGCAGTATAAAAGGATGTTGTCTTGGCTGAAATAAAAGCACAAGGAAATAAAAAAGCATTAGAACTTCATTAGCTACGATTTTTGCAACTGAAACAGGAAAAATGGTTCTGTGCCCTTTCACTGAGTACTGCTCTTTTTACCCAGCTAAAAACACATCTTGGCAGCTCCTTATAGAACAGAGAATAACTTTCTGTAAATTGCTTGCTGTATTTTATTACAGAGCCCAAAACTGACCAGTTAAGACTCCTTTAAGTTCAACCACTTCATAAAACAACACCCACAAGTTCAGCTCTTTTAAAATTCTTCACATTTTTATTAAAAGCCCTTGCCCTCGAAGAATTAAACCCAAACCAAACAGACACCTAATCAGGACAAAAGCAGACATAGAACAAATACCAGGACTTGGGACACTGTTATATAAACAATAGGACCTCATATGGACTGAAAAGAACTCTGTAAATTACATGAACAATGAATTCCTTAGATAAAGAATTCAAGTTTACTCCAATAATATGCGCTGAAAGAATTCTTTTAACGCAAATCTCAGAGGGGCAATTCAGCATTAAATCAGCAGAATCATTTACAGAAAATAAATCAGGGCTGATGCTGTATTCCCCAGCTTTGTCCCTTGGTAAACTGAAGAGTTTTGCAATTCTGCTTTGCCATCTGCCCTGCAGTGTCCTGTCTGGTGCCACTGAGTGAAGTTTATGAAGATATTTCAATATATGAAGTAAGCAGAAAGACAAGGAAGGCACTCCTGTCTCATGAATGGCTTTCCTTAGCAGCAGAAAAAGGGCTTTTCACCCAGGCTGATTCACATAGTTCCAGCTATCAAGGAATACTGGGGATGCCCAAGGCAAAAACCCCCATATAATCTGCCTTAGCATGCACATGCACCAAATGAGCACCAGGCAAGTTTGCTAGTGAAGAGAGGGTGGGGAGGGGGTAAGATTTACATTTTCTGTGTAAATGGTGAGAAGAAATGAGAATCAAAGTTACTGAGCTCAGTATGAATTCTTGCATACGAAATAGCCGTGATAAGCCAGAGCTGGGAAATAACAAGAAATATTTTTGCTATAATAATTACTTGCAAAGGTATAAACCCCTAGTCTCCACGAACAGCCTGGGCCAAGGAGCCTGCTGCTGATGATTTTAGTAGAGGAGCTGAGGCTGGAGCTAACCAAGATGCTGGAAAGCCTAACAAATGGAGGGCAGAGGAAAAGTGCAAGGAAAGAGAAGTGACTTCTACAAAGAATGCATACATCTGGAGCAGCTTTCTTTGTGACAGATGTTATGAAAGGTATCTGCAAGAAATTTGGACTTCTTATTTCTAAGGCCCATCTGCCTCCTTTGAAAAAAGAGAACCCTGGGGTCTGCAGAACAACAATAGCCAAATTAATGATGACTTAGATTTTTTTTTTTTTTAATCAGGTAATTAAACATACCATTATATTAAGATCTCCTACACTGAGGGTTTTTTTCTGGAAAACCAACATTGCTGGGTGGTCTGACAGGAAAAAGACAGCAGAAACCATGCCAAAACCATATAAAGGGTCTTGATGTGAAAGCAAAGAACATGATCCCTAGTGAAGTGGCAGAGCCTCACCCCAAAGATTCCACTTCACTTCCCATTTGTGCCTGCTGATTTATTGCTCCACAAGACAAATGAATAGGTAGGTGTATGAAGGTATGTGCAGTTCAGACAACAGTCAGGAGGAGGTTTGTTTTTTCCCCCTCTCAAAGAGAACTGTTCCAACAAGTTAACAGAACAATTATGAAAAAGGCAGCTGAGAGTTCACCGTGAGCACTCAGCAGCCCAGTGCACTTTCCAATGGATGAGCCTGCATTCTTCCTCCTGATCTCCCTGAGACCTTGGGGATTTAAAGCTTGTTGCATGCTTATGTTTAAAACAAAGTGGCAGCAGGATTTGTTTTATTGTTTTGAAAGAGCAGATTTCCATTTTTCATATATAATTAAGGAAGCAGCTCACTTTTCCCCCTCGTGATACAACAGAGGCTGTGGCATAAAAATGCAAAGCAGAGTTCATTTTTTCCACCTTCAGTTTTTCAGAGTCATTTCCAAGGACCCAACTCACAGATACCAAAAATACTGTAAAAATGCAACACACAGCCTGTGTTTTGCATCATGACCCCTTAGAAACACCTGAACCATGGGAGGATAAAGAAATTTGGAGGCAGCTCCAGCAGCTTTCCTGCCAGTGCCTGGGAAACAGAGAGTGCAATTTTAGCTCTAATGGATTGTATACAGACACACAGGAAAATAACCTGGGTTGAAGTCTGCAAGGATAAAGCTAGCCTAAAATCAGTGCCTGCTTAAGCTTAATTTTGGGACATTTTCCCAAGCTGTAACCACACTGTGGGGAAATGTCAAGAGGACACTTGCCCACATCAGCTTTCTGACATGCAGCAAGAGGGAAATGGGCTTTTCACTCTGGAAAGGTCTATAAAATAGGTTTAACCTATACCACACATGAAAACTGGCAGCCTGCACAGAGATAATATTGCCCTCTGTCCAAGGAACCAGCAGTGCTACTGTTACAGGAATTCAGATATGTTAAATAAGATTAAAAAATACTGACATGCTAGATGTTAAAATTTAATCCAAAAAAGAGTTTCTTTAGAATGGATGGGAGAAAAAAAAACACAACTCACACATGATTTTTTTTTTTTGTAAATATTTCAGAAAAAAATGACACAGTTTTGTCAGAATGTTAGCATTTCTGGAGATTAGTTAAATAGAAATAAAAACAATTTAAGAAAAAACTCTACAACAAGAACTCACAGTCCCGACTGGTTCTAACAGTTTAACTTAAATTAACAGTGACTTCACTCACAAAATAGGGTCTTAGCCCAAGAAGATGGAAATTTTAAGTAGTCTTTACACAAAAACATGAGGATTGAAGAAATGTGAAATGTAACATTATGTAATGACTAGATTTGATGCATAGAGCAGAAGGCACTTCAAATTCTTTCTAGAGGATTATTTTCTCTACATATCGAAATAACCTCAATCCAGCAGAAAAATATGCTCAGTTTCTGCAGGGCAAATAAAAATATAGTGCCTTGAAGACTGTAATTTTTACTCCTCAGTGGTGATATAACCCAGTTAATCAATCTGGGCAGACACACCCTCGCAACTCATTCCAATCATATTGCCAACAAGAAATGAATTAATGGGCTTATTTGAAATTCAGAAAGCAGTTCATCTTACACAACACCTCATCCCATTAGAAATGGCAGAGATATTCTGAAAGCCCTCACAGTGGCACCTACCAAGGATGACCTGCTCCAGGTTGGCCGCCGCCGGATGGGAGGAGGAGAATTTGATTGTCTGTGGGGAGAAAAGAGAAATGATAGAAAACCACAATATCTCAATTCTGAGTCAAATTCTGAATGG
Organism: Sitta carolinensis; assembly: GCA_032173965.1. Classification (NCBI taxonomy): domain Eukaryota; kingdom Metazoa; phylum Chordata; class Aves; order Passeriformes; family Sittidae; genus Sitta; species Sitta carolinensis. The sequence goes on from JAVUNC010000019.1 coordinate 1,856,044, forward strand.
GAAAAACAAGACGTGGAAAATCTGTTCGTATTGCTCATTACTGAGATTTTCAGATATATGAATAAATGAAAATAATTCAGGCTCTCCTGTAAATACAGGAAAGGTTCCCATTCCAAGCTATACATGCCTTTTGTTCATTATCCTGTTTGGCTCACGTAGAAACACAAGAAAGAAAAATACTGCTTTAAAATGAATTAAACAAGACTCTTCAATAAAAAACCTGAACATGGCACACAGCTACAGTCTCAGGTGAGTTAATGTGAACATTAAAACACAGACAATCTTATGAAATTGAGAGCAGTCACTCCAAAGCAATGCACACAGATCAGAAAGAAAAGGAAAAAAAAAAAAAAACCAACTGGTTAGCCAATACTAGCAGAGCCACATAAAATGTTAGAGTAGCCAGGTGCAGGGGAAGGAACAAGGAATGTAGGAGGAAAAAAAAAAATAAGAGGAAGGGAAAGAAACAAGTTGAAGGAGGTAGAAATATAGTGCTTACGTGAAGAGAGGAAAGGTGGAATTTGTCCTCTTACAGTTTCTGATCTGGTGAATGATGTTATGTGTGATTAGAGGAAAGGCACACAGGAAAACAAACAACTATCATTTTAACACAGAGGGCAGGAAAATTATTTGGCTAGAAAACACACACTGGCATATGCTGTCATCAATATCTGTAGCTCTAGCACACAAGCTTAAACCACATGAGACCCTGGTAGGGAGGGCAGTGCTAATGACAAAAATACATTGAAACTTGTTATTTCACTCTTTCACTTTGTGACATTACCCTCATTAGTCCAGATATTTGCAAGCTGCCTGGGAAACTGCTGCATACAACACCTTCACAAGACCCCCACACTTTTGGTTCAGTGTTTAGGAAGAAACATGATCAAAAGCCATGGCTTCTGCAGCCTGGGTTAGGACTGGTAACTGAAAGTTCTCTCTGTTGACCCCAACAAGCAGCTTCAAAGGGGAAATATCCCAAGGTGACAGACTGTGGTATTTTGTTTTCTGTCTTGACTGTCACAGGGGAAACAATCAGGAGCTCCCTTTGAGTTCAGTCCCTCTGTAACCACTAAAACCGAATTTAATGTTGGACTATTGAAATCCATTATACACTGCTAAGAAATGTCTTTTCCAGTCTTCCACTCACCTCCTGGGAACTGTAAGCAACATGTAAAACCTAACCAACATCTTTTTTCTGTAGGTGTAAAGCTCACTCAGAGCAGTTCACCTCACAGGACTCTCCCATACTCTAACTCACCATATGTTAATATAATGTGTGCACATGTGAAAGACCTTCCAATCTTCCCCTCATCATTTTGGCTTTATTTTCCAACAGATGGCATTACCCAGCTGAACAGATGGGATGTCCAGCTCTAACTAGAGCTGTTGATGGAGATGAGACTTCTTCATGGTAAGTTTTGCAAGAATTTAATGTTCTCTTCTATACACGCCCAGCACACCATGAAAATTCCTCAAAACTCTAACCTTTTGAAAGCCAAATTTATCTCAATCTGAAAATGTGTGCTGATGCAAACAAAACATCTCAGGTAAGAAACAGACATTTGAATTAAAGCTAATGAATTCCTCCTTCAGTTAGAAGGAATCCACCTATATGAGAGGACTAGCTCAAGGCCAGTTTCTAAGAAAATGCTCAAAGCAGAGCCTAAAGGAGACTCCAGGTCTGGATTTACAATCTCTGCTGTGCTGTGGCAGTACAGATTGACACACCTGGGTGTCCTCCCTCGTTCAGCATGCATAAGAGGCAGATAAATTAACCCTGCCCAAACCAGAGATGACATCCTGCCCAAACCAGAGGATGACATCCTGCCCAAACCAGAGGATGACATCCTGCCCTTTCCAGCACCCTTAGCTGCTGGGTGGGCAGTGCATCTGCTGCATCACATTTTGACAGGATAACCCATGTCACCTTTCACTCCAGTTTAGGCCAATACTCTGGGCTACCAACAGCAGACACCAGAGCCTTGGATCCAAAATTCCCTGTAGGATTTGGCCAATTGGGGAGCATCAAAGTTCACAAGGCTCAGAATGAAATTTCATTCTCCGTTGCCTGCTTCTGCTGTTGGTTTAAACGAAGCAGGATAAAAAGAGAAAGGGGAAAAGAATAACTGACATATGTCAGTAGGGAAAAAAAAACCCAAACAAACCCTGAAAACCAAACAAAAGCCAGACATGCCAAAACTCAGACCAATTCCAAAGCAAGGTGTCAGAAAACAGCAGTGAAGCAGGAGTACTTACTCTGTGCAGATTTTGTTCTGTTTGTAAAACTTGTGTCTTGATGCAAACAGGCGGGAAATATATTTGGCATTTTCAAGATCATCCTTTAAAAATGAGAAAAAAATAGGAAAAAAAAAATATTTCGTTATTCTTACCAAGAAGTGACAAAAGTTGTTTGTTTGTTTTTTTTTTAATCCAGTTGCAGGAATGCTGGTAAGATCTACCATGTACATAATTTGGCTGCCAAGAACACATCCAGTGGTCTCAAGAGCATTCAAGGCACAGGATTACTGAAAGCAGTGTGTGCATTTACACACTGCCACTTCACTGCTAAGGGGGGACTGCAGCAGTACAAGGGCTCAAGCCTGCTGGTCCAGTTTCTACACTGGCCTTGGTTCAGGGAGATGTGATTTTAATCAGCACAGAACAGCACCATGGCCCTCTGAGTTCCAGCATGTGCACACACAGTAGCTCATGCCCAGTTGGTACTTATGCTGCTGTAGTTATGCCATTCAAAAAGTACTTCAGTATTTCTGCAGACTTCCCAGCTTAGGATATTTCAGGGCACTTGGAAGAAAGTACATAAATTAGTACCTAAATGAAGTTAATTTCTCTTTCTGCATAAAGTGCAACATGAACTGTGAGGGGGGTGGTGCTATGCAAGTGAGCCTCTTTGGGAAAGTGGAATTTTAAAGGTTTATTTTTACATAAGGAGCATTCATGATGACACTGATCAGATTTTTTTCTTACTGTGTGAAAGAGTACATTCTCTTCTTTGTTGATCAACTCTAGAACAATTGAAGACTTGTTATGAGCAATATTCCCAATGTCATTCCACCTGCAGAGTAAAAAAATGCATTGGAGTTTGCCAACACATACATTCAAACATTTCACAAACACAGTAAGAATCCCTTAGTCAACATCAGCCTCATTTTATGGGAAAGGTTTTCAGTAACTTTTTGGTGAAGAAACCTGGTCAGGAAAATAAAGAAATCTTGTTCTGATTAAAAGTGAAAGGATATTCAGCTCTTAACCCAAAGCAGCAGAATTAAAAGCTCTCTTTAAAAACACAAATTTGAAGACTCACAATAGAAAACACATTAATGATAACCATTTTACTGAACTGTGGCATTTTGGAACTGATTATTTAGCCACATGCAATAGAATTACTTTAAGTGCCATTCCTGCCCAAATGCTGTTTCCACCTTTCATTCAGTGCCAGTTCTTGCTAGAGAAGGTTAACTTGACAACATGGTTATGTAGGCTATGCATACCATGTTAATATTCTGGCTTTATGTTTGCAATCTTTTATTTTTTTTTCCCAAGTAATTGTCAGGTTGCCCAAGATCTGAGTTATAATCTTCTCACAAATAGCTGACAGACATTTGCCTATATTGCATGCAATCCACGGGGATGGAAAGGACTTGTTTGTTCTGTTTGCAGCATGCATTCCTCTTCATGTCATGGCAGGATGCTTGCAGTGCATATTTCCAAAGAGTAAGAATCCAGCACCAATCATATTTCTACATGTAAAGAAACTTCTTGCTTTTGTCACCTGGCCCAATTAAAGAATTATCTAATTCCTTCTCAAAATTGCATATGCAAAGCATCAGCTATGGGGAAAAGGGAGCACTAACATTTTTTAAGCTGACTAATGAAAGCTCTTTTAAGGCAACCCTCCCCCCAGAATTCCAGCTGAAGTCTGATATAAGCTTTAGCTACTGACTGAAAAATCAGTGCACCTCAAAACCCACAACTTTTAGGCTGCACAAAATTCCTACTCCAATCACAGGGATTAGTAAAAATCCACTTCAAGTAAACAGCAACAATAATAGAAATACCCACTAGAAGAGCAGCCAAGAAGGGCAAAACTATCCTCCCTGGAATCATGGAGATTTCTAGCAACATCTTCATCCAGAACAAACCCACAAAAGAAAGTTAATGGAGAAGGCATTCTTATTAACCAAAATAAACTGCAGAAGAAACAATGGAGTGACACAGCCACGATTTTCAATATCATGGAATGAGAAAGTTCAACATTTTTTTTTAAATGGGGAGCCTAAATGTGGCAACCAGATTTTCAGAAGTGTTGAGCTCTTAGGCTGCCAGCTGTGAGGCTTAACAGATTTGCATTCAGAAGCATCAAAGAAGAAGACAAAGACAAGAGAAGAAAAGGGATCAAAGTCTTGTAAACTAGAACAAGATACATGACAGGCTACTACAACTTTCTTGCCATCCAGCCCATTCAGAAACATCAGAAATTATTCTTTATCTAATCTCTTTGGGCCAAGAGATCAATCCTGAAAACAGCAAGGTTACTACTCCTTAGTTAGAGGATTCACATATGCAAGTAAGGAAAAAAATCCCACATGCAGAGCTCTGGAAAGAAACTCCTTTAAATACAAAAGAACCTCATTTTTACCTATAAATCACAGTTGTCCTTCCAATTCTGTTTTTTATGAAGATGCCCATGAAGAAAATACCAAGGTGTATATCATTTCCATGGTTATCCTGCAGAGAAAGGATAATAAATTTAATATAATAAAGAAACCAGTCAATATGTTTATATATTGAAATATATATAAGAGAAATGCTTGCTGTAGTACCAAAGAAGCCCTTCAGTGTGGATGAAGGACTAACCTATATTTTGCTGCTTGATTAGACTCTTGATTTTCATTATTTCACAGCAGTTAGCACTTAATGTGGATTCATTGTGCTGATTAGTGAGAACAGAAGGATAAATGAGCTCCACTCTCTTAAACACCATGCAGACCACAGCCTGGCATTTATTGTATAATATCTCACTTTGTGACTACAGCTACCTAGGGACTGCAGGAATACCAAAAGCAACAGTTCTCTTTGACAGTCAGGGTATTTCTCCAGACATCTATTAAAACATGCACAGATTTCAGAACACCACACCTGGAGATGGAATCCCTCTCAAAAGCTCTACCCTTCACACTTCCTCCTTTAAGGACTCCACGTAGGAGTTCACAGCACATCAACCCAAAAAGTGCTTCCATCTCTGTGCAGATACATCCTCCACTGATTTTCAACTGTTGGTTTAAATATTCAACTGCACATAAAAACAATGCAAAAATAGTGGGCTCTCAGAAGTCCCACTGTTTTTGCATCTACCCATGTCTCCTTGTAGGCTCCTGTTTGAGAACCTCGTGCTCCTGATCCATATTGCAATCAGTTTTCTGAAAAAACCTTTTCCTTCTCTTGGCTACAAAAGCTTAGTACTGTGGACAAAGAGGTTTCTCTACATTTATCAACAGGCAGGAGCAGTTCCCCCCCAGCTGCACACACAGTAATTGAGTCACACTTTAAAGTGGTAACTCCTTAACACCACGAGTGTGGTTAGGAAGCAGGGCTAGAAGAAAGGATAAGAGAGAAGTTCATGCACTGTGCCTGCAAAGTGTAGAAACCACCAGGTGCCCCTGCAATTTAAGAGACCAGGTTAGAGCTGTTCTCCTGGCCTGGCTGTGCTGGATGCTCAGAAGGGAACGATGGAGTCTCTGTTTAACTTCTGCAAACAAACCATGGCTGGCAATTCGTCCACAAGCCAAGAGCCAGCAGTTCAGTCTGAAGGGAGGACAGCACATTCTTCTGCCTTGTGCCACAGGGATTTTACAAGGCAAAAAGATTGAGAATGGATGGGGGGAAATGTATGTATTTGTGTATATACAAGTACTTATAACTACGTGCGTGCGTGTACACACACAGATACCCACAGGGAAAGAAAGACATGTATTTCTAATAACATTTTCTACCAGGAAAAAAAAAGAGAAACCTCTCATTTTTCCCTTTGAATGCAGTTCTGTTTGTCTCCATGGCCAGCATGCCTTGATGCAAGGCTAACACCTTCCTGCCATTTTGCAGAGCACTCAGTCCACTCTTCACACTTACCTTACTGACACATGTAATAATATCTAATGACACTTCCAACAAAGAAATCTTTTGCAGTTGTATGCAGCATTATTCCAAATGCATATGAATGAAATTAAAGATTTCATTCATTGGCAATAAACATTTTTTTTTTTTTGGTGGGTTGGAAGTCTTTGCCATTCAGCTCCTGCCCTCCAAGCCAATTCTGAGATTGGCACCAAAGGATCAATTTTGACTTTGGCCAGAAGCTTGTTTTGTTTGGTGTGTGTCTGCCTTTGTTTTTAAATTCCAAGTTATCTTCAACTAGCAGGAAAAGCACTCACAACCCACCACTTAGTGTGGCTGGGTAGGTGAGCAAAAAGAAATGGGGCATGTTTGGAACAGCAGTTTTTAGTTTCTCAACACAACTTGATCATGGCAGCCTGTGCTCCATAGGGCCACACATCCAGATTATCCATGGCAGAATGGGACTTCCAGTGAAGGGAAAGCAACTGCAAATGCAAAGTAATCCCTGAAATTCCCCCTTATTAAAAATGCATGGAGGACCCCTGTGCACATACAGGAAACCAAGGAAAAGTGAAGCTAATGCTTGGTAAGTAGCAGCTTAGAAAGACATGAAAAGGTCTCATTTTCCTGTCCTGTTAAAGATGACCAGAGCTGAGACTCATTTGCCAAGGCCACTCTCCCATAGACAGCACACAAAAGGGAAGCAAGGAGCATCTCTTATTCCTGAGAGCCCAGCCCAGAACACAGCAACCTCTTCTGTCACGAGGATTTTCATGGAACAGAAGCGGCACTGTAAGCCTAAGTAAGCCTCATGTTGCAATGTCCATTCAAACCACCAGCAGCCATCCCACTCTCTGGAGCAGTGAAACAAGTCCTGTCTCTTTTGGAACAACATGACTTTGCACACAGACCAAAGGCTGCTGCTGAGTTCTGCATGGTTTGATTCCGAGGTTCCTTTGCAATAGACACTGACATACCTTCACAGGGAAAATCTCCTGTCCAAACCCATCCAGCCGTTCCACTTCATTGATGTACATCAGCTCAGCCTCTGCTGCTGTAATGCCACTGCAATTGATTAACAGAAGGCAGCAAATAGTTCAGTATTACACACACACACACACACACAAATAGTAGCAAAAAACCCGTGTGAGCATCACAAACCACGTGAGAAGACACTTTGGAAATGCTGCCTAGGAATGCACAACACAAAGCTAACAGTCAACATTAGGGTCATTATCAGCAGGGGGTGAAATTTTACTAAATGTCACTAAGCTGAGGTACAAAGCACAGTTCAAATGATGGGAGGAACAAACAGAACTGGTCACGTTACTCAGCTCCTTCCACACACATCAAATCTTTTCCAAGCTTTATTAAACCGTCAGGCTGGGGATAGTTTGGGATGGACAACTTGAACCATAGGGGTGCTAATCTGCCTGAATATTATACAAGGCCACTGGAGCTTCTTAAAATAACTTAAAAGGAAAGACCTACATTTTCAAGTTGGCTGTTCAAAAACACAGGCACTAAATCCAAAAGTTGAACAGATTCTCTTTCATAAGAGAGAACAAACCAGCTGAAAACTTTTACACACGTGTCTACACATGCTCCTGTCACAGCTCAGGAATTCAAATAGATTTCAGTTCTCAAAAGCAGGTCAGAATAGATTGCAGGGTGCTCCAAAAGAAGGCCACTATTAATTTTCCTCCACTTTTCTCCTCCTTACCACAGCTTACAAACAGAAATATAGGAACCAGACAAATACCTGGGAGAAGGGAGGTGGAATACGATCTACCTGCTGAAGTGAGGGGAAGTATTTGCTCTTTGTGTTGCAGAAATAGCACTATAGAGCACAGCAGGTGGGAAATCTTTCCTTTCAAGTCTGTGAGTTAACCAAGATCACACAAGCAGCCCATGGCAGGGAGAGAACAGACCCAGGCCTGTTCGTGGCCGCCTTGGAAGCTTTTCCTTTGGCTGCATCAAAGGCCCAGGCTTGCATTGAAACTCAAAACTGAACAGCCTTCGACTCAGAGACTGCTATTTGTCCTTTTGCAAGCACTCTCTCTCATGTAATGGGGAATGCAGCATCCTTCACACAATATTCCTATTGCATATGATGTGTGGGCACTGCCATTTTCCCCATAACAGCACTCGAGAGGTTTGAGCACTTCCACCACTGAAACACCTGGACAACATGAAAGATGCCTGCTCACAAAGAAGGGTTTTTTTGCTGAAGCACTAATGCACACACTCCTAGCTCATTAACTAGTAACACTGTACTGTGTCTTCTCCTTGAGATTTCAAACCCAATTCCTGTTATTTTCATTTCCATTACACTGAGAGCATTTGAATCCCCCTCCTCTTGAAAGAGATCCTTGGATCACCACTAACCAAGTCACAGGGTCTTTCACCATCAGGATTTAAATGAAATGAAAAAGAGAAAGGAGTCTACTCCATAGCACAAGTAGTGTTACACATGCCCATAAACCTTAGGGTGTAAATGCTTGTTTATTTGGGATTTAGTTCCTCAGCCATTTTGTGTATACAAGAGGCAGATAATCTTCTGTGATAGACTAATTAAAAATCCAGTGACACAAAGCATAATAGCAGCATGAAGATAAGCTAGTTAAACACTGCCAGGAATGCATGGGGAGGCAGGGAGGTACTAGAACAATGAACAAATTTTATTTTTTTTTTGAAATAGCACAAACCTGATCATGTCAAGCTCACCTGTGAGTTCGGTGTTCCTGAGCAACCTTTTGAGTCAGCTCCTCCAGGACAGCTTCATCCTGGGTCCAATCCTGTAAGAACATGAAGCATCATCAAAAACTAGTCAAGCAAAGAGAGAGAGGATGAAATGACAGCCAGAAATTATGACAGCAGATATGACTACAAGGCTTGTAGTTACAGTGAGAGAACCTATCGCTGACTGCATCGAAAATTCAAAGCATGGGATGCTGAAAATATGTGAGAACACAAAACTCCTATTTTTTTATATCTTCTTTTGAGAAGGTAAAGAGATACCATTAACAATAGGGGTAAGGTCCTCATTATTCCAAAACAGAGAACAGAATATAGAGCACAGATAAAGGACCTATTCCTGGATAATAACAAGTCCTTAAAAAAAATCAGAAATCTACAAAATAATATATACTTTTAAAAAACAGTCTGAAATAATACACAGACCATAAAAAATGAATTCAAGAGTATTTTTTGTCCTGCAGCATACAGGTACTCCCTTCCTCATGTGAAAGGCATTGAGAGTTTGGTTACTTCTTCAAATATGCACTAAAACCTACTTTTTGCTTGTGACACATTTCTGAGCAGAAATTTTTACACCCTCCAAATTTAATAATGAGCCGTAGAAACAATTCTGAAATAATTGTGAGCAACTTAATAAAGGAAGTCTCCTCATAAATTCGAGGCCAGCAAAAGGAAGCTGCATAACTTTCTTGCAAAACCTCCAAGTCCTTACTTTTATTTAATAAAGCCTTAAGGCTGCATGCAAGGTACTCAAACACTCTGCTGCTTGCTCAGTGGGGCCCTCCCCTCTGATATTTGCTTCTGCCACAGAAAAATGTGAAAGTGGTAGCGTGCTAATGAAAAATGGCATGGTACATGCCTATGCACAGCCACACACCTGTGGGCTGTACTGTGTACATAACTTTGTTCTTTTCACTGCTCAAGAAACGCCATCTGCCACACACTGCAGCCTCACAGGATCAAACAGTGTCAGCTGCCCCTCCCTCAGCCACCAGCTCACTTCACTAATGAATTTATAGCAATGTTCTCAGTGGAGGGTTTTTTCTCTGCCTCGAATTCTCCAGCTTGCTGAGGGACTCGTTTGTATCTGCAGCACTTTAGCCACTGTTACTGAACTTGCAGCAAAAAATATTTGCTGTTAGGTTATCCATCCTCCCCAGAGCAGAAAAGAGAAATAGTTAAAGAAATGTCTAAAGAAATAGTTGATTTAAGAGTAGGCTTTTGAAGGGGTAGGGAGCAGACACTCTGCTGATCTTCTTAAATTTAGCAATGGTTGCTTGGGTGAAAGACAAAATATCACAAAGCAATGGTAAGCATGCAAAACAGGAGAGAGCTGACCACACCACACAAAAACAGAGACATGGGCCCCAAGAGTAAACTGCTGAACTGCAGGGAAATGAACCATCTGGAAGCTCATCTAGAGGCCTAAAACCTTCCCTACTTTTTTTTCTGAATAGAAAAATAGCACCAGTGCATCCCTGTCAGTGTCCAAGGCTGGATGGGGCACTGGGCAGCCCCAGCAGGTGGGAGGTGTGTGTCCTTCCTCATGGCAGGGAACTAGATGATCCTTAAGGATCTAAACCACTTCATGATTCATTTTGTACTGAAAGAACTTTGCAGAAGTTCATTTACACAGACGCCCTGACAGCAACACTTTTCTTCATGTACATTTTCAGCCAACTTCTTTCCCCTTGGGCTGTCATACAGGACTTCATAAGCCATCAACTACTCACAAGATAATCAACTATCTATCAATAGATAACCAAAGAAATCCTGCTTCACAGAGAAGATAACAGAAGTTTATTAGTGAAAGGTTACTACTGAAGCCACATTTCACATGTGCATTCCACACAAAGCATATTCACATCTCTGTACATTCCCTTCTTCCTTCTGATTTTTTCAGATCATACTGAACTATCTGGTGGCTCAAAATCTCACTTTCACTCCAAGGCACCATGCAGATGTCATCTTTTTGGACTTAAGCTGAACTGTCCACTGCAGTGCCTGTACCAAGAGCTTGGGTGAGTGGGATGAAATGCTTCTCAAGCCTTCAAATTACAGTGAGATGAATCATTCTCCCTCTCCACTAATTGCAGAGGGAAACCAGATGCCTTAACTTCCAGGCAGCTACACTTAGGGCATGGGAACCCCACCCTGCTTCCAAATATTTTTTTTTTTCCAGCTAGAAAGAATTCCATGATCTTTTATATTTATGAAGCTTACACTAAAAGCTCATGCTGATGGACTTGTTCATCTAAGACAAATCCAGCCTTAGCTTCAAAAGACATTTGGTTTTTTTCTTCTCTAATTCATCCTCTCAGGAATCTCAATGTCACAGACTGCAAGTGCTTGGCATTTGTCACCAAATTTCCAACATCACTAGTGATCTAAGCTCCTTCCCTAAGCATTCAAGTTATCTGCTATTTTCCAAATGTAAACCAAATTTACAGCAAATGTTCCCTGGAGGACATTTTGTGATTCAGGCTTCACTTCAGTGCCATAGTCAGCTGATGTAAATCCCCATTCTCTTCAGGAATGGCTGCATGGTTTGTCCTGTGACACAACATTTACTACAGCAGCAGCCCTTAGGTCCCCTTGCTGCTGCTAATCCCACAGTACACCTAATATACACCTTTGAAAACAGCTGCAAATTCTTCCTTGATTCAAAGATGTCTGTTTCTTTGTGGGCACCTCCTCCCAATGGAGGCTCAACAGGAACAGAAAATGTTCTGACATTCCACAGCAAAGTATCATTCAGCTGCAATCAAGTTTTGGGGAGCAAATTTTGCTTCCACTAGTCCAGCACTGGTGCTTTTATGCTGCTATCAACAAAGCCATCTCTGAGTCAGGGAGAAATAATTCACCAAAGACCACAAAAGAGAGGGATGAGGAACTCACCATAGGAAACAAGACATATTCTCGGAGGAAGTCATGAGATTCAAACTGATTATAGTCTCCAAAATCCGCTGGGAAAAAAAAAAAACCAACACAATTACTCATTTTGGCACTTTCCACACATGTTAGGACCACACTCAACCTTTGCACAGATGCTGAATTTCAAGTGGGCGAGTTCTCTCTGAAGCCACAGCCCAGCATAAAGACTTTTGCTTGTACTTTAGCTTTTAACATGGAGGTCTGAAAATAATAGTGCTATTACCAGAGATCAAGTAACAGCCAACAAGTAATTTCTTTCTTTTGATCCCTAATATAATGACCATTTGCAGTGCTTAACCATCAGGAGTGCAAGAGTTTGTTTTTCTGTAGGCTCCTGGAACTCATACCCCCATTAAAAAAATGCTGGGATTGTTCAGCCTCTTTACAAATCATGCACACTTTTACTCCTCCACCATTTCCAACCCTGACCAGGCGAAAATAAAGAAAATTTAACCTAACTCTGCTACAATTCTACACGGCAGAGCAAGAGATTAATTTTACAGCCTATAAAGGTTAAAATCCAGCAGTCGATTTTATTATAAATTGTCAATAGCCAGCATGGGGGCAGGTTTATCCTTCTGCAGAAAACCCAGCAGTGCAGGCACTGTGCTGGTTTAACTGACTGGCCCACACCTTTCTGTTCACTTTCCCCTTCCACATGTCTCCAAAAGATACTCATCTCCAGGTTGACATTCACTCCAATATCAGGCTGAGGATTCTTGTCTAAATGTCCTTGAGACTGTGGAGTTTTTGAAATGCTTCCTAAAGGCTAAACTACATTAAAAAACCCCACCAAACAATGCCTATATTTATCTATCTGTTAAATATAAAACAGCTTATATCAAAACAGTATCTTGCCAGGAGCTTTTTATTTTATATTAATCGAACAGGATCAAACACCATCTACAAGATTCTCATATTATAGGAGCTGGAAATCCCCACCATAAATCATTTTATCTAAACATTCTTTCAAAGCTTCTAGACAATTTCACTTATTGCAGGATGCCAAAAATGCAGTTTCATTTTGTTTCTACCTCAGAGTTATGTTTTAACATAAACAGAAAGAAATCAAAACGGGCATGAAACAGAGTCTGCAAGTTTAAAAGAAATAAGTATTTCAAATACCTTTGGTTGCATCACATGCAAAGGACAAAGGAAGTAATACAACATCAGGAATAGGAGGATTGACTCACTCTCAAATTTAGGAAAAAACTCCAAAAATACAGTGAAACATACTCAGTATCTAGTCAGACCTAACTTACACCCTGGAAAAATCTTCATTTAAGTAAACTAAAAGCTTCATTATGGAATTTTATACACATATTTCCCTTTATTAGCCAAACATTTCAAGATTTAACAGGAAACATTTTTCCTTCAATTTTTCACAAAGCCATAAGACACAAACCCAGCCTTTCTACTGCTCCAAAGAAAGATCATACAAGCATTTATCACCATTGGACCTTTAATTGGCAAGAATCAGATCCTTGTGTTTGTTTTTTACACTTCCCACTCCTCAGAGAGCATGCAGAGAACATCCCTGCTGGAACTCTGCCTCAAGTTCTCATGGTCATTTGTGGATAGACTGAAATTTTATCCAAATTCAGGGCTTCTTCCTCTGCACATATCCATTATATGACCCCATTTTTATTGATGTCCTTAGGAGTCTCGGAATAAAAATCAAGTTGTAAGAAGCAGTTTATTATTAACTTACAACTCACATAACAATTAGGGTCATGTGTTCTTTCATACTTTTCTAGCACTCTACAGCAAAATGAGTTTTTAATTAAAGGTAAAATTAAAGCTGCTGCCATGCTCTTTGATGCAATTTGCATTTCAAACCCCAGAACATGAAGCAAATTCATTACTGCAAAGTACTCCGTGGTCAGGGCTGGAAGAACTGGAGTTTTGTTGGGATTTGCTTGCATGGGTTTTAGAAGCAGGAAAGTTGAGCACTGTGATGTGGTGCCTCCCTCCCTCCCTCCCTGAGGCTGTGAGTGTTTCATCCATGGCAGTCCACCCATGCACTTTGGAATCGATTGGAAACCCAGCTGCTGGGAGGAGGAGTCACACAAAGCCTCAGTGCCCAGTCTAGGAGAAGGGGAAACCAAAAGAGCCATCCCTGGATTCCTGGACAAAGGCCATGGGGTCACATCACCCTACCTTGCACTGCCAGGCCAGCCAGTCGAATTCCCTGCTCAAAAGAGGAGATCAGTCGCCCATCAAGAACATCCTTCTTCACCTGCAGGTAATACTGATATCTAGGGAAAAAAAAATAAAATAAAAAAGGAGCACAAATGAGCACAAATTTCAATATCTGTATGCTTGCACATTTCCTACAGGAAAGAAAAAAAGAAAAGGTTATAGAAAGGAAGGAAAAAATCACCCCAGACAGGTCAGGCTGTTGAGCAGCAGGTCTGTACCCAGCTTCAGAAGCTCCACATTACCACAACAAATCAATATGATCCCTCCCCGGGCAGTGCTTCCAGAGGGATGAAGGGGAAAATAAAAGGTTCTAGTTTGTGTTCCCCAGACCACAGAGAAGAGGGGTGACTGTGAAGATTACCTCTTCTGTACATTTTTTAGAGGTTACTGGAGACCATACCATCCCCACTGCAAAAATGGGCTTTTCCACTTTGCTTCTATTGTTTTTGCTCTATTGTCACCATGTTGACTGAAGAAGCAGAATTTTAGCTCTACACTTTGGTCTGCTGATTTACCTTAAACTACAGCCCACATAAAATTTTTTAATTGTCATTTTTCATGTGTAAGGATGACTAAGACACACAAACCAAGCCAACACAGCTTCTGGCACGGTTCATGTGTGCACTCAGCCTCATGCTCCCAGCCCCTGGGTGATCCAAATTAAGAACCTCCAAACCCAACAAATGGGCATTTTCAGGCTGTGAGCAGCCAGAGCAACCTGGCTGCAGCTGAAACAGGTGCAGAGGTCACTGCAGCTCCATGCCTGCTCACCCTCTGAAACTGAAAGTGCAGGGCATCCACTTAAAATGCCCTGGATTTAAGAAATAATTGCTTGAGAAAAACTGGGATGGAAAGAATTAGAACACAAGCACACCAGCCAGTCCCAGAGCCTGCAGGCTCTGCAAGGAGCAAACTCCTAACTGTGCTCAGCTACAGCCAGCACACCACATCTGACCTTGCCTCTGACCCTCCTGGCAAAGACACTGCTCTGTTTTGGAATGTAATTCACCTTCCCAGTCCCAGCAGAAGGGAGAACCACTGCAACATCACCCACAGAACAGGAACTGTGCTCCCTCAACTATGCTTGCAAATTGTGTTGAGGTATAAGAAAAATATAATCTTATTTAAAATGCTCAGGTTTGGCTTTCACACAGCCTAATGAAGATTAAAACTTGAGGGGATTTTGACTGAGAGAGGCAGGCTGAAAAGTATCCTGCTCCTCAGCCTGAGCCCTGTGCCTCAGCCCCAGGTTTCACACTTGCTTAGGCCAAGAGACAAATCAGCTTCTTTCCACTGCTTTGCAGTGACCAAATCCTAACTCTGAAAACATGCATGCTTTCACAGAAGCTTGACACAAGCTGCTTTATCAGCTATGAGGGTGAGCAAGTGTTTGATGAATTTGCTCTTCAAGACTCATAGTCCCAAACCCAGCTATTGGGGGCCATGCTACACATACACACGAGTTATGCCTTCCAGTCTAACAAGGAGAGTGAAATCCATATCTGCCATAAAAATAAGGCTATGGGCAAAACAAACACATTATTAAGAGATTGCATGAGACTCAAACCAATGTCAAATCTTATACTGACATCCTGGCTGTACAGAAGTCAAGAATGTCACCAGACATGATTTCAGCCACAGTGTCCACCCAACTGCACACAAATCACAGGAAGAATTACTTAGGTAAGCACCAACAAAACACAATGCCAATGCAGTTCCTGTAGTAGCAAATATTACAACCCAGGCTTTCAAAAGAAACATTGCTGTGGGGTTTGAGTTGCCATTTGACTTGCCATAGGAATATGGTGTAAGCAAGGAAGGAAATTGCTTAGTTTAGAAGAAAATATTACACTGCCTTGGATAGTGTAGAACACTCAAGAACTGTCTCCACAATTATCCCCCCAACACTGTCTTCAACCTATAGCTGCCAAAATCAAAAAGATAAGACCTTAGATATTATAAATGTTGGGGCAGAGCACAAGCACTGTTACACACTCACACTCACAGCTACACACTCTCACTCACAGTTACACACTCACAGACAGCAGACAGGTCCCACAATCTGGAAAAGGTCTCTACAGGTGTTTCACTTGATCCTCAGGAAGGGGTCACGCTTAAAAATCTTATTAGGAATATCCTACAACATGATGGGTTGGGTTAGAATGGACTTTAAAGATCATCTAGGGAGTTTAGGACTTAGTATTTGTTATATATTGTAGATTGACATGCAGTAAGAGGTTAAGGGGTGTACATAATGAGTGCTCTGATATTAACTAGTGTATCTGACAGGAAAAACATCTCATGGAGAAAGTTAGGCAGACAAACAATCTCACTGAAATGCAATCACCCACTGTGGCTCTGGCACCTGTAGCAGTGGAATTGCCAAAATAATGTGAAGAAGATTGAGGCAGAAACCTGTGGTTGGTACCTGCTTCCTATTGCCCCCTGGACTGCCAGTGCCCTCCACCTCTGACATGTCATTCCATGGGGTCCAAACAAAGCATGGACTGGGATGGCTGTCCCCAGGCATGGACTGGGGTGGCCAATTCCAGGGTCAGGGCAGAGGAGGATCCCCTGGAGGAAGCTCCTCCAGAAGGCTCTAATAACCCCAGCAGCCACAGCTGCATGGCTCAGCCGTGCTGCAGAACTGTGGTCAGGCTCCCTGCCCAGCCAACGGAGAGGAGCAATTGCCCCACATTCTGTCAGGGATTTGAGGCTCCTCCATCTGAAATTAAATTAAATGCTGTTATTATATGACTGTGCTAACTGAGACTGCTCTTTGTTCGCTTGGATTGCAGAAGGAGATCTATAATTTGAGGGGAATCAAACATTTTAAAAATGTTTCAGCTGTAGATTCGCTGAGGAAAGCTGTTCCAGGACAGTAGATAAAAACCTGCATTTCATAAGCCTTCCATTAGGAGGTTTAGTTGGGAAAGCATATGGAAAGTGAACAAAAGAGAAGTTTGCAATCTGCACCCCCAGATAATAAAAGACAAAAATTTCAAAATTAAGATTTACGAAGCTTTAATCACAAACAACCCATCCTGGCATACCAGAGGAGTGCAGGGCAGCAAAGACACCACCAGAGCTGAAATCTCTCCTCTTCATTGCTCACTTTGGGTTAAACATTACTAGCAGAGCCATTGTGTATTTAATATAATAAAGGCTACTGCAGTTTGCCAGCCTGTAGCTAATTCCAAAGGGAATGGGAGTGGACAACAAGTCTGAACAAAGCCATCTTTGTCAGGGTATCATTTCCCACAACTCTATTTAGCCAACACACAAAACATTGGAAGCACAGTCACATGTATTGCATCTAAAAACACATTTTTATACAGTAAGGGAGCTGCATCTGGATGATTATGGAACGACAACTCAACTCCAGAATAAACATCTGTATTTTAGCAATCCATACTATAAAAGGAAAAAAAAGCCCACCAAAAACCAATGGCATTAGTAAGTAGGAGATAAGGGTACTGTTTTAAAATTTAATTGCAACACCCAGATTCAAACTCTGCTACAGCTGCAGAAATGTAGGGAATTCCATTTGCTCAAACAATTCTGCAGGGACCTCCCAGGACCAGGATCAGGGCTCACATTTGCTCTCCTGCCACTTCAAGGAAGAACGTGGGTGTTTGTGCAGTGTCACTCAATTCATTGCACCTCCATCACCACTGTTCATCTGATGTAAAATCCCTGCTGCTATTTGATACACACAGAAAAAACTCAATTCCACTGATTTCCATTCTCCTCAACAAGCAATGTTTCAGACATCACGAGCCACACAGAACCTGGCCTGACCAACACAAGAGGTGAGATTTGTAGAGAAATTAAAGGATGGTTTACAAAAGTAAGACTATGGGTTAGGCTGGCAGAGTAACTGCACTGCATCTTCAGGATTTTCTTACTAGAGACTTCCACAAAGAACCACAAGGGAAATTCTTCCTAACCTTAATAATTCCTCAGTTATCAGATCCACTAGCTTTAGTAATCAAGCAGCATCAAACTCTGCTAGGAAATGTAAAGGAACAGAACAAAACATTCTTTTTGTCCCAAGGACTTACAATCTAAATGCATATTTTATATACAAAGTTGACATTATTGAGTTAATAAGGTTTAATACTGTTGGAATAATGCAATGGACCTATCTGAATTTTCGTTATTTTTCCCTGGTTTTACTTTTCTTTCTCTGTACATCAGGGAGACTTTGTACCTCCAATGCATCAGGAAACACATAAAAAGCCTATCTTTTTTTTTTTTTTTTTTTTTTTTAAATCAGTTTGTTCTATTTGGAAATTTCAAGCCAGTATAAATACATCACAGTTTCAATACCAATAAATATTTATCTTTGGAGTATCTGAAAATAAACAAAGCACTACAAAACATGGATTAGTTGCCCAAGAGGTACAACTCCTTTACAATCATTTCTAATGATGCAATTACTGGCATGACTAACTTTTTTATAACTCATTAGGTACCATTTTGGCACCAAGCCTATCTGTTGGATAACTGCATAGCTATGTAATTTAACTTCTCTGGAGAAAAGAGAACTGCTTTTCCATTTCATACCACCAGAAGAAGAAATCTGTAAGACTCAAAGGAGAAACAGATTGGTCCACCAGTGGTTTAGCTCAAGAACTTCAGCTCATTTCCAACTTCAAAAAAAAATTGCAGTTAGAGTACAATGCAATCTTCTAAAATTAGGAACACAATAAAAGTCTCACTGAGTCCCAACAACAGTCTGAGTCAGCTCATTGG
Organism: Sitta carolinensis; assembly: GCA_032173965.1. Lineage (NCBI taxonomy): Eukaryota > Metazoa > Chordata > Aves > Passeriformes > Sittidae > Sitta > Sitta carolinensis. Next base: position 1,874,833 of record JAVUNC010000019.1, read on the forward strand.
AGATTATCTTAGTATGGTAAAATATTTCTGAGGAGAGACTCTGCAGTGTACACTTAGGCAATGATGTGCCCACAGGGGAAGCAGTTTCTCCAGAACAGAGGTCTTGTATCATTTACTAAAATTATTTTAAGCACCAGCATTGATATTGATGTGTCTTGGTCACCTGACACCTTAAAACCTGCCATGATTTTGGCTTTTATACCATTTAGCAACAGGATTCCATAGATACCTATATGCTACATTTGAAACAGAAGCCCATTTTTTTTTATTTTGAGGACATATTTTCTCAGCCTTTGAGGCAGAAGAGCCAATTCTGACTTGGCCATTCAGGGCAACCAAAGGAACTCGCTGACAGTGACTGAAAAGTGATTTCTATTTATTTATTACATAGTTAAGACAATAGTATTACTACTTAACTCTTACTGGTAGCTTTTCTGAGAAAAACATGCTTTAATGTGTTATTGATCATTAGCCTAATTCCATAAAATATCTGAATTGGTGAAGCTGCTCATGCAAACCTGGGCAGGAATCCAAGGCAGGTTGGGAGATGGAGGTTTTGTTCCCAAGTCCCAATCCAGAGTACAACTTACTGGATTCTGCTTATCTCATGAGGGTCACTCAATACACTGCAACAAATCTGACTTGCAAACTTGGACTGGATTTTACAAGATTTTTATGGATTTAGATGGAAGGCAGACAGGCAGACAAAATCAGACTTTTCAAATGCAACATCAGTATATTGGCAAAGATGGTGTTATGATTTCTGAGCCTGAGCATGCTGAAACACATTTTGGAGGCAAGGATTCAATCAGCACATCTTAATCTAAAAGCATAAAAAAAAAAAAGAAAAAAAGAGATGCACAGATCCATGATGTCATTGTCAGTAACACAGAGCTAATGCCTCATCTTTGCCACTTTAAAAACTTAGATGGTGTTGATAAACAGAACATCTCTAGTTCACTCCTTTGGAATTCCATCAACTTCTCTCCCAGCAAAAGTCTGGTGTTTCACAGTACTAGACAATAAGCACTTATCTGGGATTTGAGTTAGAATATAAAAAGCAATGACAGTGTTTCCACTAATAGAAGGGTAATATTTTTGGAAGGGTATTATTGAGAAGGAGTCTACCACACCCTGTCACAGACCTTCAGGAAGATCAGCAGACTTGCCAGAAAAAAAAAGAGCAAAGGAGACCAAAGAGCCTTTGTCACACAAGCAGGAGGAAATTCCTTCAGAAGCTCAAACTGTCAATGCCAATAGTAAAAAACAGCCATAATATCTTCCAGGGTAACAGCTCTTTGATCATAGCAACCTTAGAGGGTAGGTCAAGGCTAGCTTCAGGTAACTGAGAAATGACTCTGTTCAAAAGCAGCATCCAACTGCCTACATCCTGCTTTCCTCCAGCAGCTGGCTGGAAAACATGACTGACACCAAAACCAAAACAAATACATGGAAAGATTTGTGTCATTCCTCTTCCTAATGAGACAGAACAATGCTGGGATAGCATCATACTCACACATCTGACTGAAAAAAAGGAGAACAGATCAAAACACAGTTCCTATCACCTACTTGCAGATCACTCAATCTCTCTCTTTAAAAGCAACAAATTACAGCTGAAGGGGAAAAGAGGGGATTTGGCTACAATAGACCAACTTCACAGTGATGGCCACTTTCCATTTATTGTGATGTGCAGGTTGTGAGATAAGGACAAGTGATGCCTGGTGCTTGGTGAGCTGCAATGAGGCCCCCAGTGAAAGGCCAGCAACCACAGCTAGCCTGGAGCAGGAAAACCTCTGCCCAGCTAAAGACAGCCTGATGGGAACTGCACTGTTCAGTTGGTGTTTACCCCTCCACTTCAACAGTTGACTACTAAAAGGTTGTTCATTTGCATGCATTCCTCAAAAGACAATTAGAATTCCAGACCTCCACCTCCTCCAGTTCTTTACACAGCTGGCGCATTATTTCAGAAGTAAATGCAAAGTATTTTAAGAGCAATAAGGTTTTTATTCTGGCATGGATTAGTCAATACTGCCAAATTTCTGCAGAAAAAGAAGAGCACTTAAATAAAGTGTGTGCTACAAAAGGGTACTGACTGTTTAGGAAAGCAGCCCAGGCTCTGTAACCTCTCCCATACAGGCAGTAGATGCTTCCAGGGCAGCCTGATCCCAGAGTGCTGTGGCTCCTGGTTGCCCAGAGCTCAAGGGCTGGCCAGTGAAGCCCTCAGCAAGGAGCCAGGAGACAGCAGCACCACTCTCAGCATTCTCCCTGGCAGCAGGAGAGGCAGCTTGCCCAGGAAAGGAGTGCTCTGGCAGTGGCTCTCCTCTCCTGCCCTCCCTGATGGGCCACAAGCACAGACACGCACCCAGACACGACAGCAGCCTTCCAGAACACACACTCCTTCCACCACAGGCTGAGCCACCAGCTGCAGCTCCACAGCAGCCACCAAGTTCTCTCTGTTTAAACAGACCCGACCCCCCCAGCCACAACAGGTCCAGCCTCTGGACTCGTATGGGGGTTTGTTAAGAGTGTATTAAGCGTTTTGCAAACTCCAAGTTCAAATAAACCCACAAGCACAAAGTGAAACTTAAAAAAAAAAGGCCAGTAATGGCATGCTTTTGCAAGAAAGGAAGGCATGCCACAACCTGATCTTGATTTTCTGCTCTTGAACTATTGAATTAATTATAACAAATTACAGGGAGCCCCACTACAATTTATAAGCACAATAAACTCCCTTACAACCACCTATAATTTTATCAGAGTTAATCCAAATGCCTAAAGAATTATACAGCACAAAACTTCAACATGCCTTTAAGAGTAAAAAAAAAAGCAAAACCAAAACAGGGCAAGCCATATTCTCTTGTCTTCTGAACCTTTTCAGTTAGAAAAGGCTGCATTTGGTCTCTGCAAATTGGAGTCAATTGGAGTCCAGCAAAGCCTGGTGACATCACCATAGAACTCATCTTTATAAAGGCTGCAGTGGGATTGCAAAAGTAAAGCAGAATGAAATCATATTATATATCATATCATGCTATGCAAAGAAATCTGTATTTTAGCCTTTCTATCTGAAGAAAGCCCCTGCCCAATGCAAGCACAAACATTACAGAGAAACACTAGAATAAAAAATTGGGGAGCAAAAATTTGTTATCCACATCTTTGAAAAAAGCCATGGATCCATTTGGTTTGGGTTTTCAACACTTGCTAAAAGTGTTATTGTTCATTCTATTGTTCAGCCTAGGCTTGAAAACATGGTATGTGCTCATATCTCCTGAACTGAGCAGAACATTTGCATTTGGCTACAGAGATCCAAAGGTTACAGCTCAGGAAACTATTTTTTCCTTTTCAGCTTCACAAAAAAATTAAAAATAAAGGTAGGGCTGAGCCTGGCAGGTGAATTACAGCAATGCTACATATTGCTTTTCACAATTGGGTTTTTTTGAGTGCAAGCCCACAATATCTCCCACAGCTGCTCCTTCACCTCCACCTTCCTGGTGGTCCCATGGAGGGTCCCAGGGCTCTTCCTCCTCCTGGACTCTGTGTCCCAGAGGCAGCTTCTGCTCTGAGGCAGGATTTTGGATAATAAACCAATGCTCCCAGCCAGCAGCTGTCCTTTGGTGCCTGACACAGCACATTTCCAGCTGGGAACAGGAGCCCCATCCACATCCAGGTGCCACTGCCCACTGGGTCACTCACATCCTCACAGCAGCTACTCCCACACACACAGCCACTCATTCCTCCAGATGGAATAGAACAAAAAAAAAATAAATTTAAAAGCTGTTAAGATTCATCCTCACAAAGATGCAAAAGTGCAAGGATAAGCCTTGAGGTAAGCTGAAAACTTCTTAACCTCCTGGGGAAGAGGAGCACAAAAAAAAAACCCTGTTGGTCTTTGCTGAACTGGATCTAGATTTTGGCAAAAACGAGATTAAACCCCAAAAAGTTAATAATAGCTTATATTTACTTCCTTTATTCATATGTGTTGACTCAGTTCAAAATATGCTGCTCCCTGCCCTGAAAAACAAGGCAGCTAACCTTCAAGCTGTATCTACTGTGGGAAAAGGTGGTTTATGCTACATATGGAAGCAATATGAGTCAACAGTTTGAAAATTCTCCTGGTAGCCAGCCAGGTTAATGGCCAAGCAGGTTAGAATATCATGCTAAAAAAATGTGGTGAGTTAACTAGAACAAATGTATACTCAAGCTCATACTATGCAATACTGAAAATAAATAGACAACCATTTTTTTTTTTTTAATGGTGCTTAAGTACAGGCATAACTATTCTTTGGACCCAAAACAAACAAGGAGAGTTCTCATTGCTCCATTCTCTTTCCCTCATTGTGTCAGTTGTAACAATAAAATATAACATAAAAATAAATATAATTTTTATCAAGATAAAATATAACGTATATATCCCACAAGCCCTGTTTCATTTTTCAATATATCTTTTAAATACTCTCCTTCCACACTGCTCTAAACTCTGAAATTACTCAAGTCCACCATGTTTTTCTGGCTAAATGCAGTGTGTTCTGCTGTGCACTGATGCAAAAGCTGAACTGAGTGAGCACATGTACCAGTGAACAACTGGCATGCATATGTAAGCACATCACAAAATAATTGCTTTGTGGGTGCAGAGCAGCATGCAAGTGTATTCAGGTGTTACTTTATTAAAAGACCAAGTGAACACGTTCAAACTTACAGAAGAATGTGTGCTTAGCCTGAACTTAACAAAACAAACAACAACAAAAAAAAGGCTCCAGTGAGCCTGCAGTGAAACGTTGTTCATGGCATTACAGAGCTCATTTACAAAACCCTGGCAGTGAAACCTTCATGCAGCACCCCAACCTCACATAATCAATGTCTGAGAAAGCTCTATTGATTCAGTGGAATTTTACCTGGTGGGGAGTTAAAATCCAGTCCACTGGCTACTGTCTTTTACAGTAATCTGTCCTGGCAAGAAGAAAACACTGCTTGAAATGTGACACAGTGAAGCTGCTGCCTATCTATGGGTCGTCAGTACAACACCTTATATTCCTGTGAAAAGATTGTTGGAACATCTAAATTAGCATCACTGCCAGCAGAAAACAGGAAAACTCAGGTTGCTTGCCAGTACAGAGACCCCAGTGACCCCAGTGTTTCCAAAGGAATAATTGAAAACAGTCACCCCACACCTTAGCAAGCCATGCAACAAAAGCAGGGCCCAGGAAGTTGTAACATCCCAGTGAATGCAACCCTGCAAAAGTGAACACAGCTCTGATAACAACGGGATGCTGCCAGGGAAATATGTGAATCAGTTCCCTGTTGGGTGGGTAAAATAGATCCATTTCATGAAATGAATAATTATTCTTTGTAAAAGCTTCAAAACCAGCTGAAGATATCAAGTGCAAAAGCAGCTGCCAAAGATAAAACAGTGAACCAGTAAACATCTCACTGCACAGGAATCTGCCATCTTCTGACACTGAGATTTCTGCCAAATTCTTGTTGAGATTCTCAGCTGCATAAGGGCCTCCACACAAATGCTTCTTTTAAACACATTTGGAGACTTTGGGGCTGTACTGACATCCAATTGCAGATCCTTTAGTACTACACACTGCCAGCAAGGCAAAAAAACATTAAAGGTATTCAGACCACTGAAGAAGGTATGTTTTGAACTAAGTTTTTATGACCTGTGTCTCAGCTATAAGAGAAGGGAAAAAGTTTGCTCCAGCCTGCAGTACAAACTTCAACATTGAATAAGTTTAATTGAAGACTGGCAGTGCTACCATAACAAGATTTCCACTGCCTACTGAATTCTCAAAACTTAAAAAGCTGATAGAAATCCCAATCAAAACCCACACATCTGTTTGCTCACATGCTGCTGCTGCTAGTGGCTTGACCCTCTTCCTGATGCTGGATAAAAAATTTCAGACATCTGTCTGGGACTTGCAAATAGACGACCAATGATCCACAGTTCCCATTTCAAAACACGCAGTAGGAAAGAGAGAATGAATCACCTGCAGAAAGTGATGCAGAGCAGAGGAATCCTGAATCAAACTGGGGAAAAGCCCATTTCTTCTCACTGATTACACAGGAAGCCTAGAGCAAGCTGCACTCTTTCAGGCTTTATCAGGGGTAGCAACACGACTGAGGCAGAATCAGCATGTGTCATAAAGATTTGAGGAGTGAGCTGCCCTAGGGGAGGAACTTACACTGGGATGGCAAAACAGGGACTAAGACAAGGGGCAGTGCTTTTAAACTAAACAAGGGCAGATTTAGTCTGGACCTAATGGAGAAATTATTCACAGTGAGAGTGCTGAAGCCCTGGCAGAGGCTGACCAGAGGTGATGGCTGCCCCATCCATGCCTGGAAACATTTAAGATCAGGCTGCACCCTCACCTAGTCCCTGCTCACTGACTCTAAGGGTCACTTCTAACCCAAACTATTCTGGGATTCTTCTGTGGTTCCAAGTTCAGATTGGATATGAGGAAAAGATTCTTCATCTCTAGGGTGGGCAGTCACAAAAGAGGCTCTCCAGGGAAGTGACTACAGTACCAGCCTGACAGTGTGCAAAAATGATGCTTTAAATCAGGATTCAGTTTTAGGCAGCCCAGGAGCAGGGAGTTGGGCTCAGTGATTGTTATGGGCTCCTTCCAGCTTGAGAGACCCTGTGATCCTCTTCTGTCCTGCTGCACATATCCACAATTTCTATCCATCTGGTTCTTTATACCCTTCTGAAATGGATGCATGATTAATGTACTGACAACTCTGAAGTTTCACAGACCATGCATCAACCCCCTCAAAGCCATGAAGGATGATATTTCTTTGTTTGGTAAAGCTAGGTATTCTTTTTCCTTCTGCTTTTTGATAGCTCTAAAATATTTGGAATCATACCTTTCATGTCCTTCTTTACTTGCCCTTTACAAATATACTCTGAGTTTTGTTCTGAACATGTAAAAAAATATATATCCCAGACTAAAATTCCTATCATTACTGCAAGATTTTTAATAATTAAACAACTACCGACTATCCCAAGATCATCAAAGTTTAGGGAAAACCCTAACATAACAAAAATCACAAGCCTGGACAATAAAATTGCTACATTGTACCCAGCTGCAGAATTGTTTTTTTTAAAAATCTGGATCATTTACAGCTGTTGACCATGGTAAGAGCCATCCACATTGCTTATCCAACACACAGGTTCAGCCATACATGTGCCCAGGCAGACAAGAAAAGATCCACAGCACTTTTTCCCAAGTGCAAATACCTCCACTACCATAACTGCATGGAAGGATTCAACCTGGACTATCTAAGAGTCACCTTGTGTAAATGATGCATTATTACCGTACAAAAACAGAACCCCAGAATGTAATCTTTGCTTCCATTTAAAAGGGCCCAATAAAAAAAGGCTAGATTACTCCAAAAGTATCTGACCTACTAAAATTGAGTGTAGAAATAGCTCCCATCAGGAAAGTGATATGTTAGCACACGTGACTCAGCCCCAGAGCATAAAATTAGTATTATTTCCCTATGATCAGATGTAAATGTGAATCTGCCCAATGCCAAGACATTCCTGTTGCAACATTTCCAACCATCACAGCCACTGCCTTCAGAACACAGGAAAGCAAGAATGCAGGCTGAAAGTAGCCTACACTGTATTTATAGTTATGCAACACTATTTTTTAGAGTTGCTACATATGTACTGCCCAACCACACACATGAAAACACATTCACTTTCTGGTCTAAAAGCACAGTATAATGTAATAGATTAGATCTAAGCGTCAACAGTTTCTTAAAATATCTGGCACAAAGAGCTCAGCTTTCAATAACCAACACACAGAGAACAAGCTCCCCATTCACTGAAGAAAGTCAGCTGGGAGAAGGGTTTGCCCTCCTCAGCAAATATTTTATAAACAGGGAATTAATGTTGAATTCTAGGTCTGCCTTGAAGGAGTTCTTACTTTTAAGTCAAAGTTTAAACATCCACTGAAATACACATCCAAAAAGAACCAACTGAAAAATACTACTGAAAACTGAATCAACACATACACTGCAATAATGTGAACACAACAAGACCCAGGCAAATATTGCAATTATTTGTTGTTGCTGTCCTCTAAACACAACATGAAAGCTAATTAAGTATCAGGGTGTTTACAACAAGGCAGGTACAAGCCTAATGTGTGTGTGTGTGTTTTATGCTGCAGTAGCCACTAATATTAAAAAACTCCAATAATTAAAACAAAACAATAAAACCATCAAAGGAGGACCAAAATGCAAATATCCCAGCCTGGGTGGCCACCCAGGGCTCTCAGGACTCATCCAGCCTGCATGTAGTTCCAGAGCTGCTCCCCTGCCTGGACAACATGAGCCCAAATTCCTGCAGCTAGAAGGAAGGAAAAAGGGGAAAAATTAAAGAAATAAAAGGCTGACATTTCTAAGTTACTTCAGGACTTCAGAAGAGAGCTGGGATCCCTGAGGACTCAGGACTCCCTGGCTCCACTGGGCAATGAGTCCCAGAGCTTGCCTTTCTCCCAGCTTTGGGAGATGGGTGCAGCTCCAGCGGTAAGGGGATCAACTTGAGGACCCTGAACTGGGGTCTGTGTGCTCATGCAGGTTGTCAACAGCCACCTAAACCCAAGGGAATTCTGTTCCAGCACAAACTCCCTTGCCTCATGTCAATTTATAACATTTCAGCTCCAGAGTTCCGGCTCTTCCCTCTGGGAGATCTCAGCATGCCACCCCACAGTTCTTCTGTTAGTGCTTGTCCCAGCTCTTCTCTTGCTGTGTTTCAATGTTCAGCACACACCTCCAGCACCCTCTATGAGTTCTTCTAGCTAAACAGGAAAGAAACAGCACCACCACATATGGGCCAGTTGGCACCCCATGCTCTTCCACACCATTCCTCTGGAAAAACTTACCCAGCAATTCGACTCCCCAAATCATTTAGCTGAGAACGAAAATCTGAGATTCAGATTCGTGGAATTAAATCATCTTCCATTTCTAAGGTCTGCCACTCTTACACAACACCCTTTTCAGCTCATTTGATACAGCTGCCATGTATAGCAGCAACTGTTTTAATTCAAGTGAATCATTTAACATTGAAGTCCATTGATCTAAAGCTCGCTGTAAAAGAGAAATATTTTATATATATATAAAATAGATATATAATGATAAAGTTGGAAATATTCTAGAAGAAGAAAGAAGCTACACTGGTTTATACTCTACAAGGGTCCAGCTCAATTTAAGAAACAAAGGGAACTGACAGACTTTTTAGCAGGAAATAGTTAAACCACAGGACTCTTTTGACCATTAATATCATATTTACATTGGAGAGAACACTGCTGCTTCTCAGTGAGGAGGAGGTGCATCACCTTTCCAGAAGAGAGGTGTTTCTGTGCCAAGAGGGAGGGCTGTGTGCCAGGGCCTCTCCTGTGTGCTGAGAGGAGCTGAGCACCCCAGGACACTGCCCAGCAGAGCAGGCAGTGCGTGCAATCATCTGTGTGGAAACCACCCAGCCTGCTCCAGGGAAGGTCTTTGCAAGGCAGCCAGCATTCTCCCAAAGCCTGTGCTGGTAAGTACACCTCAAACACAGAGACAAACTTGCACAAGGCAGTGAGACTGCTGCTGCCTGAAAACAAAACCCTTTTCCTCTGTTACACACCAGGGTTAAATTCTGACTTAAATCTCCATGTGTAAGAGTTCAAACTCTGGATGATTTTTGGTTTTAAACGTTCCACCTTCCCATTTGCCAGGTGCCAGTTCTCTCTCATTTACCAATCCACTCAACAAAAACATGCATCTCTCTTCTCCTTCCATCCTGCATGCTATTTCTCTTTACTTCCACAGAAAATTTAAGTGTCAGTACACTTTTTTAGAACCATTTGCATTAATAAAAAATCCTATGGGTCTATCTGAGGTGTACTAACAGGCACAGCCACACAATTGGTCACAGTCCTTGCTTCAGGCCAGCACAGTGCAGGATGTCTGGAACAAATCTGATTGTACACATTGTGCTGCTTTTTTCCAGCACAGTGTGATATTCAAAATAATTATTTTGGACAATGAAGCCAAACCAACTACCACGAGCTCAAAAGCACACACAGAGACTTCTGCAGCCACAAGCTGCAGGTGTGACCAACCATGAAAAGCAAAGCAGCCTCGTGTACTTGTCCCATGGAAATGTCACATCCTTAACAGCCAAAAGAGCTCCACTTCTCTGAGCCTGCCACAAAGCCAGGCTGGCACAGGAGGATGTGTGATATCCAGGCTTAACACAGAAATTAAAAGCACAGTGTAAGGAGCAGTAACTACCAGAAAAGAGAGCAGTGACTGGCAGAAATCTGCAGCTGATTGGACTTGTATTAAAAGCCAGCTACACAGGAGGATGTGAAACTTGAGCTGTTTTAAAAAAAAAAAAAAAGGAAAGCCCAGCAGACTAAAAGCAAAGATAAGCTCAAGTAGGCAAGATATATAACAAGGACTTTTCTGAGGGGAAGGCAAAAAATCCGGTATTTGTTAAAACAGATTTGCAAAAACGTTTTTCCCTGTAAATATGAAGCACTCAAACACTAATTTTCTCCCCTCTACTTTATTCTCACGCAATTTAAAAATTAATATAATCTTAGGAGTCTGTACCTCTTTATGCTTTAGAAGAATTTCTGCTTGAAAGGTCTTCACCTAACACTTGCAGAAAAACAAAGAAAGGGAAAGGCTGGGACCAGTGAAGAAGAAAACATTCCTTAAAAGACAAACAAAAAACCAGCTCCAAGAAATGGTGAAGAAAAGAGTATGGCAGCAAACTATCAGGGAAAATAAATATTCATTTAGCAAAAAGAGGGTGACTTTGAGGCTGAATTTTCACAGGCTGTCCAGAAAAGGGGCCTGGGAGCTGCAGGCTCTGATTTTCCACCTGCAAACACATTCATTCCCACACTTTGCAGGTGCAACCATCCCATTCCAAACACTGTCTCCTTTCCCAGGAAAGCTGGACAGCACCTTCATTCTGGGGAAATGCAGAGCTGGCAGCTGCACTTGGGCCAGAAGCCCAGTGCAGACCCTGCAGAGCTGAGCATGCCAGAGCTGCCATGCTGGGCACCCACTCCATGGGGGCTGCCACTCCAGGAACTGCTCTCACTGCCCAGGATTATGGCCCACTCTGCACCTAATATATATTTTTAAAATATATATATATTTATATACATATATTTTGTATAAACATATCTCAAATATATATATTTTTATATATATATAAATATATATACTTAATATATAAATTATATATTACATATATTTATCTAGAAATTATAAATATATTAATATATAACATTATATTTGAAGTATATATTAATATATACTATATTATATATTATATATAATGTTATATACTAACTATATATATTAATTTTTTTCCCAGATACTGAAACCTTCTTTCACGAAACAAAAAAGAAAACCAGACCAAAGCACACGTTCATTCCTTCCCAGGAGGCCCAGCATTATCACGTGCTAAGAGATACTGGGGGAGCAAACTGTGCCTCCAGTATTCCCTTAGAACTCTGGGAAGGGGAGAAAAGCCAAAGGCCCTGGATTGTCTGCTAATTGTGCAGAAAGCAGCATGGCACCCACGTTTTCAGAAAGCCACAAGAGTGTGTGGGTTCTCTGTTTTTGGAACAAGAGCACAGTGAAAGCAAGCTTGTTTACTTTAGACACTGTACAAAGCCTTTTTTTAAAAATAAATGCTTGAAAGGATGCCTCCTCTCTGAGGAGTTAGCAGAAAATAAAAGGCAGATTTATATGTCTAATCTATGCAAATATCTCCTCTACAGGGCATTACAAAGAGTGCTTTCTATCAGCCAGTGTGCAGCTCCCAGGTGCTTTAAATATGCCAAAAGCATGCACAGCACCTCCATCTGCCATGGCTGCTCACTGGGAACAGCTGGATGACTAAAAAGAGGTTGTCTAAGTAGCCTTCCATGGAAAAATGCTTTTTGCTAATGTGCCAATCCCCCTACTCCCACCCAAATTACTCCTGCTGTAACTGCCATCGAGTCTGAAGAGGGTTTTTTTTTTTGTTGTTGTTGTTTTGGTTTTTTAATTCTGTTTATCACAAATTCTTCTAGAAATTTTTTAATTCTAGAAATAATAACATGGTGAAAACTCCTGCTGACAACTTAGAGAATTATTATGGAGTTTTAATTAATCTGTGAAAACAGAAAACACCTGTGGGACTGGAGAGCAGGAGAATGCCATGACCAGGGAGAGGCTGGAGTCACTGACATCTTGGAAGAGACAGGATGGAAATCAGGGAATATACACAGATGGGAGCCTCAATTCAAGAGAAAAGAAACAGAGTAGAAAGGGCAGGGAAATAAGAGGACTAGAGGGTAGGAAATAGCTTTCCCAGGAAAGGCTTAGTGCCAAGGGTACAATGCTGTTGCACTGAAAGTAAGGCATAGCAATAATACTTATGTCATGGCCACTACCAGAAAGAAAAAACAGGTGCTCTACAAGTGGTGTGTGCTTTCTGGATGTTTCCCTGGGACATCCTTGGGAAGGATCCATCACAGGTCAGGAAACATGACTGCCTTGAGTAGTCCCAGCATTTGCACTCAAAACCACAAAGTGAACAAGACTGACAATGTCCTGCAGGTGCTTCTTACCCTGTCCCAGTGATTAGCCTCATCCAAAGAGGAAAAAACCTCTACACCACTAATGTTTTCATCTTTAAGCAAGTGTCAGTTTTGTAATAAAGAAGGAAAGAACTGCAAGCCAGTCAGAGCTGACCTTCCAAAACAATTAATGTGCTCCCCAGAGTACTCTTTGCCTCATCTTTTCTTGAAGGTCTCAGAGGTTGGCTTCAAAGAGTTTAAGAGCTAAATAAACTGCTCTGACAGTCTTGTCTTTTCATTTTCTTTACCACATATTATCAGAAACACCTCTTACAAATTAACTAGGGGCACCCCACATGAAGACATGGCAGTACTTGTGTTTATCTGACAGGTGCCTGCAGCTCTGCAGGTCCTAAATACCCAGTTCCATGGCCAGCCCAGGTAACCCTGGGCATCAATCCAGTTTGAAATTATGGGGCATTTGGGCACAAACTGAAATAGATAGCATGGCTTCTAAACATAAGAGCACTCTTAATTGTAAGGGTGACTGATTTCCCAGAGCAAGTGTGGAATCTCTCCTTCCATGAGTATATTCCACAAGCAACAGCAATGGAGCAATCTCCTCCAGCTGACCTTGCTCTGAGCAGAAATCTCCAGAGATCCCTCCCAACCTCAACCACTCTGCAACTGCTGCCTGCATTTCACTTCAGTAAACCCTCTGACCTTCCCACGCTGGGACACCCTGTCAGGGACAGCTCTGGCTTCTCCCCACACTGCTTTCCCTCTCCAGCCTGTACACGTGGACAGGCTCCTGTCCAGCCCTGGGACACAGTGCTTGGAGCAGTGTAACTCACCCTGCTCTGCCTCCACACTTGGATTGTCAGGACAGCAGGTCACCAAAGAAATCAGGAATTGCTCCTGGCCTCTACCAACACCTGCAGGCAGTTAAAATCCAAGGGCCTGGAGGCACAATTAGCACTTTCTATTTCCAGCAGGAACGATAAGAAGTGAAAGAGTTATAATTTTATAAATACTGTCCTGTTGGTATCAGGATTCTTCCTGTTGGTCCCAACCACCAAACGGCCAGACACAAAATGGTTCACATATTGTTTTGAAGAGATCTTTCAAATGAAAATTATTAAGAAACACTGCCTCAGAGCCAGTGACCAACACCCCAAGTAATGCTCCTCTCAACCAACAGAGCCTAAAACACTTGAATCATTTTCCCTTTTTGCAATGACAGTATGTGAGGCACAGGAAGCTGCAGTCACTGGAAACAGGAAGGAATATTCAATTTGGCGACAGATTTCTCAAAACCAGCTATCAAGTCTATAATCCTACAGATCAGAGACAGAGTAAACCAGCACAGGAAACCAACTCCCCAGTTTTTGAATACTTGTGCATTATGTCAGTGTTTGCTGAAGCATTCTCAGAAGACTTCATCATCTTTAAGGAATATTAATGAACCCTGGAAACCCTGGAGTCTACAATTAACTAAAAGCTTGCTGCTGAGAGATGGGTTTCACCTCCAACTCCAAACACAGCCAGGCAAGCTCAGGGCTGGAGCTGTTTCCACCTGGAGAAGGTTCCAAAGGTGACAGGTTCCCTGCTGGCAGTGCTGTCAGCACCTCTGCCCCGGTGCTGGTGGCTGTGCTTTGGGGCTGGGCTGTGGTGGCTCTGCAGCCTCCCAGAAGGGCATGAAGTGTCTCATCACAAGCTCTGCATTTCAGACAGCTTTGTCCTTTGTGCCTAACTATAAATCAAATACATGAGTGGGTGAGTCCAGTGCCTACCTCAACATCACATGTAATCGCATCATGATCGAGTCTAATCCTAGAAGCAGCCAGCATCAAAATAAAAACAAATGTTGGATCAATTCACCAAGAGTCAAAAAACCCCTCTATAAGCCCACATCCATCTGTGCTTCTAATCAGGTTTTAAACTAAGCCTTTCTCTGCCAGTTTTTCAGAAGAATCCTCCAGGTCCCCACCATTGCCTCAAACATGATTTTACCTATTGCACAGTTGAAGGTTTACTGCCATCACACCATCTACAGTGCAGCAATTCCACTCCATCAAACAAACAAACAAATCTTAAGAGGCTATTCTATAGCTAAAATCCTCTACAAAACTGCTGGCTTTGCTACACACCTCTAAAGAAACATAAAAGGCACTTACAAGACTCTGCAGCTTATGCTATCAATCACTCCAGAAAGAAAAACAATTCAAGCAGCCACTCCAATTGAGAGTGCTGTGAAGTTCAATTGTCACTGAAATGCTTTGTTATTACCAACCTGGGCAGAATGAGCAAATATACCTCTGCAGGTGAGCTATGAATGAGCAATCAGCACTGCAGGCTGCAGCTTGAAGAAATAATAGCATCCAAGCAGCTACAATGCTTCCTTGCACACAGCCAGGCCAGGATTGGGCTGACAAATTGAGCAACACAACGTTTCAGACACTCTGTCTGCACCCTGAAATAATTCTGAAGGCAAAGGGACTGAGGCTTCCCTCTCCCAGCACCTCCAAAGCAGGAACACACAGACACAGACAAGCAGCAGTGTTTGGTCTGCTCTCAGAGAAACTGAAGCTTTAGGGAGCTTTTATCCCACTCTTTGGCAAGAATTCAGCACACACAGTAGTCAAGGGATGGCTTGACAGCTGCAGTTTGGAGACACAACTTTTTCACATCCTACCCATGCCAGCTCTCCAGTTCAGTGTCAAAAATCCTTTAAAATACACAATAAAAAAAATTGCTTCATGTCTTGCATGCCTACTAGAATTAAGGCCATTCTTTCTTCACTATTTATATATCTTCTCCTAGCTATTATGACCATGTGGTGAATTCCAGGTTTTTTCAGTGGTAAGGTTTCTGCCACCCTGAAGCTTTCACCCACTTATCCCAGGCTTTACCTTTATTTGTGCTGATACAACTTTGCTCTTAGTACATAAATGAAATAATTTTGGTTAAAAAGAAAACAATTCCACCCCTTTTTAGGTGAGGTGGGCTTTCTTCTCCTCACTCTCTTTTTTTGTATTCTTAAATCTCAATACAGCACAGATGTGCAAAAACCACACAGTGATGTGGTTTACAAAAATAGCCCCTCAAAACAGTGGTATTGTTACAACTGTAGCACAGGGCTCTGAATAAAAGAGTAATTCCCACTGAAGTTGTTTGCAAAGGTACACCCTGATCATAATTAAAGGACTAATGCCCTCTTAACAGTTTTAATCTTTTTGTGAAGCATAAGAGAAAATCAAGAGTGGGATGAGCAAAACCTGGGGAAAAAAAATGCCAAAGTTCACTTTCACCAAAGCACACGTAGGCTAAAGAATAATAAACTAAAACTCTATATGGAGTTGCTTTATCTGTAGCTTCCTTTTCATCAGCAGAAAGCCACAGAAGAAAAACCATGGTCACCATGGCCCTTTTTAAAATTTATGCCAGATTTTAATCATATAACTATTACACCCATTTTTTTCCCTGCAGGTGGTCATGCGCAACCATTCAGTGAGACAGCTTTTTTTTTTTTTTTTTTTCCTTCTTTTTTTTTTTTTTTTCTCCCTCCCAAGCAGACATAATCATGGTGACTTCTCCCATTTTTTCCCATTTGGGCAAGGAAATAACCAGATTTTCCTGAGCAAACACAGAATGGCTGGCCCAGAGCAGCTGTTTCTCTCAGCTGCTGGGTCACAGTCCCATTCTCTCCCAGTTCTAGCAAATTCTGTGAGCAGAGGGAAGCACTTACCTTGTCACCTCCTGCTGCAGTCGGGAGACACTGGGCACATAGAACATCACCCCAAAGAACAGCAGAGGCTCATTGGCAAATTTGTCCAGCTGCTTCTTCAGAGGCTTTTCCAGTTCAACCCAGCGGTCTTGCTGGCTCTTGCTGAGAAACCAGAGGCCAAAGTAGTGAGTCTAAATAAAGAAACACGAGTGTCAGTTCACCTCTGCCAGCCACATCACTCACACAATGTCACAAATGCAAGGAAGGGCAGAAGGCATCGTGTACATTTGTAGCGTGTGCAAAATCAGAGTAATTTCTTTTTTACTGCCCTTTTTTTGTGGGACATTTTGAAGATGATGACAAATTAATATTGCTTCACAGAGCAGTATTAAATTGTTAATCACTCTCTGCCTCCTACCACCTCTCCCAAATGCATATGGAAGAGCTCTACCTGACACTGTAGTACAGGTGACATAAATGATTTACAGAAAGTGCCTGAGTCTTTGTTTTGTTAAGGGACACCTGTGCTTTGTGAACAGACAGCAAACACTAAGCCTGAATTAAAGTGCAAAGGCTTCATGAGACTTTGGATCAGGCCCACTAC
Organism: Sitta carolinensis; assembly: GCA_032173965.1. Lineage (NCBI taxonomy): Eukaryota > Metazoa > Chordata > Aves > Passeriformes > Sittidae > Sitta > Sitta carolinensis. The sequence goes on from JAVUNC010000019.1 coordinate 1,891,739, forward strand.
ACACAAAGGACAAGGACTCTTCCAACTAGGGGAAAAAAAATGCAAACCCACATGCATATGTCAAAATATACCTACCAATACCAGACCCATTTACCCAACACAGAACTGTTTACTCTTCTTTATTTTTTTTTTTAAATGCACTCAAAAGGTTTCATGATGGACAAGTATACACTCAAAATTTGCATATCACACACAAGTTGTTGGCTCTGGGCTCTACAGAAATACCAGGTTGGAAAGCTCAGCTGTTTCCTGCCACATGGTGAAGAGGAATTAACATAGAAAGTGCTCAGAACTAGAGCTGCAAAGTGGCAGTAAAGCAGCTGAAGGAATAGCCAAGGGTTTTATTGAAAGAACACTTAGACATCAAGTACTATGACTACAGAGCTGAAGAAAAAGTGAAAAACGTCACAGCAGCCAAACTGCAGATGTTCAGCTTTGCTGTTTCATGCTGGTGTAGATGTTTCTATAAAACCCACTGCACATACCATGACTTAGCACCCAACACAACCCCAGCAATACAATACCAAACATTTTAAATGTTTACAAATGGCAACAAACCAGCAGGGGAAACGCTGCTCCAACTACTTTATAGCTGAGGGCATGCAAGAGACAATCATGCAAAACTCCGAATGGGAGCACAGGTGTACTTACTTCAGGGTCTCATTACATAAATATTTTCAACTTTGGACAACATCCAGACTAGCATTCGACTAAGATGATAACTAATTCAACTTGATTCCTCAATTAAGCCTGACAAACAGCTTGAGCACTGCTCAGTCTGGTATAGTGAAGCAAAGTTGTTCTTTTGTAGTATTTCCTCCTAGAAATTAAAGGTATCTTCAATAAATCAGTCAATCAATCTGTCTAGAGCACAAATAAACCAAGAAGTCAGCATCTCCCACAGGATAGACTTCAAACAAAACTAACCTCACACATGTTCCTTGATATATTTCTACACTCCCTTTGTAGTCACCAGTGGATAAAAAGTTCTTTCTGATGAGTTCACCACGGTAGTAATTAGATTAAAATGAAGGTGGGAGGGACAGCGGAGGCAGCAGAGAAAAGGAATTAATGTGAAGGCAGAGAAAAGCAGTGATTTTACCACCTCTTAAGGGAAACCCTTTAACACACTTGGGAATCACCGCAGGGCAGCTCATCCTCAGCAAGAAACAGCAGGGAGATGAGAAAACAGAGCTTCCATACTACTTGAGAAAGTAAAAACTCACAAGATCTGGCACCCAAATTCGAAGTGTGAAGTACGTGTAAAACATCTAGCAATGAAGAAGGTTCAGACTCTGGAGTCTGAAAGAGTTATTCAAGGAATTAAGGCATGGCAATGAACAGCTTGAGTGAGCACAGTCCCTCCCCTTTGAGTGGGGGCTGGGAGACAGCACAAGTTCAGATTTGCTACAGTAGAAAGGCTCTTCAAGCACCAAATCCAGAAGCAATTCCAAGGAACAAGAAGTAGATTAAATACAATGTTGAAACTTTTAGATTACAGAAGGTTCAGTAGAGCAAACGTGGCAGCACCCATTTTGCACAACTGAAGACAAGAGTTTTCCTGGAAAGCAGCCTGGAGAGGCTCAGGCCATTGCAGCTGAAGCACAGGGACTGATGGCAGAGCAGAGCTCATGTCACAAATTCAGCACTTTGGAGAGACAACCCACACAGTTATCGGAACATCAGCTCCCTGGTGCCAGCAACTTCACTTCTTGGAAATGTAATGTGTTTTTTAAGAAGCCACAGTGCAGGACTTCTGCAGCCACTCCCGTGCATGCCTGAAGAGAGCCTCCCCCCTAGGAACAGCAGATATCCCCAGCGAGGAGCAGAGGAATGTGGGGCTGGAAATGGCTGGATCATCAAGCTCAGCATGCCATGAGAAGGCATTTGGCTCTCCAGAAGGCAAGCCATGCTCTCCAATCCACAAAGCTCCCCCAAAATTAGTTGGAGTTTTAGAAGAATGGCATCTTCTATCTGATTGGAAACCAGGTTGATTCCAAAAGCTGGTCTGTTTGTCCATCTGCACAAAGTGAAGCTCTGACTGCACTCTGATTGCCATGGGATCAATATCTGCACCTACAGCTGTTGCCTCTGCAGTAACACATATTACCCTGGAGGTTTTAAAATTTGTTTTACCTATCACACATGGCTTCATACATGGCACAAGGAAATCCTCCAGGAGCTGTGGTCCTCTACTAAAGCAGCAAACAAGAACCAGAGCACTTGGGTGCCCCAATGAAAAGGTGATTCTCAAAATACAGTGAGTCAGAACACTGGACTTACAAAAACTGCACTGGGAAGTCTTAAAAGAGGTGACATTATAGCTGCCAGTTCAGAAGGCAACACACTTGTTTGGGACTTGGCCTTAGCTCTCCTCCCAAATCCAGAACCACCCCTGCCTTCCCATGGGGCCAAACAAGTAGAACTGTCAGCCTCAGGAGATGACAGAAAACTACTAAACCAGCAAACCCCATTCTAGAAGATTCATCAAGCCCACCTCAGTGTTTGGTTAAGTGGCCAATGAAATATTTATCCTTGAGAAAGAGATGGAGTCCCAGCTTCTCCAGGCAAAAAACATTAAGCCCTGCTATCCCAGGGCTGAGAACAGAGGGGAAGGTGCCATTTTCAGCAGCCAATTATTCGTAGGAGGTCTTTTGTCCAAGCACTGCCTGAAATTTAGCTCACAAGGATAATTTTGGTTGGAAAGAACCTTCTTGCCCTCTCCCCCATCATACAGCAGAGCATACCACCTCTAAACATTTTAACATTTTAGAAAGGGAATTGAAAAGAAGGAGAAGGAAACATGAAGGCTCCCAACAGATTTGTACAGATTTCTCTGCTACTTCAAGCAGGTTCATGTAGTCTGGAAGTGAAATGGAAAAATGCCATCATAATGGGGAAAAAAAAATCCTTTTTATAATCTGTGCACATACATACAAGATTATAAAATGACATTTTTGACCTTGTCTTTCCTCTCCCTTCCTCCCCTCTTCTCATCTTTACCTTTTACATAATGCTGGCATAAGAGCTCGTTTCATTGGAACCAGTAACTGTTCAAGTAGGAGACCTGATGCCTTGTCAAGAGCTTTGCTGAAAAGGATAAAACCAGATTTTACAGTAGTTACATGGCTCCACTTTCTACTGACCTACTCCTGAACCCTGAGTCAGTCAGGCAGGGAGTTGCATTCCCCAGAGATCAAATAGAAATATGCATAATCCATCAGATACTGTTTTTCAGTCATGTGCAGTGTGATTGACAGTCCCTCACAACAAGGCACAATCTCAAAGGGTTTTGCTTTTTTAGCAGGAAGAGTTTGGGCAGCTTTTTGTTTATTTCTAAGAAATTGGATTGAGTGAGACCTTTTAAGTTGAAGGCAGAAGTTGTGGCACACCTGGGATTTATTTGAACATAAGATCAAACTGAGGTATTGCCTGAGAGTGCATGGAGGAGACAAACAAGATTTTAGCATGGGATTTAATGAAGGCTGGCTTATCCTTACTTGTACATCACAGTCTGCAAATCAGGATCTTTAAGAAAAGGCATGTGCCAGCTGCAGTTTTTGCTGCATTCAGGAATTTTAAGACTCTCTCTGATATGAATGCTTGCAAGGATTTTGGCCTCAGTATATTTAACAGGCTTCTCTACTCAGCTATCCAGTTGCACAAATTTGAGCTTTGTGAAAATAGTTTTTACCTTTCTGTAGAATTTGTTTGGACTGTGAGTTCAAAAACTGTGGTAAACTTAGAGAGGAAAGGGGACAGTCAGTGAATTACTTCATTATCCTTACAAACAGGGGCAGAAGGAGAATAGAATTTGGGGTCTGAAAGAAAGAACAGCTCGAGGCACCTCCAAGCTTTGCCAGCTCCAATGATCCTTCAGCCAAGGAGCAAAAGAGGATACAGGGAGACCCTCTCAGAGTTGAAAGAGGTAGGTAATTCTCTAAAAAAAACCCCTAAAACACCCACTTCTGTCAAAAAATGCTGTACTGTTGAAATCTGAACTTTACAAAAACCAGTTCAACATTGCCAAAACCTTGTTTGGTAAAAAAAAAAAAAAAAGCAGGGAGGGTGATGAAAGAAGGGGAATGTGTTCCAACAACATCAAAGCATTCTCTTCTATGTTGTTAAAATATTTTTTAATCTTGAAACACAAACTTTTTGCGCTGACATATTTCTTTTTGCATGACAGAAACGATTTTGAAAATTAAAAAAATCTAAAGCAATTGAAAACTCCCACAGAACTGAAGACTGATCAAAACAGCTTCCTTTCCTACTCCACTGTCTAATTTCATTTCTCTGGAAAATTTTGGAGCTTCAGACTTTGTCCCAAAATGGAATCAGGAGGCCCCAGATTTTTGCTGCACCAACTAGCTAAGCTCACAAGGAACAAGAGGAGAATCACTTCCTTCATTTCACTGCTTTCTGCACTGGAAGGAAAGAGAGAAGTTAGGTTCTTCCCTAAGGACACCCCAGGGCATCACCAACAGAAAGAAAAAAAGAAGGGGAAAATTATTTATTAATTTTAATTTCTATAAGTAAAGGGGGGGGGGAGATGATTCTACTAAAATTCATATATAAAAAAAAAATCAAACAAACAAAAAACCACCCAAGTATGAAAAACACTGCAATATTCCCTTTGCCCTGCTCCTGCCTGCATATTCTTTCTCCAGCCTATTCTGGACACACACACACAGAGTGAGATTCTTCTCCCACTCTTTATCATTATAAAAAAAAAAAAAAACAAAAAAACCTTTTGTTTAGTTTTCAGATATTGTAATTATTTGTGTGCTACCTTCCAGCTGCCCCTACTACCATGGGCCAACTTCATAAGACACTGCAAGATTTTTAATTTCCCAGCTGTGCTTACAGAAAGTAACAGAGAGGACAGCCAGGTGAGGAGGACACAGCATCTTCCAGGCAATGGTTTTTACACTTATTTGCAAAAGTCTAGAAGAATGTAGGATACACAGAGCAGGTAAGAAAAGTCAGCCAGTTCATTTTTGCCATGCATGTTGGAGAGGTATTTCTATAAAGGATTCAACACTTTAAACTCTATGGCAAGAAGTAGAAAATAAAGGATTTCAGACTTGAATAAAGACTGGTGTCTTCAACCTTTTCAGAAGCATTGGGAGTGCAGAAGCAGCCTTTCAGGATTTCAGATGTGAAATCTTAAAAAAAAAAAGAAGAAAAAACCCCAACATCCTCCAACTCCCAGTAAAGCACAACTGTTAGTTGTTACTGTAACAAGAGGATTTATATCAAGGGGGATGTTGAAATCCCGGGAGTCCCGCTCGCCTAACTCAGCCATCAGCAGCGGTGAAACCAGGGTTACATTCCGGAAAAAAGTAACTGCGATGTATCCTTTCGGAGCATCCCAGCCCAAAGAGGAACACTGACGGCTTTCTAAGAAAAGAACCTTGGTGTCACCAAGCTCCGGGACGGATGAGCCGCAGCCCAAAGCGCCGCTCCCTGCAGGCACAGAGCGCCGGTCCGAGCTCCAGCTGCTGCTGCTATCTGGCCAGCCCTGAGAACAACGTGACTCCAAGGCACTCCAAAACCCTGCCCATCACCCAGAAGAGCCGCTCCTGCCCTTACCTCGCGTAACTCCAACCTCTGCGCCACCGCCTCCAGGCACTCCTGCCCCGTGCTCTCCACGGACAGCGTGCACTCGATCACGTTGCTGTCGAGCAGCCGGATCCTGGTCACGAAGCAGTTCTTGCTCAGCACGTTGTAACGCCTGGTCCGCCGCAGTTTGAGGCCGAAAGGCATGGCTGGAAGCCGGCAGGGCCACCCCTGGCCCCGGCCGCTGCTGCGCGGCGCTCAGCGCGCTCCTTGCGCCTCCGCGCTGCCCCAGCGCAGCGAGCTGGCCATGCCCGGGGCGAGCGCCGGGGATTCCTGCAAAAAAAAAACAAAACCACATACAGCTCAGCAGCCTGCAGGGAGAGAGCGCCTCGAGTTCAGCAGGAAAGGAAAAAAAAATTAAAGTGTAAGAGTTACGTTTAAACCTATAAAATAAACACCTCCGCCGAGAGGAGCGCACTTAGTGCGCATCGCTTCTGCAGAGAATCTTCCAAAAGAGTGTTTGGGCGCTGAATTTAAAGCATGGATTTAATTGCAAAGCCGCTCTTTGAGGGGCTCAGTACAAACAGCGACTCTCCAGGGCACTCGTCCAGAGGTGCTAACTCTCCCACCATTACCCCCACCGCAGGGGTCTATAACATAATCTTCGAGTTTTCATGCCCTCGGGCCAGCTTTGAAAACTAGTTTAAAAAGCTAAGGAACAGAGGCATTGAAAAGAGGTGCGAGCTTGAAAGAAGAAAGGCTGGCTTGCAGTCCGCAGGAAATGCAGGCACTCAGCACCTCCGAAAAAAGAAAAAAAAAAAAAAATCAAACCTAAAATATGCATGTGAAAAGCAAGAAGCATCCGAGCCATTTCAGAGGAGCCCGCTCTGAGCATCGCTCGCATTCTGCTGGCTCCCAGCTCCAAAGCAATTCCGCATTTCACCCTTCGAGGTGGAAGGAGTAACGCCAGAGACCAGGGCAACACCGAGTGGGGAGAGAACACATATTCTAGATATTGTTTTTAACTAAATTCCTAAAATTTATCAGGGGCAACTGCTGAGCCAAACCACAAAGTAAACAGAAGAACTAGAGATACAAAAGTAATGACATTTAAGTTGATCCTCACCTGCAAGAACCACTTCGTATAAAGCGAAATAAACCAAAAAAGTTTAGTTAAGAGCAGGTTGCAGCCGAACTAAAACAAAGTATTCGCACTGACACAACCAGCTCTGAAATGCCGATTTCCGTGTGCTGAGAGGAAATAAGCAAATAGCAAATTACTTGTTATCAGGTGTTCCTGGGTTTGTTTGGATATTCTGGAGCAAAAAGTATATGGACGCTAATGGTGGCATTTAAGAGTCCATTTCTCTTACCAAATAGCACTGCAAATGAAAAAGGAGATCCTATTTCCTTACTTAGGAGAAGCGAGGGAAGGCACTGCCAGCAGAGCATGCATCATTTGAATGCATCAGCTGAGTGTGACATTTCAAACAGATAGTTCATTGCCCACACACATCCCTTGACACAGAACTGCACGAACCAGTTATTTTCACTTTTACTGAATTTAGTTGCTATGGAGATTATTAAAAGCTGCCCAATTGACTACAGTGGTTACCATTACACCAGAAAAATAACAATCACATTTTTACACGGAGTAAAAGTATTTTCCAAAGACAGAATAACTTGACATTTATTAGGGAGTTGGTGCAACACAAACAAAACAAATCAAAAAATCCCCACACAAAGAGAAAGCCACTGGTTAGGTGTGTGACTAGCCTGGTAGCCTACCAGCATCACCAGAGAAAAGCCTAGAGACTGAGAAGGAGCACTGCTACTTAACTGAGATGCAAACAAACCTATCAAATTAGCTGAGGTTTGATCTCCCAGGTTTAGCTTTCATGGGTGCAAACATAATGTATTATTTTCACATAATTGCAGGAGAGAGCTGTTGTGAGGCACAACACCAGAAGCCATCAAAGACATATAAATACATCCTCACAACAATCTGAGTCAGGGACATGTTACCCAAGACTCACAGGAAAGGAATTAAAACAAATATTCTCCAGCTTGTCCAGCACTGCTCAGGAGAATAGCTGTGGAGCTCACACTAAACCATGCAGGACAGAAAAAAGCTTGATTCCCTGGCCAGCTGCTCACTGATTACCTTGCTGACCAACCTATCTGAAATTACTCCCTGAATCTGAAAAGGGGGAAGAATGAAAGGAAATTGCAGAGAGGGAAGGGTGTGGAGGACTACATCTTTATCAAGGACAGCATTTTTGTCCAGCCTCTGGGCTTCACAGGTTATTTTAAGTAGGACACATGGAGAGTTTTAGCTAGCCAATTCAATTTCAACAAAGATTTTAATCTTTCATTACCGTTGGTTGCACGCATTTCCTTGCAGAGCATGAGCCATTCTCTGTACAGTAATTGTGCAGTTAGCAGTAGCCTAAGGATGAAATCAATGCTGGTAAAAAACCCCAAGTGTTTGGCCTTGCTGTCCAGGTCCAGCTGGACAAGCCATCCCAGAAGGTGTGTGTGCACACATGTTCTTTTTGTTTAAAATAGCTCCTGTACACCAGCAATGTCAACATGGATTGGACATTAATTGCTCCAAGTTGTGCCACACACTCAGGAAAACAAGGCCAGTATTTCCCCTGCTCTTCAAAAGCAGTAAAGAAACGAGAGTTTCCCCTTAATTCTGCTCAGGGCAATCAGCCAGCACCATTCTCCTGAAGGCAGAGAAGTACAAATGGGTTAATGGATGCACTTGGTGTGATATGGACTGGGTTACTTTTTCATTTAACTTAAATATATGTGAGTGCCCGATGCCATCTCTCTCACGTGAAAGGTCACACTCAAACTAGTTTGCAGTTAAAGAATTAAATGGGATGGCAAGGATGGAAATGCTTAAAAACAGCTCAGATTGGCCCAGTTTGTAAAAACTAATGAATTCTCAAATCAATGCATGTGTCTGAGTTTTCTTTTTACACATATTCTGGATGTCTGACCAACTTCTCACCGGGTTTTCTGTTAAAGTTACTAAGTAAGATCTCAAAGACCAGTCACTTACAGGCACCTAAAGGTAAACTAGACTCTTCAATGTTTGCAGCATCTTAAAAGCATCAGGAGCATTCATTTTTCCTCATGGTTATTTTGTAGATGACTGAAAAAAAGATGCTGTTGAGACACAGAAATGTTTTGGTCTTCCAAAATAAGGATTATTCCATTACAGGATCTCCTTTCCCCATTTAAAGGTTGCCTGGGAGAAGCAATGTCCCTAACAAAGTCATCCCAGCTGTGCAGGCATTCACAACACTCCCCTCCTCAAACTCACATTTCCACTTAAAACAAAACCAAACCAGTGAAACTAATGCAAGCCTATAAACAGCTTATCAGATAGCCATGAACTTGTTCTAATGTTAACAAAGGATTTCTATTAAGAGTGCTTCAGGTGTGGAAGGGAGACACGACAACTTTTAAACTTTTCTATTAAGAATTTATTTTTCTGAAGAGAAATTACACTGGGCTCCTTTGGGTACTTTCCCTATTTTTCTTTTTTATGTATCAATTGCTCTTTGCAAATTAAGCTCCTTCTAAGAAGTATGCTGAATTAAACGAGGTTCTCAGAGATAAGCTTTGGAATTTAAACATTCTGCTAAGTGGAAATTCCTTATGTTTAAAGCACATATTCTGTAGGCCTACAAAACACACATAAAACCTTAAAGTCCTTCAACCATTTATCAGACAATAGCTACTTAAAAAAAAAAAAGGGGGCATCTTAAATGCAGTTTCATCAGTACAAAGAGATACAATATCTTTGTGGATTCTTGGTAAAATTTGATATTCCCCTACTTCATCAGACCAAAAAAACTGAACAAGACAGTTCCTTTGCTATCACAGACATTGGAATCAGACTTTTTATGTCATTTACCTGAAAAAGCCATATGGATAAAGTCAATGGCTGTGGAATGGGGAAGACCAAAAATAGGAAAACGGAATAAAGAATGAACACAAATTTCAAATTTGACACAAAATAAACCTAAACCTTTAATCAATAACCTCATGCCAAGCACAACACAAGCTCTCCCAAGAGGCTTCACCAGCAAACAGCTTCAAGAAAACCATGTACACCTCAGCTCAAGGCACTCTTACCACTCTCTTTCTCTACTTGTGACTGAAGAGAGCCAGTTTTATTTGCCTGGAAGCCTTCCCAGCTCAGTGCCTGTGCCAAGGCAGCAGACACAGAGCTGGGATCTCCCCAACACTTTGATTCCCCCACTGCACCTTGCTGGGGGGAGAGAAGGAGCCCTTGGTCATCCTTGCAAGAAATCCTCCTCTGTACACAAAGGGTTTCAGGAGGCACCATTCCCCCACTGCTCAGCCATAGAATACTGCTGTCCACGTCCCAAAAAGTGGGGAAAAAAAAGGCAGAACTCATCCAAGAGAGAGCATCTTGCAAGCACAATGCTGGGGACCAAGCTAACACCTTCGAGGTGCCACAGCTCTAATGGTTTAGGGAGGAAAAGGCTAATCCATTAGTGCTACCTGTTAGTGACAGTAGCAACTCCTGCACTGGCCAGTCCTGCCTGAAGAACCAGCTCACCAGTAATTTTCTTGGGTTTTTTGTGGGGTTTTTTGGTTTTTTGTTTTGTTTTGTTTAATTTTTTTTATTATTATTATTTTTGGGGTTTTTTGGGTTGGTTTTTTTTTTTTTTTTTTTTGAGACATTACAGTGAAACCAGGTCAAACCACTACTACACAAAAAAGCAAATGAAGTATTATTTTACATGTTTTCCAAACCTAAAATCAAAAGAAGCTGGAAAAAAAAAATTCTTCCTTAGTTCTCCCAAAGTCAGCTGGGGCTGGAGAGGTGTTTGTTAGTAATTTTAAAAGACAGACTGAGGGGATCAAGGGAAGCTGAGCTGCTCTGTGCTTCGTGAGGAAGAGGCCACACTGCAGAAGCTGCTTTGTGAGGTAAAGGGCACTGCTCCAGTTTTCTTAAATTCTGGGCATTCTCTAGCTTTCTTCAATTTATTTGAAGGCCAGAAGTGAAGAATAGCTTATAAATAATTATAAATAATTTTCTTTTATAAGAAAAGCTCATAAATAAAAAAGTTTATAATAGATAAAGCTCAGGATGTTTCCAAGTACGTGACCCTCTCCTCTATTACAGACAACAGGTATGGACTGTACATCCAGAGGAGCACAAAAAAAGAATAAATATCAATGCACTCCAAGCAGAACACTTTCCCTCACTTGGTTTGCTTTTGTAGGTAATTTCTGAGAGTCCAGGAAGAAAGCAATTCTGTCAAACTGCAGCCTGTATTTACCACCAGAGCCTGGCAGCCCTGCAGCACACCTAAGGGAGGTATGTAAGCTGGGCAGAGACAGCAGCATGGCATGGCAGCTGGAGAGCCTGCAGGTCTGGGGCAGAGAACACAGCAGAGCAGCTCTGACACAAGGCAGGAGTGCAGAGGTGCAGAGCTCTCTCCCTGGGCAATGGCTCTGTGTGCCCTGAATCTCTCCTGGCAGAGTTTCGTGCAGGTAGAGCACAGCAAGGAGCAGCTCCGTGCCTCACGAGTGTCTCTGTCCCACCCACCTAGGGGTGGAAGTCCCATAAAGCCTCTCAGGAGTCAAATTCATCTCTGGACTGATGAAAAGGGGTTTTAACCCTTACATAATAACAAGTCTTCTGCTGCAAGGCCACTGCTTTCAGCTGCTTGTTTATACAGTCCCTGGTGAGACACAGACCTCATCCTCAGGCATCTAAATCTCCTTAAAAATTCTTGCAGGCAGGAATTTAAATATTTCCCTAATCCAAACAGTAATAAAACTATTAACACTCTCACCTCTACATTCTGGAAGAGGAGTCAAATTACAATGTCGTTTAACTTTTATAACTAATGTTCTACACAGAACTTTTAAAGTCTGTAAGCACCTAGAGATCCCATGTGCATGAGCAGATGCCAAGGCTTCTCTAGGACACTGAACTTAGAAAGACAAATTCTGCTGTCACTACTACTGTGAGTCATCAGGACAAAGATAAAAAGTCCATCTCAATTTAGCATTTCGACTTTCCCAATGCAATCACAGCTTTCCCTTTCCAGGAAAAGTTGTGTTTTCCATCAGATCCACGTCTGCTGTAACAGATCTTTTCTGATCTAAGTTGTTGTGTGTTTTCAACTTGGGTCAGCTTTTGGTTTCAGTAGGAATAATAAAACAATAAAACATCTAGAGAGGTTTAAATAAAGTCAAAATAACAACCTCAATTGAAACCAGTTCGAATTCTGCCCTTGCCTCTCCTTTGTGGCAGTACCCAGGAGAGCACATACTCAATAATTCTGAAGCACATAGAGATTAGGATATACACCACTTGTTATTCCCTCCTTGTCTGCCCTGCCAAAGCACCACACTTTTAGTACAAGCACACTTTTCTCATGCATCCACAGAATTTTGCAGTTTTATGGGAACAAATCTTGTCAGGCAGCACCCAAACCCTCTTCTGGGACAAGTTCCACAGGTACCAAGTATTTCTCTAGGTTCTAGTAAGTCTGTGTCCAACAAAGTTTCCATTGCAGACAAGATGTGAACTTCCCAAACTGCAAATTAGTGCCTTATCCATTACTCCCTTTCTTATCACTGCAGAATACCCACAGCAATTCAACAGGTCTTCCTAAGGCAACCGTGGCTGCAGGGCTCTTTGTAAGGCAGTCTAAGCATTCGGGGTAGGGGTAACATCTGCACAAAGTGACATGCCTACAGGGCTGCTTGCACTGCCTTTGTGGTCGGTTTTAATCCACATCACACCAGTAACGAAGGTGGAGTTACCACCCCCCTTGTAGAACTTCGTGTTCTAAAGTTAAAAAAATACAACAAGAAACAACCTCCCAAATCAAAATGCCAGACTCCAGTACCTGTCCCTTCCAGCTAGGAAATGCTGCCTGTCCATGCCAGGTGTCTGCAGCAGCTCCACCTCTCTGTCGTGGCAGGGTTTAGGTGAGCAGGGTACAGCAGTTAACCATTTACAGCCCTCTCACACCTTGGCTATGTTATTGCAAGACCTCAAATTAGACACAGCCAGGAGCCTGGATGGCATCCCTCCAAGGATGCAGTTTTGTACCTGAGGCAATCTCATTTAAGAGCTGACTTCTGCCAGGAGTGGAGAGAGGTCCTGATCTCTTCTCCCTCCCTTAATCCCAGAGCACATTACAACTTGTCATGTGCCAGCTCTGAAAATCTGCTGGAACCTCCTCCTGGTTTAGCCCCTTCACCTCCCTAACTCAGCAAGAGAAAATGAGCCTTTTCGGCTTGGTTAGTGAGTTTAGATAGCTCACAGCAGAGCTCAGAGGGCGTAGCTCATCTGGCAGAGGGAAGGGAAGAACCACACACTCAGAGAAGGAATAATCAGAGCAATTCTGCCTTAATTGACAGCAGTTGGTCAGGTCTGGAGAGCAGTTTGTGAAATCACAGCCCAAGGAAGGCTCCTGGTCTCAGCCAGCAAAGGAGCTCCCATCACATTCCCATTATTCCTGCATTACAAAGCTATGCAGGAATCAAACCTGCTTTATCACAAATAACCAGTTGACTCAAATTACACTAATTTTTTTTTGTTTCTCCCCCACTTCCAAAACAGAGCATTCTGTAATTGAATGTCTGTAAGAGGAGTTAATCCTGCAACATGTGTTATGTTTTCTGCATGGGACAAGCCACTCAGAAGAGGAGAAGACAGACCAAGACCAGCATTCTGTTATTTTGGCACATCTTTCTTTCAGACCTGCTACAACAACTGGTGTCTAAGGGCCACCCTTCAGAAAAGGCACAAGGTCCTGCAGCCTAAATTTTCACTGAACACCTCCTAGCAATCAAAGATGAGAAAAGCCTAACCATTATTGTAAGGGTCAACTATTTAAAATATCCATTATAATCAAGTGACTTAAAATATCTGAGAATATTTGACAGGATTCTTCATCTTTTGTCCTTATTTTACCCCTGCTGGCTGCAATCAGTGGCAACATAGTATTTGTGCCATTTCTTCCTGTTAGTTAGCTTTCGAAAGGTTTTCAACTCCTTCAGACTTGCTGGAACTACAGTGATTTTTTAGAGGTTACATTTCCTGCTAAATGTGATTGATGGGCATGCAAAGATGTTATAAAAACAACGAATGATACGCTTAGTAAAATCCACAGAAAAAACTTCTTACAGCTTGTTTCATTATTCTCTCATGTTACAAAGAAAGACACAAGTAAAACGAAGTTCTAAACACAGGATAACATGAACAGCAGAATCAATAGCTCCAACAGATCCAAGTATCAGATTGGGGGTAAAATTATATACCCTAGAGCATTCTCACTAGTTAAACATCTACTAGCACAAACTGGTACCAGTTAGTGCATAATTTTAAATAAAGCAATAAAAACTTTATTTAAAAGAAAGACACACAAGTTCAAACATCTCCTATCCTGCTTTAATGAAAAAAAAAAAATCTATCCTCAAGAGGTGGCTGCAGTTTCACTTCTGTCCCAGGATTTTGCAGTGGAGCAAAACAAGAGAGCACTTGGAGATTAGGAAGCAAAGAGCCACACTGCTAATGAGGCTGAAAAGCTGCCTGAGGCTCTGGGGTCCGAGGGAGACTGGAGCTGCCTACCTGCACTCACAGGAGGCTGCTCTCAGCTGGCATCCTCCTGGCAAGCTGTGGCACTGCAGCAATATGTGGTCTTAAGCATTTAATTAAGGCGTGATATTTCTGCTCCTGCCTTTCTTCTCGTTTCCAAGTGGCTTATACAAGTGAATGTCTGCAATTTCTGCTTAGTGGTAAGGAGTATCACGTTACCTCCGACTCTTGCAAAAGTCAGAAAGGTATTTGTTCCACGTAAGGAGGTTGCGACATACGTGGATTCCTTGGCCCACCCAGAAAGAAAATGTTTTCTTAATATGTACAGTTGGGGGAGAGGGTAAAGATCAACCAGAAGCATTGAATTTACAACTTCTCAAATGTTATCAGTGTGGTGGCCACTCTAAACTGCCAACTTCTCCTTACAGGAACAAAATCCAGTCCTGCTCCCACTGATGTCAGAACAAGACTGGCAGCGAGTGAAGCGAGACCTGTGCCTGAAGACTGGCAGTAAGAATGAAACTTTATTTAGTCTCCTGAAGTTTAGAACAATGGTCTACTCTCCTGGAGAGGCTCAATTAGTCCCTCTCACATATTGGGTAATGAACAGAGATAATGCAATGGAGGAAGAGTGGCTGCAGGTAAGCAACGAGAGCCAAGCGTGACAGGGTGAAGAAAAAAGAGAAGAGGACGTGAGAGAGAAGAAAAATAAAGTTAAAAAAGCATGCACACTATCAATCCCAAACCACAACCAGGCACATTTATAGTTACACAAGTAGATACTTAACACAAGATCATAACATGAACTTTTGAACTTGCACGGAAAAAAAAACCTCTCCACTGCTTAATGCATTAAAACATCAATGCTACAAAACGCTGAAAAAATTCCTTCAAGTTGTATCAAAGGGGGATTATATTGTGGGCACATGCATGAAGAAAGCAAATCTGTTATCTTTACTGAATATAGGCCTTGATGTAAATCACACAGCCTGTGAATAACTGCATTTGTTTCCACAGCAAAACACCTCATGTGAAATACAGAAGAGCTGCCGGAAATGAGCTAATGGCACTTTTCTTTCTGTATTAAAGGATTATTTTCCAGTGCCCACTGTGTGGGCTTAAACACTAGACTGAAACAGTCAAAATACTTAGAAGTAAGATTTATGGCTAAAAAGGGGGAGGCTAAGGGGGAACCTTCTTTGAAGTGACTGACTTCTTTGAGCGGTGTCTCAGAATTACAAAGCTCCAAAAGAGCCCCTCTCTGTGAGCAGCCCCCTGCCTTCTTCCTTCATCTCTGTGGCAGATCATATTGATAAACAAGATTTGAAAACAATTACCTGGGAATCACGGTGCTGCATAGCACATAGTAACAGAGATATTATGAACAACAAATGTCTTTTTACTTTCCGGTAGTTTTTTTAACAGGGAAACTCTCAGACCTCAATCACTGCTTCAGACATCGACATTAATCCTTCAGCACTACTATATTGGTCAAAAGGTTTCAAATGAGCTTGAGAGAAAAATCAGGAGTTTACTTGCACAGCATTCTTACATTGATAATGAAAGAAATTGTACCGACTGGAACACCATCTTCTTTCATTGTACAAAAGTAAAATTTTCCCTTTTTTGTTGCAGCAGTGCTGTAATAGATGGGTTTAGACTGGCTGCTTATTTCCTCTAACATATTATTTGTCATTAATTCTACTCAAGAGAACAGCTTTGAGCTGAAGGCTAGTAAAACTCTGTTAGTTTTGGAGTGCAAAATACATGCTGCAGCTTTACACAAAAACCCACTGTAATAACTTCTATTAACTGTGGCACGACATTCTTTGCTCACCTCTCCAAACAGCACTTTGATAATCACTTTACAACCTTTCACCATAAATCTGCACAAAATACTCACCCTTTAACATATGCTGATAGCTTTATTGGGAATCATATCTGAGGTTATCAGCTTTTAATGAGATTATAGGCTGATTCTTGCTAGCCACCCTGTTAGAGAAAGCAGTGAAAAACTGCTTTGCAGAAAATTTTATTTTGTCATGAGCTGAAAAGAAATTATTTTTAAAAATAAACCATCTCTATTTCTTGCTCAGATTAATCCATTTCTATGTTAACATTTTAGCTTACAATTGGAGCAATAAAGGTCAAAATTTACTTGTAAGCTTGTGACCCTCTGTAGCTCTTGTAGTAGATTTTGTATATTAAAATGGAGAGAGACAAAGCTCATCATAACAGAATATGAACTTCTTGTTTTGCTATTCTTTACAAGCAACTCAGCTTTGAAACACAGGAGACTTCTAGTTCTCAAATGAGAAGCAGCAAGGTTACTCTAAATTTAAATTGCACTATTTATTAAAATAGCTTGGATCTAAGCACAACTTGCACAAAATCAAAAGCCCTTCTATACAACCACAGGTAGGAGTATTTATTGTATGTTTGCATCCAAGTGGCACAAATAGGACTTTGATCCACTGGATCCAAACTGAAGTTCTGCAAGCAAAGAAAAATAGTATATACATATCTTGTGTAAGTTTATTTTCTTCTAAATACAAAACCTAAACGCCGAAAGAGAAGAAGGTAGAGTAAAATAAATAATAATTTAACAGTCTCTCTGTATGCAGCAGGTTATGTTATTTGTCATCACACAACTGGGCTTGCAGAAGTTTTAGGTGACAAGGTATCCCTAAGACTTACACTGGGTTCAGCTGCAGCACAGAGAGAAGCAAGGAACAAAAATAAAAAGTGGAGAAAGTCCATATGGTACAGTCCTCCCTGTAATCCTGTCTCTGGATAGCAAGCTGGGAGCATTGCATTTCTCTGACTTGAAGCCTGACACTCACATTCTTCTGTGGCTTAACGTGGACATGGACTACAGACTGCACTCCTGCCTGAAAGGAGCTAAATGATTGAGCACAGCAAGCCCATGAACTGCAAGAGGGACAGCAAGAAACCTTGTTTTCCCCATCCATTTGGAGAGAAAGGAAATTTCTTAATTCCTAGTTCTGTTGCAAAGTAGGCAGTGTTGTGTGGACGTAGTGATTGCCTTTACCAAAAGTGAGGAAAATCTGTCCTTGGCAGTTGTGAAGACACCCAAGCCTCCTGAAGAGCTGTTGAGTGTGTCCAGCACTCCTGGGAAATCAAACAGCCTGGACCAACCCAGAGTGGGAGTGGGACAGGTTCAGCCTTTCTAAAGCCAGTGCAGGGTGGCAACAGGCTGAACAGAAATGAAACAGCAAAATGTGACACCAGTGAGCACTTCATTCAACAGCTCAGCACAGAGACAAGCCTGTGCTAACACAAATCCCTGGGAGCATGGAACAGCAAGTCACTGGGATGAAAAAGATGGAGCAGACCAAACTATGCCTGCTGCTGCCTCACAGCATCACCACACCAGTGTCAGGGGGAAGGGAAGGGGCAATGCTCCCCACCCAGTGGGCACAGCTCTGCAATTCCACCCAAGCTATTTATTCATTGCTGCTAAAACACAGAGTTCCCATTTGCAGATGCAAAGTTCTGGGACAAACTTGCCAAGAATTATCTGGCCTGCCTTTTTTATAAAATGATTAGCTATGCTTTTGAAAGAGTTACTATGGACTGAAGGGTCACAGGATAATTATTTACAGAATGGATGCCAGGGATGAAGTGACAGATAAATCCATTACAAAGATCATGCAGAGTAAGGAATGAGAAATGCCTATGATTTAAAGTCTGTCACTGTGAAGTGTGATTCAGAGATAGCACCAGCTCTGCTCCTTCCTCTTTACAGTGATAAACTACAACGACTCAAGACATTTAATTCTCCATTTCCAACTTCATACTGGATACATTCAAGAAGGTAAAAAAAGATGAAATCCAGCCCATCACACAGCAGATAGACATCATGAAGAGGTGACATTGCCCTGCTTTGGTTTGGAAGGTGACCAGCCCAATTGTGACAGAAATGAAGTGTTCCCTTTCAGCTAAATAAAAGCTGTGGCTGCAGTACAAACCACTGCCCTGCACTTCAGCCTAAAGGAGGGTTTCCAATTTGCTCTTGTGGGAGGGTCACTTGGAGGCAGCACAGCTGAGCCATGACTCTCTGAGAGGGAACAGGAGCACTGGAAAAGAGCTTTAAGGATCCTGGTGAAAGACAGAACAGCTCACATCTTCCCCAGCCACTCCCCCACTGCAGAATACAGGACACTCAGTCCAGAAGCATTTTCAGTGCCTAAATATAACACAGGCACTCACATAGCATAAATAGGAGAATCCTTCTGAAGGGCTGTCTTCAACAACCTCCATTCTCCAGCAGGGCTAGAGTTCAAAGTCACATGCTGGCATGTCAAATTCTGGATATCCTCCTAAGAAAAATGAATTTGTTATTATACCTGGCTATTTTTATCAAGTTTCTGGAAATGAGAAACATTCACTGTGCTTAATTAATACTCGTACACCTTCATGGTTCTCTTTGGTCACAAGCCAAGGAGATAACAATGGAATATTATCATATCCTTATGGGATTTCGTAACATCAGTTTTCATTGGCAACCATAAATTGCTAGATTTTTTTCTGTCTTTTTCCTAAGCTTTGATATATAAACTTGTCAAAGTAAAAAATAGCTGACCCTTAATATTACAGTTCACGCCAAAAATAACATGAAACTATCAGAATCACAAAGCCTAGAATTCAATTAGAAAATTAATGCTGCAAAATAGCAAAATACCCAGACATAAGCATTATATCAAGAAAGAGTAAGCAAAAAGAGTGTAGTTTTGAAGACAAGCTAACTCAGGATGGACAAATTACAAAATCCTTTGTGTCTATCTCTAAACACTCCAGTAAACCAAACATTTTAACTGGCAGTAGGATGTGTGCACTGGCAGATGCATATCTTCTGACAGTGGCAAGGACAGCACCAAATCTACTACCATGTTTACACGAGGAAAATGAAAAAAATAAACTAGTAGAGCCAAAAAAACCCAAGTTCATATTGCTGGAACCTTCTTCAGGTCACTGGGCTATACAAGTCAGAGTCAAAAAGCACCCTCCATTACTCTGACTTATGAAAGTACTTAGGCTGACACTAGGAAAAAAAAAAAAAAACAGACACTCTTTATTTAGTTTCAAGTTAGAGTGAGAATTTAATTTGCAGAGTGAGGAAAAAACATCACTTTGGCAAAAAGTGGAGTGAGAGGAGGGAGAAAAAGATTGGCAAAGACAAGCAGAGAACAGAGAGAAAACATTTTTTCAGTGCAGATAGAAAAGGGGGAAAAAAGCTTCCCAGCTGTTGGCCAATTTATGTAAGTTTTAAAAGTGTTGTGAAGAAGTAAAACAGTGAGTGGCATGAATTTCAAGCAACACACATAATTCAGAAGACCATTCTTCTTCTAAACTCCTTTCCCTATTCAGACTATTTTTTTCCACTGCAATCAAAGTTTGCAATTTTTTTTTTTTTAGGGAGCCAATAAAAAGCAAGTCTAACTCATCTAACTCATGTTCTGAAGAGAAAAAGATGCACAAAAACCTGGGTCTCATATTACTGACCAAAAAGAAATTTAGAAACCACCTTAATCTTAATTTATATTTTAGCTCCTTCAGGTAAAACTACTCACCCCCCATTCACAAGGGTCAGGCTCAGCCTTTTGTGTGTATTATTACAACAGATGAGTGCAATTACACCACTCCATGAAAACAAGCTCACATTTGCACGTTGTTATCATCTTGTACGTCACAGATGTGAGAATTATACATTTTTCTCATCTCTACACAAATACTACAGCAGTTTCAAAAAGATGAATTATCCCATTCTGGAATCAAGCCTGCCTGCAACCTCAGACATCAAATTGCCTCCCAGTTTCTCACCTTGCTTTTCCTCAGAACAGTCTTTGTGCATCTTAAGGGTTCTAGAAAACCAAATTAACTACTTTCATGGACAAGAAAAGTAATAATGCACTACATAATTTTCTCCCACTGCTGCAGCTGCCTGCGGAATCTCAAGGAATTGCAAACAAGACAAGTTTATCTGTGACCTTGAGAAAAGAAGGGAGATGTTGAAGAAAGAACACCTAAATTGAATGATGGTCCACACAGCTGAGGAGGTTTCAACACCTTCTTTCAGCTGGAGAAAGAAGACAGGAATTATATAAAAGTTCTCAAGTGAGATAAGAATTATGTACCATAGCTGTATCCCATATATATTTAGCTCCCCTTCATAGGGTGGTACCCTGAATACCACACAATGAAAACAGAGGGAGAGTCTGCCTACAGACATCAGTACAAACATGCTTTTATAAGGATTATTTTCCTTCTACAGAACTAAGAGTGAAATACCCCACATGACATTTTATTCTCCTGTAAATGAAGAACACAACATACAGACTTCCTGTAGTGGAACACGCTTTTCTTTTTCCATGTGCAACTTAAACTGCCAAGTTTAAACACAGAAAAATATTGTATGTATCCATGGATATCTAATTTTAGAAAGACAAACAATTCTCCTGCTCCAGCACCAGGGGGGAAAAACGGCAAGAAAGAAAGAGTAATTACAAATGTGACAGAAAGGAGCTGTGACAATATGTGACGTGCACAGAACGTAGTGACTGGGCTGGGCAAGTGCCCATGAGGAAAACAAAGCTTTTGTGGGCTCTGGAACGGACAGGCTGCAGTTAAAGCATCCCATCCTCCTGCCAGCTGGACACACTGCTGCTTCTGCAGGGCAAAGCTTTGGGAAGGCTGCTGCCTTCGGAGCCTTTGTGGCCATTGTCAAGCCCTGGGTCACGTCAGCAAGCACAGAGATTGGCGTTATGCTGGTCCCATAAAAGCAACTGCAATGTCTGCTGGTGATTTGTGCACTTTATTCCCCAAAGTCACCGTGGTTTTGGCTTACAGAACTCTTCAGAAACTCAACTGGGCAATTTTTCTTCCTATAATCTGAAGTAGATAGAGATGGAGAAAGAGTTTTATTGCATGCCAGCACATATTCATCACATACTACAGTTCTTGCTACTACAAAACAGTAAAAGCCAGTATGTGAAATGTAAAGAAATAAAAAGAAAAATATTTATGTTCATACAGAACTGGTGTGCTTCAATGAAGAGGCAAAACAACAAAGGCAAGCATCTAAAAAGAGAAAATGGATAAAACCCCTGGGTGCTCTCAGTTCTGGCCAGACTCTCCTTACAAATGGAGTGCCAGAGCTGGAAAATTCATGCTCAAACCAAGATATGGAAAAGTCCCTTGATTTACCTTAGGTTGATGCTAAAGGTAGCAGCAGCCTCCAAGGTAAAACTAGTTTCCAGTACCAGAAAAATTTATTCCTCAGAATAACAAACTGTCTAATTAGCAACGGAGTGAGCTAGCTAGTTTCAATGATGAACAAGCACAGTAATTCAGATACACCTTCAGGTTGTGTTACACAATTCATCAAACACTTTCATTCTTTAAATATACTGTTAACTAGGACCCCTGGAAACAAGAATAGCTATACCACCTTCAGAATTGAAGCCTGACTTGCATTTCTGATTTTTTTTTTTTTTTTGTCCAGAATTAGTGGACAGAAGTTTACCAGTTCTCAAGGCATTCTGAGTCCTATTTAAACTTTCAAGACCATCTGAGCTTAAAAATTACATTTGTTTTCTTTCCCCAGCTCTTGTTCGTAGAAATTCCCTGCAAAATTTTACCAGTCAGAAATCAAATTCACAATCTTGGGCTGATCCTAAATGCTTGGTTTTGGTTGTTAACAATAGCAGAAAGCAAAAGAACGTTATCCAGAAGCACAGAGAAAGAAAAAAAAAATTGAATTATCATGATGTCGAAAGTATGACAGGG
This sequence comes from Sitta carolinensis, assembly GCA_032173965.1. Lineage (NCBI taxonomy): Eukaryota > Metazoa > Chordata > Aves > Passeriformes > Sittidae > Sitta > Sitta carolinensis. Next base: position 1,913,724 of record JAVUNC010000019.1, read on the forward strand.
CTTGTGACTTTCTAAAGACGAGAACAAAAAATTCATTGTTCAAACTGAGACATTGATAATACTAAATCCTAAGAAATATATCTCCCTGGCCTTAAATTCAATAAAATATTGCCCAGAAACACATCTCCTGTTTAATCCAATTTGCAATTCAATTATCTTGGTTAAAAACCCAAACATTAAAATACACATAACTAAAATTAACCTCATTGTTCATTAATACTAAACTTTACGTAGATGATCTAAGGACAAAGTAACCACCCAAGGCCAGGAAAAATAACAAAAGGCCAGGGGAAAAAAAAAAAAGTAACAACATATTTTTTAAAGGGCAGTTTTGAAATTTACTATAAAGCCTAGAAATAGCCACTGAACAATTACAGTTACAAATTTAGCTTGCCAAATTACCACTGTAATTGCACAAATCCAGCAAGTTGTGCTGGATCCCACGCAGGGCACTAGCACCCCCATCCCAAAGTCCTTTAAAACACAGACCAACTGATCTCCCTCCTTTAACTCCCTCTGGGGTTCTTTGTTAGTGCCTGACTCAATTCTCTGTTCCCTTATTTTTATCACACATGAGAACACTGGGATATTTAGGCTACTTACAATGCTCTAAATGCTTTTGAAGGAAAACAGCCGAAAGAACCCAAATAAAACTAATTGAGAGAAAAGAGTGATACACAACCTATTTCCCTCTTTTAAAAACCATGGGGTTTACCCCAAATTTTATCTGCTCAAAGCTTACCAGCCAGACTTCCTCCCCCTGCTCCAGCCACTCAGGCACTGCAGAGGCTGAACCTCTCTCCCAGCAGCCAGCCAGGAATTCCCTAATTTCCCACCCAAGCAGTGACCCATGCTGAGCCAGAGGTGCCCTGACAGCCAGGTACTCCCTGCATCCCACTTCCCACCTCGACAGAAATTCTTCTTTTCAAACCAGCTGGCTTGAAAACAAATTAAAGGTTCCTAAAAATCCCCATAAGGGGGAGTTGAAACTTGTCTGGGATGCACACACGGACAAAAAATAGGGAAAGCAGATGAACACTGTGTGTGTGTGTTCAGGACCTGACAGAGAGGTTTGAAACACGACACAGCCCCTTTGATACAGCTCACGAGTTCAGAAGTGGAGGGGCCGTATCCTATTAAAAATAACAGGAAATTGGCCACAGCAATAAATCTGAAGCTTTGGCTGCTGCAATTTCTTATCTTCCAGGAGCAGCTGGTGGTGCGCAAAAAAAAAAAAAAAAAAAAAAAAAAAAAAAGCCAGGCAACTTTTCCTTCTTGGAAAAAGAAAACAAACAAACAATTTAAAAAATCACTCCCAAACTGTAGCTTCCACTTGGTGCTAGCTTGCCTCAGTCAGTTTTCAGCCCTGGAAGACCCAGACCCCCAGGATCTTTCCCTGTCACACCGGGATGGTTTACTGCTGCCTCCAGGCAACACCAGGTCACTGAGAAAGTGAAGATGGTGCACTGAGGTTGACAAGTCCCAAGGAACCTCATCAGAAGCTTTGGCACTCCTGACAGTACTTTTCTCATGTAATTTCTGCCTCCAAGTGATCCCAGTCTCCTCTGATAGCATTTTGCTCTTGGAATTAAGATCCAAGATGACAGCAGCTGTTTCTAGTGGCTTACCAACACTTAAAAGGGACTGCACCAGGCAGTGTTATCTCTGCACTTTCCACTAGTGGAGAAGCAGCTTCTGCTGGGCTGGAAAAAAATAAAAAATATGAGGGAGCAGGGAAGAGGTAGCCAAGGCTCTTCCTCGAATGGAATAAAATAGAAACGTCAGAGGATTTCATTCAGCTGGCAGAGACTGCCCTGAGCCTTCTGCCAGCATAACTGTGTCTGCTGTGGGTATGACTTGTTTTCCCACTCATAAAAGGAAGAGCTTTGCCAACAAAACCTTAAAGGCTGAGACCAACACGTGGGTGTGGGGTTCGGTGTGTTTTCAGTACACATGAGTGAAGTTAACTCTGGTCCAGTTTCCTGCCAATCTAACCCACACGTTGTGCAGTGCCAGTGTTTTCTTTGGTTCTTATTCTGGTTAGGTCCTGCAAGCATTTCTGAAGCTGAGTATTCAGACAGACAATCCTCCACTGAAGAAATTATTTTTTTTAAATCCCGATGTAAGATCCCAAAGGTGGGAAAAACTTCAGGGCCAAATGTTCAACACAAAGGGCAGATGTCTATTTGAAGAGCTAAAAGCACTTCTAAAACATGTATATTCTGCCTACATTTAAACAACCACAACATGCTAGTTGTAAGAGATACAATGGAAAGATGAAACCACTGCACCTACTAAAAAACCCCCAATCAACAACAACAAACAAAAAAAAACATTCTTCCAGCCCTAGAGACTTAAAAACCAGAAGATGAACCTCCTTGCATTAGGACTAATTACAGCAGAATAGTTACAACACGTTTGGAGATCACCTCACCTGTGTGTGTGTGCCAAAACCAGGGCTCAGTTCTCTCCTGCTCCCCTGGAGGAAGGTGGGAGGGAAATATCCAGTTTGGATACTGCAGGACCCCAAGAACTATTTCCCCTTGAAGAAAAAAAAAAGATGTATAAGAAAACAGATGGAAAAAACCTCCTCTGCCTTGCATATAGTAATTCTGTAGAGCTGTTTCTCTGGCTGGAAAAGCTCTGCTAGAGCTGGGCCTGCTATGTGCACCATCTCATGTTAATTATCCAATTTTGAATTTCAACCAGCTCCTGATCCCAAGCATGAGGAAGCCTCCACATATTTTTCAGCAGCCTCCAAGCACAAAAGACTGTAAGCCAAGAAGTTCCATTCTTTGATGTTACTCCTTGCTTGTCTCTTCTCTAGCACCAAAAAGACAGAAGTGCACAGAGTGCATGGTGATCCCATTGGCAAGAAAACTTACATTGGCAAAGGAATTCCCAGAGCACCAAAATGACTTTCCACTAGCACATTAGAAGGGAGACGTAGGGGTATGGAATTTCTTCATGCTTGAGGGCTAACTCTCACCAACACTAACCCATCTGTCATACATTGTTTTATGTCTCCTTTGATTTCTTTTTTTTTGCTGCAAAAAAAGAAATGCACATCAGAAATGTTACGGCCCACCAGATTTGTTTCATATATTATCAAAGCTAAACATTCAAGCTTTTTATGGAGATTAAGAGATTAGAGTCCGAGAAGTTTTACCCTTCTCTGTGCAAGGCTCTCTCTTTCAATCAATTTAAAAAGTGAAGTTCAAGGTATGCTGTTAATTCCTGAGGGGAAATGATACATAACCCACATGCACAAAGAAGCTGGCTTGCAAGCAGTTGTTTTTACAGCATGGAATCTGTTTCAATCTATGTTTGTTTAACAAGATGCAAGTCTAACAATGGTAATTTACTAAAAGCTTGAGCACTAAGTATGTACAATACCAGAAACAATGGTCATAACTCCTTCCAAAGATACAAAAGCATCTATAAAACTATCAAAACACAAGCATTGCCCTGGATTAGTTGTTTCAAAACCCGACATTCCAAACAGCTTCATCATTTCAATAATCCATCTATAAACATTTAACTAATTTTGGACTACTGTTTTGCATTCCAGCAATGTGTTACTGCCAGTCAGAACAACACAAAATTTCATTATTTGTATTTTCACTGATTTTTTTTTTTTAAGCCATCATATCATTACCATTTGCTCAGACAACTTTTGCAACAGTAAACTGTATCAAACTAGGAACACCAATCATTCAAATAGCTATTTACTATTAAGCTCCTCAATCTATATTTAAGCACTTGAATAACCAGCTGCTTGTACAACTGATGGCCAGTGAGCACAGAGCCCTCTGCCTCTCCAACAAGCCTGTTTGTCAGTGCTCAGCCTGTGTCCTGCAGCACTACAACCACAATCACATTTCGAGATGATTCATTATTTACAACGTTGTTTGAGGCTTACTAGGTGATATTCTGTTCTCCCTGGGAACCCTAAATGAATCTTTGTGATGAACAACAGCCTGTGCCTTCAGCTATTGCATCAGATGGTCAAAGCTTCTCCAGTCCCTGCCCTGGGTGCTCCCAACACCTGTATTTTACAGAAGGTATCTCACCAGGATTTGTGCCTGCTCACTGACTCCACCAGAACACTGAATCTTTCTTTGCCATGGTGAACACGTGGACTGTAAAAAAAATTTTGATTCAGCATCTGCACTTTGCTCCCAGACACAGTTTTATGTCAAGATAGCACAGAAACTTCTAAACGGGCTGGTCACTTCATCAGGAAAGAACCAACCAGAAAAAACCAGGTGTGGCAATTCCCCTTGAGCCTTAGAACACAACAACAACAACAACGCTTACAAAGGGCATTAAAAACGTTAGAAATTCCTGCTTGGTAACAACAACCAATGCACAGACCTGTTCTGAGGACAGCTGGGGAGTGGGCTGCAGTTATTTTGTAGTAAGGTCTGTAAACTCTGGGTGTTTACAGCGCACTTCTCACTACCTCCAAAAATAAAAGTGTTTCACATTTCAGACACATTTGGTCTTAATTCGCTGCAGCAATCAGTTAACCCTCATTCAATCACACACTTGGAGGGTGACTCACCAGATGTCAGGTGTTTAACTTGCATGTTCCCCAACATCTAGCTGCGGACATTTTTTTCTCCCCTGGCTCCAAAGCACTGTGCACAAATGATCGCAGTAGTGGGAAACTTGCATCAGAGGATTAATATCATTCGTTATCATGGATAGGATTAATATCATTAGGAGAGATATTCAATGCCTTAACCACTCTGAATCTTGTGACAAATGAGATAAAGCTGCAAGCTGTCTCTGTAAAGAAAGCAATTAAGGTAATGGAATTTGCAAGATTCTCTGAAAACTGCTTTTTTCTGATAGTGTTCTCCTTCCCAATTCTTCAGCCACTACAATGCAGGTGTCATCATTATTTTATTTCTTTAAAGAAATATAAATTCAATAGTGCTACCTATTTGGAGTAGACCTGGCATTTTAATTTAGCACATTTTGAAACTGTACCAAGTCATACCCCTCACTGTTTTTCCCTTACTGGCAGGGGTCAACGTATTCAGCACTCATAGAACATCTGGTTAGCAAGATGTGGTGGCCTTCAAGTTTTGGAATTCCTTTCAGTGTTTCTCTAAAAGACAATTGTTTTGATCCCCAGGCTGGTCCAGATGGTATCTCAGAACTGTCCAACTCCTCCTTTCAGGAGAGCTGCCACTATTGTTCCAGGGGGGCAAGCAAACAGGCTTTTCAAAGCAAGCCATCACCACTGGAGATGGGCTATCTAAGGAAGTTCACAACATTTAAATTCTCTGATAAGCACTGACAGGAGAGTTTCTGTAAAGCAAAACTCTTTCTCCGGTGTGTCAGAGCTTTGAAGTCTCCTGCAGCTGCTGGGCTGGTAGAATCAGGTGACAGCTTTCCTCCTAAAACTGCAACAAACAGCACCCAGAGTTGGCTTGGACTGGAGAGCCTGACCCTACAGCTAGAGAAATGGGAGAGATTGCATGAAAAAACCAACACACAATCAGCGACACGAGGAGGCAAGAAGAGCAATCCCATTAGAGGAGAAGATAGTGATTGCTGAAGCAGCCAGTGCACTGCCTCTGAAAATCACAGAATCATTAAGGCTGGAAAAGACCTCCGAGATCATCAAATACAATCTTTGAACACTACCAAGACAACTAAGTGCCATGTCAAGATGTTTTCCACTTCCAGGGGTGGTGACACCACCACCTCCCTGGCCTGCCCATCCCAATGCTTACCCAACCTTTCACTGAAAATTTTTTTTCCTGGTGTTCAGCCTGAGCTGCCCTGGTGCAGCTTGAGGCCATTTCCATTGGCTGCTTTGCATAGGTGACAGGTTAATGCAATTCATCGTGTAACCAAATAAATAAAACAGTTTTTTGATCCTTCATTTGGAAAAAGTACATGTAGATGTACTTGTGGGGAGGTTCATTGATAGCAAAGCACTGCAGACTAAAGGCTTTTTGTATCAAAAATTTTTGCAAGGGAATTATAAGGGTATCCTCTGATAATTACCTCTTACCTCTTGCAAAGTAACACCAATTTTTCTGCAAATTGTATAAAAACACCTGACATTGAATGCACCAGAAGCACTGTGATTCTGCAAAATCCAGGCAATTTAATATAAAAATGCTCATTTTACAAAAATATCTGCATTTTTAGCAGTTTAATACAGTGAGAAAAGAAATGCCAGTATACATCTCAATCTCTACAATTTAATCCTTTTTACTTGCACTGAATCTTCATCTATGCACAGTAATCAGGAATCACATTTTGCAGCTACTAAACCAATTCAGAAAGGAAAAAGGGAAGCACTTATTTTCACCTTTTGTGGGGGTGACACTTCAAGGAAAGAGTTAACAAGTGTACCTTGAGTAACACCTTGGAGTATACAGAAAAAAATACTTTGCAGAATTCAGGGGACAGGGAGAATAAAACCAGATGTTATCATCATCACTGCTATTAACCCTTGATTACAGATAACACAATCAAAAGGTAGAAGAAAATGAGGTGCTTAAAGTTTCTTAGTAAGGCCATCCAGAGAAACCAACACTCCTCAATGTTTTGGAGAATTCCTTTGTTGAATCCAATCTAGAAGTGAAATTACCCTTTTGGAAGTGCAGAAAAAAAGCTGTGTAGAGAAAGTGACTGTATCCCCATGATTAAGGAAATCCTCTTCCTCCAGATGGGTTTCCCCACCACGACACTACAAATTCAACAAGGCACACTTGGTCCAAGTCTTTAACAGCTATATACATTTTAGGAGGTCTTTTAGCCAGCAAATATAACATTGCCCTTTAGCTACCAAGGAAAGAGTGTCACCATTCCAGGAAATGCTCCCAAAATAAATCTCAATGAATGAAAAATTAGAAGTCACCTACAACTATTTATTATGGTCCTACATTATCTGAATAAACAAATACATTATGCCACTTGGATAAATGTTCTTCGACAAAAAGCCAGACAAAGCACCAAAATACATTCTCAGGTTTGTAAACAACAAATATCAACTCCGTTAAAAGGATATGAAAAACACATCCATGTGCAAGTTACTTTTATTTTTAATGGAAGAGTTGCCTTTGCCAGTACCCATTCGTCTTTTTTGCAAAGTGTGTTTTCCATTCAGCCCAACACTAAAAATATAGTCTTTGAGCATGGCTGATAAGGCATGGATTGCAAATACTGCACCTTTTAATTTTGCTAGTGCTCTAAAGCAATAGAACATGTTTCCTCAATGTAAATATTTTCTTCAAAATGTTAAAATGGATTATATGCAAATTCTATTTAAGAAACTTGCTACTTTGAACTTGAGCACAAAAAAAGGTGCCAAAAGCAGAGCTGCTTGAGGAGGAGTAGCTTTAGATACAAAGCTGACCTCTGGTGAAAAAGCAAAATCTAGCAAAGCAGCAGAGAGACTGTGCCAAAGGAAGAGGTTTTCTACAGAATAACTTCTACCTAGACAGAGAAAATTCACACGCAAATAATTTATCTCTAAACACCACAAGGGATTTCTGGAAGGTAACATTAAAATCCTTCACAAAGACATTTCACAGCAGAACCCCCTGCTACAACAGGCTCCTCTTACCCTGGCATTACCCAGTTTCTTTACATGGTGCAAGCCACTGGCCCCTTAATGCACATCACCATTCAAGGAGCACTGAAGCAAAACATTGACCTCAGCTGATAATGTGCAACAACCAAGCCATGAAACTGCAGGTACACCTAGCACAAACCCTGAGCAATGATGCACTTCAGAACTCTGGGCTGAAGAATGCACTCACACACCAAAATACAGAAACAATCTATATTTCTGTATGCACACGCAGTACAGACAGGCTCTAAAACTCACCGTGGTGTCTGGTTTCATAACATATGCCCTTCCTTATCAAATGTCATTTGTATTGCCATCCCTGCATCTGTCTCCACAGATGTCATCCCATGTAATGGAGCATATGGGCTTAAGCTGACATTGTTTGCAAACAGGAAGAGCTTTTGGCAGGAGGAATCAAACATAAAGTGTTCTGCGGGCTGCCTCTCTTAACCCATCTTCGGTTGGCTCCTCTGCTCAGCTGAAACTGCTCGGCTACTTTCTGAGAGGGCAGAGTGCCAGCCTAACAGATGGGCAGAAGTAAAGTCATGCCAAAGAACCAGAATGTGCATCTAATTTGATAATTAGGGGCTGAATTTCCCCTTAGAAATATTGCAACGGCAGCACGCACAAAGTTTTCAAGCTTAAGGGTAAAAGAATCTGCTTCAGCCTGTGCAGCTGAGGGTTAATTCTGAAAATGATAAAAAAAAACAACGACAGAAGTGAGCCATGGAGGAGGGAGGAGACCAACCATGGGCTCCTATCACTGAGGATTAGTATTCTTCAAGGAGAGAAGAAATGAGGGAAGGGGAGGAAAGACACAGCAAGATGAAGCCTTTCTCCTGAAATAGCTCTCCACAAAGGGCACCTGCAAATCTTGGCCAGAACGTTTCTGCAGCCTCGCTGAAAATAATTTATGCTGAATAGAGATAAAAGCAAGGAACTGATGGCCACTTTACAAAGCATTAAACACAGCTTTCCTGTCCACAAGGAATAGCCAAGCCAATAGCTAGTAAAAGGCAAAGGACAAAGGGTGTTTATGGCTCAGTGGAAATCCAACACAATAATGTACACACGCACTTGGAACAGTTGACAATTGTTGTCTTGGTCTTGATGTACGGTGCTACAAAGCTGAGGATTTCAAATCAAAAAGCTAACAGTAAAAGAGAGAGAGCTAGGGACCCAACTGAAATTCTCTTTTCATAGATTTTACAAGTTTTCATGCATAAGACAGTGGTCCTGTGACTATCTTAGAATCCTGTCAAAGCAAGCTCTTTGGGGTCATTTTTCTCTTCATCTTGTGTGTTCCCTCCCTTTTCTCAAGCCACTGTATTCAGCAGAATGAATGCCAACAGCCACGCACAGCTCTGCTTGGGAGAAAAAAAAAATTGTTCTAAATCATTCTTCTTTTTCCAGTTCTAAAGTGTCTCTTCCAATTTACAGCTTCTGAAACAAAAATATTAAGAGCAATAACTATGATGGCTTCAGTTATGTGGGATTTACAGGCTTATACTTTGGATAAACAAAGAAAATTTTTAATCCTGTTTTTTTATCATAAGCCCTGTGTTGAAAAATACTCCAAGAAGCTAAGAGGTTACTTACTCTCCCTTGGCCTGCTTTAGAAATATGATGTTTCAAGAGGGCTTCCACATTGTCAGTGGATGGAAATTAGCTCTCCAACACGAGCAGTGTTCTGAGTCACATCTTTGGAACAGAGCAGAAGGCTCAGTCACAGATTTAAAATAATTTAAAAATGATAGCTGGAGAGTGTCTAAAATCGCATGTGCTGCTTTACAGACCTCCACTGAGACATTTGCTTCTAAAGAAATTGGCCAGTGAAATGTCCTTTGTTGTACTGTCAAATTCTGGCAAGCTGCTTCTCAGAGTAGCGGGAGACTTAATTGGGCTTTTGTTTAATTACCAGCAAGACAATGACGCTCAAAAGGAGAGCACAACATCAGCAAACGAGTGAAAGCAATCAATTAGGATGAGCCTGGAACTATCTTCCAGGAGAAAGGAAAGGGCTACTCATTGCTGCAGTCACGGGCTAGGAATTCAAAATATAAATATGTCATTTACTAAAACAATACGTAGCTTTTAGAGGCAAATAAATTAAATGGCAGATAGTTACTACAAAGGAGTAGAATCGTTATGAAGCAAGAGCAAGATTTTGTACCATAGCACTGCTGCTAAGCTTAGGAAGAAAGAGACTTGAGTTACTGGATTAATGGGAATGCTGGTTAAATTGGGCAAAACTCCCCAAAGCACTACAGGTGCATATTTAGAACAGCCTAGATGATAAAATAAATGAATCAATGAACACAGAAAGGAACTGTCATGGAACATTTTAGGTATCAATTAGCTTGCAATGAATCAAGAAAGTAGTTTGCACCCCCAAAAATAAAATATGACCAAAAAAAATCTAAATATTATCCTGGCAACTCCCAAAATCAGTAATACAAGTGAAAATAAAGAAACCCAAATGGATCTAGTGTATATTCTACAACAATAACACGAGTCTTGAAATTCACAAAGAAACATCAGCAGCTGTATTTGCAAAGCCAAAAAAAAGGTGAAGCAAAAGGGTAAAACCTAAAGACAAGCCTGAAGAACTTCACATCCAGTGCTCACTTACACTAAAAAGTGCAATTGTGCCCAGCACTACAGGCAAACACACACCCTGGCCAGCAAATGGCATCTCTTAGTGGGAAAGGAGATTAACCATAAAGACATGCAGAAGGTCAGCAGGGTGCACAGCAAGGACAAAATGTTTGCCCATGATCTAAGGCTGGACTGACCTGAAGGAGTTCTACCTCACTGTTCTGAAAATTCAGCTCCACTTTTTGCTTTAAACTCTCAGATCTAGGTTTGCCTTTTGGTTTGATAAGTAAATGAGCATGTGTAAAATCCTGAAAGTCCATTATTTTCAGTGGCTACAGTTTTCATGCTTAATGGTAAGAGAATATACTAAAGATTATGTATTTCCAGACTTTTGTATTCAATTTCTACCCTAGATGAGCCAAACATGCCACTGTGCATCTCAGTTATTTATTCTCTCAGCCAGAGTTCACAGCTGCAGGGTCACCTATTAAACTTTCCCCACAAGAGCAAGACTAAGCAATACAGCTAAACATGTTGTTGTTGAGTTTTTCTACCATTTATATAAGCACACCAATTGCAGACAGTTGTATCATGTTTTCTTGGCCTGCATGTTATTAAAATAGCACCTGCCATTAAATAAAAATAAAACCTGGTTAAGCATCAGAGTTGAAAAGATATTTCAGACAAAGCAAGGTAAGTGGACAGAAAAAAAATAAAACGAAACAAAACAAAAAAAACACCAACAGGAAAAAAAAATACCCCAACACCTAATTTAAGTGAAACCTTTATTACAGAAACATGATACTGGTACCTCCTGGAAGAGATTGTAAAAATAATGGAAAAAACCCTGGTGAGACAGGAAGCTTAAACACAGCTAATCTAACGATAACTTTCACAATACAGGAAGCGAGCATGCTACCAAAGAGATGACAAAACCAGAGATTATTTTAGGTGTTTACTTATTCCCAGACGAAGCTAAAAAATTGTGTGAAAGGAGATGAGAGCAAGCACACCAGACTTACTGCTACAGCCTCCTGTTTTGAAATAAAACCATATGAAACATCGGCAGGTAATTCCAACAGCATTTCCTTCGGTACAAGCTGTCAGGATCACTGATGCCTTTCCCAGCTGCCCTTTGGAGTGCCATTCCTGAGGCAGGCTGCACACCCTGGTTTGGTGAGCAGGGCTGCCAAAGCCCATGCCAGAGCCTTGGGGATGCAGTGCTCACCCACTGGAATTCCTGCTTGGAGCTCACCGAGCCAAGGGAAATAATTATGGCCCCACACTGACAGATGTGTCAGAGGTGTGAGGGATTAATGAGATTTCCTACAGTCTTGAATCAGTGAGTTGTAATTTTCCTCTCTCCTGGTATGTAACGTCACGATGTGAGGTGTCTTACAATGCCAGGATGTACCCAACTTAAAAACACTTAACCTTCTGTAATGTAGGACCCATGTACTGCTCTGCCTCCTCTGGCACCAGACTCTGAGCCCCCTTTGTCTAGTTACACTGCTCCTCCACTGAGAGGGCTGAATTCCACCCAACAAAGCCTCTGTTACCTCTGCCTTGTAATCTACCGAGACTGGCAATTTAGGAAGTGTTTGGGCAGCATTCTCAGACACATGGGGGAATTCTGGGGCTCATCCTGTGCGGGGACAGGAGTTGCACTCCATGATCCTTGTGGATATTTTATGAATCTGGTCAAAGGACATAAGGCACACTTGCCATCACCACGATCCTGGCAGGACAAGGATAGTGTAATCAGTGCTCAGTCTCAGCAGACATGGCAATCAGGAATTCTTTTGTATTTAATTTCCTCTGACCTTGCAGTTTGTCCTTGCAGAGTTCTCACTGTTCATGAGCTAAGGCATCTATGTTTGAACAAACTCAGTACACAAACTGCTTCCACACACTCCACATCTTCTGCTCAACATTCCACCAGACCTTCAGAACCACCATCCATTGCCATATTCCTTTAGCCACGAAGACATGAAAATATAGAAATCACTGCAAATATGAAAGATTTTACTCACAATCTTGAAAGGCTTATGCAGACAACTGCTACAATGAAATACCCTAATTGATTCCAGTACTTCAAAGTGTCCTAAAAACAAAGTGAACTTTTTGTTGCCTGACATTTCTAACTTCTGAGAGATAAAAAGTGCAGAGGTAAAGCTCATGGCCATGCCTAGACACCACTGCTCAGTGCACAATGCCACAACAGTTGTGGTGATAGGCAGCTTGCAGCACAATCATTCACAGTCCTTAATAAAGAACATCACATCTGGGAGACCCCAGCTTAATGGCCTTCATCTGTTGACAGAACTACTCTTCAAGGTAAACCTCATTTACCTTTCCTATATATCTCTACCATTATGGGGGCGAGATATGCTTTAAAACAAAACAAAACTACAAAACCCCCACAAACATTTCAAGCTGTCCTCAATCTCTTTTCCTAAAGGGCAGAGGAATCACCACATAAAGACTTAATGAAACTGTCAGCATCACCCAGAACAGATTCTGCACTGCTGGGTGCAGAGCCCCTTCCTGTGCAGCCAGCACTATCAGTTTGTTACCCTGATTAAATTCTTTTAAGGTTTGACCGCTGTACACAAAACCCACCACACATACCAGTAAAATAACTTCACTGAGATAACAAGGAAGGAAATCTACAGTTAAGTCATCACCCAAACAGTTCCTATCCAGGCTGGCTCTCCCTGAGAGGCATCCAGGACCTTGCCTGGATGTGGAGTACAAAGCAGCCAGCTCTGAAACATTCCTGAGCATCACAGCCCGAGACAGCCGCAGGCAGGGCAGCAGCACCCAGGGCTGGATGGATGCTTGGCCTGTCCAATGCCTCGGGATAAAGCAAACAAAGTGTCTGTCAAAGGACAGGTAGGAAATACTGCACTTGGTTCACAAAGGCCCCGAAACACTGCGCTGCCAAAAGATTTCTGGATTGGTTTTATGCTACCATTCTGCTAAAAAATGGGTTTGAATACTTAAGCCAAAAAAATAACCCCACAAAACAAATAAAAAAATCTTGATTTTTTCCCCAAGTTTAGTAACCCAATTCATCTTTATCCCTAAAAAAATGGTGAAAAAATAACAATTACTGGAGCTAATATCACAGGTGTTTAAATTAAAAAAAAAAATACTTAATCATTTCAAACTACTATGAAGAAAGTAAGCTCTTTGATTACAAAGCCAGAACCTTGTCCATTTTCTGACAGACTTTGACTCTTCAGTGAATGTTTCAGTGGACTGCTGAGTCTGATTTTAACACAGTTCCCACAACAGAGCTATTCCTAAGAAATTAATACTATAAATCCTAGAGCTTATTATTGGGATGTTTTCCTAACAAACAATCTAGATTCTGCCTTGAACTTATAAAATTATTTTATTAACTGTATTACCAAAGGGTCTTTTTCAACACAGAAGTTTTAAATGTTATTTTCACCCCCATATCTTAACCTTTGCAAAAGGCACTCAACAAAACTAACACGTTCTACTTTCAAAACCACTGCCACAGGGCACTCAGGTTGCGGCAAAAAGCCTACTTGAGATAAACGTGCACAAGCCTGTTGTCTTCATCATAACAAAATATTGGAATAATGCAGGATATCCTTTGCTGTCATTGTCCCACCCTCTGCTGCTGCCTTTGCAACATTCAACATGAAGAGACTGACAAATGCACCCTAAGTCAAAAATAAATTACTTTATAAATCCACACTATTAAAGAGGGCAGAGAAGGCAAAATTAAGTGGCATTTAACAGTGGACAGCGTTACCTGGAGTTAGCTGAATGCCCCTCTTACTGAACAGATTTACATGCAGGGAACTTTATTATCACCAGCTCATTGTGTATGCAGTCAAGAGCATTTCATGAGCTGCTGAATGCATGTAGGAAATGCAGAATTTCACAGCTGTATGCAGAGGACTGGGGTACTTGCAAAGGACACTGACCACACAGAGCTAAAGTGGAAGTTCAGCCACGTGTTAACAAACTTCTACTGTAACTCAAGCTGAAAATACAAAAGTAGGTAAGAAACCTTATAAAACAGCAACCAAAGTTGACATTGACTAATAGACAAAATGACTAACTGTCTCCCATGTGCACCCACCCCTTGTCAGATGTTTTGACAGAATAATTAGTGCATGGGTGGCATGAATAGTCTTCATCCCTAAGTCAGGTTCAAGGAAAAACTGTAAGACTGCTGTTACTGTGATGTAGACAGAAACACACAGCAACACACACAACAGGGTTCAGGCAGAGAAGAAGAAAAGAACTCTCTCGTTTATTGTTGACTTTGTATATCTATAAGTTTCTGGACAGTGAACAGAGATTGGACAGAGAAGTTCCCACCTCTCCATCTTCACTGGTCACTTGAGAAGTCCATCAGGTGAGATCTTTTATAAAGGAATGCAAACATGATTCTTGTTTATCTTACAATTCATGAGAACTGACTCCACTATACTAAAACAAACCAGAAGGCTGATTTTCAGGGACAGCAGACTGCATCAGTCTCTCTGGATAAACCCATCTGTACATCAAAAGAGACAACTGGGCCATCGTTAAAGTTTTGAAAGCTCAACCTATCCACAGGAATAATTTACCCTTTCAGCAGTGAAAAGTTATATGCAAGTGCATACTACCAGACCTCCGAGCCCTGCTGTGCCCAACAGCTTTAGGTTTCTACATCAGCAGCGAGGAACAAGAGCAGCTAGAGCCAAACTAACACACCTGGCAGAGAACTCGTACCCCAAGCTGCTGCACTCTCCTTACAGGGGCTCCTTTTCATCCCAGCTCCAGAGAAATGCTCAGCACTTCACAAAGTCAAGCAGGTCTTCAGGTGCTGTCAGTAATTTTCTTCCAGAACAACTGTCTCAACTACTGAACCATACATCTGCATTTCCGAATTTGCATATTCAAATTGCACATGGCAATTTCCCAGTCAAATGCAGAAACCAGAAAAACTTTCAAGAGGTGAACCAGCTTCAGAGGGCAGGCTATGGCCAGAAAAGCAAAATCCTTATAGTACATGCCAGCACTCCCCAACAGACTCCCCATTTGCCTATTGCACCAAACCATTTCTTCTCTTCCTTAGACTGTAATTCCAGACATGTATTTTGTCTTTTCCTATTTGTAAACTTTCCAGTGCATTCTACAATACAGAAAGGAATGCAAAAGCATTACTTATGAATTGAGATGCATCTCTCTATGTACAACACTGTATTTAAACATTTCTTTGTAGATAATGTTAAGCAGCATGCAACATCAAACTGCCTAAAACCCCCTAAAATATACAAAAATTAAAAATAATGTTCATCTTTAAATGACAGCTTTTATTTCCCCCTTGTCAGAAAGAAAGATAATTTTTAAAAAAGGAAGTAAATTGCCAGCAACCAAGATACTTACCATTTGGATGCTAAATGTTATCCCACCTCAATAATGTTTTCCTGCAATATTTCAGTTCTGTTTTACAAACAAGATTTCCAGTTATGCACAGATGCATTTTGGGGCACAACGCTAAGAAAGGGAACATGGATACTTGGAAGAGAACTTGCAAAAAATAAACCCTTTAATTGTCTTCCTCGGCCCTCAAAAAGAACCCCCACAAAGTGGGGAGCAGCAGCACATCAATACTGGGATTTTGTTTCCTCTGCTGTCACTGATTCCCCACAGCACAGGCTCGGCAGAGGTGGAAGGAATCACAGGAGCTTTACTCAAATATGTCCCCCTGAGTTGTTTTAGTCACAAGCAGAAGCCTGCCCTGTCCACCCTGCAATATTTTTCAATATTTGTCTCCCAGCAGCAGAGTGCTGCAGCCATCCCCTTCAATCAGCAGCCAAAGCATCTTCCTAAACAGCTGAACCTTCACAACACTACAAGGAATGTAAATGGACATCGATTACACTCAGTGGTTCTTAAAAGTATGCCAAACTAGGAAAAACAAGAAAAATAAAATAAAACTCATTATCATTTCAGATGCCTGCTTTGAAACAAAACTTTGAAACAAATTCCCACCCCCAAAGCTCATCAGGGCTTTTCTTCCTGAGGCAGATCTGTTCACATTGGGCATTTCACAAAGCTCTTAAGGGAGAAGGCAGATTTCCTCTGGAATGCCTCTTTTCTGTGTTTGAGGTAGGACTTTCAGCTCCCTCTGAAGACATCAGAAGTTTCACTCCACCTCAGCACAGGGCAAATTAAGATGCTAAATATATTGCTTTCCCCTCTCCCTCTGTCCTGGTAAACAACAGGCACAATGTTTTGTGTAGAAATTCCTTCACACACTGTGTCCCTTTCAAAGCACCTGAGTTCAGCCCTGCATTTCACACACCCAGAGAATGCAGGGTTTCCCCCACCACCAGGATACACTCTTCACTGAAAGGACAAAGGAAAGCCCTGTGTGAAGAGGTCAAAACCAAAATGGCACCAGTGATAGACATCAAAAATAGGATCTGGCTTCTATCTGTTGGATCTCTGATTGGTAAAGTCCCCTGATTTTGCCCAGGCTTGTCCAAAAACCTGGCTTAATTATCATCACCAATAAAAACCTAAAGGCATTTTATCTACAAGGTAGTGAATGCCTCCTCTCAAAAGAGGGAGTTCCACGATAAGAGCTAATCTCAAAAACCTTAGGAATGCAAACTATTTTCTCAGTTGTAAAAACAAGAAAGAATTTCACAAACACAAGTTAAAACAACTTCTGGTAACCTCCAGTTTCTCCTGCCCTGCCAACTTCTCCTGGGCTAAGGCCCTCTGCTTTGTCCTTCAGACAAATATGCTCTGAATCCAGCCCAATGGCCAAAGGATGTCCCAGGAGAGGACATCACTTTTAGGCACCTTTACAAATGAGAGCCTTCCCATAAATTTTATTTTCTAAGTTCAAAAGCACTGCAAGGCTCCCTTCACCACAGCTTCAGCCTTTTCTGCAGGGAAGGCAAAGTCAGTCCACATGTTATTTTGCAGAGAGCTTCGAGGCAGGCAGCCTTTAAATCAGCTCATTCTGGCTGGTTAGACCTAAAAGCTGCACAAGTCCTGGCTTTTTATTCTTTAAACCATAGCATAGTTTTCTGAAAGTTTTACAGACAGCTTTTAACTGTTACATACTCCATACACTAATCAGTTAACATGAGGTGTTGATTGTTAGATCAGTCACAATGCCTGCTACTAAACCAATCTTCCCCCCCAGCCAATAGATATGCAAGAATTCCATGGTGTTGGTGTACTACTGCTTTGACAATATTCTCTTTGAAACACCCACTAAGCTGCAAGAGATGTAGTTACCTCCATAAACTTGTCCTTGTGCTTCTCAGAGCCACAGAACTATTGTTCTGTTACAGAAATAACATCTATATTAACTACCCAAATTAAAAAAATACCCTTTGTCCATCAGAAAACACACCAGAAATCATAACCAAGTTGATTAATAACAGATATCAGTGCTATCTGCCTTTTAAATGAAGTCTAGCCATCACTTCTGTCCTTCTCTGTGCCAGCCCAGGCCACAGCAGAGCACATTTCAATAAGTGAAACCATCAAACTTGAATGTGTTAAAGTCCAAGACAAGCCTCCCATGAAACCTGAACATATACCAAAAAATTAATCTTTCAATTCCCCCTGCACGAATATGTAATTAAAATCAGCACCATTCCCAGTCCAATAGAGAAATTAAATTGCTATAGAGTGCCTAATGATCATCCCAATACCTTGCCTCAAAGAGCAGCTTACCCTGTAAGAAAACACACAAAATATCACAACAGGCACACACAGCATCATCTGTCCTAAGAGGAATTTCTCAAGCCCTGTCAGATAGGGCTGATTTATGCCCCAGAGCAGGACAGTTAACATCCCTTTGTAGCTGTGACTGTTCTTCCTGTCCCTAGAACAGCTCACTTACCTTGTTCATCCCAACAGGCTTTTGGTTTATATGATCTCCTTTGGTGGTATACACCAGAACTGGTGATCTGGAAGTATTACACACTTTGTCTTTCAAACTACTCCCTACAAGAAGTCACTGTATCAAAGGGTAATGGTCAAGCACTGCTTTGCACATAACAGCCCACCTCCTCTGACTGACCCCCTTGAAACAGTGCTACACGAATATTTTTTGTTCAACTTCATATGAATATTTTTCAATCACTCTCCCTTGATAGGAGACCACAAACCGATTATTCCAGGTGAATTCGAGCACCAGTTTAATAACATCCTTTGTGTCATTAAGACAATATTGCAAAACAACTGTAGCATTTTCCTTCTAAGCATTAAGAAGGTGTACAAGTTCAAATAAAACATTGTTGAAGTCTTCCTCTCCGCCTTAATAAATATAGTTAATTTACAATCCAGTAACACGAACGAGTAATTTGATTATTCCGTCTAACATGCATATTCTTGAATTTATCAACATCATCTGCTATGCTTCCCTTTCACCCAGCTTTCTTGGATTCCCTTTACAATTTCTCAGTCTTCTTCAATCTTGCCTAATCCAAATACTTTTGCATCATTAGCAAGTTTTGGCACACCATCATTCATCTAGTTTATTAGATCACCAACATGCACGTTCACCACCCTCTTTTCAGAGGTGTTTATACATCACAGAATGTAATTTTAGGTTTACATTGTTACTGACAAAATAAAAAAGTATTCTTAGTCATAAGGACAGGTAGACTGAGAATTAGAAAGGAGTTGCAGTTTCCAGAAGATGTGCTCGATGCTGAGCAAAGCTCAGTTCCTAAACTCTTTACATGAGCAGAAAATAAGACTTTTTCCACATTAAACTTCAGATAATCTTCTGCACAATCTTGTGCCATACTCCCTCCTCAGAGGAGGAAAATTGACATGGTACTGCTTTATTTTCAAAGACCAGGATCTGTTCCAATGGAACCCCACAAAGCATAGTAGGTGAAGGGATGCTGTGGACTTCACAGTGGACTTAAACATAAAAAAATACTTTTATGGCATTTGCTCAGCATAAAAATTAGGCCTTTACTGAAATCTTCTTATAACTAAGCTGGATACACATGCACAAATATACTGCATACTAAGTATTACAGCCTGGCTCCTGCAAGGACTTGTTTACATCTTTATTATTATGTATATAAATGGTTTCAAAGGCAGTATTCATGAACGTGAATTGAAGCACATGGGTGGGTCTTTGCAGGACTAGGACCTATAAGCTGCTGAGCCCGCTGAAAACTTTGTACCTGTTATACACCAGCAGCAGTTTATACATTTCCCCCTCAGCTGACAAACCCTTGCACCAGAGGATTTGCTTCCAGCTGAAGAGATGGAGTTCAAGAACACTTTCCATACTGCATATACCTATGCTAAATACAAATCCACATTAAAATGAGCTACTTAAGTAACAATTAATCAAACACAGCCTCACTGCATATGAAGAGAAACAGAACAAAGAGCAGCAGATTGGCTCAGCAGTCCCAGATAAACATGGGAAAAGGAAGCCATAGAGTTATCAGAACACAATTCCGTGTGTATATATGTAAAATACTCTCTCCATGATTGGAGGAGCCACCGTTGGGCAAAGCAATTTGCTAAGTGCACAAGAGTAGATACATTTCATAGAGAGCCATTCCATACCTAAGTTCCAATGACTGACTCACGGGCTTCTGCTGGACGAGAACGATCAGGAGAAAAGTCATTAGCAGTAACACTGGTCGCTAATTAACCCTCGTGAACAACACTGCGCCAAAGCTACTTCTGCTACTATTACAGAAACGTTTAAAAGGCACGTGTAAAACTCTAAATATAACGTACAGACAAAAGCTCGTATTGCTCAGTCCGGAGCTCAGCCCAGCAGCCCTCTCTGGCCTTGGTGTGCACCACTGGATTCCTTGAGGATGCATCAAGGCAGACGTGCTCTACAGCTTCTCACACACAAATGCACTGGCAGAACTGATGGCCCACAAGCTCTGCCACGGACTTTAGGGACTATGTTTTAGCTGAGGGACTGCGCTTCAGCCCCTAAGTTTGCAAAGTTCCCAAGTTTTATACCATGACCTGTGAGATATACACAAGTGCCCTCTGTCTGTAAGCAACTCTGGCACAGCCTTCTAAAGACACCAGAAAGAGTTCAAGTACTGCCAGTAACAGAGCAGGTCCTAAAGCTTATTTGCGTTACTATAATATCAACATACACTCTATTTTATACCACATAACAAGTACTAGATGTCAGCAACAAAACCCCCAGAGGCCAAGAGCAAGAGCTGTTTAATCTGTGTTTTGTCACTCATATTTGATGGGACATTCTCAGCTGGATAAGGAGAACACAGTCCCTGCTGGGACTGCCTCCCCTCACATCTCTCCTCGAAAAGCTATCTCCTCTCATAATATGGGAGTTGGCAGGTGGTGACTTGTGATTTGGGGGGGGGCGAACCATTTTATATGAATATTTTTCTAAACTCTGAAGAACTGCAGCATGTAACTGCTTTTGGAATAACCAAACCCTGTGGAAATTATCTGCATAAAGTTTAAAGAAAAAAAGAACTGGCTTCTGGTAAAAGCATTTCTTCTACGGTTTCAGGCTACTTGCCAAAAATCCCAGAAAACTTCTTGGGCAACAACGTATTGAATCTGAGCCTTTTACGGGTCACTGTTCCCACCTTGTTAAAGTTACAAACAACCAAAGAGTTGCTTATAATGGAAACACAAGATCATTGCACGCAAACCGGAGAGATAAAACATACTCGATAGGAAAGCTCCAGCACACATCATCTCCACAACACCACACATACATTATGTAACGCTTGTCCCAAATACACCCCAAAAAGTGAGCTGGTTTGCGATCTCAACAATCCACGGACTTGGCCACATCCGAAGCGAGAGCCGGTGTCGCGGCGCGCTGCCGGCTGCGATCTCTGCCGCGGCGCTCGGCAGAGTTTCAGACTTGCTGCAGACGGCCAGTTTAGGCTTGATGGTAACTAACAAAGAGCAAGGTAAAGCCCCGGGCGGCGGGGAAGGCAAACACGGGCATGCCGCGATGGAAAGAGGGGCAGCGCAGCGCGGAGCCCTGCCCGCACCTCGCTATTTACAAATTCCTTTCGACTAGACAAACGCCGCGTTATCTGGGGGTCTAACCGATTAACCCCACGGGCTGGACGGACCGTCCAAGGCATCCGTAGCCCGAGCCCGGCTCTCCCGGCGGAGCGGCGCTGGCCCGAGACAGGCGAACGCGGCACGCCGCTCGGCACGCTGCGGCCCCGGCGGCGGCTCCGGCCTTACCTGCGGGGCAGCGCCGGCCCCGGCTCGCTGCGAGCGGCTCCGGCGGCCCGGCCCGGCCCGGCCCGGCCAGCTCCCGCGGAGGGCCGGGCGCCCCGAGCTCCGGCTGCCGGCCGCGGCTGCGGGCAGGAGGCAGGCGGGCAGGGCAGGAGGCAGGCGGGGCGGGGACTGGCGTGCCGCGGGGGCGAGCGGGGCCGGCGGGCGGGCGAGCTGGAGGCGGCGGGGCCGGGGCCGGGCCGGGGCCGGGGCGGCGCGGGGAGTCACGGCCCAGGAATGCCAGGAATGTGGGGCGGCCGCTGCGGCCGCGGGGCCCGGAGACGTCGGGGACGCGACTTGGGATTTCTTTTCTCTTTCTCCTTCTTTCTTTCTTTTTCTTTTTTTTTTAATTTCCTTTTTTTTTTTTTTTTTTTAAACTCTTACCCCCTCCCTAAGGAAGGAGGAGGAGGAGGGTTGAAACCCACCCCGCGGAGGAGGGAAAAGGAGGGAGGAAGAGGAGGGCGCAGGCTCCTGCCAATCCGGGCGGGTGCCGCCGGCGGCTCTCCCGAGGAGGGCAGAGCTGCCAGGTGTGGGTGCCGGCCCCTTCCCGAGCCTTTCCCGGCTCCTTCCCGGCTCCTTCCCCAGCCCTTCCCGGCCCGCCCGCCGCGGGGCTCCGCGCCCGTGTCCGCCCGGAGCTCCGGGGAGCCGGGGGAGCGTCCCCGGACAGATTTTGGGGAGCTGAGACAGGCTCTGCACGCGTGGGCCTGCGAGCTCCTGAGATCCTCCTTCCATCCATCCATCCATCCCGTACGGAGGCGCCGTGCTCCACTATTCTCTGTAACCACTTTTCTGCCCTTCCTTCACTCCTTGTCCATCCCTCCCGTACGGAGGCGCCGTGCTCCACTATTCTCTGTAACCACTTTTCTGCCCTTCCTTCACTCCTTGT
Source organism: Sitta carolinensis (assembly GCA_032173965.1). Classification (NCBI taxonomy): domain Eukaryota; kingdom Metazoa; phylum Chordata; class Aves; order Passeriformes; family Sittidae; genus Sitta; species Sitta carolinensis. The sequence continues at coordinate 1,936,085 of JAVUNC010000019.1, forward strand.
CCATCCCTTCCGTACGGAGGCGCCGTGCTCCACTAGTCTCTGTAACCACTTTTCTGCCCTTTCTTAACTCCTTGTCCATCCCTCCCGTACGGAGGCGCCGTGCTCCTCTCCTCTCTGTAATCGCTTTTCTGCCCTTCCTTCACTCCTTGTCCATCCCCTGCAGCCCTGCCCGACAGCATCGTTTCTCTCCGTTCCTCCCTGTTTGCCCCTGCAGCCCTGCCCGACAGCATCGTTTCTCTCCGTTCCTCCCTGTGTTTGCTCCTGCTCTTCCCGTCTCAGCCCTTTCGCTCCCCTGCTCACTGCGTGTCCCTCACTTCTAGAAGTGTGGTTATCCCTGCTTTTCCAGCTCCGCAGAGGGTAAAAGAGCTGTGATGGAAAAACACGCAGGATGCTGCCATCATGCCTCTGTGCCTTGCTGGAAAGCAAGCAGGAGATAAACCTAAAGTTGGCCTAAAACGTGGTGGTTTGTAATGACACGGAATGCCCCGGACTTGGCAGATGTAGGAAAGCCCATCTGATGCCCGATGGAAATGACAAAAGGAGCAGGGAACACATCACTCTGTAGGAATACTGTCAGGAAGGTTGAGGCTACCGACAGTGTGGGTGTATACATCACACCAAACCAAGTTGGCTTAAGAGCAACGTGAATATTAGAAATTATGTGTAGATGCTCTTGTGCATCGTAGCTAATGGGCAATTTGCAAAATTATTTTTGCCTGAAAGACTGCAAGTATTTAAAATTATCCACATTCCAATAATAATCCACACATTCTAGAAAGTGTGTACAAATACCTCTGGTACCAATGGGCACCTACAGAAATGTCAGAGACAGGTATCTCTTTAAAACAACTGTGGCACTTTGAGGAACAGGGGAAACTATTAAAAATAGTGATAAATGAGAATTGATACTGCTTTGGAGTTGCTGTTACTGTTTATCTCTTGTACACCTTACAGAAGGAGTAAATGAGCAGATTCACTGGAGTCAGGATTACTCAGATTATTAATGGTAAGAGGATCAAGAGCTGAGAGAGGGAGAAATAGCACAGATTCTTGATTTTGATAGATAAGTAATTGTATTTAAACACTGTACATGGAATCACAAGCCTATGCCTTACCTCTGGCATGATAATATTATAATTACATTTTGCAAGCACTCCTTTTCATCTGAGACTCTCAAGCATTTTACAAGCACCACACCTTAATGAAGTAAGTAATTATCCCCATTTTACATATGGCTACACTGAGGCACTAAGAAGTGACACCATTTAAGATTTAAACTTGCATTGTACTTGGCCACGTGTAGATATGAGGATATGAGAGCTCAGTGTAACAATCCAGAAGAAATATCAGGTGTTAGAATGAGATGATAAAATGGATCATGGAGCCCCTGTGCTCTGAACTGATGCAGAAAAGGGATGAGAAAGTTGCAAAAGAGGGTAGTACACATCAAAACTGGGGTTTAACTTGTTTGGTTGCTGTCCTGTCCTCCCCATGATGGGCCAGGTGTAAGGATGCTGTTTTTAACCCAGTAAATACTGAGTTTTGTATCTGTGCTTCCAGCTGGCTCCCTGAAGCCTTTCAGTCGCATTCCTGGTTTGCAGCAGCTCACTTTCCCTTTCTCAGCTCCCTCTGCATTTGAAATAAACTAATTTAGGGAGCTTAAGTGCAGCGGAAACAACGTCGTGAGAATCACCGATGGGAAGATTTGAGGGGGGACGTTTGAAGTATTCCTTACCTGCAGGATCGGGTCCCCTAGAAGAAATAAAATTAATTAGAATAAATGAAATCAAACTGCTTCTCAGCAAGAGCCAGGTCAGCTCGACAAACTCTGCAAAACAAAATGCATTGCAAATTCACCCAACCCAGTGGAGCTCACAAAACTGGGAATGGTCATGATCATTACTTTTCACGAGATTACTTAATGCAGTGATTAATATCTGAATTAGACTTTCAGAGATTGTAGCAGTAGGTGCTTTAGAACACCAAACTTCCCAGACATTATAGCCAGTTCCTGCAAAGAGGTTTGCATATGCAAATCTGCTGTGTTGGTGCTACTGGGACCATTAAACCCTGAGATCTTTGCATGTGTCTTTGTTCCTCAAGAGCAGTCAGGAGTGTATGAATTTGGAATTAAGACTAACTGTTCTTATCTGCTAGTTGGGGAGTGAGTTAATTAAAGACTAAAACTAGGTTAGGTGTTAAACTGTTTCAAGAATTGGAGGTAAAAATGACACAATTTATTGATTTGGTTCCAAATGCCTGTGCTGGTTCAAATTTGTCCAGAAAATGTTGATGGTTAATCTTGTATCAGTCATTTGTGGGCTGGATTATGTACTGCCTTTCTATGCTGCTGGGGAATTTTGCAGCAATTTTTTTTAACCTGAAAACACGACACCTCTAAATTAGAGATTTTATTGACTTGCTGTAATGATTCATGGAGTCTATCTCAAAAATATTTCCTCTGCTCTGGTATAATTAAATTTCTACACTGGATCCTTGTACAGTATCAGCAGGATTATTGTATTAAGTGCTCCACAAAACAGAATAAATATCTAAATAACATACATATGGAAACATCTCAATAACTCACTGACATAGGACTGTACCTCAGTTACCTTAGCTACCAGCTTTTTGACTGATGTTGGGCATGTAGCAGCACATCCCTGTGTCTGTTTTCTTGTCTGAAAATTGAGATAATGATCGTGATCTTAAGAAGGTACTTTTTGATTTCCAGATGAAAGCAACGTATAGAAGAGAGACATTATTTGGGTTTTTTTACCCAAATTTTGGATCTGGTAGGCCTGACTGTTTTCTCAAACCCTTGGGAAAATAAAGCCCAGCACCATTCAGCTCGACCCAACGATTAACTAAAAGCAGAGGAAAACTGATTTTGTCTATGTGAAAATATAGGAGACATTTATTATGAAGCTGTGGAAGGAATTTTGAGGTGGCTTAGCACCTCGATGGCAAACCCTGTATTAAATATATTTTTAAACATATTTTGAGTGTGTTAAAGAATCTTGCTATAACACAGAAAAATCTCAGTCCTTGTTGGTTGGTGAAACCATGTCATAACCTGTTTCATACAAAACTGTCTTTAAAATGTGCTTAAGCAACAGCTGGTGGTTTCTCCTGTGAACAGTAGATGATGTTTAATTAGCTTTACAGTCATCTACATTACAATCAAATCAAAGAATGCAGTTGCAACACATTCCAGATTTGTATTGTAAATGTGACCTTAACTGTGTTCCTAAAATCTCTGTCATGTGCTACTGCTGGGTACACTGACCTGATTGTAATGCAAGCAGAAACTCAGTGCACTAGCAGAAATTCCTAAAATCATATTAGTCCCTTATAAATGTATACTTTAAATGTTTGAAGCTTACCACAAAAAATTACTTCTCTAGTATCCAGCGCTATTATTAATTATTCCATTTAATAGTGCTTCCCAAAATCATCTCTTAGAAAAGGAATTTGGATTACACAACCTTGGAAAACAAACCTGTTGCCACCAAGCATGAGCTGACATGTTAGAGTTCTCTATGGCTTATCACAAGTAAGCCAGCACCCAGTTTTGTAGTCCAGAAAAAGTCTTGGTTGATTATCTGTGCAAATAAACTACTCTGTGTTGAATATTCTAGTTTGCTTGGCGTTGTGTTCTGCCTGAGGACTTGTTTAATACCTGTGTCTCTTTTCAGCTCTCCAGTGATGGCAGTAAAACAAAAAAACTTTTTAGTATTTGTGAATAAAGTAATGAATTTTTGATTCCATGGTTGCCAGTACTCCAAAGGGGTTTGGGATGATGAATGCAGCTTACTGTTACTGCTGTCCAAAGACAGAATGAATAACATTTTTACAGTTTTCATGGATTACCAATTTGGCTATTTTTGAATGTACCATTTTACCATGGTATTAGGTCTTTATATTTCTGAAAAGAGTGGCCTCTTGAAAAAAACCAAACAAACCCAACCCAAACAAAAAAAAAAAATTACTAGTTTTTCAGCATGCCTCGAAGTCAGTACACACCACTGATTTGAAGATGCTTTAGTGGCTGTCCACTCCTGATAATCTTCATGCATCTCAGCCTGGATTTATGTGTCTGATGTGGGCACCCCATTGAAAATATTTTGTCACCACTGAGAGATAAATGGTTTCTTGAGAAAGCAAAGAGCTAATGTCATAATCTGAAATGTAGGTTTGGGACTGTGACAAACTTGTGTAACTTGAATTGAGCCATTAATGTTTGCTTATCTCTGTGAAATGGGTCTAAGACCATGCTTGGATATAGGAGCACTCTGAAACTTCAGAGCCTAAAGTTTTCTGAAATAATTTTCCGAAGTGTACTGTAAAAGAATAAAACCTCAGCTAGATGTATCTCAGCTTTTTGTAATCTGTATATTTTGTTTCTTAAAATTCTCTGATTCTTATTGTCACTTTTGGTCAAAACAAACAGGGAACTTGCTGTGAGTTAGAGCAATCTGGGATGCTGAGTGGTGTATATATAAATGTTATTTTCTATGCTGACTGTCATTTGTGTGATAAGCTAGATGCTCTGGAAAGAAATACTTAAAAAAACCCATTTTCCTGGAAAGGATTAAAACAAAAATAGGATGGCCAATATCAATAAAACTGTTGGCATTTAGACTTTGAAGAGGTGAGGAGATAAAATGATAACCAAAGTCATTAAGAAGTGGAGAGTAGTTGTTTCCTCCTTCCGTACTTAATCTGTTGAATCATTTCAGTTAGTGGCTCATAAACCATGGCTGTTTGAGATGGGTTTCCTACTACAATTAGTTGGGGACTGAAAATTCATTGTAGAGCTTGCCTGTAAAAATGGCAGAAGTAATGTTGGGGTGGTTATGGTGAGTGTAGGATAAGGAAGTGTACTTCCATGAAAGTTAGGGACGAGTGGACCATGGAGGATATATGTTCCCAACTTAGTAAAGGCCCTTTGAAATCGGATAACTCATTGCCCATACGAGATAACAGTGTTTGATAGGATAATAAATGTATTTTTTGTGTTAACATAGTAGCGTGAAACATTTGCCTGGTATTGTCATTTCTAGCTGGCATCAGAAATATAAAGAGAGGGAAATCACCATTAAAGAACAAAAAATGTGTTCTAGTCTTATTTACAGTTTAGTAACTGGTAATTTGAGCTGTAGACAGTATGGACTTGATGTGTCAGATCATAGTGTAATTGCTGTAATTATTTATCATTTTCTTAACTGTACATCAGCCCTTTAAGCATTATGCTAATGGCTGTATTCGTAGTGTTTGAAAATAATGTTTTTAGAACAGGAAAGAAAAATATGAATACCTTTTCACTATTACTAAATATGAATACCTTTTCACTGTAACTATTGATATAGCTGCAAACCCATATTCAGGCAGGAAGGTATGTGTTCACATAAAAAACCCTTTCCTTTTAGATGTTTGCTTTCCTCCTCCACCCTTCCAATATACTAACAAGTGTTAAACAAGTAACATTTACATTCAAAATTAACATTTGCTAACATCGACTAACAAGCACCCTGGCTTTTGATCCGTTATATGGTTACATAATTTACTATTATTTGTTGTACTGGGTAACTGCTTTGTAACTGCTCAGCAGCTTTAAATCCAGCGGTTAACACTTCTGCAGAAGTTTGTAGATAATTAAAAGAATCACAATAATACTACACTGCATGTAAAGGTCAGAGAATACTTTCCTGTGAGGAAAATTTTTCAGATTAATTGCCCTAGATATATCAGGGACTTAATTAAAAGCAGAAGCTGTAAGACAGTTTTATCCCTGTAAAACCAACTGGTCATAAAACACAAAAATTCATTTATTGTGTCAAGATTTCCCACTGTCATTTGTGACAGAGAGATGTCAGGGATTAGAGCACAGGGATTTAGGGTCTTGTTGGATGATGTTTTAACTCATTTGAGCTGGCGACTCCCCTGCCCTCTTCACTCTCTCCTGCTATCCCTCTTCCAGCTGCTGAGCTGGGCCAGGCATTTATCTGAGCAGCCCAGGCAGCAGTTTGCAGCCCAGTGTGTATGTGCACATGCTGATGCTACCAGAAAGGTCTTTGCTTGACATAACAGCCCTTCCCAGTGTAACCTCCTCACCTGGCAGTTCAGATCAGCACCAAAGCTGTCCTAAAGGCGAGGGGGGGACAGGAGGGAGGGGGGGCAACATTGCCTGGAGGTGTTTAGCCTGCCAGAGCCCACCTGTGGGTCCCTCTCCAGCCCTGCGTGTGAGTCACTCTGTCACCTTACCCAGCCAGGTAACCTCAGCCACCTCTCCAGTACTAGGACACTCCCCAGGGGTGTTTAGTAGGCTGTACTAGCCAATGGGATCCCAAACAATAGAGCAATTGTAGGTATTTGAGCTGCTGATGCATTCATCCGATTGACCCTAGCATAGGTGAAGCGTTAGTGCTTCAGTAACAGTTTCAATTGGCACATAAAAAATACTCTAATACTCACTAGAGAAGCATCTCCATCTCCTCCGGGAACAGAGTGACAATTTGTCATAAGCTGTGGTCCCTGATTTTGTTAATAAACTGTGAAAAAAGATTGTGCAGGTCACTTCAGCTTTTTTAAGAGCAAAAGGCAGCTGAGCAATCTAAGGTACAAGGTTCTTTATGCATCCCGATAGCGTCCACCTTAACATTCATTCTGTTCACCAAACACGCTAGGCGTTCTGTTAAAAACCGTGTGAAGAACAGGGAATCTAAGGGCGTACAACCAACCAAACATTGTATTTTACAACGGTAGCTCCCTGGGTTCTGTTAGTGCAGACTTAACCGTGCAGCTGCAGTGCTGCCACCTAAACTGCCGCGATCTTCTCAGACACTTTCCCGCATTGGCAGAGATGGGGAATTTTGTTTTCCAGAGGCAAGAGGAGTCGCTCAGTACAGGGTGGGGTTTGGGCGAGGCTAAGGAAAACGATCCATCTTCTCTCTCACAGCGTGCCTGCCCCTGGTGCCTCCTCGGGGAAGTTGGGGAGGTGGAACCCATCAAACACGGAGTGCCCAGCCCTCTTATCTCCCTCTTATCTCTTTCCCCGGCTGAACGGGACTACTCCAGCTCCAAAAATGCTCTTTGATGTGCATATGTACTTATTTATACACTTACATGAATCTGGCCTTTCCTGATGGATTCTGAGTCTGGCAAGGAAAATACGGAGGAAAAGCTCGAGGTGGTTTTGGCTTCTTGCAGCAGCCAAGCGAGGGGAGATTTTCTCATCAGACACTCTTTTCCTCTCTTTCCCTTCTGGTTTTGTTCCATCACACACTCTGCCATAAGCTGTACCAATATAAATTTAGCCTTTAGTGGCTTTTGTATTCTACTTACTGTCCTGGCCCCCGACTAGAGATTGCAGTAAGGAATGCAGGTGAGAAAACATAAATGGTGACGTTTGGCATTTGGCAAAAACTGAGTGGAATTTCAAGGATAGAGAAAAGCCAGTTCACAAGACTTGAGGTAGTCTTTGCTCAAAATCATGGGGAACTAAAATAGGGGATTTTGGCAGCCTCTTAGAAAGACCTGAAGAATTCTAGCCAGTAGAGAATAATGAAAATAATTACAAGTGTTAGGCAAGTTGATAGTTGCTATTCATATCCTTTATATCTTGCTACTATTTTTTCAGAGTATTTGATCTTATTCTTGCATCTCATAATTCAATCTAACATTTACTAATATTTTTATTCTTATATTTAGTTCTGGTAATTAATGTCCTGATACTTATCAAGGTATTGTGCAGAATAAGTTGATGTGGCAAAAGAAAAAGCAAGTTTCTGTACTCTTTATGAGTCTTTTTTATCTTTATTCTTGAAAATTAGTTAATTCCTGCAGTAGTTACATAAAGGTTGTCAAATATGAAATAATTAATTTATAAATCATTAACCCAGTACAAACCTGACCATTCAGGTTCAGAAGAAGTGTTTTAACATATTTAAGCTGACAACAGTGGTCAGGTTCCCTTCCTTTAACCTCAGTTATCCAGATATTAATCAGACTGCATCTTAGAAGCTCTGCACACACCAGCTCATATTCACTTGTCATGCCTTGTAAGAATGCTGAAGGTTGTCTCTACCCATTTGTCCTCTTCTGAAAAATATGCCATCAGTCTTGGAAGCTGAAGCTGTTTTCACTGAAGACTTCCCTGAGGGATTAATCATGATGAAGTGGTTTAAATGCTAGAGCTCCCTGTCCATCAGTAGTCCCACTGTAATATCATCTGTAGGAAATTAAAACTCTTCAACTTCTACAGTTGATTAAGTAGCATTTGTTACTGGCCAATGGGAAACCCTGACTGAGAGAAGCATATAAGGAGTATTTTATTCTTATTTGCCCCTTGTCCACCTCGCAGAGGGTCCCCTCCAGCTCAGACTGATTCTCAGCTCTCATTAATTATTTGGCTGTACTGTGTGAGGGGTTTCCACTTTTCTAAAGCAGTTCCTGCTCCACTGCTGTTCTGTGCTGCTCCTTCAGGAACACCTGCATAAAGCTCACCATGGGAATTTCTAGGCTGTTTGGTGGTTTTGGAGTTTTTTAATTGTAATTTGTGAAGAGATATTTATGATGGAGCAGTTCCATCAGCACAATGGCTTGTTTTGCTCAGGAGACAGTTTGGAGATTCTTTAGCAATGTGCTGCTGAGTTTGTTGTGCCATATTTATTTATAATTGGAGCTCTCACCAGCCAACTGGTGAGCTGTTTAACTTCACAGGGAAGATTTGTTTAATGCAATTTCCTAAATATGATTAAAAGGACAGTGCTTGAGTAAATATTTTCAGGACGATTATGAGAGGCAGGACACTTAAGTAGGTAAAATGACAACCAGATCATAGAATCACAAGTCATGGACACTGATGGAAAGAAACATTGCGTTTCAAACCCGAAATTCCCCTCAGAGGGTTTGAAAAACCAGGCACAGGTTCCTAAGGAACTTCACAGGAGCTTTAGAATCCTTCAGCCTTCACTGTTGCCATGCCCATTCTACGCTCTGTGTTAGACCACACTTACAAACTATTTGGGGCTTTTTGATGGTGTTTATATTTCTGGATAGAAAATGACTACTATTAGGCTAAATTGCCTCCCTTGGCCTCAACAAAATTGAAAGAAAAAATGAATCCCAAGCCCTGGGTGCAGAGCAGAATATGAAATCACTTCGGGATCCTTCAGTTGTTCTTTCCCAGTGAAAGGGTGACGACAGGGACAGCGTGTTGCCGTTGCTTTTCTCAAAACTCAGGCTCTTTTCGGGGAGAAAAGCGGGTTTGGACGAAGATGTGCCACCGTCCTTACTCCCGCAAGCGCCGCATCTTTCACCGCATCCCATTCCCACTCCCATCCCGGCCTCAGCCCCGCCCCTCCCCCGCTCGCCCCGCCCATCTGCGGGCACCGCCCCGCCCAGCTACGGGCAACGGCCTCCTGCCCGTCGCGCGCATGCGCTGCTGCCTCCAATGAAGTTCGAACGCTTCCGAACCAACCAATCAGAAGAGCGAGCTGCGCTGAGCCGCGCTCCCATTGGCGGCGAGGCCGCGGCCGCGTGGCTAGCGGCGTGGGGGGCCGGACCAATCAGCGCGCAGCGCCGCGGCATGGCGGGGGCGGGCGCAAACGGCCGCGGGGCGGCGGCGGCGCGGCCGGCGTGAGGGGCTGGGGCGCCGGGCCCCAGCGGCTGCGGTCGCCGTGTTCGTGTCGCGGTCGCCAGGCTCGTGTCGCTGTCTCCGTGCTCGTGTCGCGTGCTCGTGTCGCTGTCTCCGTGCTCGAGTCGCGGTCGCCGTGTTCGCCGTGTTCGTGTCGCGGTCTCCGTGCTCCTGTCGCGTTCTCCAGGCTCGTGTCGCGTTCTCCAAGCTCCTGTCGCGGTCGCCGTGCTCGTGTCGCGGTCTCCAGGCTCGTGTCGCGTTCTCCAGGCTCGTGTCGCGTTCTCCAGGCTCGTGTCGCGTTCTCCAGGCTCGTGTCGCTGTCTCCAGGCTCCTGTCGCGGTCGCCGTGCTCGTGTCGCGGTCGCCAGGTTCGTGTCGCGGTCGCCGTGCCCCGGTTAACAGTGAGTGAGCGGTCGGACGCGGTGCAGTCTCCCCCCTGTCCCTCTCTCCGCCTGTCGCTGCTCTCTCCTTTTACTCCGACATGCCCCGAGCTCAGGCGCGCCGCTTCGAAAACTAAATAAATAAAAGCGTCGCTGGCGCCTCGCAGGGAGCCGTGTGTTTGGGCGAGGAGACGCTGCCGGAGGTAGAGGTGTCAATGATGGCAGCTCTAAGATTATAAACCCTATTGGTGCCCGGAGATGCGTTACAGCGAGGTTTAGTGCTCTGCTCTTAACTGCGTACAAGTGTGTCAAAATAGCACCTTAATTTTTAACGTGCTGCTCGGTGTTTACATCAGGCAAGCCTGTGAGGTTGTATTCTAATCGCTGCTAAGCTTAAAAAATGCAGTTTCTTTAAAAGCGACGCTTGCTTGACCTCTTGGGAAGTCTCAGTATAGTTATTTTTGTGTTTCAGGCGTACCACCATCCATCCCGTGTGAAACAGGCATCCGGGCAGTATGAGCTGGGCTGTGGAGGAGTGGAAAGAGGGCCTCTCCCCCAGAGTCCTGCAGAAGATCCACGAGCTGGAAAGTCAAGTGGATAAGCTTAAAAAGGAGCGGCAGCAAAGGCAGTACCAGCTAGAGACTTTGGAGGCAGCTTTGCAGAAACAGAAGCAGAAGGTAACCCAAGTGCCACACTCCGTGTTATAACAGTTTATTTTCTGGTGCATGTTGTTAGGGAATGGGTTAGAGTTTTGCTGCTTCTCCCTGACTGAAAGGAAAGGTAGCACAGATATTAAGCTGCTTATCTTCATCTTACTTAATACTCATCATGTTCTTCCCTCTGTTTAGTTCCTTTTGGTTAATATAATTCCTGCTTCCTATCTGTTTGGCAGGATTGTCCATTGCTGGGTATTTATGTGTACTTTGTGGTTTTTCCACAGGTCTTTATGATTAGGACAGTAAGTATTTTATTGTTATACCTGTTAAAATCTGTGATATCGACTGGGCCTGTTCTGTATTCCAGAGCTGCACAGTTGGCAGCCTCTTCCTGTTTCACCTTGCCTACAGATACCTGTACTCTTAGTTTATGGTATTCCTTGGTTTGTTTTTTTTCCTAGAGACTGGGGGTATAGCATTTGTGTTCCTTTTTGGTTTTAGGGCTGTAATTTTACACCTTATCTAACTCTACCCTGTCAGCCCTCTAACCAGGGGATTGCTCAGGGTCCTGCCATGCTTCAGATCAACTGCAATCCATTTGGTTCAATTTTGTTTTGTAATATTTGACTACAGTCCAGAGTCACTTTACAAAGGTTGCCTGTTATTCCTTTTATATTGCTACAACTTTCTAGAGAATCTTAAGCCTGGCTGTTTTCTCTGAGTTTCTTCCTGTGAGTTTCCAGGAAATCGTTTCAGCCATTCCAAGGAACTGCTGTGCTCCCCAAACTAATAAAAAGGGGTGCTTTAAAACTCTCAGAAGCAGCAGGTAATCCAATTTTCAGTCAAAAGAACAACACTGTGCCAAAGATGATGCCTCTTCAGGGAGGAGAAGGACATCTTTCCTGCCAGACTCTATCTCCAGAGCTGTGACCTTTGATAATTATGGTGTGCACTTTGTGGAGTGAGCCTAGGTCTGCTGGGTGCTAAAGACAGGCTGGAAAGGGAAGTGGGATGCTGACTGAAGAATGTGGACTAATGATGATTTTTAGTATATAGGGATTGATGAATTTTTTGAAGAGCTTGTCAATAAATAGAAACTGTTAATGTCACTGAGTTGAATTGTAAGAAATGTGGGAAATGTGGGTTTTGTTCACACACAGGGATGTTTTAACAATGTGTACATCTGAAGATTTTAGAGCTTTCAGGGTTTTGAAGTGTTAGGAAGAAAATAACAACATGTAAACTTTGTGTTACTAAAATAATAAATGTGCCAAAGTATAAGGGGAGTTGATCATTTCAGAAGTGTCTCTGTGTTCCAACTAGGTTGAAAATGAAAAAAATGAATCTGCTATACTAAAGAGAGAAAACCAGAGCTTGATGGAATTGTGTGACAGTCTTGAGAAAGCAAAGCAGAAAATTTCACATGATCTTCAAGTAAAAGAATCTCAGGTCAATATTCAGTCAGGTCAGCTGAATTCCTGCAAGAAGGACATTGAAAAACTAGAACAAGAATTGAAAAGGTGAGGACTTGCTGTATGTCTCTAACATATTTACAATGATTATTTTGTCATTTTTTTGCTCATGTCCTAATAGAAGCAAATAAAGAGGAAGCCGTGTGGCTCTTTTAGTTTTACTTTTTTTTTTTTTTTCTTTTTTTTCTCTTTGGGTTTTTGTGAAAACTAAAAAGAGTTTGGGGTATTTGCCTACTGTGAGAAATAATACACCAACTTTGTGCAAGGAGTAGCTGAGATCTATCAGTGAAGAATCTAGTGACATTCACCAGGGTTGATAGAACCTCACTAATGTTCTCTGTATCTGCTGTCAAATGTTGGGACAAAGAGGTTGTGAGCTGAGGATTTGTGTTCCATTTATCTATTCCCAAAATCAAGTCTGGTTTGCTGAGTTCCTCCTTCCTATTTTATTATTTTATCTGAGTGTTCATTACAAACATAATTTACTGCATGTAAATGATTCTTGGCAATTGTCTGTGATTTTGTATTTGTCTGCATTTCTTTTGTACGTGGTCATTTGCCACTTCATCCCAACTGATGGTCTTCTGGGAGAGGAGCTCTTGGCACTGAGCTATAAAAGAGGGGGGAAATCAAAAAGGCAGATGTGGAGTCTGATGCAATGTGCTACAGCCTGGGACTAGCATGAGCCAGTGCTCAGTGAGCAGGACAAAGGTTACTGTGTGGTTTCATTGGATGCCCTGGTAACTCTTCAGACTCACAGAAGTCCCTCAGATGAATTGTCTGCTGTGGTGTTTTGGGTAGCAATGTGAATGGAGCACATAGGAACTCTACCACTGAGTGGAGAGCATTCCCTTGCATTTTCATGAACGGTGGATGGTTTTCTGCAAATGTACAAATCAGAAATAACTACTGCAAGTTGTGTTTCCTTCCATAAAGATGCTCACTAAAGAGTTTGATATTCTCAGTGCTTACAGTGATTTGGGTATGTTTAACTGAACTACAGCTTTGTACAGTAAGCCCTGAATAGAATTTCTTCCACTTGGGGTTTGGGTTTGTTTTTTAGCTCTGACTCCTGTGTAATTTATTAGCTGTGTTGAAACTCTAAATAAAATCTGTCATTTATAATTGTGTTACACCACCTAGAAATTTTCAGTGGATGTGCCTTGACTTGATCTTTAAACTAAGTCTTTAGAATCACATAATTTGTTAGTGTATGTTAGGCTCTTAAAAATAACTCATGAACTTTTTACCTTCCATTGTTAATTTACGCTGCTGCTTCTTTCCTAAGCAGGTGCAAATGTGAGCTTGAGAGAAGTCAGCAGACACTGACTGCAGATGTATCCTTCAGTGACACTCCACAGAAAAGTTCTGCTGCTCCTTTGACACCAGTTCAGAGCAATAATGGTAATTGAGCCTTTTCTTCAGCCAACACTGATAGCTGACTGGCAGTTTCCTTGGAAGGTTGAGTTTTTTAAGTGTCACCCTTGTTCTGAGTTGCCTAGCCTCTCTCATATAAGTTACTATGAGAGCTTCTAATATGTAGCACCCTAGGTTTCAGTTTAAATAATGATTAGTGCAGATTGCACACATTGTAAATATTACAGCTTTTCAATGCTACACTGCTGGCTGTGGAATAGAAATAAACTATCCATCAATAGCCTTCAGCAATCTTTTGAATGCCCTTTCCTGGTGTCAGCTCTTCCCTTCATGTCATGAGGAGCAAATTTCTTTCTGCATGTACCACAGTTACTTTAACTGAAATGCAGTCAACAATTAAATTATTAATTGGGGAAATTATTTTTTTTTTTTGCTTAAACTGTTACTGCACATGATGATCTACACAATTAATGCTCTGAATCCATTTCAAAACATCCCTTCTAACATCAAGTTAGTGACATCAAAAATATTTAAAATGTTTGAGTGAACTGGAAAAACAACCAGAAGATTCCTTAAGTGGACAATTCTGTAGCCAGACACCCTTATGCTCTTCATGCTGGAAAACTTTGTGTTTAATGTTTTCCATGTTATTTCCCTCTTTCAGTGCTATTAACAAATGTTCTGTGAGTTTGGCATCTCAGTCTAGCTCCAGTGGGAAATCTGAGATAATCTCTTACACTCTTGTTCCTTTTACTTTCTTTATGCATATCTGGAAAGGGATGCAGTTAGTGGCAATGTCAAACATTCCACTAAGCATGGCACTCCTGAAATAGGGATAAGATTAAAATGATGTACCTAATTTTATTTAAAATTGTATTCCTGGGGAGATGTTTTCCTTTGAAAGCTGGAGTCTTAAATTCATTAAGATCATTGAATCCTAGAACATTTCAAGTTGGAAGGGACCCTTAGGGGTAAGGAAACTGTGGCTGGATTAGGTGAAAAACTGGTTGGCCTAAGGCAGATTATGAAGAACTGTTCATCATGTCTTTGTAGATGCTAAATTTGAAGAACTAGAAGAAAAATACAAGAAAAAAATACAAGAAAATAAAGAGCTAGAGTTACAACTGAGGACCATCCAGCTTAAGGTAAGTATCTCTTAGGAATGGTTTGTGTGATATCTAAGTAAGTAACCACTGAGTGAACTTGGAAAATGAAATGGAAAACAAGTGAAAAATATTCTACATCACATAAAGTATAATTTCAAAAGAAGAAGAGAGAATTAATCTGTGTGTACAGCCATTCAGAAGTAGTCTTGGAGAATTCAGAAAAGCCATCCTCTTTGAATAGCAAAGGAAAAAAGGACATTAAAAATGAGAACACATCCTTCAGAAACTGGAAGTTTCCTGCAAGCAAGGACAAGAGAAAACAGTGTCAGTTATGCCAAGTTAAATAGGATAGGATAATAAAATAGCCTTGAAAAAATTGTGAGAAATAATTCACACCTAGAAAATAGAAACCCATAAATCTTTCAAACATATATGAAGGAGGAACAGTATTAGCTAATCTCTGAGAACAAGATGAATAAGATATGAAAGCCCTCAAGGGAAAACCATGGCAGAAAACGTGAAATAATTTTATCTTTGGTACTTACCATGTAAAGGTTTAAAAACTTTTCTATATCAGAGCCTTTTTTTTTATTGGGGTTGAATCTGTGGCACAGCCTCAAATTGAAAAGTCAGAAGTTGTCTTAAATTAGATTGAAAAAGTGAATAGTAATAAAAAAAAAGAAACCAGCAGATACCGAGAATGCTTGCCCATTAATTGATAGGGCACTGCAGATATTGTAACAATGTGGAATGATGATGCCCTATTAGCTCTTAGTGTTAAATGAGTTATTTTGTTATATGTTGGATAAGAAACTGTGTGAAGGTACATACTTTTCTTTTTTTGGACACAGAAAATGAATCAGCCTCATCCTCCAAGCTCTTGGAGTCACAGAGAGATCGCTCGGCAGCAGGCTTCCTCCTCCGTGTTTTCATGGCAACAGGACAAGACACCAGCCAGAAACCAGGAAACACCAGCAAGGGGCACTTCTGCAGCAAGGGGCACTTCTGCAGCAAGGGGCACTTCTGCAGCCTCCACCTTTCCATGGGACCAAGAAACCAACTCAAGTGTTCTGTCAGAGAAGAACGAGTTCGACAACAGCTTTGCTGAGAACTCGAATTCTGCCTGCATGATCCAGCTGAGAGCACAGAACCAAGGTATCTGATGCATTTCTTTAAGGCCCACAGGCAGGCTCCTGTATGGTTTCAGGAAAGCTGGTGTGCAGCTAGAACAAGCTATTGAAATGAGTGCTTTAGCAAGGGAAAGAGAAAGATGCTTGTTGTTGCCTTTGGCAGCTGGCCCTGCTGGCTGCTCATGTATTTTCAGTGATCAGTCATACAGAGATTACCTACAAGCTGTGAGATCTTTTACGTAAGGGGTATGAGAATCAAAAGGGAACAGCTGGTATTTTTGGGCTGAGTAGGGGACATCACCTGAAAGATAAAATGCCTTTTTCCATTGATCCCATTGCTCCTGGAACAATCTTCTTAAAACAGCTGAAAAAACTCTTCAGTATTTCGTTGCATCTCACCATTAAATTCAATTATATTGCTTCCTTATTTTTCTATACTGTTGATACTTTTGACTGAGCAATAACTGTCTTAAAATTTTGATGATTGGAGATGCTTAGTGCATAACTGAGTTGGTCCATGATGGATGCTACTGGAAGCACAAGATAAAGTAGGCTGCAGGACATGGTCTTGTGCTGCACATACTGACATGAAGAAATAATCATCACTGATACATGATATTTGTATGAGGAAATAGTTGGGTTATTGTGGATTTGTTGAGCATTCTCTTGAGCCTGCTCTTTGTATTCTTTGGACAGCTTTTCCACTGTTTGACAAGTGCCTATATTCTCCAAACTCTTCAATCAAATACCTCACATACAGCTTCAATTTTGGTGGCTGTTTCAACTTGGAAGCTGTACAAATACAGAATCAGGAAGACAGGACTATTTTTAACAAAAAAAAAAAATAAAACCCAAAACCAGATAATATTAATTCTGGATAATGCTTCCTGTAGCTTACTTATGTTTTCTACTATGGATTGTGTTTCTACTGCATTATGGTTTCTGGAAGTTAAACTCTTAGTGATGTATACTGTGAGAATATCACTTGGTTTAGTTTTATATGTATGTGATTTTGGGACAGGAAGAAGATTAAAATATGAAATGGGATTGAATAATTGACAAGTCTTTTGGAAGCACAGTTGCCCCAAGCAAATGCTTGTAGTAGCAAATACTTAGGAAAAAAAAAAAAAAAGACTTTTCAAGTGACATGTTTCTGCATGTTTAAAAGCAATAACAAAACCTAACAAAAATAACCCAGCAGAGGAACAAATTGTCTTTACCTTTGCAGCACTTGTTCCTGAGCTCTTGTGTTTCTGTGTTCATTCTCATGAGGTAGGAATTAGTGATTTAGAGTCAACTGTCTTTTCCAGTCTTGATAGTTTTTGTAATTGATGTCGTAGCAGAAGACAGCTAAAACTTGTTTTATCTTGCTGAAAATTTTACAGGGTGTCTGCCTTTGTCAGAAAATTGGGTTGTTATCAAACATTTTAAATACTTGGAGGTGTGTCGGAAGAGGTACCTTCCAAAGCAGAAAATATCCCTAATCTTTACTGTTTTTTAAATTCAGAACTAAACTCCATTATTAAAGACCTAGAGCAACAATTGCAAGCTGAAGAGAAACTGAAGAGGTCTCATATGAATAAACATCAAGAGACTGAGCTGGAGGTGGACAGACTGAAGCTGGAATTAACTGAGAAGGATAAAATTCTGAACAAAACCAGAGATAAACTGACTCAAACGAGTACACAGCTTGATCAAGCCACCACACAGGTAAAATATTGCCTCACGCATTTTCTGACTGTCCTTACAATTCCTTGCCAGTATTCCTATGTGTCAGTTTTCAGCCATTTAGTAAGAACCAAGGTTCTTTCTTAAGAGTCCACTGAGAATCAAATTTTGAGAATTTTATGCTAGCTTGATATGTATTATGTGTAAAAATATTAATACATGTAAGCAGTTGTCCATTTTCTGGAAGGTTTTTGCACCACATGAGGAAATCATTTTCATATTTGGGTAAGATTGACTCACATTCTGAAAAATATTTACTGATCAAGTTGCATAGAGCAACAATGACATCTGGTGGCAAGTTCTGACCTAAAAAAGGCTGCCACATCTTTGGTTGAAAATCAGAATTTGTTGCTTGTACTAGAGGATGTTGTGGGGGCATAGTCCTTAAAACAGACATAAATTGTCTGCTTTAAATAATGTCTAGGTAAAAAATACAATGCAGGGTGCTTGCACTTTTAACACTGCTGATTGATGACTGAATTATTACAGGGCCAAATGTTGGAGCAGAAGGTGAAGAGATTGTCAGAAGAACTGAATTGCCAAAGACAGAATTTTGAGAGCACTCGTCAGTGTTTGGAACAGAAAATAAAGGCAAGGGAAAAGGAATACCAACAGGTAAGGCAAGGAGAACTTCTTAGCTTTGACTTCCTGAGGAGGGGAAGTGGCTTATGTTGTGTATCTGATTTGCTGTTGGTTGCAATCATATTTGACAGAGAGGTAAAAGTTGCAAAGGTCATTTAAAAAAATGGGAAACGAACATTGCAGTAGTGGAGAGGTGCAGGATTATGTTGGCATTCACTGGACAATAGAGAACATGTTTGAGAGATGGAATGAGTTGCAAATCTATAGAGACTAGGCTCCATTTTTCATAAAATTATGTATATGAGCTCAAACTTAATAACCAGCTCAATTATATCTGTGGAATTTGAGTGAATTTTGCATGCAAAATAAAATAATTTTTTTAGGATTATATTTCTAGTATTCTAATTTTGGTTCATGAACCCAAGTAAGCAAGCAGCAGAAATGAACTTGTCAACTTGTACTGTAATGTAATTCTTAGGTGAAATTTAACTTCACTTTGAAAAGTTTTCACACTGTTCCTTTGACTAGTTTTAGATTCATTTTTTCCCCTTTCTGTGACAAGGATGTTACAGTAATAAAGTTCTTAAGCAGATGCCATGACCTGGGTTACTGTCATTGTTGCCTTTGTGGCATGTTTCTCATGAATCAAAGCTGGGTTTAAGCTCTTTGCTGTGTAAGACAAGTGTCCCTGAGCAGGCACTACCTGCTGATAAACATCACTTGTTCCTTCTGCAGTAACCAAAAGAGACACTTGTCATGGGAATGTATTTATTTCTTTGCTTCTCTGCCACTGTTTTCTAGGAACTCTCTTGTCAGCAGCGTTCCTTGCAAGCACTGGATCAGCAGTGCAACCAGATAAGAGGCAAACTGAATCAGGAGCTCCAGCAAGCCAAAAATGACTTCAACGTTCTGCAGGCAGAATTTGATAAAGTAGGCTTTTTTAATGTTAAAGTCCATCACTAGAGTGGTATTTAATTGTCTCAACAGCTCTGCCTTAATTATGCATAAAGCAAAAAAAATAATTAATGTGGCGTCTTGTATTAATGTTTTTACAGTATGTATTAGATGTTTTGTATTTACCATTTCTTACCAAAATACTATGTATTTAAATGTGATTTTTAGGCTTTTAAAAGTGTGTGGCTCACAGAGAAGGAGGTGTAAATGCAGACAAAAAAAAAGAAATCTGAGAAAGGAGCAGCTAAGGCTGATCACAAGACATTTTACATAAAACCCCCCATGCAGAGGTGTAGTTTGATGATAGAGCTACAGACCTACAGGTTGTTGCCCTTTGGAGAAATAGTCCCATTTTCAGATACCCTGCCCATGCACTCCTCATGTGATCCTGGAGAGAGCTGATAGAGGAGATACAAGAGCAAAGAAAATATTACATTTCAATTAGTGTATGTGTATCTAGAACCAAGTGTTTGCTATCAGTGTAACTCCCTGAACTGGTTCTCCACAAAATCAGAAGTGTAGTGGCTTGTGTAAGGAAGAAGGAGCTGTATGAAGCAGCTCTTCCACAGCTTTGGCAGCAGCTAGCTATTAAAACAGATTAATTGTCACACACTCCCAACTTTAATTAGGTTAGAAAGCAGCACGAGCCTCAGGAGCAGGTGACCAGAAAAGAGGAATGTTTAAAAGCCTTCAAAAGCCCTTGAGAGCATTTCTCAAGCAGCAGAGCTAACTGATTTTCTAAAAAGGGCCAAGAATTCCTGAAGGCTATATTGAGAAGCCCCATTTACAGGCTGCCTGAACTGAAACATCATTTCTGAAACTGCCAACAACTTTCTTGCAGGCTTGTTTTATTTTAGAAATATAGCTGTTTGGGACTACATTCAGTCAAAAGTTTTTACTGGAGGCTTCTTTATTATATTCTTTTGTATATGCTTACTGAAAAAAATTGATTTAGTTGAGAGGTGAATAGGTCCCTTTTACTTCCTTCTTAAAGAAAGGTAATGTCTTACTTGATGATCTCAGAATAGACATTTTTTTGACCCACTAGTGTAATTTCCTTCCTTTTTAATCTGGGATGTTTTAGGATTCTTTCAAGAGTTAAAATCTCTTCATTTTTATAAAGTCTACGTCAACAGAGCAGTAACTGCAGTTATGTTCCTAACTTTGTTCACGTAGCTTAGCAAAAAGGCAATTGTATTCCAGTCTCATTTCTATCCTGCAGATACCATTGTGCAAGTTGGATGAATTAGTCTTATTTCAGACAATCTAGAAATGTCTGTACTTTAGAGACATCCCATTGTTTTGGTCAGAAGCAAAGGAGTGGAAAGGCAGTAAGCAGCTTTTCTCTAATCAACAGTAAAGCAACCCTTGGGTTCATGGTGGGATAAAAGATTGTAGTTTCATTTTGTAACAGAATGTTGGGTTCAAGAATGGGAGTTTAAAGAAAGAAGTGGTGCCAGTGATTACAATGTTGGTTTTCCAGGTAACAGCAGCCAAACAACGCTTGGAGCATGACAGCAGCAATCTGACCCAGAAGCTGTGCAGAGCAGAGCAGGCTCTGGCAGCAGCCCAGGCTAAGGAAGCTGATCTGACAAGAAACCTTCAGGTGAGCTGAGGAGCATTTGGCAGAATTAATACCATAAATCAGCAGTTTGTAAACACTTAATACTCTAGTGTTTGCTCACAATTGTGTTTTTTCCCATAAGCAATCTTTAAACACTTTTGTGGACTTTGTTAAGAACTCATCCTAGTTGTAACACAAAGAGGCTTTCCTAACATCATGGGAATTAGTGCAGAGGGGAGGTTTAGATTAGACATTAGGAAAAATTCTGTACCCAGGCTAGCAAGGGAGGTCCCTGCCCATGGCAGGGAACTAGATGGCCTTTAAGGTCCCTTCCAACCCAATGTATGATTCCATGGATATTGGGAATGCTTGCACCAAATCCAAATAATAATTTGAACTTTCAGCCATTTTAATTCCTTAAACTTGTTTGTTTTTCTTTCCATAGATCACCCTGGGTTTTCTAATGAATGGCTTAGTTTAATTCATGTACTTGTATTGCATCTGTGCATGCAGCTTTGAATGCAGAAGGTTTAGATGCTTGGACATCTTCTAAAATTTATTAAGATTTCTAGAAAGCTTATTCATTGAATTTTATATATGACTGGGTTTTTTTTAACTGTGGGTAGGGAAGGCTGTGAGTAGAAGGGAAAGCAACTGTTAGTGACAGTGACAATTTTAATCATGTTCTGAGGGTAATTTATTTACCCTGCCACACCAGCAAGCTTTTAATTTTTTTCATTCAGACCTTTCCATTTCTTGAGCTTGGCTTTTGTGAGTTGATGCCCATCTGCTAGTGTAAATGGAAGAATAATTGATGGTCTGTGTCCACTCAGGCCATGCCAGTTCCATGCTGTGTGTTGTCCAGAGCACAGGACTTTGGAGAACAAGGATGAGTCTCTTTAAAAGAACTTTTATTTGGCTTACTGGGTGCAATGTAGTTACATAGTGGTGTTTTGGTGATGGTGATAGTGTGTTTTGTTTGCTTGTTTGGGGTTTCTTTCAAATAAATAGATTTTTAAAAAGTGCTGTTAGTTGCAAAGCAACCTTCTGAAAGTCTAAACACTTCTAAATAAAATTTAACCAGTGTTGCCACATTGTTGCTGTTCAGTGGCAAGAGGAGCTGTGTGTACCTGAGATGACAGGTGAAATCTGATGTGCACATTTCATTAATTTTGATGCCATTGCAGGGCTTTGTTTACTGAGCTGCTTTGGGAAAGTAGCCTGACTGCATCAGCTCAGATCTTGTAGAATCTGTCTTGTCCCACCTCTTTCTGTGAGGTCATGTGGAGCTGTTTTCTCTGTGCTAACAAGGAGCATGCTGGCTGCATCAACTGGCAGCATCTCTCAGATGCTGTCAATTTGTTAAGAATAAAAATTCAGCTCGTGTTTCCGAGCAGTGCTTAGGAAGCCAGGCATAGATGCCCAAAGTCTTTGATTTAAATGAACTGACTCCATTGATCTCCTTATCAATTTACATGAAATATGCCTTATTTGGTTTTGGTTTAGGAAGTGAAGCAGGAGAAAAATCTTCTCAACTGTCAACTTGAAAAGAAATCACAAGAGATCCACCAGCTTGAAGAAGAGCTAACTAGGATCAGGCAATCTCTAAAGCAAAGCCAAAATTTTGCAGAAGAGATGAAAAGTGAGTTATGATTTTAAATTTACAGAACTCTTTCTGGATGTTTCCTGCAATGCTCTAAGTTTCATAGTGAATTAAGTGAAAAGTTTGTGCTGGGGCACATGATGAGTGTTTAAGAACATTGAGTTTGTTGTCAATGAAAAGGAGTTTTTTAATCTATGAACACATACAGTTCCTGAAGATATGCTGTTTTGAAAATAATCAAATGTACTGAACTTATCAGCAAATTTTTCATAGATTCTATTTTAAATACAAAACTTTTTTGCAGTTCCTTTCTGGAAAGCTGACTGTATGTAGTGCCTGATAGCCTAAAGTAATACAAGCATCCTTCATCCACTGGTATAACATAAGAGTAATGCTTTGCAGCAGAATGAGATTTGAAAATAGTAAATGTAAATAGTAACACCTCATCTAGAAAGTTATCAGTAGACTTGCCAGTATTGACTGGCAAAGATTTGATGGTATTTTCTTCTACAGATAAGAGTGCTGTCCAGGAAGTGGAGCTGAAGTCACTGGAAGAGAAATTAAAAAGGCAAGAGAGCTCACTTTCACTGGAGAACCTGAAAATTGCTTTAGCTGACATGGAAAAGCAACAAGAGTCTACCCGAGGTCTCCTCAAGGAAAAAGATAATCATATTAAAGAACAGGAGTGTAAAATAAGTAAGATGGAGGGAGAATCAGAAGCTTTGCAGAGTCTCCTTGGATTAAAGCAGAGAGAATTAGAAGAATTGCAAAAAGAGGCTACTGTTTTTTCTCAATGGAAAAATGAAACTGATGATCTTATAAATAAACTGAAGTCTGAAAAGGAAGGTATGCTGAATCATATTAATGGCTTGGAGAGTTCCCTTCAAAGTCAGCAAAGCAAAAACCATGAGCAGAGTGAGAAACTTAGAATAATGCAGACTGAAAATGACAGGCAATCCACAGAGATTGGAGAACTTAAAGATATGCTGGAATGTAAAAGTGCAGAATTAGAAGAACAAAAAAAAGCTTTCGATGAACTTAAGCAGAAAGCAGAATGTTCTGATAAAAAGTACTGCAAAGAGATAGAAAACATGTCCTGTAAAATATTCCAGCTCACCAACCAAGTTGCTGAAGTAGAAGAAAAGTTACAGTTGGCAACAAGACAAGGACTGCAAAGGGAGCAGTGCTATCATAACCTGCTGGGTGAATATGAAAAACTCTGTCTTGTAAAAGCAAAAGATCCTTCAGGAATGACAGAAGATGGAGAAGTTAATTTACAAAGCAGACAGGATAAGGTTCCTTTAAATAACATGCAATTTACAGCAAATAACTCCAACACTGAGGATCATGGATGTGGAAAAACCCTTCTAGAAATGGGAAAAACTAAGGATCTGGCCAATTTACAGGAGCAGATCTCTTTTCTTGAGAGTTCTTTAGTGGCTCAAAAGCAGCTGAATTCAAATCAGCAGCAGCAGTTTGAGGACTTGCTGCAAATAAAGAGTGAAACAGAACAAAAGTTATTTGCAGTGGAACAGATGCACAAAAGGTTTGTGACAGAAACCAAGCAGCACATCAGTAACTTGCAAGAGGATATTTCAGCACGTCAGGAATTGGTGGAAAAAACTTCAGCTGCTCTTGAGGAAAAGGACATGCAACTGCAAAGTCTGAAAGAAAGATTAGAAAGTCAACAAGCTGAGCTTCAGGAGTTGAAGATCAATAATAAATTGCTTGAGGATTCACTAAGACAGCTGAAGCTCATGTCTGAAACATGGGATTCAGAGAAGAAAGACATGTCTTCAATGATTTGCTCATACAGTAAAAAAATTGGTGAACTTACTGAAGAAAATACAGCCCTTAGGGATTTAAGCAGTGCTTTAAAGGAAGAACAAATAACTTTACTGGAGGCAAATAAAAATATTTATGGTAGTTTAAAGGAAAGAGAAGAAATAATTTCTGAAATGTCTGGAAAACATGAGGAGGAAAGAAAATGTGTTGAATCGAGAACTGAAGAAATCAAAACAGAGCTTGAAGTTTTGCAGGCAAAGTATAAATCAGTAAAAGAAGAAAATGAAAAAATTATGAACATTCTGAGAGAGCAGACAATTGAATTAGATGAAAAAAAAGCAAAATTAGAACAAGAGAAACAGGTACTTAGTGAGAACAATGATGTCTTACATCAACTAATAGCCTCAGAAGAAATCAAAAAGGATTTGGTTCATGAACTTCAGCAACTGCAGTCAGAATTTTCCAACATCCAACGTGTGCCTTCTGTGGAGCTTGACTGTTTAAGCCAGCAAAGATTAAATGTCAGGGCAGCACAAAATACAATGCAAGAGAAATGTGGCCATGCATTTCAAGAAAAGGAGCAATTGGAGAAGGAACTACCAACAAAAGATGAACCTCTAATGTGCAGTGTTAATTGTGACCAGAGACTTTGTTCAGAGGAGCTGAGAAAGTCCATGGAAGAAAAGGACATTGAGTTGAATAAATACCAGGTTAAACTTGAGCTTCTTCAAATGGATTTTGAGGATAGTGAACTCTCTCTGGAGAACTGCAGGTTAGAAGTGATGCAACTGGAGACTGCTTTAAAAGGTATGGAAGTAGAACTTGAGAGAAGTGTGAGAGAGAAAGAGAAACTGCAGCAAGAATTACTGTCTGTTAAAGAACTGAAAGCTGCAGATTCTTCACTTACAGTATTGGAGGAAGATGCTCACTCGTTGGATTATAATGACAGTGACTTTTCCCAGGATTGTGGCAAAAGAGGAATAGAGGCAAGTCCTTCATCAGTGTTTCTGGCATCCTCTTTGCAGGTAACAATAAACCAGCTGAGTGAGCTTGAGAAAATGTGTGAGAGGTTGCAGAGTGAAAACACTGCATTAGCCTCTGGATTCAAAGATGCAAAAACCATAGGTATTAATGAAGAGGAAGAGGAGAGAGGTGATGTAATGAATGCAGATAGCAATTTAAAAGCTGAGAAAACTGTTCTTCCTGATGAACTTATGGATCAAAGTGATAACAGTGATCTGATAATGTGTTCTGATAATAAGGAAATGTCCTTCAGACTTCAAGAATGCAGTTCTTCTGACTACGAAGATTTAAAATTGTCCAGCAAAGAAGTTAAGGTACACTTTGCAGAAGTAAGAGAGAAGCTTTTGACTTTCCAGAATGAGCACCTAAAATTATATGAACAGCACTGTAGTATGAGCTCAAAGATATGTGAGCTGCAGTCTTGTATTGAGATACTGAAAGCAGAAAATTCTTCATTGTCAACAAGCCTGAGCAGTGCTCCTGTACATTCTGTGCAAGTGTCACTGTCATCCAGCCAAGATGACACCCTGCCCAGATTAGATGAAACTAAGGCCACAGATTCTCCCTCAGACCTTGCTGTAAATCCCAGTTTGTTAGAAGAGGTCGATTCTCTTCACAGTGGTTCATGCAAATGGCCAGAGGAAATGAATCACACAGACAGTTCTGTAGAAGTAATTTCAGAGGATGCAAGAGAGGCTTTGGTTGAAAAGTGTCATAATGGTCACAGTTTGGACTCTGTTAGAGAGCTCAGGAGTATTACTCCAAGAAAATCTAGCCTTGAAAATAGAGTTGAAGAACTTCAGATGCTCTGCCAGACATATGAGAAGGCCATCAAGGTGCTTGAGGATCAGTTCCACGTTCAAGAGAATATGAAAAATGAGGAAATACAAGAGCTGAAAGAAGTTATACTTTCTGAAAGGAAAGAAATAGATCATCTCAAACAGCAGAATCTATTTGAAAAGGAAGAATGGCAGCAGAAGCTGAATAATGTGACTATGGAGATGGAGTGCAAACTGGCAGCAGAGAGAAAACAAACTGAGAATCTCTCTTTGGAGCTGGAAGCAGCAAGACTCCAACTACAGGTCCTTGATTTAAGTTCTCATTCACTGCTGTGCACAGATATTGAAAATGTAAGTAATTGTTGTCATGCAAATGAGTTTCATGTAAATCCTTTGATTTGTGGTCACCCAAATAGAATTTTTGCAGTAATATCTATTTAAAATTGTGCCCTACAGAAGCAATACTATTTTTTGGAGAAAGAAGAAAAATAATCCATACTCGAGCAGTAATCTTTGTCCTTTTAGTTATACTAATAATAGCTCACTTTGTCATGTAGACACTTATTTTCCCAAAATACAGAAAGATGTGGTACCTTTACACATAGTCTTTCAACAAATTTATCTGAAATTTCTCCCTCAATACCTTTAAAACCTTTTGGCCAAAGATGTGTGTATAAATAAGTGTCAATCCTTTCTTACAGAAAGGAGTCTGGGAAGTAGAGAGGGATAATATCTATTTATTTTGCTTAAGAGCAGGAGCTTTACTAGTCTAAGGAAAGTTTTAAAACTTGTCTTGTTTTTTCTTATATGTATTCTTCCTCCTCCTTTTTTTTTTTTTTTCCTAATTGATTGATTCTTATTTCTTCCAGAACATAGAACAAGAAAATAGTCCTTATAAATTGAGAGTGCCCGTTGAAAACTCAGCTCTGAAAAACAATAATCTTAAAATAACCCCCATTGAGAAAATGGCTGCAGGAGATGCCTCTGTGTGTGGAAATGAAACTGAGTCTGCTGAAGCAAGATTAATGGAAGATTACACTGAGGGAATTTCTGGAGAACATGAGTGTAAAAATATGTCAGGAGAAATAATTGGCCCCTCAGACCATGCCAGTGCATTGTCATTTTCCAATAGTAGGCTTTTGAGTGCTGAGTACTTGTATGAAAATCAAGGAACCACTGAAATGCTTCAGGAGGAGGCAAAACAACAGACTGCTGAAAATTTGAAGCTGATCTATGAGACAGAAAAAAAACCAAACCATGATGATTTCAAAATAAAAGATGAGCAATCAAACTCGGAGATGAACTTCCAGGAGGCACAAATAATTTCAAATAGCTCAGCTTTTGAAGAACTGGAGGAAGCTACTGTAGCTGTTAAAGAAGAAAACAACTGTGGCATAAAGGAAAAACAGAGATCAGTTTCTGGCAATAAGCAGGAATTATCTCTTCAAGTAGTCCCATTAGAAAAAGAACCTGAGAACCTAAAGTCTGAGCTGGAGATCTGTAAAGTTAGATTGCCTAATGCAGCAGACACATTTGATGATGTAGAAATGACCAAGGGAGATGGTCAGGAACAATTTCTTGCAGCTGAAAATGAACGGGGGAGTCCAAAATCTGAGCAAGTTAATATTGAGAACCATGCCTTGTTCACAGAGCATGACATGGAAATGCTTCAGGCAAAATGTCAGCAATTAGAAAGGAGAGGGAAGTTAATCTGAAAACTATTTCTAGCTTTCAAGAGAACCTTGTTTCAGTCACAGCTGAAAGAAACTATATTGGCCAAGAACTGAGTATTTTGTCTGAAAGCAAGAAAGAGCTGGATCAGAAGTATCAAAAGCTGCAAGAGAAATTAAAAGAATTAGAGTTAACTAAAATGGATTCTACTGGAGTCATTAGAAGGTTAGAGGATGAAGTGAGGACACAAGCAAACCTGCTTGAGGCTGCAAAATCTGATGCAAATCAATTATCCAGTGAAAAAGACAGTCTTCTTCAGAAGCTGCAAAGTTTAGAAAATGATGCTGTGTCTTTCACCTTAGAAAAAGAAAAATTCCAGAGCGAAGCGGCAGATTTAAAGAAAGAAAAAGAGCTGATTGCAAGAGAGTTGGGAACAATGCAGCATAAATTAGGTTCATCAGAAATGGAAAATTCAAAGCTTTCCAAATCTTTGGAAGGCTTGTTAATGGAAAAAGGAGAACTTGCTGCGAGACTCGGCGCAGCACAAAAAGAGGCAGACCAATTGCGATGTGGAATTGAGAAGCTGAAAGTAAAAATTGAGTCTGATGAGAAGAAGAAACGTCACATTGCTGAAAAGCTGAGAGACAATGAAAGGAAAGCTGACTCTCTTCAGGATAAAATAGAGAGGCTTGAAAGGGAATTGGAGATGTCAGAGAAAAATCTAGAAGATGCAGTTATTGAGATGGAGACTGCCAAAGCAGAGGCAGAAACGTTAACAGCAGAGATGGAAGAGATGACTGAAAAGCTGAAGTGTTCTAACTTACAAATTGATGTCCTCACCTCACAGAAAGAGTGTTTGGCTAAAGATTTAAAAGAAATGCAAGAAAGATTCCTTGAACTAGAGTCTTCAAATTTGACTACATCAAAACAGCTGGAAGAAAAAGAGGAAGAAAAGATATTAATCAAAGATGAGTTTGAAAATACAGTGGCATCGCTGAGATCTGAGCTCAAAGACTTGAGTGAGAAATTAGAGTTTTCATGCAAGGAGGAAGCAGATGCTAGAGCAAAAGAGCAAGTCTTGATTAGTCAGGTGGCTCATCTTGAGCAAGATAAAATAATGCTGTTACAGGAATGTCAGGAAATAAAAAATGAAAACATCAAATTGGGTCAAGCAAGGGAAGTACTTGTTCAAGAATTGATGGATTGTAAACAAAAACTCAATGAAAAGGTGCAGGAAAATGGTGCTCTTGAAAAGCAGGTGAAAGAAACAGAAGCACTGGCTTTGCAGCTGACTCACATGCAGCATGAACTTGAATGCTGGCACCAGGAAAAAGTGAGGCGGCAGAACTTGATTGCTGAATTGAAGCTGAAGGAACAACGTTTTTCTGATGGTGAAACCTCTCCAGATATCCTGAATGTTCTAAAAACGAGTTATAAGGACCTTGAGAAGGAGCTGGAATCTACACTTTGTGAAAAGAACACTCTATGTAGAAAGGTAATGTCATTCCCATGAGGGTAGAGTTCCCTTTGTAGGAGCGAGGATAAAGTGTCCTCTGGGTTTACCACTTCCTCAATAAATTAAATCCTAAAATATTTTTAACCTCAGGCTTTTGCAGGAAACATGCTATTTTTAAAATTATGTTTTCCATACAATCACGAATTTTCATTGAATTTACAGAGCTGGAAAGCAGGCCATTGTTTTGTATAAGATGAATGAGAAGGTAGCTTGAAAGTAGACATAGAAGCTTAAGCAATCAAATAATGCAGGATGGTTTCCCCTTTCCTTTAGAAGAAAAGGAGGAAGAAAAAACTGATGTTGGGTGACTGAGTTTTTGTGTCAAGGATAAATACTTTGGAAGCTCAAAGAAAGTGAAGCAGCAATAGTGCAGTTGCCATGGGAAAACATCAATACCCTGTTGTGACTCTTGCTTAAAAATTGAACTGTGGGAATAAAGTAAACCATCTTAAAAACTGCTTGTTACATACAAGTACATTCTTTGGGTCATGACACATGTATTAAAAATGATTCTGGAAAATTTTATTTCAGGTAAATGAACTGACTGAAAGTCAAATTGAGCTGCAAGCCAAGCTAGATAATACTGAACAGAAGATTGCCAAATTGCAGGAAGAAAAAAATAAGCTTGCTGAAGAAATGCAGTGTGTTCAAGAACATTCAGAAAAGAACAAAGTAAGTTTCTCCATCTGCAGTATTTTTGTGTAGAGGACAAAATGCTCAAGTACAGCTCCTGTGTGGAGGCTGGTCAAGGGGGTCTGTGATAATGTGCACTATTAGAGGTTATTCCTTCCAAATCTCAGAAAATCCAACGTTCTCTTCTGAGATAAAATGATTACTTAATAGCTTTTTCCCTCTTCCATCCAAACTATGTTGGCATAAAGGCCACTCCTGGTTATCTAGACATTTTTCAGTGTTGAGAAATCCTCTTCTTCAGGCTTTCAATCATCAGACTGAGGAGGTCAGATAAGAAATCAAACATTTTTCAAAACTACTTTCAGTGTGTCAGCAGTGCTTAAGTAATTCAGGACAAAGGCAAGGAAGAATCAGTTTTGGAACCTTTTTAGTTTGTTTGCATTTAATTCTTAGAGTCTATTTTATCATCTAGACAACTTTAGGTCTTATTTGTGAACAATATAATGTCTTTAAACCAGTTTCTGTGGTCGTCTAACCTACTAACTTTATTTACAAAATTCTCTAACCAGGGGCTTGTTTCTATTGTGGCATTGAATATCTTGAGTGGGATGGGAGAAGAACAGAAATTTCTGCAAATTTCTGAAATCCTAAATGGAAATACAAAAATTAGTTATAAAAGTGGATGAAAATGCTTAGAAAGTTTTGTCATCATAAAGAGGGTGAGGAAGTTACCCTTAATCTCTCCAAATGTTGTTCCCTTGGAGAGTGACTTGGGGGTTAAGCTTTGATTTTGGCAGTGCAGCTTGGTTTAATATTGTTGGCAGACTTGCACTTGTTTGCTTTTAAGAGACCCTTCCTTTGCCTCCTGTCCTACCTTTTGTGTTCAGATGTTCTTTTCTTTGGTTACAGTGTGTTTAGCCACTGTTAAATATCCTTTTCTTATCAAGTCGTTTGTGAAAAGTCAAAGATGCTTCAGATTTAAACAGTTTAATGGCTCAACTCTTTCTCCATTGAGATAATTCCAAATACCAAAGAATGTACCATTGCTATTTACAGATTCAGCTGCATGTAACAACTTCAGAAAAAAATGAACTGGCCAGGAATTTGGAGATGGTCCAGAATCAGCTACAAGAGAAAGAAAATGAAATCAAAAGAGAAATATCAGGATACAAAGAGAGACTACTTCAAGCAGAGAAAGAGCATCAGGATGCTCTAACAGAAGCAAACAGAAAGGTAAACCAGAACATAGGAGGAGTAGTGCAGTGAGTTTTTAATTCAGTTCTATGTATTTTACAAAATTTTGCTGATCCTATTGCAAAGGGATTTATCTTTGCGAACAGTATTTCTGAAATCTACAGATGCTTACCTTGGAACTCAGTAAGTGTTAACTTTTTTTCCACATTTAAAGCATTAAAAAGTGAATTTGGCTCACAACTTAGTAAGCATTTAATCTATATAAAAATTCACTGGGACTATAACCTTGAAAAAGGGAAAGCAACAGTATGTTTAATTCAGGGAATTCTTGTTTTAGTAGGAAGAAAACGTAACCAGTTCAGGATATAAGGACAAATTTGTTGGAAATACATTTTTCAGACGTGCTATGTGCAAAATGCCCTCACCTTTTCTGCAGAAACATTTGTGAACTTGTGGCCAGTAGAACACAGGCAAATGACTTGCTATAATTGTTTTGTAATAGTTTTCATTCTTATTAATATAAAATAGATGTAAGAGCAAGTTAAATATAAGGATTTTCTTCTGACTTCTTAGAGGCAAGATTCTAGTATTCAAAATATATACTTGAGGCAAATTGCCCTTTCAGTTCTAAACTCCTCAAAACTTAACTGTTAGATTTGCTGTGAAATTCCTGTGGGTTTGTGATATGCTGTTAGGTACATCTTTAAAACACAGCTCAGTGTCCTTTCTGGTATCACAATAATTAGGCACATTTTCTTTCTCTAGAATGAAGTAGAAATTGAGGCTTGTCATGAGAAGATTAGTTCACTGGAGCACTTTATCAGCTCACAAAAATCGGAAATTGAGCATTTGAAGTCAAATAAAGGACAGCTAAATAATTCCCTAAAAGAAGCTAATCGAGCCTTAGGAGAATTTCTAAAAACTAAGGTAAGAAAAAGCCCTAACATGAGATTGTTGACACTCTGTAGTAAAATAAACATAGGATTGGGAAACAGTGCTCCAGAGCTTTGGCTTGACTTTGGTGCAGCCTTTGTTTCACTCAAGACAACACAGAGCCTGAAAAAAAAATTATTATTGATGTACATCAGAGAAATTCTGTTCTGTGAGCCATGACTGAGATCACCTAGAACTGGTTTCTGTGACCCTAAACACAGCAGTCTGAGTACAGTGAACATTGCAGCTGAGCTAAAATGTGGTTGGAATTCACTCAGAGAGAGTTTGCAGTGCTTCTATTTTCTGTTTGTGAATTACTTTGATGGTAAAATGTACCATGGTCTATCCTTAAGCATTAGTCTTGATAGATTGCTCTTCATTCAGCTCCATTTCATATAGAATTCTCATTACAGCTATTAACTAGTGTAATTCTCTGGCAGGATTGGTCTCAGGGATGCTGGAATATGACCTCCACATACTGTGAGCTCCTGATAACTTGGAGCAGTTCTTCATGTTATTGCTTTGCTGTTTAGCAGCACAGGTGAAGCTGCACTGTCTGTGTACTGAACTTTTGTACCAGTAATCCTATCCCTACATTTGTCTTGTTTTCTCTGTGGTTTTGGTCTTTATGGTGCTGCTTCAGTCTCTGATTAATTTCTGGCTCCAACTCTTCAGGAATTAGTGTCCCACTCACTTCAGGACTTAGTGTCTCTCTAAATGCACCCTTGAAGAAACAGTCAGTTCAATTTACATACAAGCACTGCATTACAATGCACTCACCTTGCTCAACAATTCTTTATTCTTGGGGCCTTCCACTGTGGTGTTCATTTGGTTAATAAGAGCAGTCCAAGGATCAAGTCCTGTGGGATGTGTGCCAGAAAACACAATTTGGGAAGATGGGAAGAATTTCTTTGCTATAGGGAACAGTGTAAAGCACTGGAAGGGGCTGCCCAGGGAAGTGGTGGAGTCACCACCCCTGGAAGGGCTCAAGGAACAACTCAAGGTGGCCCTTAGTGCTGTGGATTAGTTTGGTCAAAGGCTGGACTCCATGATCTTGGAGGTCTTCTCCAACTTCAGTGATTCTATTACTTCATTTGGTATTATAATGTTTAAAAGGAAGAATTTTGTTTCTGATGAAATAACTAAATTTCTTATTTTTTAGGCTGATAATAGTAACATTATAATTCAGCTGAGGAAGGAAAATGAATATGCCCACAGCAAAGTGCAGATGTGGATGAAATCCTGTAAGCAGCTGGAGCAGGAAAAGGAAATGTTGCAGAAACAACTAGCTGAACATGATGAGCTGCTAAAGAAGGAAAATCTGACTGTGGCAAAGCATAATAAAGAAAGTAACTGAATCTAGGTTGTCTTAATGCTTTCTTAGTGGTGCATTAATCTATAAAACCTTCTTGTTCCCTAAAATGTCCACTTGCATATGCAGCTCTAATACAGAGCATGATTCTTAACTAGGACAAAAAATCACAAGTGCAAGTGTCAAACATTTTCAAAATGGGAAATCATCTCACTTTAATAGAGTAGCTAATCTTTTTTTCTCTTAAAGTTGTTGCTTCTCAGAAACAACACTAGATTCTGAATAAATATATTAAATGTTACATTTTTTGTTAAAAGTGATTTAAGGAAGAAAAGGGGTGTTTTTCTTATTCAGTAAGTTTTGTGTGCGAGTTCTATCATTTTCCAGCAAGCTTTTCCCTCTGATTCTCATTCTTTGTTCTTAATATTTTAGCTCACCTCATGAGATGCACTGTATTGTAAATGATACTTAAAGCAAGTTTGGAGTGCAAATGGAGTGTTCAGAAATTACTAAATGAGAGGGAAAATGTTTCCCTGTGACTGGTCAAGGATTCTTTAAAAAATTTCCATATTTGTTCTCCATTTAACAGGGACATAATTATGTCTGTCATATTACTGAATTTGTTTCACAGTCATTTTTTAATTGTTGCACTGTTACAGAACATGTGTAATTAAAAGATGTGTGAGAATTGCATCATAAAATCTCACATATGCATCTTTTATTAGGTCAGTGATATGAATAATCATGTTTTTCTTTGAAAGATGCTGACGATAATGCCATTCCAGAAGAAATGAAGTTAAAATTGGAAGAACTGCAGGAATTTACAGAAGTGAAGACCAGAGAAGCAAATGAGAACTTGGAGAAATACTGCACTCTAATTGTTAAATATCATAAACTAGAGGAAGCAAATGAGATGCTAAAAACCCAAGTGGGTTTGTTGAGTGCTCAGGTGAAACAGCGAGCGAGTGATGCTGTCAGCACTCCCTTGCTGAATTCTGAGAAGCCATTCCCACAGAAGAGCAGACACTCTGGCAAAGACAGAAAGGCAGATGAAGATACCACTAAGCTTTCCAGTAAAAGGCAGAGATGTGAAGAAGGCAGGAAAGAAAATAGAGAACTAAGATCTCCTGCTCCAGAGACTTCATTGAAAAAGAAAATGAAGTATGATGTCTTTCAAAACCTGCAGGGTGGGGACAGCACTGACTGTGAGCTGGATGGGCTTCCAGAAAA
Source organism: Sitta carolinensis (assembly GCA_032173965.1). Lineage (NCBI taxonomy): Eukaryota > Metazoa > Chordata > Aves > Passeriformes > Sittidae > Sitta > Sitta carolinensis. The sequence goes on from JAVUNC010000019.1 coordinate 1,970,352, forward strand.
AGTGCAGAAAGGTATTTCTGAATGCAAAGGCAGAAAGGTATTTCTGAATGCAAAGGCAAACGTTCTCTGAGCACAGCAGGTGTGCTTTCCTCTTCTGGTGCATGCTGTTCACTCTCAGTTGGGGACTGTGCACACATCTTTGGGGACAGTGATGGAAGGTGCAAGGAGTCAAGGAGAGAGGTGGCAGTTGGTGCCAATGAGCTGTTGTGCAGTGTTGGTGCTAGAGCAGCAGAGCACATTTCTGTTGGGTCAATAGCTCCCATTCTGCTGGGGAGGGAAGTGGTCGTGGCAGGCTCCTGTGCTTCCATCACCTCACTCAGGTGTAGGGGCAGTGTGAGGCAACTGGAGACCAGGAGCTGGGCAGAAGTGGTGTTTGCAGGGAAGCCCAGGGGTGTTCCCCAAGGGTTTGCTCATTTATGTGCTTTCATTTCTTTCAATACCACTAATTAAAAGTGTGTACATTTGCAAAACAATAAATTGACTAAAATTCCCCGACTTGCCCACAGCAGTAATACATTAATATCTTCATCAGAGTTCACTTTCCATCTGCTATGAATGCCATGAAATTAGGCATAATTCCATATAAAGGTCCACTGCAGCAGAGGGTAACTGAGAAGACTGCACAAATCAGGGCTTGAAAAATATCTTGTTCAGTTCAACTGCCTATTAAGTTGCATTAATTTATAATTAATGTAATTGCCATCATTAAAGGGCAAACCATAGGACTACTGAATAACCTCACCTTTGGTGGTCACTCCCAGAAATGAGTGTTTCTAAGGCTAAACATTATTTGCATTTGACTTTGTTCCCAGCATTACTATATCTTCTTAAAATAGCCCTGTTCTGAGGACATGTGTGCCAGTTCATGTTTGACTTTTAGGCTAGATAGAGACATAAAAACCAATCTATAACTAAATAGTTCTACTCAGAGAAAAGTATTAAAAGTGAAGAGCCTGATGTCATGGTGTCATGAATTAACCAGTACTGGTTTTCAGTTAGAAATTACTCTCCACATAATAATGGACCTGTAAAGAAAAGGGACCAACCACTTGTTTGATTTTTTTTCTTTCCTTATAGAATTGCTCTTCTAATTCCGTGGTTGTTCTGTGATATCCAAGTTTTGCATTTTAATTTTGGAATTTGCAAGATCTATTCAGCAATCTCTTTGTTCCGTTTTCTCCAATGGAACAGATGATTTATTTCAATCAGCTATTTTCTTCCTATTACGAGAAAAGAAATCCATTCGAGGAAGTGTGATTGCTTTAGCTGGTTTTTATAGAAGCTGTTTATTTTTCAGGGTTTGCTGACATCCCCAGTGGCAAGGCCAGCCCTTATATTCTACACAGGACAGCACTGCACCTCGGTTGCAGTGCCCAGCTGGGTTCCTCAGGGGAGAAAACGCCTTTGCCTGGGCAGGACTCTCAGAAATGCAGCCCAGCCCATCTCGGAGAGCACTGCTGTTTGACACCTGGTGGCAGCAAACCACAGAAGGTAACGTGGGAAAAATGTATCAGCCTGTGCAAGTCATGGGGAAGACTTAATGCAGTCACCAAATAAATTCATCTTGCCAAGTAAATCTGAGGGCATATCATTCTTTATGTTCCTCAACAAGAGAGGGGAGAGAAGATCATAAATACTGAATGACTGAAATATGACATAGGTCTTGACCATAGTATCAGTCTGCAAATGGTTCATGTGCTGTTATTTGTGAGCTCATAGCAGCAACCAGTGAGAAATTTAAATCCCATACAGGTATATTTTCAATTTCTTATAGTGGATATTAAATGGATATTCCTTATACTGTGGCTTCTTAGGATGCAGAGAAAGTCACCACCAAAAAGACTAACCCCTGGAGTTTGAGCTTGAAGTTTTCTGCAAACAGCTTTTCTTGAAATTTATAGAGTAACTACAGATATTTGAGAGGCTCTTGAACATGTGAACAGGGAACATTTGGATGATAAAGAATGGGTTGTGTTGGAAGGGACATTAGAGATCAGCTAACTCCAACCTCCCTGCCACAGGCACACCTTGCACTAGACCAGCTTGCTCAGGATTACCAGACTTTGATGTGATCAAAAGAAATACTACAGTTATGTTTTGAAAGTGGATTGTTATTAAAAAAACCTTAGTAATTGAAGTTTACATTAACTTTGTGTTTCCAGTAATAGACATATTGCTGAATGTTTCTCAGTACATCAGAGCAGTGTGTTCTAAGATGATGCAAATGCTTTGCTGATTATAGAAAATTGTTCCAACTTTAGGATAGAAATAAATCTTCTGTTGTTCAAAATCTCCTCTGAAGTTTGTAACCACGTTATCTCAAGTTGAGCAATAAGAGGATAGTTATTGGTAGCTCTTTTATGAGGGCTACACAGAAATATGTCAGTAGATAAAAATCCTTCCAGTTAGCCAGGTTACACAAAAGTGTTCTCTTGACAATCAGTGGAATCTTGCAAACAACTTTTTGGATTTTTTTTTTCCTTTTTTTTTTTTAAATCCAGTTATTCTGTGTTAGCACATAAAGTATGTTTGCAAGATACCAAAAGGAAGTAAAGGCAAATGACACATAGTTTAGTGGCTGCATAGCTTTTGAGGCCAGAAAGCACCATTGGGAAGCCAAATAGATCAGACCCATAATTTTTTGGAGCTACAGCAATAGGAAATTGGTGTTTTGCAGTGAGAGTGAATCCACTGAATTTGTGTATGTTGTTTCAAGGGATAATTACCCCACTTGCCAAGAGTTGCTGCTTCTTACAGACATTGCCTGGAGGTCTGTGTTTTATAACTGTTTCATTAAGTGATGCCAATAAATTTTATTTATACTCCTTTATGTCTGTTTCCCTATAACCTTAGAAACATATGGTGTTACAGCTTGTAAAGAATCTGAGTAGTGCAAAAAAGAGAGGAAACCTTGATCCCAGAAAGCTGTGTAGCATTCATCTGCCTGGTGTAAACTTGTTGTAGAGTCTTGCTGACCATAGTCAAGTTTATATAGCAAATAACAAGTAATCAGTAACAGCTTTTTTCTAATTAAACTAGAGGAGGGATTTCCCAAACATTCCTCCTCTTTCTAGACTTGTATTGTCTAGGTCCAAGGACAGGCTACTCCTCACCTTCAACTAGGTCAGAGTTATTAAGATTTCAGTGTTGGTTTTGTTCCCCCCCAAGTGTAAATATGCCAAAGTCACCAGTTCCAAGAATTTGTGCCCTTCTCTCTTGGACACTGCTGAATATGTGTGGGTTTGATTTTAAGATGATGCACAGGCAGGAATTTCTGGAGGAATTGATCATATTGTTTCATCATTTGTTGAAACCTTTAAAATGTGGTGTTTCATGCTTTATATTAGTACAGTAAATGGTGTTTTGTTTTAGAAGTGAAATAAACCTTGTTTCCTTCTCTTTGACAGGTGCTTGTGTCTACTTTATTTCAAATACCCAGTTTCAAACTGTTGCAAATTTCTCAAGGTGTTTAAAAAGTGCTTGTCATGTTCATATGCAAATTTATTCACTTTTGTATGTGAATTTAATGTAGAATTTAAATCGAGTGCTTTGACTGCACATCGGTCAAAACATGAAAGCTGTGGTTTCTGCCCAGATGTCAGCAAAAAAAGTGACATCTATGCTTTATGTTTCCAGAATAGGTACAGAAAAAATTAACTACAGCTCTTGGTGCACACTACAAGGTACTTTAGTAAACAGCTTAAGAGTACTGTCTGTTCCTTGTGGAGCTTTTTTTCTGCTCCTGGAAAATAGCTTTCCAGCAGTGTAGCAGATATGGCATCTCATACCACAACAAAGCAAGAGTTATCAAGCCTCACTCTGCTGTGTATTCAGAGTGATAAGTGCCTCAAAAATATGTTTTTCTGCTTTCAGTATGTCTATGTCTTTTGCAAATTCCCAGTATTTAGTCTTTTGCAGCGTGTCTTTCGACCCAAGGCAGAAAGCTAATATGGTTTTCCATTCCCAGTAAACAAGGATGTTTTTGTTTGTGTTACAGGAAAATGATGAGCAGCAGACCCAAGCTTTTCCACCGATGACTTCGACATCAAGGTCACCGCTTTGCCTGCACAAACAATCCCCAAAACCTCTCGCTGATAGTACTGGGGAGAGTGGCATGATGCACAAAGCAAAAAAGGCCCTAAATGAGCAAGGATTAGCTGAGCAAGAGGAGCAAAAAGAAAATTGTAAGGTGCAGTAAATATGACTTAGTCACTGCTCGGAAGAGCTGGTGATCAAAACCAGTTTGTAAAGTAAATATCAGAACTCTGTGGAGAGCACCATTTTCTCTTCTCTAGTGAATAAGGATGTATGGGTTCTGCAGGGCTGCTTTGTAAATATTTGCTGACACCAATAGTCACTATTTCAATAGTGTGAAATAACAGTGCCCAGATTTAACTGATCTTGTTACAGAATCACAATCAATTAGGTTGGACAGGACCTTTGAGGTCATGGAGTCCAACCTCTGACCTAACATCACTCTGTCAACCAGACCATGGCACTGAGTGTCACATCCAGGCTTTGTTAAACCCCTCCAGGAATGGGGATTCTGCCACCTCCCTGGGCAATTCCAGTGCCCCATCACTGAGAACTTCTTCCTAAAGTCCAGCCTAAACCTCACCTGCTGTGTCTGTGTCCTCTAGTCCCATTGCTGGGTAACTGAGAGAAGAGACCAACCCCCACCTGTCTGTACCTTCCTTGTAGATGTAACTGCAGATTTATGATTGTAGAATTTCCTGTAAATACTTCTTTATATCTGTTTAGAAAATAAATCATAGAAAAAGTGGCTGCATGTGTGTCATTGTCATTTTTGTGTACCAATGGTTGATTCACAAATGGAAAATAAACTCAGTTATCTAAAAATATTAGTTTCCAGGAAAAATGCAACAAATACTATTGGATGATTCAAAATGAAGCAGATTCAAACAAAGCCAAAGAGGGCTCACATTGTTTCTATGTCAGAAAGATGTTTCTTTCAGCAACAGGGTGTAATAATGTTTTCATCCCCTTTAAAAAGATTCCTTAAAAGACAAGACTTTTTTTTTTTCAAGTTGAACTTTCAAAGTATAATGATACATGCTACCCTCAAGCAGAGTGTTTTTTCACATATGCATATCTCCATTATTCTGCCTTTCTTACAGTATTGTCTGTTAGAATGCAGCTAGTTTAGGAGAACAAATGATTTACTCATCAGTCTAACAAAAAAATCTTGAGAGAAATTCAACATTTGTATCAAATGCGTGTAACAGAATCAGGCAAATGAAAATATTTCTCATTGTTCAAAAGACCAAACTCTTGCCACACGAGCTATCCTTCAGTAATAGATATACCTGTGCTTGGAGTCACAGCAGTAGACCTCGTGGTTTTTTCTTAAACAGCTCAAGTTGTTTATTAGCTCAAGTGTTGGGTAATTAAAACAATCATTGTGGCACTATGCCTAAAGACATCTTCCAAAGAGACTGCAAGGGGCCCATCTTAAAGGATGCATTTCATTGCCTCATCTTGTGTCAGGATACTGTCAGAGCTCATAAAAGCTAAATTATTTCAGACCAAGTTTAGTATCTTGAAATTATTTAGGGATCATCTGTGGAATTACAGCAATTTACCAAAAAAAAGTGACTTGAGGTAGGAGCATGTGTATGAAGAGGTTTTGGTAGCTGATAATAGAAAAAAACCCAAACAAAACTGGTGTGTTTTATTTATCCAAATCATTGTTCTTCTATTTTAATCTGGTGTCTTGAAAAGTGTCCCACTTGGAGAAGAGTGTGGAAAAAACATCTATCTTTAGAAAGCTGTCTAATCTTAACCAGACAAATTTGAACAACCTCGTTATAACCAACCAAGTGACTATCACCAGTGAAAGTAAGCATTGTTGTTACATATTTTCTTACTTGGCTGCATTTGTATTTCCCAAGCCTTTAGATTTCATTAAGTGTGAAATGTTTGCATTTTGAAAGGTTACAATGTCTGGGGTTTTTTTAGCAACTACTATGTATTGGCACACTGGGTCCTCTGAGCTTTTTGATGTAGGTTCAGGTTCTAAAGAGGTCTTAGATTAATGCCAAAATCTATTGAAAGCTGGACTTAATCTTCTACATTCTGCAAACTGATGAGACTTCAGGTCACAATCCACATAGGGAAGCTTGAGCAAGAATATAATTCCCAACCTATCTGTATATGCATGCAGAGCCAAAAAATCAGAGCCAAAACCCCAAAAAGATCAGAGCCTCCTCAGGATTCCTAGTAGGATTGCATAGGATGTTATTTTGTAAACTCTCTGTAATCAATGGAAGTGCACTCATATGTGCCTTTCTATTCTGACTGAAAGTCCCTGTAAAAATGTCTTTGGTGCTCTGCTATTGTTCTTAGCATGCTAACCTGGCTGTTGCCATGGTGACACTGTGTTACATCACAGGAAGATGCATTGGCTGGGTCTCCACTTTCCTCTTTACCTAAGGTTTACGTTGGAATTGGTATCAAATCTGGTTTGCTGTCCCCAGTGGTTTTGCCTGCTCCCTGAAATGCCCAGAGCTGTACATTAAAAGCATGTTGCAGAAGTGCTGGTATCCTTCTGCCATGTTCCCCCACAGCTGCTGGAAGAGTCTGGGTGGTTTGTGATGTTCAGCTCTTTCTTCAGCCTTTGAACTATTCTTCTCATTTTTACCTAATAAAGAAAGAACACAAAAGGAGATTTGGTTGTTCGCTGCTCTTTCTGGATTCTTCTTATTAAGGGCTAATGTTTGAACTTATCTCTCCGGTGTCAGAATTTAAAATGTTCCCAGAATGTAAAGTGTTTAAAATGTCAGCTCCTGCCCTGACTTGTGGAGGCCAATTAGCTGCCCATGAGTGGCCCTGAGTTCTGTGCTCTGCCCTGCACTCCCACCCCTGGGGCCATTGCTGTGTTTGGTGGCTGACTGGAACCCCTTGGAAGAGTCTCCTCACCCAGGGATGGCCACTGGCAGGGAGAGGTGGAGCTGAAATAACAACCACACTCTCCTATCCAGCTAATTTTGTTGGTGTGCCCTACGGTTGATGCAAATTAATGCACCTTTAAGCCAAAAGAAAAATACCAGGGGGAGCAGTGATGAATCCAAATTCCTGGTGTCAGAAGTGTGCATTGGCCAATAAAGCAAATAGTGCCCTGTTACCTTGAAGGTGATGAGAGAAAAGTGCAACACACACCTAATCTGGAACTTCTCTGTACAACACCTGACAAACCAGGTCCCTTTACACAGGGTAACATTGCTGAACAATGAAAACCCTGGAGGAAAAAACTCCAGTGCCACTCCATGGCCCAGGTGCTGGAGAACACTAGGTTTGTCCCAGAACTAGTTTGAGATTTCAGCTGCCTAACCCTTAAAATGATTCCACCTCCCTCTGCTTTGGCTATCTTATCCTAAAGAGCCATAAATTACAAAAGGCTGCCAGGAATTTTCTGCAGAAAACAGCAATTGAGAACAGCTGTGTGAATTTAACAATGTTGACAATGCAAGGTGGACTTGGTGGAAGCAGACTGCTATAGCAATATTCAAAGGCTGTGTTGTGGATTTGCTTGATATATGGACTAATCTATAATTCCAGGGACAGCAGATAGGAGATGATCTCTGCAAATATATATATAAAAAAATTAAATATATATTATATATGTATTATTTATATATATGTATAATATATATATTATATATTTATGTGTGCATGCATGTTCTCTGTCATAAATGCATATCCAAGCACTTATTTCATTGTAGACTTCAGAAATTCTATGGAGCACAGGAAACCAGGATGTAGCTATAAAACAGCTAAATCTGTTTGGCTTTTTGCACGGTTTTATTCCTGGAAGCTTTTTTAACAGCAGACAAATCCTGATGTCTATTGACAATACAGCTGTTGCAATACTTCACTGAAAGGTCTGATGGGTGCATGGAAAAATCAGCAGCTCTTTGTATTTTGCTTTCCTGCTACTGTGCTTCATAAATTAAACAGATGGAAGCTAAGTGAGAGTCTGCTCTGTGCTGGATACTGAGGTTCCTTTATTTCATGACTCCTTTATTTAGGTGGCCTCCTGAGTACCACATAAAATACAGTGTAAATACATTTGATCTTGTGAAGGAAGATTGACTTTTTCATGAAGGCTCTGTATCCACGTTTGACTACTGACTTTTTCCTTTGGAGGCAATATGGGAAGTTGGAAGTTTTTAATTGTGGTTAGGGACTGCTTCAATTCTATTTTTCCAGTATAGAGAAAGGCAACTATCCTGTATTCTTTTGACCTCAAGTTGAAAACTGCTCTGTTTTCAGCACTGCTGTTGATATTTAAACTTATGTGTGGTTTTAGGCACTGCCTGGCAACTGAGGGATTGCAGATTTTCGTTCTGAGGGGAGCACAATTTGGATTAACTTTGGACTAATGCAATTACTTTAGATTCCCATCATGGAGGCTAAAAGTAGTAATGGAGAAGACTGATATTTTATCCTATGGGATTTTTCTTTCTCTCCAATTTTTTTTGCAAGCAGTTACAGAGGAAAGGATCTATTTTGTGATTCCCAGGTCTCCTATGGTTAGCTGCTCTTTTACTTTTTATCTAAGTGTTTGGTATCTGGACCCTGATATCATCTTCAGGTCAGCAAATCTACTGCTGAGACAGGCAGTTACACATGAAAATATTGGTTTAGATCAAAGAATCTAGATAAGGAACTCCCACGAAGTATGCATCCCCTTACACTGCCCTGAGTGGGAAGGGTACCAAACGATTGGTTTGTTCCATTGCTGACTTCTTTGACAAAGCAGCACTCTTGTGTTGAAAGCATCATTTTAATGTGCTTAAAATTGCATGTTAAAAAATAGGTGGCCAGTGAACCAGCTGCAGGGAAGACAATAAAGCCTTGAATGCTCTGCCAGAGCTCCCAAAATGTAGCTGAGTTTAGGGGTTGGGTTCCCATGGTGTTCAGCTACAGCTTAGGAGTAGAAGATGGGGAAACCAAAATCTTATTTCTGCTCTAAAGCTAATGCTTTGCAAAAACACACAGTCAGCCTACCCTGTTGTGGATCTGGTGCTGGAATAGCAATATTCCATACTCAGACAGCTGGGAAAGGGTTGTACCCTGCTCTGATGAGCTCTAACATAGGACACCAAGTATTAATTCTTCCCCATTTGTTTCTTATCCAATATCTCCTCATCTGCTGAGGAAAGTGGGGGATTTTACAGTCATTTTAAAGGCAATTCTCCTGGGCTCAGCCACCACAGTTGCTATTTCTGCACTGCTGTCTAGGGTACATTGAAAAAGATGTTGATGGGAATGTAAGTGATTGCTGGCTTGCTGTAGCAGGCAGGAGGATTCCACAAATTCCCATCGTCCCTGTGGTACACTGGAGACACTTCTATAAATTCAGTAATGCAGCTATGATTATTCTTCTCCTCGCCTCCCAATTAACCAGTACTGCACATATTGTTCCCTGTCAAATATCTTATTTTGTCAGATGCCAGAGAGCAGTGTTGTTCTCTTTTCAAATTGCTGGTTTGATTCCTGGCAGTACTTGATTGCTTTAAAATGTACTTTCTGCATCCATTTTCCTCAATACTTAATTAACTGGAGAAAACTATTGAAATGAGGTTTCAGTTAAGTAGGTGTTTCACTTCTGTCCCCACCACCTCATTCATTTATTTCCTCTAGCTCACTCAAGTCCCAGAGATTTTGCCTTCCATTTGCAAGGAATTTCGACAGTCTAGGTTATCTATCGTTTAGCTGAATTCTCCTGGAAAATCCCATTCTGGAAGATGCAGTTCCCATCTCCATAAAATACCAGAAAAGCCCAGAAACAAGCACCTCTTTCCCAGGTCACAGCTGTTGCAGCCTGAGCAGTGTTTGGGTATCATCCTTGTGCCTTTCCAGGGGTGTCTTAGGCACCTCCAGTGCAGGTAACTGCTGGAAAACTCTTGGGATTTTCCTCTATCCCCTCCTTTTTGTGGAGCAGGCTCTAGGGGAAGTGCCTGCCTGCAATAAGATCCCAGTGCTCCATGGAGCACACAGCATAAAGTGGCAGCAAATTAACCTTTTATTGCTTGAACATCCAGAATTCATTAGAGCAAAGCAAATTCTTTTTCAGAATTTGTTGTGGCCCCATGTGTTTCTCTATTTCAGCCTTACAAAGAGCCAAGACCATTGGAATTAAAAAACATCAGTGATCCAGTATAATCATACTGGGAGAAGGGGAAAATGGTGATGAAATATGCAGCCAGCAGCCTGGATTGCAGGGAGTTAGTAAGCAATCAAAGAGTTCACCTGTCTTGGCAAGTACAAGATTAAATTCTGAATGGCAGATGATTGCAGAATGGACTGAGGGCACCTGACCAGTGTGGTTTCACTGAATCAAGACTGAGAAAATTGTTAGTATCACTGTCAGAATTAATCAAGGGGAAAATGGATTACAGTTTAATCAATTAGGATTCTTAGAGCACCCTCACTGAACTTTGCTTTGTTAAGAGATGATAATCATGATGGCCTCTTTGTTCTGTGGAGGAAGATTTGTGGGGATTCATGGCATGGAATGGAGTCTGGAAGCTGTCACACAGAGAAGGAAAAAAAATGGGCAGACTCTCAGGAGCTTACTGGGAAAATTTTAAAACTCTGGTTCAAGTTGAAGGTCATTACAACAGGTATTCAATCTTGACCACTGTAACAGAAAATTAGTTGTTTTGTTGAAACATGTTAAATACAATGGACACTCTCCATGAGCTGGAAACACAAAATGTCCAGTGCTTCAAGAGAACTCACTTCTGTAGCTCAGAATATTAGTGTTCAGAAAATATGGAGCAAACTCCTGGTGATAGGGGTCCAGTGGATTTCTCCATGCACATGCTTTGTTAAACTGACTGATAAGATTTGCAGTCTTCAGCATTTTTTTCTTTTGAGAAATTCGTGCCCCTAATATCTTATAATAAACACTAAGAAATACCAAAGAAAGTGAAAAGAGCAGCTTTAAAACCTCTTCCACGACATTCTAAAGAAATTCTCACAAAAATTTCTGAATTCATTTAAAAGTTATTCAATCTTTAGTCAAAGAGCAAGGCTTCTCTTTGTAAATATTATAAAGTCATTTGATATCTTCTGGGTTCTGTTTTGCTGACTTGACTTCTAAAGGGCACCTTCAACAAAAGGGAAAAATCCAGTATAGCAACCAAGGCTGTGGAGGGTTGGGAAGTGTGAGAGTTTGTGGCCAGGCCTGCACAGTGCTGAACTATTGGATCCTGTGTTTAACTAGGGCAGTGAAGGGTGCTTTACCTATGAGAGTTTCCCCTCTACTCCTCATTTTAAAGCTGGATGATCTATAATTAAATCATGGTCTGGGTTAGGCTTGGTTTCAGTGGCCAAGCTAACCAACACAGGTGTGAAAAATCTGCTGTACACGTGTCCTCTGGGAGGGAGGTGGATCATGTTTGCATGGTACTTGCCCAGTTTTCCACTTGTCTTCATGTGTGGAAACTCTGTTTTACACAGGCAGCTTGAAGAAAAGAATGTTTGCCCCTGCAGGCACTGAATGTGCTCTTGAAATGGGATGAGCTCTGCTGCATTAATGGCCAGAGCAGGCAGGGAAACCAGTACAGAAGAAATTTAAGAAATTGAAATGAAACCATTCGTACTGGCATTTCTAAAATGTTGTCAAGATGGAATATTCCTACTTCAAGTCACGTGGGGAAGAGAACTTTTTTCACAGGACAAAAAATTCTGCCTCTGATGGGGCCACTGGGTCAGCACTGGTTTGGAAGAAAGTTTCCACATACCAGATCACTGACATTTTCTGTTGTGGGAAGAATAAACTTGGGTCCTGTGCTCATCTCAGAGCAGTCATTTTCATTTTTACTGGTTTACTTTTAAAACTTTCCCATGTGCAGTGTCTAATTATGGTCCATTACAAAATGCTCTATTTAAATGGTAACAGTGCACCGGGCTGAAAGGGGCTGTTGGTAACTTGCTTATTCGCTTTGATGATTAAGCTGCTAATTATTGCATTAGCGTCCCAAACCACAGTCGTTTGTGTTGTGTCTCCTCCTTGGGCAATCCCAGGAGGCACGATGGGCTGAGTAGGAAGGGTATGGAGAAGGGGAGAGCCAAGAACATGGAGGAGATAGTGCCAGGGATTAAGCAGAGGATGATTTCTCCAGTGTCTGCTTCAGTGCCACTCAAGATAGTGCCCAGGTGTGGCACATCAATAAAAGGTGGGGTTTTTTTTCCTTTAGAAATGTAAAAATAGACCTTTCCTCTAATGGCTGTAAAAGACACTTTCTGCCAGGTCTTATCACTGAGGCCATACTTGCACAATAATCAAACAAAAGGTTTTATTTGGTTGAATAAAGTGGCTTTTCAGCTTTCCCACCGCTGTGGTGTTCAGCTGCCTGTGCTGTTCTCTGTTCCTGTCTTGAAATATTTGCTAACATTGCAGGGTGCCATTGATCAGATGTCTTCTGTCTTCCCCTCACCTGAGATAAAACTTCTGGTGTTGTTGCACTGTGTTTTTTGGAAAAATGAACACTTTATGATCCTCCTAAAAGCAAAGGCATAAAACAAGTCTAAGATATTACTTTGTGTCTTCAGAAGCTTTCGGTTTTATATGACAAACTTCCCAGAAATAAGTTGCTTGGAACAGTTTGCTCATTGGAAGACTGATGGGCACTGGATCCCCCAACCCTGCAGGTGCTGTGTTATTTTCCCATCAATTTCCTGAAATGATGCACTTACAGACCCATTGCAGTGGCTATTTCAAGCCCAGGAGATATGTTTTCCACTTTCCTGGATTATAAGAGCCACCTTTTTACTTGTACCTCTTAGCAAGGACCAGCATTTTTTCCTTTTTAAGGAAATATTTTTCATGGAATTGATGGCTTCTCAAAATGTATCTGAGTATGGATCAGATTCTGCAGCAGATATTTCATCCTTGCACTTCCAAAGGTATAAAACTGATGGTGGATTTGAGCAAGTGGTAGGTGAAAACCCCACAGTTTTTACAAGCTTTCTTGAGTGGAGATCTTTTCATTACTACAGAACATGGGGGAACCTGTTTCCTCTGTGAAAATTTGTTGGAAAATCTCTTCAGCTTCTTAATTGGTGTGGCAGAAAAAAATAATTGTCCTACTCATCCCTAAAAGAAATTTGATTATCTAGAGCTGGCCACGTGAAAAGACTGAAGATTTCTAAGCACACCCTGAACTGCAGAGGCAGTGAACAGTGAGAACAGCAGAAATAAACGTTGCTGGAAGGGCTGGTGCATGCTTCCTCCTGGGCATGCTCTTTGGGATTGTGTGTTCTAAAACAAAACCAGTAATCTGCCTCTCTTTCCTGATTGAATTAGGCAACTAATTGCATTCTTCTCTCCCTCATGTAACATCCCATTGAGGGTGTGATTATTTCCTGGATGAGCAGTGGAGCTCCCAGGGCTGGAGAGGAGGCTGCAGGTAGCAGAGCAGTGAATTCCCTCGGAAGTGGTGAGGATTGCTGGGCCATGGTGTGTGTGGACAGACACGGACAGTGGGTCAGGCAGCCAAGGATTAATTTGGGTGGGTCTAAGCATCCTCATGGTGTTTGCCAGGCAGCAGAGGTTGTTTCAGGGAACAGATCTCAGACACTGTGCTGGGGCAAATGCCAGCAGGAGCTTGGAGAGGGGAGTGTTGCTTTTGGATAGCAAATAACACACAAGAGCAGAGCTCAGAGAAGGAAGTACCCAAATAATAGTTTGGCAGGAATCCAGCTTGGGTCAAAAAAAAAAAAAAAAGACATTGCAAAGACCTTGACATGTGTTTCCATCTTCTTATTTTGTCTGTCTGGTCCAGAAAGCAGTGATAGGAAATAAAAAGGGTTTGGTTTGAAGACAACAAAATAAAAGAAAAATAAATTATTTTTGTAGGACAAAAGTCTACTCACTATGAAATTCATTTCCATCCACTGGCCAATTCACTTTTAAAAGCCTCAAAGTGATTCAGCTTCCATTACTTTTCTTGTGGGAATTATGCCTGGTCTGATAAATGTCACTGCTCACAAGCTTCTCTGGTGTAAGTTATGCTCACACTTATTGAACCTTTCCAAAGAACACTCCTTTCTCCTCTGCATGCTGTGTTCTATTATACACAGGTAGTTTGGTTATTTTTCCTTTCATTGATGCATGGTTAAACATGCAAATATGTGATTACCAATAATCCTTAAATAGTCAGTTCTTGGCCAATTTCATTCCCCTTTTCTGAGTTTCTTTCAAATTTTCAGTCAGTATTTCAGAAGGGGAAGGCCCCAGGCTTGGGCTTGACTCAGGTGCAGCACAATGTGTTCCTAGATATCAAACATGTTGCAGTGGGACACAGCAGAAATCAGCTACTGCTTGCAAACTCATCCTTCTGGAAGCAATCATGTACCTTCAGTTTCCTATTAAAGATTTCTCAGCTCTTATCTCTAAGGCAACAGTTGACCTTACAAATATGCTCAGCATCCCCTAGTCAGATGTAAAATATATATCCTCTCAAATCGAGGTGCAGCTGCTGATTTTTTTTTTTTTTTTTCCCACAAAACCAACTTGAATTTCACTAATTTCAGCTGAGGTCATTCCCAAAACACTTTTTCCACCTACTGCCTGCCAGTCCAGCAATTAAACAGTTACCAAAACACCACCTCTCCCATAATTGTAGCACTTTGAAAGGCAAAATAACATTCTGCATTCTAATTATTTTATAATTCCTTTGATTGTTGTTTATTCAACGTGTAAATCATGTGTGCAACTCCCACATGCCTAGTGTTGAGGGAAGTATAATTCTAAATGGTTGCTAATTTGCAGAAACAAGCCAAGGTAGCTTGCTTAAAAGCCACACTCTGACAGTTCCTCAGAAAAGTTCCCACCTGGGTCTGCAGCAGCAAGATGAGCTTTGGAATGCAACCCCCGAATCCTTGGCCATGAAACCCTGGGATCATCAGACCCAATGAAATATCTTTTGGTACAGAGGCCTTGAAAGTAAAATCTAGAGGGGAACTCGAGCATCAAATCCCTCTCTGGGCTGGAATTAGCAGGCTCAGTCCCTGGGGGATGGAGGGATGAAACATCCCCGAGCCCTGTGCACTGGGCTCTCCAATTAGCAGCTGGAAGGCAACGCCGTGGATGAACTCCTGCACCCTCTGTGGAGCCCTCAGTTCTGCAGCAGGCCCTTGGGAATGGGCTTTTATCTCTTTTTTCCCCTTTAAAGAAGAGGAATTTACGTTATCAGTTACTGAGAGGCAGAAAAGCCTGGTGCCTTTTAGATCAGTGCTGCAGCCTCAGTTTGCAGTGCTCCTGTCCCCCAGTTTGGCTCCTGCAGGCTGACACTGAGAAATGAGTTCCAAAACCCAGCTGAGCCATCTGCTCATGAGGATTTGGGTCTTCCCAGCCTCTGGAATCTGCTTTCCCTTTTTCATGGGCAGGGGCTTCAACCAGACTGGGGTGACAGCAAAGACAATGGCAGTGCCACTTTCTCTGCAGATGACTTTTAAAAGGAGAACTCTTCCCAATTTTTTCCAAGGGCAGTTATAAACTCTGCTCTCAGGAGAGGGCTCTAAACCCTGGATTAACACAGTCAAATGTGCTTTGGCTCATCCTAGATGAGGTGCCAGGCTTGCAGACAGGAGAGCCAGGGCTGTGGCTCTGGATTTGTGCCTGGCATTTCTCATTGTTTCTCCTCAGGCCTCTTCCCTCCCATCTGGAGATGTCCAGATAAGAACCTTGAGGTGTATCACTCTCAGCAGGCTCCACCTGGGGAGCCTTAAGGACTTAGAATTTTACATTCTGCTCTGGTGACCACACTCCTAAATTCAAGCTATTAAATCATGAAGTCTCCTTACTGCATCTAGTCACAGCCTCCAAGGCTGTTTTGCTGGTCTACACCAGGAAATAGCAGGCACATCAAAAAAGGGCAGCAGCAAATGTTTTTTATGAACAGGTTTTATGTAATTAAAACCATTCGGCATGCTAACTACGTTATCTGTCTTTTAGAAATGTTATTGGAGCAATGCACAGAAATGTACAGAAAAATCTCTTTACCAGCTCTCCATGGAAAACACCCTTACTGCTGCCTTGGCAGGGGGAATTTCTCCTTGCTTTTTATTAAAATTGCCTAGTAGTCAATCTGCCATAAATTGTTGCTCAGCATTGATGTACAACATTTCTACTGGAGGTGACAGAATGTTTAATATTCGATGTTTTTTGCTCACCTCATCAAGGTTATGCCTCTTACTTGTAATGTGCATTTGAAATACATCTTCTAATGCCCTTAAAAAAAAAAAAAGTAAAAGCAACATCAGTGCAAAAAACCCTCAACTGTTCAAGGTCCATAGACTTTTAAAATGAAAAATAACTACTCAGCCTGTTTCTCAGATCACTTAAAACACATCCCAACCTTCCACTTTTGCTCCATCCCCTCCCCATCCACCTCTAAGTGGATTTAAAAACTAAAATCTTAAACATTTTAAGGTTGTTGGATATTCTCATTCCCAAGTGCATGCTGTTAGGCAGGAATTATGTCAGGGAAAGTCTTCTATGTATATAATTATAATTTCTTCTTCCACTTTTAATAAAAACTGCAGGAGTACTGATGCTCCCCATTGTGATGTAGAAGTCTCCCTCTGTGTTTTGTCCAAGTCTCTCTTGCCACTGCCAAGTTCTGTCCCACCACACTGACTGGAACTGCTGGGTGCTGCAAGGTTCATTTATGGAATACTCCTAAATTCATTTATAGCCCTTGTTCCTTTGTCCAATACATGGTGCTTCTCAGAGAGGGCTCTGGAACTGCCTCCAGCCAACACTCTTTAGGCTCTGAATGTTCTTCACGTGCTCTCTTTGTTCTTGGATCTCCTTCTCAGTAACTCCTTAGAGAAACACTGAATATTGGATTTTCATGGGTGTAGTTTGCTCAATGGGTGGACTAAGGAAAAGAAGATGTCTTCAGGAAATTCCCTCGGTAGCTTTTTTAGAGCCAGGATCAGCTATGAGCAAAAGATGTGTGACTTGGTAAAAATAAAGACCTATCTGACTTAGGGAAGTCAGGTCTCCAGGTTCTGCAATCATAATTAAATCTAACCCAGTGGTTGCATTTTCAGCAATGAGCTGGAGGGCTCAGCAGAGCTGTTTTGGGTTTATGTTGTATATTAGAATTGAGAGGGCATTCATGTTTTTTTTTCTGTAGAATACTGGCCTAAATAATGGAAACTTTAATATGTGTCTGTATTATTAATCCTGCAGGGTAGATAAGGCCACTAGCTCTGCCTCTTTCCTAGTTAGACATAAAACCTATTTAGAAATTCATCTTGTGCTTTAAAATGAAAGGGCAGTATTGATTCTTCACTTTTCTTCTGCAGAGCAAGTAAGCTCTGTTATCACAGACAACTCGAGAACACAGTGCATGATTTTTCACATATTTTAGTGAATTTTATTTTTTGGGGAGGAGTACACAGCACCTAAACCACCTCCCCCTACAGCCAGCAGAGGATTCCTCTCACCCTGCAGGTCTGAGCAGGGACACAAACATGCAGAACCTTGATTTTTTTTTTAGTGTATCTCTGGGTTGACCCCATACTTTGTGACATTTTCAATGTAAATGAATCAAAGTCTTTCAAATCTGCTAATGTTCCAGTGTATACAGAAAATCCACTTCTAATTTGAAGTGAATTCACTTCTTATGTTTCTCTGAAAACTAAAACACCTAGAAGGAAGGAGGGGAACTCTTACCTTTAACTGATTGCTCAGAAAACAAACTAACAACTTGTGTCAGTTACCACTTTTTATTTAAAAGTGCTTAAGGATTTTAAATCAAATCCTCTAAATTGAAAAAGAAATACCTCGGTGTCAGGCTGAGCTGGATTGATTTTGGGGGGTTGGCACCTCTGTAGCATCAAAACACTGAAAATCTTAAACATTGAGGTGAAATCCTCTATCAAAGGAGGAGTTTCTTCCAGTTAAGAAGCAGGCAAGGAATTACTGGGGAAAGGGGCACCCAGTTTTGTCACTTTTAGCAGCTCTGTGGCTCATCATAGCTCTCTGAATATTGGAAATGTGTTGATTTATTAGAATGTCCATGAGCCAGGGAGAAGTGACTGCATTTGGACACCAGAGGCACGAGGGGTGCTTGGCTCCAGCCTTTATGGGTGGCTCATGGACCTGAGGCTGCACACATCCTAAAGAAAGCAATCATTGCATTTTTTTTTATTTTGCTTTGATAGGAGGGGGGAAGAACTCTAAACACAGCATCTTGCTCTGCTGAACTTTGCTGGGGGAGACTCTGTGGGTTGCTGGATGGAGTGTGGCTGGGAACTGGGATGAGAGAGTTGGAGCAATAATTCCCATCCCCATCCTGAGTAAAGGAATGAGCCTGAGGACAGGGTTAACAAATAGGTATTTCCATGTTTCTACTAGAAGTCAGAGGGAAATTCTCTCTGGCTGAGAGTATTTTCTGTTCAGCTGCTCGATTTAGATCATCACTCCCATAGAGTGCAGTCACAAAAGTGTTCATGCAATTAAACTGAACCAGTGACACTTTGCTGTCATTAAAACCACAAAGCCTTTACATTGATTTGTCAGAATTTTGTTTCTCAAAGGAATAAATATTAAAGGCAAAGCACTTACTCTTTTTGGTAACAGTTTCTAATCAAAATATCCTTTGTAAGATCCTGGAGAAAACAAAGGTATTCTTCTTCTCTACACAAACACACAAACTGTCAGTGTCTTTCTTTAACATACACAGAATACAAATAAGTTTTACAATACCAACTAAAGAGGCAGTAGTTTTAAAGTAATTAAACAAAAGTGCTTAACTTATTGACCAGTCTGCATTTTTTACTAAGCAGGTTTTTAAGTTTAGAACGACTGATTTTGACAATTCTGTTGATCAAAACCTATTCTAATTAATTAATTTAATTAAAGATCTATGCCTTTTGTGAACATTCAGTTAAAAATGATTCCAGTGAACAAAGTGTAGGTGCCAGAAGACAATTTTAATATTGTTTATTTACTAATTAGTATGAGTATAGTTTGCTTGTCTACAGTAAGAGGGATGGCATGAGCCAGAAAAGCTCTTCCAACTTTCTGATCCCACATTTCCCAAGCAAGTAACTGAATCCTTTATTCCCAATAGAGTCCCTCTCCTCACTGCATACAACCCTTGGTAATAAGCTCTTGTGTCACGTTTTCAATTTTCCACTAGATTTCTTCTTTAACACTTTGATATGAAACTTAGAAATAGTTAAAAGGGACAAACAAACGTTTGACTTACAGTTCTTCAAGCTGTAGTCCTGGAGAAAGTGGCATTTCAGAATCATGACTCAACAATTCATGGTTCTGCCACTACAATGAAAAGGAGGAAAAAGTAAATAATTTGCTTAATTATCTTTGTATTATCGTTATTTATTTCCATTCAGAGTGCCAGGGGAAATCATCTGATTCCACAGCATATCAAAATCACAACTATATCACATTCCAGCTCATGTGAAATGTCTTGGGTATCAATCACTCATTTAAATAATGAACAAATATTATTATTGGGTAGGTTCATGTTAGCAGAAACAGAAAACAGCTTGGACAACCTGAAGAGAAATGATGCAAATGTAGAGAAAATCAGAATTTCTGTCAAAACTGAAAATCTTTACAGATTCCATGCAAATACAATGTTCTTTAGAAGGACATGCAAAATACATTTGTGTTTTTGAGAGAGGCCTTAGAAAATCAGAGCAGGCCACCAAATGAGTATAAAAGTTTCTCTTGCTGATATTGTTAATGAAGGTTTTGGTGGCTGGAACAAGGACTGGCATAGTCCAAATCAAAGCAGGCTATCACAAATCATGCCTGTGGTTCCTTGGTTGAGCTGTGTAGAAATTCGGCAGGGCTTCTGGAAAGGGGCATGTGGGCCAAGGAATTATACAAAACTCCTCTTATCATGCATGGCTTTGGCTGTTGCTAAGCAGCCCTTATTTTTAAGAGCACTAAGATTTCCTAAATCAATCCAGCATTCATCCTGAAAGTCCAGATGACCAATGGAGTGCAACTTCCAGACAAGATCCTGCATGGCATTCTGCAGTAGTGACCATAGGCTGAGTGAACTTTGGACAATTCTGGGCTCCAAGTTATTATTTGGTTGGAATGAAAGGCTGTAAATGCAACCAAAAAGCAAGAGTTCAGTGCAGTAGGAAAGAGCTCTGCTTTCAGAAGAGCAGATTACACTTTTTTCCACATCACAAAGTGTCTCATTTGTGTTTCTCAGAGAGAAGTTGCTTTAGCTGTTCCTGTTTTATTCACAGATGCCTGTTGATCCTATCTAGCCCTGTGTGCTGAATTTCTCAATTACAACCTTAGCCACTTCTCATAAGATACTGGAATGTTTTGGTTTTGCTCTTAACACAGATTCCCCAGAGCCACTGAATCCATTATCCATTTTCTTTCCACGTAGCCAGGCCAACATTTGTCTATGAGCAGTTTTTGCTGCCCTTTTTTTTCCTTTGTAGCTCACTGGGTACACTAACCTCAACTGGCTGCTGACAAAAGTGAGCAGAATGTGGTCTCATATGTGCATTCTCTAAAAATCTGAAAGATTAAAAGCACAGTGAGAAACAGTTATCATCCAAATGATGTGTTTGAAACCAAAATTGTCTAACTTTTAGCATTGATGTCAGCACCTGTGCAAGCCTTCTCTCTTTTTGTTGTTGATGCCTGCTGGTTTGATGGATGCTCTGCCCAAAGAGGAGTTCCTTTTGGTGGAAGGAGGATTATAACACCTACATTTTACAAGAAAAGGTTGATGTGATGTCTTCAAGATCCGAGGAGTAAAACACTGCTTTTTTTCTGTAAAGTAAATTGCATGTTTGTCCAGGAGGTCTCCAGAGCAGGTCTCATGAGCAGAGTTTGCCTCCTCCCTGCTGTGCCTGCCC
Organism: Sitta carolinensis; assembly: GCA_032173965.1. NCBI lineage: Eukaryota > Metazoa > Chordata > Aves > Passeriformes > Sittidae > Sitta > Sitta carolinensis. The sequence goes on from JAVUNC010000019.1 coordinate 1,991,262, forward strand.
AGAGGCATGGGAGGCTGCAGGAGGGGTGATCTGTGGGCACTGGCACTGTGAGCTGGCACCTGAGACAAAGCACCCAGAGCAGCATTTGGGATTGTCCTTGCAGCAGGAGCCAGCACCAGAGTCCCTGAAGTGAACTTCTGACGTGCTGCAGGGAGGGGCTGCTCTCTCTTTGTCCTGGCATAGTTGCTCTCAGCAGACAGAGGGTGACCATTGTCCAGCAGTGCCCACTTTGTCTGTAAGTTAAAGAACAAAACTGACAGAAGAATTACACGAGAATTCACTAGAGACACTATTTCCTGCAAAGTAGCTCACACAGGAGGGGTTTTAAGAAACTGTTTTCAAACTGGCTCAGTTGGTTTTAAGAGGTGTAACTATCTTGATCAGTTCTGGGAAGCACAGTTAGTGGTTAGTTAATAAAACTATCCTGCCACTGGGCTTGAGCTAATTAACCAGTCCTTTCCCTAGTTTCCTTTCCCTAGTTTCTTTTCCCTAGTTTCTTCCTATTCCTCCCTAGTTTCCTTCCTAGTTTCCTCTCCTAGTTCTTCTTAATTTCTTCCTAGTCTTCCCTAGTTTCCTCTCCCTAGTTTCCTCCCTAGTTCCTCTTAATTTCTTTCCCTAGTTTCCTTTCCCTAGTTTCCTTTCCCTAGTTTCTTTTCCCTAGTTTCCTTTCCTAGTTTCTTTCCCTAGTTTCTTTTCCCTAGTTTCCTTTCCCTAGTTTCTTTTCCCTAGTTTCTTTCCCTAGTTTCCTTTCCCTAGTTTCCTTTCCCTTAATTTCTTTCCCTAGTTTCCTTCCCTATTTTCCTTTCCCTAGTTTCTTTTCCCGAGTTTTCCTTTCCCTAGTTTCCTCTCTCCTTAGTTTCTTTTCCCTAGTTTCCTTTTCCCTAGTTTCCTTTCTCCTAGTTTCTTTTCCCTAGTTTCTTTTCCCTAGTTTCCTTTCCCTAGTTTCTCTTTTCCCTAGTTTCTTTCCCTAGTTTCTTTCCCTAGTTTCTCCTTTCCCTAGTTTCTTTCCCTAGTTGCTTTTCCCTAGTTTCTTCCTCTCCCTAGTTTCCTCTCCCTAGTTTCCTTTCCCTAGTTTCTTTTCCCTAGTTCCCTTTCCCTTCCTTCTCCTAAGCTGAGGTTTCTAATAATAAACGGTCTTGGGAAATTACAGAAATCCCATTTTCCTTGCCAGGGCTGACAGAGGGAGAACAGGAGGGCTTTTTCTTCCTTGGACATTGTGCATTGTCACCCATGGAACTGATGACTCCATGGCAGTCTCAGTCAATGGTATCTTCAGTTCTCTCTCCTTGTGTGCCTGTGCAGGCGTGAGCAGGGCATCACCTCAGGAGTTTGAAGTCAAACACAGTCACTGCTTTCCTCACAAATACCACAGGTGAAATTGTGATCTATGGTTCTGCTATTCATCTCACTGGGAGAAAGATTTTACAAAACAAAATAATGCATGTTTGAGCTGCCTGATGTTTGTAACCAATACCACTGAAAATCTAGTGGTAAACCCTCTATGATCCTTGAATTATAGAAAATCTTACAATCTAAATAGAGTCTGCTGAGGAATTTTTGCCTGAGAGAGACACTGGACTATGGCAGGATGAAATACTTTGCAAGAATTTGTTGAGGTGAGGTCCACTGGCAGAATTGGGTGAAGAACGAGTCTACTCACATCAACATCGGGTTGTCCAGTTTCTAGTATCTGTCAGGATATATAGAAATAGGATTAATTACTTTAGGGTCTTGCTTTTACCAATAAGTAATATTCTAAAATTCAGGGAATTCTGTAAAACGACACGAGGTGTGGGAATACACAGAAGGATAATGGAATTTATTTCTCTTGAACACATTTCAGTCACACACACAGAGCCATAACAGGGGTACCTGTCACTGTGGGCTGTGTAGGGACACAAACAGCTCAGGGGGAGGACAGGTGCCAGGTGGCAAAACTGAGAGTCAGATATCATCTCTGCTTGACTAGACTGTAAAAACCACCCTGAACAAACTACGAGCACTCCCCACACCACAGAGCACAGCTAACTGAGGGGAAAATGGGCTTTTTCATGTGGCTCAGTGGAACCTGTGTGGCAGGTTACACTGTCAGACCATTACACACCTGCTGCTGGTTGGGAGGAATGCTTCTCTTGACTGGTGAGGCAGGAAGACCATGTGCAAGATCCTTCTTGTGTTTCTCAATCAGCCTGTCTCTTTTCTTCTGGTCCTTGTCTGTACATGTAAATATGAAAACACAATCAGTTCCTGTTAGATCAATGATCAGGTCATGGAGGATCACTCTTCATTGTTCCTTTTGACCTCTAAACACTATTCTGTCTTCTCCTCTTAATAGCAAACAGGGAGGGCAATCATTCTACCTTTTACAGCAGGCTCTTGCTGCTTCTGTGCCCAGCACACACCTGAATTAGAAATCAGTGTGAGCCTGGACTCCTTTACATCACTCACCCAGGCAGTGACGAGTTACTGGAGGGATAAGAGAGCATGGTAACATTTTGTTCCCACCTGTGCACCCTTTCCCCATCCTGGACGGAAGACAGGCCAGAAGAGAAGAGCTGAGACAGCTGAGTGAGGATTCAAGTGTATGCACTGAGAGCTGAGTGCCCCAAGTCAGGCTGCCACTGGTGGTCTGTGCAGGCTGCAGTCCCAAGAAATCCTCATTCTGCATTGGTCAAATTTTTTTTGGAAAAGAAACAGCTGAAACTTTTTTAAAAAACAAAACAAAACTCTTAGATACTTGTCTAAAATGGGTGGCTCCTCTGAAGTTTGTGAGGGGCCTTATGTGGGGCACACCATCACAGTCTAAGGTGATGTGCTTTTCACTGAAAAACCAGATTTCACTGACAGCTAACACCAATATATAGTCTCTTGAGGCATGTAATCTGGCTTTCCAGTCTTGCATAGACATGAATTCATAGCATCATCCTATTAAGAAAAACATGTTGACAATGCTAAAGCCTATTTGGATGACTGGGAAGCAGGATTATACAACTCACTGGAACAAATAACAAAATGGAGTTGCTCAATCGTGTTCATGCAGAGATTAATCCCTTCCCCATTCATCTCGGGTTTTACGGGACCCAATCAGAGGAACCCCCCCATTCTGATTAAAGACTTTGCATTCTGCAAAATTGAAAAATAGCAAACAAGGCAGCTTGTGCTGCCACCAGTCAGGGCACCAGGTTTCTTCCAGAGCTGTGCCAATGGCTTGGCAGTCCTCAGGAAAAAATGACATCCCTGTCACTCCTCCCTCCAGTCTGGGCACAGGTGAGCCTCAGCAAGCCTTGCCAAGGTCAAAAAAATAAAATGTCCCAGGTCAAAGAGCCACAGGTTTTAAACAGCTTTTGTCTAGTGTTTCACTGATATTTTGACTATAAATATGGGTTGTAAACAGGCCACATGGCAGCAAGCCTGTTCAAACACATCCTGTTCCAGGGCATTCTAGGTTGATGTTTGGAGGAGTTAGCAAAAGCTCCTGGGCAGAGTGTCTGATAGGAACTGTCCCTCCCCTTTCCTGCTGGTCTCCTGTGCTGGGTTTTGTGTGTGCCACAGCCAGGTGAGGCTGCTGAGGGCTCCTGCAGCAGCTCCTGCTTTGCTGACCTGTCTGCTGAGGGATTTACTTGCCTAAACACTTTTCCAGCCCTGCTCTCCAGTTTCTCTGTAGGAGAAAACCACCTGCCCATTGTGCCTTTCTCCAAATGCTTTTTAAAAACAGCAATGACCAAGAATGAAATAGAAAAGAGCATGCAAACTTTGCATGATGTTTGGGTTTTTTTTTTCTTTTTCTTCTAGCAAAGCAAAAATTAGCCCTCCCTCTCTTTCTCATCTCATGTCTTAGCTGAAGAGTTTAGGAACTGCTCTCCAAGGAATAGAATCATGTAGTGTGGCCAGTGCAGGAGTTATTCAGGCAAATGTATTCAGCAGCCTTTCTCTTAAGCTCATTTGCTTGCTAATTTATTGTCCTGCCTACTGTGGCAGGCATTAATTTATCAGTGCTAGAGTACAATTTCACTGGTACTTGTACTGGTATCTATACTTGTCAATGTGACAAAAGCAGAGAAAATAAAAGGGATTTGGTTGTAATCTGGTCCCTGTAAACCACAGGAAGATCGGATGCTACAGCTCCCACTCAGTTCTCCTGCCATTTAATAAAACCCCTTGTCTTTCCTTTGTGGCTGTGTGGAAGCCCTGTGTACAAAATGAGCGAGCACAAATTTACCCAATATAGTAGAAGCAGCTTAGCTGACAATATTGGTTGATCAGAAGGAAACAAAATTAATCTGGGTGTTTGTTTTTTTTTTTTTAAATCCAGTGCTTTTCAGTTCTACTCATCTTTATCTTACATAGGAAGAAGGATCATTTAACACCTTAGATTGCATGCACAGCTGCCTCTAAAAGAGAAGGATTTTTGGGTCTAAGGCTGAACATTATGGCCCAAGTATGAACATGGGATATAAAACCAGAAGAGGCTTCCCTGAAGTTGTTTACCAGATGTCACAAAACTCAGTGATTACAGAAAGAAATAGAATCCACACCTTGGCTCATGCCTTCACTCTTGACTCAGAGTGAGAGGTCTTGTTTAATTCCTACCAAGTGTTTGAAAACAGTTGGCTGATGTTTAATTCCTGATGACTTTAGAAACAACAAGGAAGTTTCAAAGGACTGTGGGGAAAAGAGAAGAGCAGAAGTGGTAAATGAACTCCAGGCTGGTATCAGCCCTGAGCATAGCAACTGAAAGGCTATTACAAAACTCATTTGGAGTAAGTAATGTGAGCAACACCACTCAAAAAGATTAAGCACAGAACCATGCTAGCTAAATAAGAAAAAAAAGAGATTTTGATTGAGGTTGCATGAGATAAAGGTGTTTGTTTAAACGACTTCTGTAAGCTCCCTGGCTTTGTTCTGTATGTTTTGCATGGAATTTTTACTAAGAAATTAGAACAAAATTACAGGTGTTTACAAAATGATGAACTGGGAGATCTGAAAATGTAATTAGCAGGTGTTTCTAAAGCAAGGATCACTTTTGATATTGTAATATTAAATTATTTCTTTCATTTATCTGAAAGAAAACATAAAATCATTTCTCATAAAGCTTGACTAACTACAGTTTGGGAACTCATGAATAATAAAGGGGTGGTTTACTGTAAAAAAGTGATGCTCATTACTCAGTGATGTAGACATAGGGAAGCAGCACACTTTTCAGCATGGATAATGGAACATCTCCACTGTGACAAGGCAGGCTCTCACCTAAAGGAGAGTTTTATCTGGGAATCTGGGAATAAAAAAACATTCCTTCTTCTAGACAAACACCTGTCTGTAATTTCCTCAGTGACAGTGGAGCCAAAATTAGTGTTATGCCACTGCCCTCTTCCTCCCTTTTCAAAAATACCTCTTTCAACAGCACAGACCCTGAAATTGTTGGGAGGGTGGTTTGGTGATTCAAACACTACAGCAGGACTTGGAAAACTATCCCTTAATCCACAGCTCCAGAGTGATCACAGGTATTTTAATTAATCTCTGGTGTCCTAATTTGTTCCCTGTAGGTGATAACAGCCACGTGCCCTGCTCCAGCTGGGGCATCATTTGGGGCAGACACTCCCAGAAGATGATCTGGGAGTGTGCAGTGGCTCCTGGGAAGGAGCTCAGATTCCAAATGGAGTTGCCTGCAAAGTGTAGGATTTGTGGTGTGACAAGGAGAGTTTATGAACTGGATAAGTTTAATCCTGGGTAACAGATGAATGGCACAGCACATTTGATAGTCCCTTCATTGCTGCTCATTGTGAGCATTTTTTTTTTTTTACAGAGTACAAAACTTTTTATTAAAAACCAGCTCCCTAATGCTCCATAAACCTGCAACAGTAGAAAATTGATGTTTGCCTACATAAACACATTAATTTTCATTGATTGCCAAATGATTTGTTCAATTGCCCAAGATTCATGACAAATAAGATTCCTCATCTATAAGGATAAAATTAGGTTTATATAATTGACTGTATTCTCTGTTCACAGAAACTGTGGAGAAAATTCTGGAATTTTGTATGTCAGGAGAAACAGCTTGCTCTTTTTCACAGGTGTTATAGGCTTGAAAATCACAATGCAACTTTATTTTCAACTGGCTAAAACCTGAATGGAAATTGTTATTTTGACTAATGTCTGTCTCAAGCAGAGAATTATAAAGGGAAAAACACAGATTATAAAAGGACCATTATGGGCCACATCTTACCACTTAAATACTGTGCTGGTACAGAGAAAAATAAAGTTCCTCTTAAAGGAAGCTATTATTCCTTTTTCCAATAACTAAAGCATATGTTTCTGCACACATTTGTTTGTGTGTTTGGGTTTCATATTTATAAAAATGAGCCATGAAGCAATTTTATGATCAAAACTTTCCAAAAGGTGAACAAGAAACAGTCACACAGACTCACAACCTCGGGTCTGAGTCAAACTTGGGCTCTTTGAATCTGGGGCAGAACATCATTGTAACATGGGAATAATGGTTAGAAGATACTTCCAGAGTTGTCTTATGCTTTCAAGGTCCAAAAATGTGATTCAGCTGCTCAATATTAATAGTTAATTATTAATCCCTATTAACTGAGAAACCTTCTGGATGCCACCACTAAGTTTAAGTCTCAAGGCTCGGTGCTGTATAATAAATAAAACACTGATTTAAAACAAAATTACACTGGCTTTTCTCCTTTGTTCAGATAGAAGCAATGCTTCATTACAATTTTTTTGCCCCAGAACTTTCACATTTCCATTGGAACATGAATTCTTCCTTTTGACCCCCGAGACTCTTCTGAGACCTTGTCATGGGTGCCTTCAGCTGCACACCTTCCCCTCTTCCCATACTCATTGCACGCTCTTTCTAGAAAGTGTGCCTTCTGCTGAGAGTAAGAAATGTAAACATCCTCCCCCACAGACACTTGGAGTGGCCAAGGAATTCCTGTTTTCACAGTACTTTCAGAAATCATGCTGTTCTCATGACTCCTAAAACACCTCTGGATAATTTTATCTCCACAAGAACACTTGTGATGATGAACTGTATCTCTCACATCCCTGATCTCTGCTGCATCCCCAGTTAATGCCCCTGTTCTTAAGGCATGGGACAGACACATGTTATTCCATTCCTTAAGGAAAGATGAAAAATGTGATTTTTAGCATAAGATCATTGGAGATGCAGTTTTACAGCTACAACAAAGCCAGCCCTGTGCTGGAGAGAAGTGACTGCTCAGGAAGCTTTATCTTAACTGTTTCTCCCTAACTTTTGTCATAAGTTTCTCTAATTTCAAAAGAGCTTCAAATATTAATTTGATATTAAAGAGACACAACTATTATTTCACTATTATTTCATCCAGTGGTACAAATTGTGGGAATGGTTCAAACCTTTGCCAGAGGAAGTTCAGACTGGACATCAAGAAGCATTTCTTTCCCAAGAGGGTGGGCAAAAACTGCAACAGGCTTTCCACAGAGGTGGTGGTTGCCCCAAGCTCATCAGTGTTTAAGAGGCATTTGAACAACCTCTTATAAACAGGTTTTAACTTTTGGTCAGCCCTGAATTGGTCAGGATGATGATTGTTAGGTCCCTCTCAGAAGAACACGTCTATTCTATTCTATTCTATTCTATTCTATTCTATTCTATTCTATTCTATTCTATTCTATTCTATTCTATTCTATTCTATTCTATTCTATTCTATTCTATTCTATTCTATTCTATTCTATTTCTATTCCATACCATTCCATTCCATTCCATTCCATTCATTCCATCATTCCATTCCATTCTACCATTCCATTCTCACAATTTGATGAAAGTTGGCACTTACAATTCTTTACAAACCATACTTAAAGGTCATTAGAAGAATTTTTATGTGAAAAAAAAAATAGCTAATTCAATGGCACTCTTACCCAGGGCAACATTAGCAGCTTCATGGAATCTGCAAGTGCAGAAAGCCTAATGAAGCAATAAATTTAAACAGCTTCTAAAGCTTAGAAGTGAAAATCCAAAATATATCTGAACACATTCAGGAGAAAGTCCTATCCACTGCACATCTCTCACTTTATCTGTACAGTTCTGAATCTGCAGCACAACACTACAGCTGCCTTGTGAAATGGTGCAGTTTATTCATAGGAAATATTAGCAAATTCTTTACAGTGCTTTTCCTGCTTAAAATGAAAAGAAATGTTGCTGTCTGTATTTTCTTCTGGCTTCTCAGAACTAATCTTTGTAGCTGTTTGACTCTCTCTTTAATTTTACAGGTTTTAGAATGTCTCCATCACTACCAAGTGACCTGAATTTTCTTTTCAACCTACCACTGAAACGTGTGGTATCCAACACAAATCACACATTTGGAAAAATCCAACACAGTTCACACATTTGGAAAACAGGGTTAGACCTCACTGAGTGTATGGATTGAGAACAGATAAGAAAATATATGGCTTCAGAATGTGTACCTGTCAAAGTTCTAATAAATGTGAAGGTTTTTAAAGCACTCCACATTTAGTAACTAGCAAAAGTAATAGTGGGAGATGGTTGTGGGAGAAAATTGTACATGAAAGAAAAAAAAAGTGCTGTAATCTTGTCCTAAGCAGAAAATTAGTTTTGTCCTTCCATTATTCTAGCAGGCTGGCAAAACAGACTCAATTTATTTCGTCTATGCAAATGATATTTGATTATGCAAATAACAAACAGAAACCTATTTTTGTAGGCATAAAGTCATTTTATACTGCTCAAATGATTTGCACATCAACCCCAACAACAGCAACTGTACCTCCCTCCCTTGTGCTACTGCCCTACATAACACTTCAGAACACAGAAGTTCTGATGCACATTTTCATGGCAACTTCTAAATTTTGAGATTTATCTTTTGAGAGACAGAATTTCTTTTGCCAAGGCAGACGTTTCTGGAGCTAACTTGTCAGAAATAGGACTTAGCTCATATACACTGTCTTTTAGTGAAGATAACTATTAAATGGCAAAAGTGATTTGCATTTCCCCATTGGGCTTCTGACAAAAATGATATTGGGTCCTCACTTTCTCTGACTGGGAGAATCACATTATGGTTCCTCTGACCATCAGGCACCTTGTACTCAGTGTGGGATTCTAAATTAACAAAAACTGCACAAAACAGTTCAGTTCTGCTCAGCTCCATGAGTATCTTCCTAAGAAAGCATTTTAAGGAACACAGATAATGTTTCCCTCTGATCCATCATCTAGGAACACTTGTTATTGTGGCCAAACCCAGCTGAAAAAACTCAGTGTCCTCTTGATATTCTCGAGGTGGATTCTGCTCCTCATGCATTTCAATGTCACGATGATCTCTCTGTCAAAATAATGTTCTCAGAAAACTTTCTATGGCACTGGAAATCACTATTGAAGTGATTAGAGCACTGTTTAATCACTATTGAAGTGATTAATACAAAACACCAATCTTAAATTTATCATATAAAAGACAGCTATGGAAAAAGGAAAACTATTGAGCATGAGGAGTTAAAAGGAAGTCTTGATTGCAATGTGTTATGATCTAGAACTTGTGTTGTTGTGGGACCTGGAGGGAACACACAGTACACACACACACTGCAGGTGTCTAAAGTACAAAGAAAAAGAAGTAACTTTACTGAAACCTCAGCTTTTATAGTTTTTAGGACACTGATTAGGGATTGGATACTGAAGTATCTACTTCTCCAACCCCACTGGTTAAATGAGAAATCTTTCAAATGATATCCTTCTTAAAGGAATGCAAACTATTTTTGTTTACTTTACAATTTATAAGAACTTGACTCTATTTATAAAAAACAAATCAGAAAGTTTATTTTTAAAGACGACAAACTTGCTCTTGTCTAACGAGGACGTCGTACAATCCATTTTTTCTGACTCCTTGTGGGCAAGGGTTGTGTTTGCCTTCTTGGCTCGTGTGTGTCTTGCTGGAAGAATTGCATCTCTCCATTCCCTCCGAGCTCTCTTTGCTCCTGAGCAAGAGCCCTGCTCCCAGCAAAGCCCCTCTGCTGGGCTCGGGTGCATGGCTCCCATTATGTGCTGTGGAAAAACAAGAGCTGCCATCTCCCCAGCTCTTTGAATCTCGTTTTAGGAGGTGTCTGTGCAGGAAGTGTGTGTGCTGCCTGGTGTGTAACTCTCAGGAAGGGATAAGCCAGAAGAGAGATAAGAAGGGAATGCCTCGAAACCTGGTGAAGGAGGGAAGCCAGACGCTCCCAGGGGAGGGCTGTGTGTCCAGGGAAGGGTATGAACAGGTTCTTCTTCCTCACCCTCCTTCCTATTGCAAAGGGAAGGGCAGGAGAGGCTCTGCCTTGGCTTCGGGTCCTGCAGGCTTCAGCCAAGAGATGGCGTTAAGGTGCAGAGCAATGTTCCCGGGCCAAACCCCAGCTATTCCTCGAACCCAGCTATTCCTCAAACCCAGCTATTCCTCAAACCCCAGCTATTCCTCAAACCCAGCTATTCCTCAAACCCCAGTCTCAACCTTCCTCAAACCCCATCATTCCTAAACCATTCCTCAATCAAACCCATCCATTCCTCAAACCCCATCCATTCCTCAAACCCATCTATTCCTCAAATCCCATCTATTCCTCAAACCCCATCTATTCCTCAAACCCATCCATTCCTCAAATCCCATCCATTCCTCAAACCCCATCCATTCCTCAAACCCATCTATTCCTCAAATCCCATCTCGGTGATATGCCAGTGGTCCAGAGACACACGGAGCCACTGGGGAAATGAGAAGTACAGCATGCAATGGTAAGGAATTCAAAGGAATTGAACTTGGACTGGAAAACCAAAGCAATTTACCACTCCAACAGCCTTGCTTGCAGTAGGTGCATCAGCCAGTGCCACCCTCTGCAGGTTAGCTCGTATTTGTGCAAACAGGAACCGAGTGCTGGACACAATTGAATTACTTGTTTAATACCAGTAACGAGTTTAGATACTAGTTTAGATACCAGATACTATTATCTTAACCCTGACAATGCATATTCTCAGCACATACATGCCTCTTCAGAACACCTTGATCATGAAAGAAGACAAAGTGTTTCCAAAGCAAACAAATGGGGTCAGACCTATTTTCAAAACAAACCAAAATAAAACTACTCACATTTAACGCTGGTATGCAAACTCTTTGGTGCAGATGAATCAACAGCAGCTGTAGTAACAAAAAGTAGGTTCAGTCCAGTGGAACACTAACATCACAAATAATCATAGCAAAATGGGTAGAGATGAAACTGATAAATAATAGGTGTTGAATTCCCTATGGGACTATAGTGCCAGACTGCACAATATTAGCATTATTAATAATGCAGATCTACTGACCACCAAATCCTAATTTTTCCCTACTGACGAACAGCATTTTCTTCTATTATCTCTGTCCTTGGTCAGTTTGCAAAATCTGGCCTAGGGTAAATACTGTGAAATTGGTTATATTAGATCAACTACAGCTGTAGTGATACTATTTGAGGATTTGACACCTTGTCTCTGTCTGCATAAAAGCATAAGATAACTGCCTCAGCAGTGCTGTTACTGCTTCAGTATCAAATCTGGATCTGATTTTTGTGGTTTTCATCCATATCTGCTTAGGTATACAAAATAGAGCCAGCATGGCTACATTTATTAACCTTCATTTTAATTTACAATTTAAGAAAAGCTGTATTAATTTTGTACTGGCATTTACTGCTACCCAGAAAGTTTATATTCCATGGATGAGCATGCAGCTGATTTCAGAGAGGCTAAACTGCCAACTGATGCTCCAAGATGTGATTCAAGATGTCCCGAGGCTCAAGGTCATCAGTTTCTCATCATCTTCCTAGCAAAAGGAGCTATTTCATTATGCAGTTACAGACAGTTTTGCACACCACACTTCCTGTTCTTTGGTCGTTTGGTTTTCATTGTAACAGATTAAATGGGGTAAGCTTCGAGGAATCAGGCATTCCTCAGCCTTCATTAAGTCCTGTGTCCATACAGGAGGTGTCCAGGATGGTAATGGAGCTCTCTGTCAGATTGCATAGCCCTGGATACAACTGAGCTGCATGGGGAAATAGCATTTCTGCCCTTGGAGGGAAAAGCAATCACCTAGAAACTCAATATTCCAGTTGCATTTGAAGGACATTGACCTCATTTCCATCTTTTACTTCTGTGATTACTGCCAAATGCCAAAGCAAATTGTGTAAGTGCTCCAAAGTTTTGGACATGTGGGGCTGGCCACTGTCTGGAGTGAGGCCAAACAGGTTGTAGTTTAAAAAGCAGATGCATTTCAAAAAGATTGCAGAATATTTGGAAGGATATTGGAGAAGGCTTTTATACCCTGACCAGATTTTTCAGAGGCACAAAATTCTGTAATCTAGTGTAAAGCTGTACAGAACAGGTGGCAATTCAGCATTTCACAGCATCAGTTATGTACAGAAGAAAACCTTGATATCCTTGCAATATTGCAGTTTTTGATATGTATGCAAAAGTTAGCTCTACAAGGAAAACCTGTGTGAATGATGAAGCACTATAATAAGTGAAATAAGTGTTTTAAGATTAAAGGTTCCAAATCTGACTTTTGAGAACTGTAAATTCAGATCGTGAAACACCTAAGAATTAGAAATTTTAGCCACTGGAAATTTTGATTAGCACCTACTGTGAGAAGCTGTTTCCAGATTGACTGAATTCTGCTGCAGAGGAGCAGGACTGACATTTGAAAAAAGAATTGAAACCTGCTTGGGAACAAAGCACTTGGCTCCTTTTATACTAAGAATATCTTTTGTGTAGTTTCTTCTGAGCTGTAAGAATATAATTGACAAAAAGACTGCAAAACACCTCTGTTACTTTCTTTTTATTTTTTGACCTTCTCTCCCTCATTTAGGAATGAGTTGAGAATAAAATTTCGATTGTATATGGCAGTGTTTGCTGCTCTTAATTAGTCCTGTGCTTCTGTATATTTATAAGTAAAGCTCTAGGATGTGAATTCTACAATTCCTAGAGTTCACTGTTTCTGTGACATTAGCCATGAAAAAGCAAAAGTCACTTGAGTACAGAAGTGCAGAAGCAATCCAGCTTCCAGTTCCTGATATGAGTGGGATGGTCACGAGCTGTAGCATGGTGGAGGTCATGGAACTTTTACAGAGTGATTCTGACACCACAATAAAAAATGCACTGTATCTGAGCAAGGTAGTTAAAGATAAAACATTTGACACTTCAAATTGACAAAAGGATTGGCAGAAAAAAAACCCAACACAGCAGCAAGCTCATCTATTGTTCAACGGTTCTGTGTTATAAAGCTCACTGCATGGGATCAGTGAATTTTTTTGGTCAGAAAGCCTTTGGAGCCCAAGGGCTGGAAGTCTTGCAGGAATGTAATTACAGCTATGGCCATTCAGCTCCACCTGTTTCATCTGCACCTGAAGCACATGGAAGTTTACACAGCTCCAGACAATTGACAGAGGATGTTTTTGTTTTTTTTTTTTTTTTTTAATTCTGAATTTTCTTTCTAGTCGTTTGTGGCTCTTTGCAGGAGGGAGAGCATTTGAAGAGCCCTAAGGAATGTGGCTACGTGTGGTTAATGGAACTTCCCTCTAGGTTACCTAGGACTGACACCATAACTTTCTAAACATCAGAAGCTGCAGCCCCACTGTTACTCTTCAGAGGTTTCTCCCAGTTAAACAAATTCCTGCCCTAGTTCTCATTTTACCTTTCCTGTTAGTCCACTGCTGTTATCACCTAAACAGAAATTACGAGTAAAATAACACAGGGGAATTAGATAATATTTCTCTTCCTAAGATGAACTTGTCATTTCGTGGAGCAGTTTCTCTCCACAGACTTTACATCTTTCAACAGTCAGAGCTCTCCCAAGCTTCTCCCAAGACAAGGTTACAGCTCTAATTGAGTGTTCTACATATCTCATAGGGCACATCATTTTATGCCTCACTTTTAAATCCTCCTACTCCTGTTGAGTTAGTGACAGAGAGAGGGAGGAAAGAAAGGGGAAGAAATTCAGCAGCCAGCCAAAAATAGGGGCAACCAACATATCCTTGACTCTGATTTCACCTTTCATCTACATAGATATTGTCATAATTAAAGACTGTGCACACCTTTGGCAGACATCAATTTTTTGAAATGAGTAGCCATGTGGTCTTGAATGAGGTACTGACTGGAGAGCTTGCTGGAAGGTCCAGGAGAAAAAGCTGTGGGAGGAAAAAAACTGGGTTTATTCAGTGGGACAAGCAATGTCTCAGGTAATAATAGTTCTGAAAATACTGTGATATTTGTCCTCTCCTGCTTGCAATAACATCAAGTCAGTATTTATGCTTTTATTTCGAAAAGTAAGAACAGCACAGAAGGTAACAAGAACAAGTGGCAGATTATTCCCAGGTGTCATGTTTTTGAGTACCTGAGAATTATGGCTTGCAATGAATAATGCATGAGCCTTTGATGTTGTTGAACTCTGGAGAATAACAGGGGATCTCACTGTTTAATATCTGATAGAATATAAAGCATTTGCCTTCTGAAAGATTTAATGCTAGAGAGTATTAAATAACAGAAGAGAGCATTAATACTATTGTTAACGCTAACAATGCCACTAGATAACATTACAAAATACTGAAAAATGCCCATTAATACCTCACCTCTTGGTGATAGCAGCACTGACTCTGCAGTTGGGTAAATGGGCTGGATACAGACAAAGACAGAGGTGGGGCCAGCAGAGGAACCAGATCAGGGAGCTGAACTGTGTTTCACACTGACTGACCACAACACCCTCTGAATCTCTAATTTGCCAGATTTCCCAGATCAGAAAAATTTGTCTCTGGCTCTGACCTGCGTTCATTAACACAGCAAAAGAAGTGAAGAAGCAGATAAGAATTTGCTCATTGTAATTTTTAACCTGTCAGCGTGGCTAAGATCATTTTCTTTCTTTCTGCTTCCAAACAAAAAATATTATTTCTTTCTCAAAACCCTCTAAATTCATAGCAGACAGGATTTGTAGATGGAGAGTTACTCACACATAGGATTAGAAAATCAACAGAATACTGGAGATCAGAAACCTAATGTGCCTGACTTTCCATCCACAGTCCCAGAATGACCCTTACACTGAGATAATCAGCCCTTCCAACCCTATCCAGATTTGGTTTTCTGAGCCAACAAAGTAAATTATTGCTTCATTGTTCACATCCCCAATGTACAATTTAAGCTAATAACTTTGTTTCATAGCTTTTATTGTGTTTTGAAAGAATAGCAGACCTCGGGTTGAGAGTCTGGGAATCAATCCTTCTAATCTCAGTTTGGCTGCATCCTTGCTGTGTTTCTTTATCTTATCTCTTGCCCACCAAAGTGAGCCAGTGATACAAACTGCTTTTCACTGCCAAGGAGCTTGAACACATTCAATTCACGGTGTCACCTTTTGAGCAAGCACCATAAGAAAGAGCAGGACAGCACAGCTGATGCTGGATTTGTTGCTTCCCTTAGAATCATTCCCTGCTGTATTCCTGCAAGTGACTCTAAGTGCCAGCAGGGCATTGACATCAAGGCTGGATTTCAGCAGCTGGTCCAGGAGTGGCAGCACTGCCCAACGTGCCCAGCTGGACAAGGTGCTGCTGAGCCCCAGGCCAGCCCCTCTCACTGTGCCTGGAGCTCAGAGTCAGCACAGGGGCAGGGACCCAGCAGGGATGGTCACTGCACAGCTGCTGTGAGCAATGCAGAGCTTGGTGCAGCATTCTGCACAAACTGCACTTGCCTCTTGCCTCAGTTAAATTTAGCATGAGTGGTACATGCACCACAATGGGTGCAGGCAAATACAAAGCTGACAAACTTTCTAATAATGAGCCTTGGCATGTCCAGTTTTATTATTATTGATTTGATTTATAGCCATTCATGGGTGTCAATGCCATAACCAAGAAATAAAATCGTTAAAATCAGTACTATTGTGTTTCAAAGCTCTTACGTGCTTGAGACCTGTAGTTGCTCACTCCAAAACTTCTAAAAATAATGTTATTTTTTCATTAATTTTGCCAGTTGTGCTGTAGCCTTCTGCTGGTAAAAACAACTGGAACAAGCTCTTCAGTAACATCCAGCACCGTCCCTAGCTGGTTTAAAGTGGGTTGGCTCTCTGGACTTCAAGGAATGGCAAAACCCTAAATCACAGCTGTTAGAGGCTCTTGTCACTAAGGGAAAGAAAAAAGTATTTTGGTAAATGCCTGAAATCTTTCCCTGATTGGCAGTGACAAGCTGAATTCAATATATGCAGTGAAAGAACGAAGTGATAATCTAAAAAATATCCAAAGATTAAAAAGGGAGGGAAAATCCATTTATAAAAAGAACATTCTTCTCAAAATGAATAACCGCCCCAAATTTGAAATGCTAAAGATATACAAGGCACTAGTAGTTTAATCTAATTTTTGTCTTTCATAAAATCTAACTCTATGCTGTGTCCAGAAAATTACTGACATTGTGCAATAAGCAACGTTGTGGTTATTCCTATGTAAGGAAAGGAAAAAAAAAAAAAACAAATTCCTTTCTTCGCCAGAGACTTTCTGTTGAACTTTGGCAAGTTATTCTGTGTTTTTGTGTCTCAGTTTTTGTGTTTTTGTGTCTCTCTGAACAGAGCACATGTAAAAGCACATCCCTTTCTCAAAGACAAGATTTTAAGGGCAAAAAACAATGAAATGGGGAGATCAGGGGTGTCCAACCAAGTATTTCCCACCATTACAGAGGGCCATCTTATTTGAGCTCACTGGAAAGTTTACACTTTCAAACCGTTTTTTTCCTTAGGTTTTCTTTGAGCAACTTCAACTTGAAGGAAATGGGAAATAGAAATCTCCTGGGAATTTTAAGTAGCCCTGTTAAGAGGCTCTGTGGATGGTGCAAACACACGTCAGGTCAAACTGAAACAGCCCTTTGTGTGCTGCAAAGACAGGCAATGCTCTTAAGCCCATTTCTGAAAAGAATCCAAGTTCTGTATTTTCTGCTGCCTTACACAGATCTCGTTTGCTGCAACATTCAGCAAATTGCCTGATCCAAGTTTTCAGTGTTTTAGAGTTTCATATTTTCTGTATGTGAGCACAGATCTATCTGCAGAAAGTTGCCTGCTTTTGAAAACCTTTCCAGACCCTGAGGACTATTGTACTTCCAATGCATTTACAGCTTTTTTCTACACATGAGGAAAGATCTCCAGGAAACCAGGACCCAAGAATGAGTAATAAAGAACAGTGACAAGCCTCTCAACAGTGACTCTTCTTTTATTTCCAGCTTTATAATTACTTTCCTAGCAATTTATTATAGTCCTGAATGTGTACTTGTGTGATGACTAATTTACCTACTTTCCACTGATTGAATTGCAAGAGATTCCCTCTGCAGATCATGTCTGGAGGATATATCATGTCTAGAGGTATAATGTCATACCATAAATCCACTCATAGCAGCATTAAAATTTGACTGATACACAATGTCAGTGATAAAACATGTCTTTTCCATGGAGCTGAAAACCAAAAAATATGCTTTTGAAAAACACAAGAGGTGACTTTGCTTCTCACCAGACTGCTGATTGAAAGCCACTGCTTTTTGTCTCTTACTGGGGTAAAAGTCTGTTCTCTGTAGCACATCAATTATTTTACTCTTTAAAGACTAATATAACTGCAGAGCTGCTACACTGAAAAGAGTTTATACCACTGCTAACTGCTAATTCCTACAAGTGGAAATGCAGACTTGGAACAGCATTTCTGAGAAGGGAAGTCTAAGGCAGAACAGCTTTCCAGCAGTTCTTCCACAGGTGCTTGGCAAAGATCCTGAGCAGGAATGCTGCTTGTCTAAATTAAGACAGTGAGATATAGAGCAGATACTGGAAGGAATTATCTCCTTTGCATTGTTTCAATAATAAAATATATATTTTTAAGAGTGTATTTAAGCTGTTATTCCAAAATTGGGACACTTAGTCATTTTTCAAGTAATAATGTGAATACTTACTGCTGCTTTTGAGATTCCTGTGTCCTCTGAAAGGTCCCATCAAGGAGCACGTAGGCACCATGGTTATCTGGGACCTTGGCAGGAAAGATAATGGATTGGTTATGTATGAATGAAAACATAAAGAATTATGATTATCTTTCTGCAGGTCCCTATGGGAATTACTGAAGAATTGTCTCCTGGCCAGAATGCCACATTACAGCTGACACAGGTATGGAAAAGCTGGAGCTTTGGAATTTTACTTTCCCTGACAGATTTCTTCAGTTTGGTTTAATCCCTCTCAGTTAATAGGACCCTTTAGACCAGATACTTTGAGAGAAAATTCTCTGTTACAACAGCATTAGCAGGGCAATTTTCTACAGGCCACAAAAATGAGCCATGGCATTGTGCAAAGGTCAAATATTTTGCAATCTGAAAGATCATCCCTGCTAAACATGTTCGAGGCAACAGAAGGAGCAGCTCAGTCTGTTACTGTGCTCTGTGTGCCCAAGGGTAGAAAAAAAGCAGAGTATTGAAGATTTTCTAAAGATACTCCACAAAATAATATAGAAGGCAGACCTAGAAAAGCCAGACCCAACACAGCAAAGACAGAAAACAAAGTCCCCACTCATTTTGAATGAAGGGCAGGTTGCAAGAAGACAAATTCCACAAACACGGAATTCCACTTTTCTCAGGAAGAAATGTCGCGCTTCTAAATTAAGAAATAAATTCATCTCACACAATGAATTTATCTCACACAAGTCAATGCTACAGCTAAGAGGTAAAATTCAACAGCAGAAAGGGCCAAGTCTTAATTTCCAAAGCCACATAAGTTCACTAACAGAGACTCCTAGGAAATCCAGAAGATTTCAGTCCCTGCCTGTCCAGTGGTGCAGCTTTCAACCCAACCATGTTCCCAACTCACACTGAAATCAAGGAAAAGCTGGTACCTTAATTTGAAAGTCTCATCATGGAGGCTAAACTTCAGTCCTCGTTTTTAACTTACTTTCATCTTAGTGAAACATATTTGTCTTTATGTAAAAGTACCCAGCAATAATTTTAACTGTAATTTAAATAGACTGTCTTCAGTTTAAAGACTGATTTTGATTCATCTTAAACCTACTCCTCGTTAATGTGAAGCAAGCCAGTGGCATTGCAATGTGCATAATAATCTTCTCCAGCAGATAAATCTTATCACTTTAAACCCACACACAAAATTCCATGCTCTTAAGCAGATAAGTCAACTGGCATGCATGAACCTAGAGCTTTATACTCCAAGGGGTTGTCTGGCAGCAGAAGTTGTTTAATTGTGAACTTGGATTTGCCTGATTTGGTTTGACAGTTGTAAAGGAAATATCTCCTTAGAGATGATCCTGAATGTCAAAGGACACACCAAGTGTCATCAGAACTGGAAAAATCAATACTATTCTTTCCTTGGTTCCAAGGCAACGTCGAAATCTGGGGGAGGAACCAGGGGTGTCTGCCTCCTAAACAATGGAACCTTTTATTTTGTCCTCATACACATATTTCAGAAATAACTTTTGGTTTCAAAGTCATTGCTGCAAGTTGACAAACCATATGTTTATACCTTTAAGCACATGGGCAGAGACTTTAGTCGGGTTTTGGACCTTTATTTGATGTCACCTGAAAAAAAAGGCATTTTCTTTCAGAGAGTGCACTTTCAAATGGTTCTGGAATTCAGGCCTCACACTGGCAGCTTAGTTTTTAACAAAATCACCTGTCTGGAATGGCCTTCTTAAAGATAAAAGAATGCAGGTAACAGAGAGCATCAGGCAGTGTTCTGAGAAAACAAAGGCTGGAAAGATTATGAGCAGTGCTTTATTTTTATTTTGGCATCAGATTCTCTGCCACCTTAGACTTAAAATAAAAATGCTACGAAATAAATGGGAGCAAAGTAAACGTTATTACTTTTCCTCTGTGCTCATATTTCTAATTGTCATGGGTCCCTAAGTTAATAAAATCATCAAAGGTCAGTTTTGTTTTTTTTTTTTTGTCTTTTGAAAACATCCTTCTGTAGTCACAACAGGATATGGGCAAAGGAAGTTACTGCTCTCAAATCCAAGGTAACACATC
Organism: Sitta carolinensis; assembly: GCA_032173965.1. Taxonomy (NCBI): domain Eukaryota; kingdom Metazoa; phylum Chordata; class Aves; order Passeriformes; family Sittidae; genus Sitta; species Sitta carolinensis. The sequence continues at coordinate 2,011,264 of JAVUNC010000019.1, forward strand.
AAAATATTTGGTTATTTTTTAAATCCTATTTATGTAGTTGTATTCCTTAAGCATTTTAATCATGTTTTGGAAATTAGTGGAACTTAATCATAGCTTCATATACACTGGCTAAAGGTTTAAAACCAAATTAGTCTTGCTACATCTCATATATTACTAGTAATAATTTTGATTCTTTATTTTGAAATAAAAATTATCTCTAGCTTAATCTTTGCTTCTTTTGGCTTTCTTTTTTAATGTCAAACATCTTTGACTGGCATGAGAGATAGAAGGATAATATATTGAAAATAGGATAAATCAAGTGCAACCTTAGGAGTAATTAGAGTAACCTTAGAGTAATTCTTTATCTTCTTGGGTCCAATCCTACCACTTCAGCTGAGCAATTACTATTATTTAATAGTAGTAACCTACGATTATTTGAAGTAGAATAACATTAGGGGGAAACTGCTCTGAGCGAGGACCCATAAAATGGAAGCAGCATGTCTCAAAAATTGTAACTCTTTAGCAAAAGCACATTAAAATTAATTTAGTGCGTGCTACGTGTAACCAGCGACGCAGGCACCAACCCGTTGTTGTGATGGAACAAAGTCCCAGGAATGGCAGATCTTTAATTAACCATGCCCTTGCAGGAGCTGTTTCAGCAGTTGACTCATGCCAGAATGCTGCTGCTGCTTTTTGAACTCTGGTGACTTCCTGAAGTCTCAATCAGAGCCCTGTCCCAGGCTCTGCACAAACAGCCAGGCACTCATTAACAGACCCGAGGAGTTTATATCTGAAGTTTGCAAACCAGATAAATAGCAGTTAGGGGGAAAGAAAAAGTATTGTCTTTGTTGTGGAGGCTGAAAAAGCTGGCTTTCCTCATTGTAACGAGATGTAAAGATTTAGTGGCAAAGAAATGCAACTCGATTTTCTGAGTATCAGACCTGTGAATAAACCTCAGGACATCTACTTTTAAGTTTGTTGAAATATGCAGAATTTTCATTGTAATGAGAAATAAAACTGCACAGATTTTGAAGCTGCAGCTGTGTGGGACTTAGTGAGCCAACCCCTCTCTTGTGAACCCCAAAACTACATTTGACCTTCCTGCTGAGCAGCACAAGACCTTTGAGAACTCAGTTTATGCCCAATCTCTGAGTCTTGAAGCCCTGGGAGCCTCTCCCCTGGGCTTCTCAGGACTCACTCTGGTACAAATTGCAAAAAATGTGAAAATTTGAAAGCCCTGGAATGTGGGAATCAAGACAGACCTCCAGATTCAATCAATTAAAAAAGAAAAAAAGAACCTAAAGGCACAAGGAGAGGGGTTCTAATATTTATTTTAATAAGGCACCATTTCTTTTCCTCACTTTTGGAACTTCCTGTGGAACAGTCCTGTTACTCAGCTGCCTCTACTAAAGCTTATCATACTGGTATGGGGTGAACACAGTGATATTTGTATTTTGTGATGTTTATTTATGTGATATCATAAACCACATGGTGAACTGTTCAGAGCTGGAGGCAAATGAAGCCACTGTTGCAGTTATATAAGTGATACCCCAGCAAGCCCCTGTGAAGGTGGGGATGAACCCAGACCCAGGCCATCCTCCCCCTGATCATGGGATCCAATTTTAGCACAGTGCCTGTCAACAGACCAAAAAACACTCCTTTTCAAATGCCTTTACTGGCACTGGGTGGTACCCACCTGTAGCTGCAGAGAAAACATGGAGAGGCAGTGAGAGACAGATGAAAGCAAGGAAGATCAAGGCAGTCCTCCATCAAATTTCTTTGATGTATAAGGGAGGTGTTACAATTCAGGTGTCTAGACAGGCAGAAAAATAAGAACAGGACACAGATAATAAGAAAACCATGAAAGTATGTGGAAAAAATTATGACTCTACTCTTTATTTTCTATCTCTTGTAATTAGCAAAACAGAACATGGCTCCAGATGTAACTAGTGATGTATATTAAGAGGATGTCTTTCTTTTTGTAAGTGCTCAGACATTTTCATCCCTGCATGTCGTTTCTGCACACAGATCAATTATTTCTTCTCATCCAGGACAGATACATAATTTCCTAGTAATGCTTTCAAGATTCTGAAGTAAATAGAAAGAGCACCTTAATTGTATCAGTCCTTTTATTCCAATTAAACATCTGTGGGCTGCTCGAGGACTGATTAGCCTATACTCTTCCCCTGCAGGATAAAGAATGTCTCCTATTGGGCTTCTCATGGGCCAGAGCTCATCTGCAAATTGTTATCATTTACACAGCATGCAAATGAAAGGACTTGACAGCAAGGAGCCTATTCATTAATATATAAACTGTAGTTGATGAAGCACAAATTACATGATTGCCTGAGAAAGTAACTGAGCTACCTCTTAAGTACACAGCCATGCTGTGGAAGCTCATGGATTTCAGTGGGCAACACAGTAAGTACTTATTTCAATAAAGGCAGGAACACTTTTCAGGGTTTCTAAAATAAGCACACTGTAAGAGAAACACTTCACATTTATCAACAAGAAAAATGGCCCCTTCCTGGGCAGGTAAAATCAAGATATAAATAAATTTATGCCGTCTCTGTTGATGGATATGAACTTGCAGCTGGTACTTTACTTAGTTATTTTAGACTCCTTTGAAAATTCAAGTCCTAAAAACACATCTACCCCATTTTTTCCAAAGATCTGTTTTTCTTCAGAGCAGAGAGAACACTGACTTTAACACAGTCTCTCCCTTCTATCAATGCCCAAGGCTCACTTTGGACATGGTCTATCCTTTGGAGTATCCCTTTCTCTGCTGCCTGGGAGGTTTGTGGCAGCATCCAGCAAGGATGTGAAGCCTACTCCAAAAAACAACCCAAGGTTTTCTTTCTGCTCCTTGTGAAGAAGGTCGAGTGCTGTGGAAATTTCCTTGAGCTTCAAATTGCTAGGAAGTGGCAGTGCAGCAATGTACTCTCTGTCAGGTTTTAGGAATATGTTTATAATTAGTGCCTAACTTAGAGAATCAAAGACCCTGATGTGTACCTTTTCCCCTTCCAATTTGTTTTGTCTAGTTAAAGTAGAAGTTTAAAGTTTCTCAGGGCAGCAGTTGCCCTTCACTCTGTGCAGAAATGTGCCTCACAAAATGAGTTTGATCCACCACATTTAAGCACTAGCCCAGCACAGCCAGGGGAGGCACGAGAAACAATTTCAGTACAAATAAGCACTGAAACGTGAGATGGGGGCTGTTGGAAAACCCTGAGGTTTATGTGTCCACCACACTGGTCAGCCAAAGATTGAAGGGCATTTTTCCCCAAAGGGCTGAGAAAGGAAAAAGGGAAATATTGTGTTCTTGTCATGACTTTAGACTTCCCAGACATCTGCTTATGGCCGGTGCTGGAGACATATTTGACCAAATGAACCCCTAGTCAGTCAGGGCTGCACTGGTAAAGTGTTTTGCATCTTCACAGCCTTCCTATAAACACTATTATTTACAATGTAAGTTATAAATGAAAAAAACTCTTCAGACTCCGTTTCTTCTGTCATTATAGCTTGGCTGATAACTCATCTCCATTGTTTTAAGCAATATAAAGCCATAGGCAGCATCAGATCATTCTGATCTACAAACAGAAGAAACCCCAACTCCACCAGTCTTGTATGTTTTATTTACTATTTGATCTCCTCCTGCCTATAAAGGTTGAAACTGGAAATAATGCTTAGTAGGAAAAAAAAAAACCACCACAGAACAGAGCAAATTCACTCTTAATTAACAGAACCTATTCTGTTAATTTAATCCTAATGTTTACATGCCAAGGTGTGGCAGGACATGTGTGAACTACATTAATTTAGAATTAAGAATGTATCTTAAAAAATAAATTAAATCAAAAGATTGAAAGAGAGCACAGACAGGAATATTTAACTAGAGCAGCTGGTAATTGCTGTCTCTTCTCCCTTGAGTTTTGGATTTTTTTTCCTTTACTTGACTGGATTTCCTCCGCTCATGCACATGCTTTGACTTTTTCTACATGACATGACATTGGAACGTTATTGCCTGACAAAGCAAGAAATTTTGAAGCCAACAGTGAGGAATTGCTGAATTTCCCCTCTTTTTCTCAGGTATAAAGCACTGTAAGATAAAACCAGTGTTCCCAACAATTGCTGAAACCACACTACTGCATGAATGAACCACGTGGATAAGTCTATAATTCATTTCAACGAGAAAATAATTTCATCCCTTTAAATCATCATGCAGTTTAGCATTGTGCTATTATTTCTACTTCCCATTTTCCAGCCTCCAGAACTGTAAACCACCACTGATGTGCCATGTGGCAGGTCAAAGGTGACCATCTTGAACATAAGATCTTCACAAGGAACTGCAGTTCCCATTTGAACCCTGCTGGCTCACAGCAGTAAGCTACAAGTTTCCACAGTTCACAGAGGTAATTCAGCCTCTTCCTGCAGCAGCTGCACCAGATAGAAATAACACACTGATGGCTGAAGAGGAGGAATTAAAAACTGGGAACCTCTTCTTTTCTTTCTGTCATGTCAGGGGCGTGCTGAGCACTTGGCAGGGTGGCCAGGAAGCTCAGCCCAGCACCTTTGGCACTGGTGAGGCACAGGCAGTGTCAGGTGTCACAAACCAGAGCCACCACCAGCCACAAGTGTGGCCACAGCAGTGACATGGGAGCGGGGTGAAGCACTGGAGATTCCAGCAAACTGTGAATTTCTTCAGAACAGGCAAAAAGCTCCTGGTGGCCAAAAGCCAATAAAACAGCTCTGCTGCATCTAGTCATAAAGCCTCTGGCACAAGGAGGCAGGAACAGTGATGCTTCTGTTCCTAAATGCCAAGGAAGAATTCCCATATGAGGCTGAATGAAGGGGATAACTCCAGAGCCAAGGCACAAGACAATGAGCACTGTCTGTTCAAGAAACTGGAATTCTGTGACATATGTCAATAAAATATTGTTCCCTGGTATCAGAACTCTAGTCCAGCTAGTTCAGCATCCTGCCACCAGGATACTGACTTTGAAGTACCTGAAAAAACCCTTCAGCAAGTGAATGCATAACCCAGTCTGTTCTTGTCCTCACACTACATCTTCTAACACCCAGAAGTTATCTTCTGAATAAAGGAAGTCATTAATTATTCTTCCCAGTAAGTCTATTCGAATTTGCTATGGAGTAGTTGATACATCAGTTTGTGTCATCTTTAAACACAAATTAAAGGATGAGAAACCAGATCTCAGTATTTATCAATACATTTTTGTACTAGCAAACACTTCAGCAGCTACCTTGAAAATGTTCCAGTTCCTCTGAAGTGGCAAGTAGCATTAACTCAGCATTTTAAAATTTTTCAAATTCACCTGTGAACTGTATATTGTGACACTTCAACTAATGAGGCCAAATTAACAACTATAAAGTTTTAAATTAAAGAACTAAAGACAGCCACTGATGTCTAAATGTGCTGAGATAAAATTAAACCTGTGATTTACAGCCAAATTCTCTAAAGATGCACTGTCACAAAGTTAATGTGGAATTGGAGGACAGGGAAAAATATGTTATCAGATATTAATGATAAACTTAGCCAAGGCTGAGACCAGCAAAATTTTGGGAGAATTATACATAGTAAAATTATCATGGTATGTTTGTGAGATCTTGGCTTACTCAGTTATTCCAGGGTGACAAGAATGATGTTTTTATGTCTTTCCTGAGTGACGAACATAAAAGCTTTCAGTAGGAATTAACTTCCCATGCAGAGTGGGGCCAAACAGTTGTAAATAACTAAAAGAGTAAAGACTTTCTCATTCTCCTAAAGGATCAGGCTGCCAGCACCAGATCTTGAAGTCTCACTTTACCTAGCTGTACCTGTATATTCCTTGGTGTCTTAAAAAAGATCTTTGGACTCTGCTTTTTTGGGCAACTACAGCTCTTCATGTATGAATGAGCATATTTCTATAACTTTATAACCATTTCATTTATTCAGATGGGAACTTCTTTATATTGTTGCAATTTCTTAATATTTTCATATTATGCCAGTCCAGAAGTATCAGGATACCTTTTTGCATATTTTTATTTGTTATTAATTTAATAAAAAACAACAGAGAGAAAACCCACCCTGTAAAACCTGTTTCCCATTTTTGTCCTTTACAACTAACCCAATAAAGCACTTTTAAAGTATATAATGATTTTAATGGGCAAGCACATTTTACTTGTGATTTTCCACCACTATTGTAAATTTGGTTCCTATTCCAACCCCCACTAAAGTCCACAGTGATGTTGACATTGGCCTCAATAAAGTCACAGTTTGATACCCTAGAAGCTCACAGGTGTTTCCAAGCAGAAGGTATGAAGAAATACGGGCAGGTATGTGCATGTTTGTGGGAGCAACAGAGAGCCACACCTCTATCTTGTGTTCCAACACTATGTACTCAGGTAGTTTCTTCAAATAGCATGAGGGCTTGGCTGAAAGGGGATTTGTTGATTGCTGAAGATTTAACAAAAGGAGCTCCTCGAAATATGCAGCTGTACAGGACCGTTGCAACTAGACTCATTTTCTGAAAAAAGCCATTTTCTGCCAGCAGTTAATTGAAAAAAAAAAAAAAAAAGTCTGATTACAATGAATCCCTCTGAAGGAGGTCTGAGTATCTTCAGATGTACAAGCATTTTCAAGGTGCTGCTACAGCAAAACACTGTCTGCTTTCATCATGGAGACTCAGCTTTTCTTAGCAAATGACCTACAGTGGGGTGGGACAGTTGTCTGATTTTTATGTGCTCTTTCTTCTCAAACGGTGCAAGGCACAGGTTAGATCAGAAAGCAAGCAGAGAATTCAGTAGGAGAGAACAACATGCTTTAAAACCACAGCACCATGAAGCTAACAGGCTTTACTGACACAGAATTTTTTTCTTTTATTATTTTCACTGTGCAAGCATTCCAGTTACAAGGGGAAATTAGTTACCAGAGCGAGATCATAGAGCATAGTAGGGGAGCCCTGCTGTTCCTTGCAGCAAGAACGTCAGAAGGGAAAGGGGAGGTATGAAATGCAATTCCCTGCTGCTCGCTCTCTTAAGGCACTGGCAGCTCTCCACTGGAGGCCTGCTAGCTGCAATCAAAGCCTGCCCTAAGAGACCTTCTCCACCACAAAGCCATAAGCACCAGCAACACACCAGACTAGAGAGCTCCTGCTAAATTTTAGCACAGTCCTGGAAGCCTTACGTGAAGGAGGATCCTCAGTTCTGCTATTTCCGAGCAAGGCTCTGCAGGATTTTGCAGGATTTTGCAGGATCACAGGGCACTGGAGGTGGGAAGGAACCTCTGGAGGTTATTTGGTCCAGCCCCCTGCTCAAGCAGGGCCACCCAGAGCTGGAGCCCAGGGAGCTGTGTGTGTGTGGGTTTTGAATGTCTCCTAGGAGGGACAGCTCACCAGGCAACCTGTGCCTGTGCTCTGCCAGCCTCCCAGGGGCAGGGATTCCGTGTTCAGGGAGTGCCTGCTGTGTCCCTGTGCCTGTCCATGGCCCCTGGTGGCACTGGGCATCCCTTGGAAGGGCTCTGCTCCTGGCTCTGCTGCCCAGGGAGGCCAGGGAGGAGGAAAGAGGGGAGGGAGCCTACCCTGGAAAGAGATGCCATGGCCTGGCCTCACACAGCAACATCAGCAACCTGTGGATCCATCTGTGCCTGCAGCCACTCGGGGAAGAGTGCCCATCCATCTATCCATCATCCATCCTCCATCCATCCTCCATCCATCCATCCATCCATCCATCCATCCATCATCCAATCCATCTCATCCATCCATCCATCCATCCATCCATCCATCCATCCATCCATCCATCATCATCCATCCATCCATCCATCCATCCATCCATCCCATCCATCCATCCATCCTCCATCCATCCATCCATCCATCCATCCATCCATCCATCCATCCATCCATCCATCCATCCATCCATCCATCCATCCATCCATCATCCATCCATCCATCCATCCATCCATCCATCCATCCATCCATCCATCCATCCATCCATCCATCCATCCATCCATCCATCCATCCATCCATCCATCCATCCATCCATCCATCCATCATCCTCCATCCATCATCCATCCATCCATCCATCCATCATCCATCCATCCATCCATCCATCCATCCATCACCATCCATCCATCCATCCATCCATCCTCATCCATCCTCCATCCCATCCATCCATCCATCATCCATCCATCCATCCATCCATCCATCCATCCATCCATCCATCCATCCATCCATCCATCCATCCATCCATCCATCCATCCATCCATCCATCCATCCATCCATCCATCCATCCATCCATCCATCCATCATCCATCCTCCCTCTCCTCTCCTCCCCTTCCCCTCGGATCCCTTCCCGAGGATGCTCTCCCCCCGCAGCAGCAGCAGCAGCAGCAGCAGCAGCAGCCGCGGCGTTGGCGGGGGCACTCGGGAGCCGCTCCAGGCGCTGCTATTTTTATCCCAGCCGCTCTATTTTTAGCTGGGAGCGGGTCTGGCTCTGCAGGCTGGCTGAGCGAGCGCGGCTGGCAGCGCCCGCACGGGAGAGACCCGCGGCAGAGCCCGCCGGGCACACGGAGCATTCATCACACATTAAATATACATTAAACATTAAACATTCGGGGCTCCAGCGCCGGGTTCAGCCCCTCAGGCCGGCCCGGGGAGGCGCAGAGGGGACCTGCACCCAAATGTGAGTGTGAGAAAGCCAGTGTTAGCAGGAGTGATCAGCAGGCTCTGTGAGAGCTGTGCCTCAGTGCCTTTCTGAACCGGGCATCTCTTTGCCGGTGGCACAAAAACACGAGGCATGAAAGCAGGAATGCTGCCCACACATCTCATTTTCAGGGTGGTGTTAATGATGTAAAGAGCTATTGATTGAGATGAACACTTGGAGAGTAAGTATCAGTCAGAAAAGTGCTCAGTTATCAATATTCAGTCTTTGGAGCTCTCTTGGAAATGGGCATTATTGTGGGGCTTCTTTAGCTTTTTTGGAGAGTGTGCAGTCACCCTGAAGGGTATGTCCTCTTGTTCTTTGGTATGTTAAATTCATATTAAACTTAAAGGGAGCCACGTGTGTGTAATGAACCAGTGAATAGCCCAGGGCACACACTCTATCTCCATTATCTGCCTGAAATGACCAGAGGATAAATCAGGCCCCATGTGAACACTACCTTGATATTTCCTGCAATTTTTAAAAAATGTGTTTATCCAGAACTCTGTGCCTACTCCCTGTCAGATCATGCAGCTCCCCAAGAAGCTGTGTGTCAGTACAGGGCTGGAACTGAGGAAACCTCAGTGGAGGAATACAGGTCATAGGATCAGGCAAAAACTTTAGACTAAAGGAAAGCATAGGCTCGTGTAAATTTGAAGCAAATTCTTCACAGGATTGTTAACAGGGATAAAATCTAGCATTTTTTCAGAGCCCAGGTAGTGTTTTAGCGCTTCACCTGAAGGAGTATTTTTAATTAAGAGGCAGTTATATATTTATTGTGCCTGAGCCACTGCATAGGAACAGCTTTGTTTTAGCCAGTGGGTTTTACCCACTGTAGACCAAGAAGAAAGGTACTCTGAGTAGAACACACTGATCATTTGTGTATACTTAAAGAGGTTTTAAACATCAATACCATGCTCCAGAAAAGAGTATAGGGTGTAGTACATAAATGGTTGCAGTGCCTTGCCATTTTTTTATGTATAGAGTGACCTGCTGCTCAGAGTCATCCTAGGAGTCTCCTCTCTGAAATCCATCTTCAGCCCAAGAGGCACACGGGGCAAGAATGGATGTAGAATGGAGCAGTAACTGTACAGGAGGGAGGTTAAACGACCAGCTTCAAAGAATTGTTCAATGTTGTCAGTCACTTCAAAAAATATGCCCATGAGGCAAGTGGAAGACAGACTCCCCACCTAAAAGTCTCCAGATTCATTCAATCAGGAAACTAAACATTTTTGTATGTTATCTTCTTGTGTTCTAGAAGATCACTATAAGTGACGAACGTTCGAAGAGCAAGCTAAGTTTTAAATTTAATATATGCTGTTAATTTACATAGAAATAGCTGAGCAGTCCTTTAATTATCCCATAGTTCTGTTGAAGACAGACAAGAGCTCTAGTTCATTCTCTCTCAGTTACGTCGGTGTAGCAAGAATAACAAGTAGCTAGAAAAGAAACATTTTTGTTGTTGAAGTCAGGACACGCATGTCTGAATTCACCCAGGGAACAGATGTCCTAAGTAAGAGGACACCATTTATCCACAGGCACCATCAGGGGTGGAAACAAGAGAAAGTTGTGTAGATCACACGCCTGCAAGGAAGAAAAGTTTCTCTTAATGTGCTGTTTCTCTTACAAGACTTTTGCATCCTTAAAACACCTACTTTTCTCCCATCAGTCATTGTTTTGATTAAAGAGGAGGGAAACCAAAACAAACAGAAGATATAGAGCTATTTTGAAGAGCTTTCCTCACAAGCACTCCTCTTGAGACCCCCATCTCTCTCTCAGAGTGGATCTCTAGTCTGAACTACTCTTCTCTGTGAACAGGTAAGTTTTTGTGCTTTCACTGCTTTTTCATGTAGGGCAGATTTGTGGATTTTATTTAATTAGCATATCTTATGCTGGCACTGTTGGAAAAAAAAAAAAAGGTTTGCTGGAAGCAAACTATTAAAGAAATTCAAAATGCTGAGGAAGAGAAAGAGAGAAAGATCATCAAACAGCAAATTGTTGGTTATCCTCACAAAGAAAAATAAGCTGTCTACTGTTCTTTCTTCCTTTAATTAGACTTAGCAGCTTCATGATAGAGTTTTGCTTACAGCCTTACTTTTGTTAAGTTTAGTAACAAGATTTTTTTTTTTGAAGACCCAACTGTGCAAGAATAAGGCATTCTCAGTCTTACTGTACATAACTTCTGATTTGATAAGTTTCTGGACAATGTTTGTCTCATACCTAAAGAAAGAAATACAACTCTTTCAAAGTGATTTGGTAAAAGTTATACTCGTTGTTTGGGTTTGCAAATGTTTAAGATTAAGCAACTTTTTTATTTCAATACACAAGTGGGAATAAGAAGCTTTGAACTTTAAACTTGATTATTGTGACATGCCAGTTATGTTGTTATTCTCACTTTTTCCGATATAATTTGGACAGGATACATAAAATAAAGTAATAATAAATATTGTTCTGGTTCTGTAAATTTTATTGGAGTGAGTAATAGCACGGAGACTGGAGGGACTGCTACTCCTACAGGTAGAAGAACAGTGATGGGAACATTTTGTTTCTTAAAGATTTAATTCATTAATAAAATACAAGAAAGGTGTATAAAAATTCAGTGTTGCTGGACTTTTCAAGAGGCACAGCAACTAAACAAACAGTTGAATGATCTAGCAGCAGCAGGAGACCTGCTAATGCAAATACTTAGTGGTGTGACTCATAAAAAACAAGCTGAAAGAAAAACATTAACCAGCTTGCCCTTTCTCCCTCCCTTCTTCCCTTCTCTCTGCTTCCCTCTCCCCCCATCCTCTATCTTACAAGCAAAATCAGATCAACACCACAGAATTTTTCCCTACTTGCACGTGGTATATCCAAAAGAATTGGTAAGGAAGGCAGAAGTGTAATGTCATTCCATTTCTTAAATTATAAACCAATATATGGCAGTCTCCCTCTTGCTGGATCCCCAAAAGAGGTTTAAAGAGCTTTTCTATCAGTCTTACTACATTTGTTAGTCACCATCTCAGTGTACAGGGCTAATCCAAACACAGGGAACAATCCTGGAGTAAAAAAAGCCATCAAGTCTAAGACTTCAAATGTAGTGGTGCTGCCAAAACTCTTTAGAGGCTTTAGAACCTAATTTTTGGAACCATAACTATTAGACATGACTGTATAATCCTGACTTTCAGCAATCTTAATCCATCTGTGGTATTTTCATATGAATTAATGTTATCCTTTGGTTCCCTGCTATTTTTTTTCTCTCTGTGTTTCTTTCAGTGGATGCTGTTAAAAGCTGGGTGTACTGTGATGTGTTTGGAGCTTTCTCTGCAGTTGTCTGTGGCTTTATTATTCTACATTTCCTTTCCAGGAAGCTGCAGTCACATGAGTTTAACCAACATGTCTCTCACATTGCAAAGTGGTCGCGTTAGCACAGGGTCACGTTTGAGTCAATATGAGATTCAAATTATTATGATTGAAAAGCATTTATTGATTGTGGTTGCTGTATGCAATTATTGCTCAGGGAGGAGACCATTCTCTTAAGGGGCTCCCTAAAGCACAGGTTTTACTTAGAGAAATTACCAACTGTCAATGCTTACTCTACCCTGAGAACATCAGATTGTGCATATTGCAACTCCAAGCACACCATAAAGACTGCAGAATTAAGATGCTGCTGGGATTATTCCAGCATCTCCTCTTTTTTTTATATGGAATGTAAAAACTCTGCATTCTCACTCATCACCAAGCTAAACTGATGGGTGCTTAGAAATGTACTTGCATCTGCTCATTTTTCTCCAGACTACATCTTAATGGCACAGTTATAAGTTACTCCTGTTATTGCTGAAATTTAATAAGTAAAATCTATTCTTACTGTTTCTCATCTAATATATAAATAGCCTGATTTGTTTCTTGGAAACCTTAATTCTCACTGAAATAAGCAGGTAGAGGAACAAGTTTCTAAAATACATGTTTCCAACCACTGGGAGGAAGTCTATCTTACTAATATATTTATCATTAATCTGCAGTAATGATCCAGAAACTCAAACCAGCAGGAAGGATAAAAATATAAAGGCAAGCCTTAAATAACTTGTTGACGGAGAAGATTTAGAAATAAATTTAACCTCAACCTCAGCTACAGTGACCACCTGCCACTCTGGTTTTGCATGGCATTTTATTCTGTGCTTTTCACTGGTTCACCAAACATCTGCTGGGCAGACCCTGAGCCTTTATAGGAAACTGCCCAGGTGAATGCAGCCCCACAAGAGGAGGCAGGGTCTGGGAGGGGGGCGAGTCTGCTCTCTAAGCCCCTGTGAGGAGGGTACACCCTCAGCTCGTGCTGGTTGATCCACAGGTCCTGAGGCTAATTAGGCAGTGCAGTGATGAAGTTCCTCAGCCTGGGTGAACCCATCCAGCAGCCATGTGGAGCACTGCAGGGATTCTGTGTCTGGGGGGACGCTCAGCATAGAAATGTTCAGCCTCATAAGGGAGAGGATCTTGAGGTCATGTGTCAAGTTAGGCTTGGAGTGGAGGAGTTAACATCTTCACCTGAGACTCTGCTGAGTATTGCTTTTCTGTGTTTGCTGCAGAAGATGCATCTGCACAGTGAAAGGAAGGATGAACACAGATTCAATCTGTTTAAAAAGAAAATAAAGCAAGTTCAAATATAGGTTTGCAGACTGAGTTTCATTTTTCCAAAATAAAACTCATGATCCAGTGATTCCAAGCCGTTCACATTGAAAGGAAAAACAGACAATATGAATGCTGATGGACATGTGTGAGGTTTGGTTCATGGTATTAGTAAGAATTCAAATTATTACTGTCATTATTAGTAACGCAATTGTTTCATTAACAAGTTCAAAAATAATTAGACGAATCTGTTTTATAATATTTTCAACAGATCTCAATCTGGATGTAGATGCATGATCCATGTTGAAATGCAGGGATGTCTGCTGAAATATTTAACATTTGTTTCAAGGGCGCATTCCATGGCACTGCCATGTCATGTGTTACCTTGGCTGTAACATTATATTGCCTAAATCACTAGGAAAGCACAGTTCAATGCATTGTGCAAGAGACCTGGTGACTGCTTCCCAGCAATGATGAGAATGAGTTATGAGCCTCTCTGCTTCTTCCTAAAATAACAGGGAATGAATTTCATGTGGGCAAACACTTGACTCATTCTTCTTGGAACTGATAGCTTACCACACAGGACTTGGAGGCTGCTCAGTGAACCAGTCCACGGTTCACAGGAAGAAGAAGCCTCCAGAGGAGCTCAGACACTCAAAGAATAGCATTCTTGGCCAAAAATAACTCTGAGCACTGAAAACAAATTGGAAAAAAAAGTGTTGGTCTGCTTGTAAATCTGTTGCAGCAACATGTACCTCCAGTCATATCTGAGCGATGAATGGTACATCCATCTCTGTCTCTTCGCTCCTCTGTCTCCAACCAAAGCTTCTTCCCCACCAAACCAGCACTACATAGGATATACATAGGCTTGTGACCATGAGTCACAGCATCTGTGTCAGCTGCTGCTGGTGAGGACCCTGGTGCAAGATGTGAAGGTAAGAACTGCTGCCTTGGGGCAACTGCACTGATCCAGAGATATCTGCACAGGGGCTGGGGCTGAGGACAGGCTGGACCATTGGCAGTGTGTGGGAGGGACAGTCCCACATGGGCTGCTGTACAAGCAGGATGGAGAGGCATCATCCTTGGAGTGTCCTGGATGGATGTGCAAAGGGTGCAATGCACCACGCTGGGTTGGGGGTTTCAGCAATGTTGCACAGGGATGTGTGTGGACGGGGCTGTTGGGGTGAGATGCCCCCAGAACAGGGGAATCAAAACCTCTCTCCTATCTGTTCACACCCACTGGTGAACTCGAGGTCACCTTTCCTCCTGTATCCTCCCCAGATGCTGTCTGGCTTGCTCTTGGGTCTGTAGCAGACTGTGAGCAATGGCATGGCCAAGTTTTTGAGTCTATGTGTTTTGTCTTGACTGACAGACTCCTGCAGACACTTTGGCACAAAGTAGAAAATGGCTCACTGACAGCAGGAGGAGTATGTCCTTCTTGGAGATGTGAATTCTTCCTTGGATGAAGGAGCTGCTGTGTACTGCCAGCCAGCATTCTTGCTGAATGTTAAGTTTCCAAATTAAAAAAAAAAAAGATTTTACTGTACACAAGGCAATATGTGCTATGAAATGCTGCAGTGCCATTAATCTTTTTGGACTATTGTGTAGATAGGGAACCAAACTCAAACCTACCTACATGCCTTCTCTCCTGAATTTGTCTTCCCTTCCCTATTCCCTGTGTAACCACTCCTTCATGACAGTAATAAAACATTCATTCCTCACTCACCAGTTTAAATACAGGGATAGTGATCAGCCTGACCAGAGCAAGGGAAGGGTCTGGAAAAGCTGGCTGAGAGCAGGAAGAATTGGTCATTCTGCAAAGTGTGGTCACTCCTCATTTCCTTGCTTCTGAAAATGCATAATTCCAGTGCTGGTACCAGGGGAAGTACAATCTTTGCTATCCTGGGAAAATTTCAGGTATGCCTGCTCCAAGAATTATTCTTAACATCCTCGTTTGTAGGCTGACAAATGAGCCTTCGTTCCAGAAATGGCACGAGTCTCCAAGGGAAGAATGACTTTTCTCTTCCAGAGTCCTCGTGGCCTGAGGCTCATCTCTGTAAGCTGTCTACAACTGAGGTTTCTCTGCACTGGGCAATTCTATTCATGTTGGAACAGGAATCCAGGAAATTAATGAGGTAACAAACACTGTGCTAAACATAACCATCTATATTTGGAGTTGGACTCTCCTTTGTGCTAAACCCTGCCTACCTGCACAGGAAGCTATAAAAGGATCTTGAGGTGGACAAAATTATTAGAATTGGAGCCTTTAAACCATACATGGAATATACCAATTTGACATACAGGTTTTAGTACAAGTTACTGGTGTAAAGAGAGCATAAAGCAAGTAATCTAAAGGAGTCTTAATCATTGTCTAAATTGATCATAGCAGCTTCATGCTGAAGTTCAGTTTGTACTTGGTAAGAGACAAGTAAAATAAAAACCCCTGTGACCATCTTTATAGACTCAATGAGGGTCATGTTTTTATTGCAGTATGGTAGAAGAAATACGATTAATGTAGTTATGTTCTCCTGAAGACACACATGTAAAAAAACTCAGAAAGAATCCAACACATTTGCCCATTCTTTTAGAGGGTTAGGAGGGGCCATTTAAAAATGGCAGGCCCAGACTGACATGAAAATCCCATTTGTTAAATATCTTTTAGGACCAAACTTCCTCTGTTCTATCCAGCTGCTAGTTTTGTTAGTACCTGTGCATCACTAGGTGTGCTCCCTGTTACAACAGGTTATTTTTGAACAAAGATAGGTTTCATTTGCCTTCTCTGAGAACTGCCATATGTAAGTACATGTAATGGGTTTGAACAAACCAAAATAAGGCTGGAAACATTAGACAGTAACTACTTAATCCTGCAGTGATTTTATTATTTTTTTTCTTCATTACAAAGGTAGTAAAAGTAATTGAAATGTTAATCTAGAATATTTACATGGGTATTATGTCTACTCTATTATTCCTGTTGCAGTGCTGTGGGGTACAGAACTGCTATTAGAAAAATAAGAAATTCTTGGATCTCTGCAGTTTTGACTTAAGGGATTGAGCTGCTTTAATTTTACTTGTTTTCTGCCCACAGGGTGTAAAGCAATGATCAAACAGTTGGCAAACCTTATATGACTTTGATATTGTTGTATCCTAACCACACTGGATCTGCAAAAGCAGGAATTTCTCCAGAAGTCAGCCTATAGGGTAACTATTTTTGCAGGCAGTGTAGTGCAGGTGTAAAAAACCTAGGGTGTGACCTTGGGGAGTTCTATACTTGGTGCATTTGGATTCAGATCATGGGTTCTTTTTGTTGAGCTTGGATAGAGTTACATGAAATATTTTTAAAATTCAGGGATATACATAGTACAAGGTGGAAGATGCTGGTGTTATTTTAAGTCTGTTTTCATGCAGCATAGAAAGTGACACAGTGTTTTGGATATTGTCCTGAGAAGAAAAGCCAAGAAATTCTGTTTTTAAATCCTGATACTGACATTTACTCAGAGCCAGAAAGAATGAGGCAGCTCCTGAGGCACAGTTAACCCACTTTTGCTAGAGGATCTCTAATTCCCCTGTAGTTACTGTATTTTCAAAATGTAGAAGCAATTCTTATATTATGAAGGTTAACCAGATCGTGTATGACAAACTGCTTTGAAGACTGAGCATTGAAGAAATGACATACTTTTAAATAGGTCTCAGTATTTAATAAACTATCAGATAGCTGGCTCCTGCTCCCTCTCCCTTGCAAGTTTTGCAATTTGTTTTAATGACAGTCGAATGACCTCCAGAGTTTCTACAATTTTCATCCACGTTTTATTTGTAGACTGCAATGCCTGTTATAAATGACTCTTTGTGTTGTCTCCAGCTCCATGTAGCACTTTTAGTCCTGTGATGATTCAGGAGACAAAACAGCTACTTAAGCCATAAGATCCTTTAGTGTTTGAGATATTTTATCATGTATCCAAATTCCAGCATTATGTCAAATGCAGATTTTCTCTACTTTCATCCCTCATTATCCACCATTCAAAAAGAAAGCCAGTGGTTCCATCAGCTGAATACTTCAGTATATAGATGTGCTCAAAGTGAAATCATGACAAATAAACAGCAAAGAAAAGCATAATTGTACAATTGCAGGCAGAAGAATCAAGCGTGTGCCCACTTACTGTATTTGGACTGGAGGGAACTATTGTTTTGTAAGAATAATTTCCCAGCTATGGGAAAATAAAATCTCTGGCATATCTCTTAATCTGAAAATTCAGGGGAATTTAGAGCTGAATGTGAAATTTTTGGTCAAGACCCAGCTCTGGGGAAAGTAGAAATGTTGATGAAGTAAGTCATGGTAAAATGATGACAGAGAAATCTGCGAGGTAAATGGTGTGTGATAAATCTGTGAGGGCCTGCCAAGAGAGAGATGATTTTTGTTTATGCTGTTAATCTGTTCTGTGTGCATGCTCGTGTCAGTTCTCAAAGAGCTCAGGTGCTGGCTGTCTCATTAGGCTGGCTGGATTTGGAATGTTTTGGAGCAGTTCCCCTCTGCATGGGGACCAGGCGATGCTGCATGCCAGCTCCTCCACATCCCTGAGCTGAGTGCTCCCCTTCAGGGGACAGCAGGGGCACCTCAGGGAACTGCAGCCTGCTGCTGAGCCCCTGGCCTGGTGCCACTGGCGTTTTGGGTGATTTGTAGCTCATTCTTGTCTACTCCCCAGCTCATTCCAAACGGCACAGTTGGGTTCTGACTTTACACTCTTGCACGAGAGCTCCTCTCACACCTCAGGTGTTGGGAGAAGAAAGAGAGAAGAAAGAGAGAAGAAGGAGAGAAGAAAGAGAGAAGAAAGAGAGAAGAAAGAGAGAAGAAGGAGAGAAGAAGGAGAGAAGAAAGATAGAAGAAGGAGAGAAGAAAGAGAGAAGAAGGAGAGAAGAAAGAGAGAAGAAAGAGAGAAGGAGAGGAGAAGGAGAGAAGAAAGAGAGAATTTGGCCCAGGTTATTTAATGTGCCAGAGCCCCATGCAACAGGGAGGCAGGACATTATGTGACCAGAGCCTTGCTGGTGGCCACAGGGCTATCAGGATATGTTTCTCTTCCCAATGCAGATATCCAGATATATTTTTGTCACTGTGATGCAACACACAGAGCAGGTGTTCAAGTAGAGAAGAAGAAAAGAACTCTCCAGTTTATTGCTGCCCTCGTATCTCTCAGTTTCTGGGCAGTGCCCAGAGGTTGGACAGAGAAGTTCCCACCTCTCCATCTCCACTGCTCACTTGAGAAGTCCATCAGGTGATATCTTTGCACAAAGGAATGCAAACATGATCCTTGTTTATCTTACAATTCATGAGAATGACTCCATTCTACTAAAACAAATCAGAAGGCTGATTTTTCAGGGACAACATATTTTAGTGGGAATTCCTCACAGTTGCTGCAGAAACTTATAGGGCTACAGTAGTACTTAAAAGATCAGGGTTGTTTAAACCTCTGGAACAGAATTTGGTCTGTACTAAGTAAATTGTATTGAATTTAGAATCTGTTGTTGACTTCCAGTGAAATCAACAAATATGAATGAGAAACAATTAAATACATTGCTTGCTAACTGCACAGAAGATGTAGTGTTCTATTACATCTCATTCTGTTATTTTTGTCCTTTAGTTAGTAAATATAATAAACATGCCCAACCTAAATACATTACTGCAGGATGCTAATATACTGAGGATATTGAATATAATAGTTGTCCTGGAGAAATCGTCCAACAGAACAAATAAGAAAACACACAAATAATTTTATATGATTTGATGTGAGTATTTTGTCTTAAATTTCTAAGGACAACAATTATCACTCTAATTATTTTCTCAGAAGTCCTAAATAACAAGATAGAGGAACAAAGGATAACACCAGAGTCACAGACCAGTAATGGACCATCTATAGTGAATTTTTTCTCTAGTTTATTTTAAAAGTTGAAACAGTTTTAAACAGTTGTTTGTGCAGCAAATGCATTCCTAAGAGAGTCTTTCCTAAGAGAAGTAAAAATAGTAATGAGTAACCTATTTGTGCTTTATAAAGGTATATATTCCTGAACACAGTTTATCTGATCTTGGTCAAGCTTTGTTTATCTGCCAGAGACTTATTTTCTGAGAAATAAATTATTTATTTCAAAGCAAGCCAGCTACATTTTTCAGTAAAACAAACAAAATTCCCAAATTCAGAGTTTTCAACCACACAAGAATGTTGAACCAATCACTCAGTATTATTTTGTGTTCTTTTGTAAAGGTTTCAACACTGCAATTTAAATCAGCAGGCTACCTGTTCAACATGATTTTCAGAGAGATTCCAGCTGAGCCCAGATCTGTAAAAGTATATACTTTAAAGGTTCTCATTTTTGTAGTGCAAGTGCTCAAGGATTGAATGAAAGAGCGAAATCAAGGTGCCTGTGAAGACCTATTTTTAGTTTTGCATTTTCCACAGTCAGGTTGGTTACAAATAGGATGTGTGAACTCTGGAGTAGGGCCAAACCCATGTATTTCTTGAAATAGCACATGGTTAAATAGATACTGATATTTTTATTTATGCATGAACAATGCTCCATGGATTTCTTCAATAAATAAAATCCCCAGGAAATTGATGCTTTGAGCCTTCAGAGTCTTCACACATCCTTACAAGACCGGTGCAAGAAATCCACTCACTCTTTCTGTCATTTTTGTGTTATCAATCATGTAATTCATATCAAAGGAGTTGAATCAGAGCCTCTTATAAATATACATAGAGCAGATCGCTCTGAAACCAGCTGCCTTGAAATACAAAGTTATTCTTTGCAGGGAACAGCTCTAGTCTTGTCTGTGTTGAAGATATTCCCATATAAATAGTATTTCCTGAGTTTTCCAGTGGTTTTCCTTAAACTTGACAGGCTCAGTTGGTTTTGGGGTTTTAGACTGTCATTGTGTCCCATTTCCAAAATGTGACTGGAAGAGGCCTGTTCCTTAAACTCCATGTGACTGCTGGATTTTTATGTTCCAAACACCCACCATCCCAACTGCACAGATCTAAAATATGATCTATAGCTTCCTGCAAATTTCCATAGGAGTTCACAAATATTAGTCACTGTGAGGAACAATGCTCATTTTAATACCAACCACCATTATGTGCCAAATAACTTCGTGTCTCCTCACCTGAGCACTTGTATTGGCAAAAACTATTTGTGTCAGGCAGAATTGCAGAGCAGTTGAGATGAGTTCTTGTCTGGTCTCGTATCACTTTAAGTTTACTGCTTGAAGGCTGTGCATCAAAGCATTTTGTGCATCATTAGCTTGTTCCTTGCCAGATGACGTGGTACCCACACAAATATTACCATCTGGTAACTTCTGCTTAAAGCAGCTGTTGTCAGAATATTCCAGAGTTTTAATCAGTCTCTAGATTTTTAAATGCCCAAGTCAAGATATTTTAGCTCTCACTGCAGACAGAAATGTCTCTTGGATGGCAGGGCTGCTCTACAGAGCGCTGGTCTCCATGCACAACAGGGCCACATTCCAGATAGGAGTCCTTAGATGACAACTCCCTTGCTCTAGGATAACTTGCTGGAACATCTTCCAGGTCATACTGAAAGAACTGAGGAGCACTCATTACCACACAAATATTGCCATCTGGTAACTCCTGCTTAAAGCAGCTGTTGTCAGAATATTCCAGAGTTTTAATCAGTCTCTAGATTTCTGAATGCCCAAGTCAAGATATTTTAGCTCTCACTGCAGACAGAAATGTCTCTTGGATGGCAGGGCTGCTCTACAGAGTGCTGGTCTCCATGCACAACAGGGCCACATTCCAGATAGGAGTCCTTAGATGACAACTCCCTTGCTCTAGGATAGCTTGCTGGAACATCTTCCAGGTCATACTGAAAGAACTGAGGAGTACAGAGTGCACGAGAACAAGAGCTGTCCACTAAACTGTGATGGTCTAAACATGTCTTTGGCTCTTGGGTTTTAAGGTAGGATACAACAGAAAGTGTGCTGTTTATTTTGGTGTGATGCTCCTTAATGACTGCACGTTGATAAAAACAGCTACTTTTAGATTTTTGGGATATTTGGGTCAGATAAAAATAAAGCACTGAAACAGCCTGGGCTAAAAAGGAAAGGGATCTTGTATACAGCTTGGAAAACGGGAAAATCCTAAAGAACACATACTCAGTGTGGGTTTTTTTTCACAGGGATTTATCTATAATGTCATAAGGACACAGTAGTGGGAAGATATTGATCAAAAAACTGGCAAAAAGAAGGCTTGCATTGCTGACATATAACAGTTGTGAAAACTTATCCCCATTTCCTTGAGTCACCATAAAGTTTACATTTTAGGACACAGGAATTACTCATAGACATTTCTGTATAATGTAGTAGCAAGGAATAGTATTGATTTAGCTACAGACACTGGGTGCAATTATTTCTTTACCAACACAAACATGGATTTTTGTCCAGTGAATTTTGTTTTCCAGTCAGTGGACTTTTGTCATTGATGCAGCATGCAAATAGCATGACCCATGGTTGTAACTATAGAAAACAACTATGTGTTGCTGAAAATTATGATTCTTTCTAGGAATTTTTGGAGGAGAGAAAACTGGGAGAATTACCACTGTAACAGTTGTTAAAATATAGCCCACTGCAGAATTTTATTGTGATGGAATTTCTATGAAACAGCAGAATATAGGTAAAAAGTCAGTGGGTACTTTCTTTAAAAGTTTAACACAAAAGAGTTCAAATATAAATTCTCCATCATCTGATCCTACTAATTACCAAGACAAACAAACAAACAAACAAAACCCTGACCCATAATTCTGTAATATTTTATTTCCTTGAACCTTAAAAATCTGTGTGCTGCTTTTTTTTCACACCCTCTTATACAGGTCAAATTTTTTTGTTCATTTTTGCCACACACCCCTTAATAAAACACCAGCTGCAAAGACTGGGCTCCTCTCTAGAAAGTGCAGCTGCTCTTTGGAATTGTTTTCCAGTGCAGACACTGGTGCATACAGATATTACAGAGACAGAAGTGTTTTACTGTGGTTCTCGTGCTCTGCAGATTCTCAAAGCTCTCCTTTCCTGCTGAATCCTTATTAATTTTTTTCCACATCTGTGGCCCCTGAAGTTGTGTGGGATTGATGTCTGTCTGTCCCATGCAGTCTGGGCAAAGCTGGAGGATTTATCTCAGCAAGGCCACGGGGTCGGGGGTTGGTGCCCTCTGCCCAGGGCACTGCAGGTTTTGTGCTATTTGTGTTCTGCCAGAGTGGCTGGATACCCTTTCCTCTGACACTGCCAGTTCTCTGGTGATTAAAGGACTGGATCTCCCAGTTTTTCAGTTATTGTCACTGGTTTGCTTCATGCCAGAACACAAGCCACATTTGTTCTGTGTTAAATGACTGCGCAGAAATAGCACAGATTAATTGGATGAATATGCTGAAACAGAGTATATATGAGGACATATACTTTCTGCATTCCACTCACACATGTTTAATGCATAATCTTTATTTTGTATGCATATCAGTCCAGGCAAGAGAGTGGGTTTCTGCAAAGCACTTTGTTTTTCCTTTTCTCTGAAGGCAGAGACACGCTTGAGGCACCCACACTCTTTTATGCATATTTACTGCTGTTCATCAATCAGAGGGCCACAGTCAGATCATCAAGGCACCAGCAACCTTTGTCATGTGTGGTTGCTGCTGTGTTTTTTCCCCTTTCTAGCATATAACTGTTCAGTTCCTACTTTATCACAGATTTAATAAGATATTTTTCTCAACCATTCAAGTGCTCTAGTTAAAGTACAATTATAGCAATTATATTAAGGAAAGTTATGAGCTGAAAAAATGCACAAAGACTTATTTTGAGATGAGGTAATATTAGCAACAAAAATGACATGAAGGTTGGAATTTGACCAAGATAGAGCAGATTAAGGAAGACTAGTTTTTGTACCATGATATTTTTTGAAAATCATAGAAGTGTTGAAAGAACTGGGAATATCACAACAATGCTGATTTAGAACAGACAAAGGAATTAGAAAAGAACTTGACTAGATCAAGAGTGATTCCATTCAAGCAAATCTAATTCTGCCAATAGAAAACCAAATGAAACAGAAGGAGAACTGACTTAGAGAATCCTTTGAAAGCATCATGCACAAGTCAACTCTAACATATTCTAATTTCTCTCTTGGAAAAAATCGAAACAAAGATGACTCCTCTTTGTTTACTTTTAGTGCCCTGAACAACACAGGAAAGTGTGTGGATGACAAATGTCATTCCAGGATAAATGACATATATGCATGCATTCTACTGATACAGAAATCACGGCACTTTGTAGGGCATTCTGCTGCCTCCTACTCCTCCAGTTTGACAGATTAAGCTTCAGAATAAATAGTCAACAGGAAAAGGGAGCCTGCAAAGCCATGGCATTTCAGCAGTACTTGGCTTCCCCTAACAAAACTCTCCATAGGCAGAACACAAACAAGCTGTATGTCTGGAGAACCATCTGATAGGATTGAATTTCTGCTTGGTGCACCAGCACTGGTCTGCCCTGTGCACTAGGAACAGACCAGGACAGCAGCCTGGTTTTATCAAGTCTCCTTGTGAAACTCCCATATTTCTATGAGTTTTAGAGAGTGTAGGGATATATGACTTTCTGAATCATTTTTGACTATTGACTGATCAGGTCAGATATCCTACAACGGCCATCACCTAATACTTCACACTTGCAAATAGCAACTACTCAGATGTTGCCGGTTTAAAGACAGAAAGTAACTCCTGTCTGCTCCTGTAACAGCTTCAAGAATTTAAACTAATTAGCCATATTCCTTAAACAACAGCTAACATTGTTTTAAAGCCAGCTCCACATACTCCTGTTATCACAACAAAACAATGCTACAGAAGAATCTCTTTTTGTAAAGCAAAGAGGCATCTATTGTCTTTGAAGTGCAAGTTAGAAAAATGAAAGTCCTCTTCTCCCCCTCTCTTATATAAGCATGATAATAAGATCTTAACAGAGTGTATCTCAAATATGAGAGAAGGAGAAACTGCAGCTTGCTCTGCAACACTACTGATGGAACTATTTCTGGTACTAAATTTTGTTCAGTTGTAAATCTGTGCTGGCTTGAGCCCTCAGCCACTAGCTATGGATTTAATCAATGTTTGGAGCTGGATGAATAATTCAGTATGATCTATTCTCTTTCAGCTTGTGAAATCCATCTTCAGGTTTCATCTCTCTCATGTATTTTTCCAGATATTACCTGAATCCTTTGAAAGCTGTTCTTGTATCCCTTTAGGATAATGGTTCAAACAACACGAGCAGTCTCTCAAGTACTGCAAGGAGTTCTGCTTAAAACAGCAACGAATAAAAAGTGTTGTGCAAGAGCAAACCTGCAAAACTCAGCCCTGATGTTTTAGTCCCTGAGTTAAATGGGTGCATAGGTGATATTCTAACAGGAGTGAAGTGAATGGCACAGTTCCCATGGACTTGTAAAAGAGACTGGTTTCAGATTAGGTCCCAGTTCCTGCATGTGAGAATGTGAAATTCAGAGCTGTGAAGGCAGTTTTGAAATGTGTTTTCCACGTTCAGCCCTATGAAATATCTCTGGTTGATTTAAAGAATGAGAATACAAAGATAACTGCAATTGTTGAATTGGGAATATTTGTATGAATGCTTATTGAAGCTCTTTGATATAGATTTTATGCAGAAAAATTCAGGTTGGCATGATTGAAATATACACTCTTATACTAAAGAGGTCAGATTAAATTTTCTATTTTGAATGACCTGGTGTAAAATAATTACAGATGATTCATTCCCCTTCCAAAAGCATGGCCTGACTTCATAGATGCAATATAAACTTGGTGGAAAATGCTGAGATTCAGGTGTGGGGATGGTCAAATGCAAGTTTAGAA
The DNA here is from genome assembly GCA_032173965.1 of Sitta carolinensis. Taxonomy (NCBI): domain Eukaryota; kingdom Metazoa; phylum Chordata; class Aves; order Passeriformes; family Sittidae; genus Sitta; species Sitta carolinensis. The sequence continues at coordinate 2,036,413 of JAVUNC010000019.1, forward strand.
TGTCTTTGCTGGAGAAGCTGTCCTAGAGCAGTCCTGGACTACATGACCATCCTGCATCTGACTGCCCTTGTATTTTGGGCTTTCTTCTGGTTCTGCTAGACTTCCACTGCATCATGTGTTGGACTTAGTGGACTCCATGTCTTTCATTCCCCATTAGTAGAAGCCAAGGTACAGCACAGCTTATTTCTGACAGCTAAGTAATGTTCCCTTCCTCTTTTTCTTGTTTCTTTTCCACCCAGAACCCACTCTTTTCAATGAACACTTTTAGCTACTGACATCAAGAAAACAGAATTGTACATTTTTAAACCAATCAAGGTGTGACAGTTAATGGTTTTATGTTGAAATAGGCATAATGTGATGATATCATGGGCAGCAGATTGATGTTCTTAATTATTCATTTTGATGCTTTTAAGTGCTTGGATTTTTAATGTGATGTAATTGGTATCATTTTATCACACTGTTACATTTAGCACCTTCAGCTGGATATAGTGGTATCTGTGATGATTTGCTTTTTTTTTTTTTTTTTTTCTTCTGGTAACTGGCAACATTTGGATGAAATGCAGAAACAACATGTAAAATGACAGCTTGGTGAGAAGAAAGGTCAGAGAGATACAATTCCCACATCACAGGGGAAGATATAGGCTAAACAAGGTTGTCAAACAGTTTTTCTCTTGCTACTTGTGTGGTGACAGAGCTGCTGCAAAGATTTCCAACAATGTGGGAAGGAAAATTTAGTTTTGTTGCAAAAGCTAATGGTTGAGGCTAAGGCTGGAATTGGGTTAACTGCTCCTTGCCGTGATTATAAGTGGTGGCAAGGAAATTGAGTCTGGTTACTTCCATTGCCCTGTTGATTTATTCCTCAGCTTTCTCTGGGACAGTGGAAACCACCCTAGTTTATAAAGGATTTGGGAGGAACAAAAGGTGTGAAAACTTCTGAAGTTTTCCTGTCTTCAACTTGCTTTTCCAAGTTGCTGCAGTCCACACAGTAGAGATGGAGACCTCTCCTGCATTCATCCTTGCCTCTATTTTTTTTTTTCCCCGTCTAGTATTGAAATTTATTTGTCACAGGAGTGGAAGAACCTCTGTATCCACATAAGACTTTTGCTTGACTGTGGAACTAAGGCCACAGGAGGATGTAGGAACAGGATCCATTTTTGGTGTGACTCTTCCCTCACCTGGTGAATTGGTGAAGAGTGAATTTCCTTTTTCAAGCACACACACCAGTTAGCAACATCTCCCTGTACTGCTGCAGGAGGAAATGCATGCCCTCAACTATCTATTTTTAGAACCCAAATATCCATAAATCCATGGAAGAACAATACAGTTCACAGCAATTCTGAAGTCTCTTGTCCTTTGGAGTAGTTTGGGTACAGATTTAAACTGATCCACTTTTTAGCAGTGATTCTCTATGTTTTGCATAGAAATGTCTGGAAATATTTCATGTTTACTCCTTTTGCCTTCTGGGTAAAAGATTATATTATGTTTCAGATCATGACCTGAAAATATCTAATGCCCTTTGTTTCAGTGCAGTGGAGAACATTTTGATTTTCATGGATGCTAGTTTAGATTTAGCTGCTCAGTTCTTACTCATCTTTCAGACCATTAAATTTGACATATGTACGCCATGGGAAATAGAAATAATTTTGTTCCTCATGGTTATGAAATCATTACAAAAGATGAGGTACATCTGTAATGGATGTCCATTAATATAATTATTGTATTTAATAATAGGCAACCTGCAGGCTTGGATTTTCTTAACTCTGTTACTGAGATAATTACTAATACTGACCTTTTCAAAGGACCATGGAGCTTTTGCCTTCCTTCAGATGAAGGCAAATGAAGATGCTCACAGCATCCCCACCATCTGGAATACACTGCCCAGCAGCACTGAAACAGAAATATTAGACAGGCTCTTGGTTCAACCCATTAATGTGTTCATGTTTCTTGGGTAAGGTTTTTCACCTCTCTACTACAGAAATTTAGATTTGAGACTTAGAGCAGAAATTCTGAGTGGGTGGTGGTGGATGTGAACAACTTAGGAAGCCAGTCTTGCTCCTGAGATGCTACTTGGATGGCAGTCAGACTAATCAGAAAGGCTCATTACAGTTTCCTAATGTCACATTGCCATCATCCAGCACAACAGCTTAACTGACTGCAAACAGCATGTGCAAAATGTTTCAGTGTCTGGCATCACCTATTTTATTTATCAGTATTTCCATGTTATCTTAGGGGGTATTGTTTTTCTAACATGAAGCTCTGTTTTTCTGAGACAGAGCAGCCATCCATCTGCCTCAGATACACAAAAGCACCCATCTTTTCTAGAACTGAAATGTCCTCTTGTATAATTGAAACGAAGCTGTAGTCAGTTTCTAAAAAGTGACAGTAAATAACTCCATTTTCATGCTCGAGGTAGGGATTTATGCTGTCTCTTTCTAGTGATACAGTCTCACAGCCTTCAAATTAATCCTGGCTCCACAGCTCTGTTGGGCATGGCAAGTTACTGCAGATCAAGCTGCAGACAGCATCCATCTGATTCTGCTCATCCAGGAGGAGCAGAACCCAGCTTTCAAAACCCATCCTTGGCTGGGCTCAAATTGGAAGTTCACAAGAATGTATGAAGAGATCATCTGCTTAAGGAAAGGCTGTTTCTCTCTTCTTTGGAGAAGGATGATCTTACAAGGAAAAATGAATGCAGTAAATAGAGGAGAGCGGTGCCAGATTAAAGCAGGATAGAATTGGATTGTTGGTTACTCAAATTTCTCTTTTTGTGCTCCTTTCTCTCCTCCAAATTGGCAGCCTTTTCACGAGCACTCATTCCTTCCCCTAACTGTTGGCTAAGAGGCCATTTCTAAGGCTGCTGCAATATCATTAAAGATGAGAGTGCTTTTCTTAGAAACACGAGTTGTCATACTCCTATCCTTTCCCCTAAAAGCCAAATACACTCTCATGCCACACTGTTCCATGTAAAATGGCTGAAATAGATCATTTTTCCTTCCCAGCCTTTAATGGCCACAGCATAAATATTAATTTAACAGCGACCTGGTGACTGCCATTAACTTTCCTCACAGTTACCTAGATTTTTCCATGGAGACATGGGGTGTCTTATTCTTGGGGGGAACTCCAGCTTAGCAAGGTGAGTAGGATGATGTTAATTGTACAGTCTTCCTTATTTCATTAGACTTAACCTTTCTGAGTCATCTGTTGTTTCCTTTTCCCCTTGTGAAGTAATGAGTCTGTACTTTCCTTTGTTTTTCATTAAATTTTGAAGTATTAATTGAACCTCCCCTTGGTTTTTTGGGGTTTTTTCTTATCAATCATTGCTTTTAAAACTCATTTTGTTTCTTAGTCTTTCAGATTCTGTTATTGTATTCTAGGGCTCTTCCCTCATATTCATTCTCTTGTGCTATTTTCCATATCCACCCTTATACCCATGTCTTTCTTATACTTTTTTAATGATTTATATTCTTAAATATTAGTAAATATTTAAATTAGGAAAGAGAAATTTTATTAAGATTTGGTACAAAATATTCATTTCTTCTGCACCTTTCATGACAAGTACGTAACTCTGGATACTCTACATAAAAAAATAATCACATAGTACTTGTACTCATTTGGATCTTTTGAATTATTGTCACACTGAGTGAAAAGAATTTCCTTGTCAGTTTCGGGTTATCACCTTTTATTCTCACTGTAGCTGTGGTTTTGTGTCAGTATAATACATAGTTATTAATGTACTATAAAATGTTCCTATTGTTTAATAACACTTCTTGTGCAAACAGGTGCATATAGATGTCTATGCCTTTAGATGACTTTGCATCTAAAATTCACAATTTGGTTCCTGTGGATCTGTTTCTTATTTCTAAGATGAAAACAAAATCATCATCACAAATACTTTAATTATACCTGAAATCAATGGTGATGATGCTACAGTTCTACCTGTGGTGCACAGGTTCAAACCCTTATCCTCCATCCCCTCAGTAGATCAGAATTTTGCAGGCATTGCGTGACTTTTCTGTAATTGCAGTGTAATCGAGGGACTGAAGAATTATGCAGGAGTGGTTTTACCCCTAATTCTTCAAGTTCTAACCCAGTTAAGGCACCTTATTTTGCCCAAGGATTTGTATTTCTACAGTAGAATGAAGTCAATGTTGCCTCAGTAAAATGAGATTGAATAGAGAAGCATTAGGGAACCTCTATATAGAGGATTGGTTATTAAGCATCCATATATAACCATATATATAATAATAACCATATATATTGGTTATTAAGCACCCTGTCCTTTCAGAGAAGACAACATTGTATTTAGAAAAATAGTTTACATTTCTAACTCTTAAGAGTCGTATGTGGGAATTTTCCAAAATTCCCTTTGTCATGGATTTCTGAAGAATTAAATTAATCTGATAAGATTTGACATGAAAAATATTCGCTTTGGATATTTTACTCAGGACATTATAATGTCACTCTTTCAGTGGTGCAGTTTATCCTTATAAAGAATATATCTGGTATGAATATATAAAATAATACACTTTTAGGAAAGTTGTTTCTTTAAGGGGCAATATAGCTGATGTCTTTATTTAAACAAGGAAAGCATTTGTGATTTCAACGAAGACAGTCACAGATTCAGCAAAAGGAGTGCACTCCTGGTTTATTTACCCGGCTCATTTGCTTGCTGAGATGCTAAACCTGCCCGTCTCAGGGTTAGCAGGTTTCCAGCCTACCTGCGGGACAATATTCAGGCGTCGTGGCTGAGGTGAGAATAATAGCTGGGAGGGAAGAGGCAGCGAACAAGAGCTGCCTGAAAGCTGCAGCGAGTGAGTCACACTTTGGGTAAACCCATCCCCTGCAATTCCTGAACCTCGCCTGGCTCTGGGCGAGGGGCAAAACCCTGAACTCCGAGGGCAGGACAGACAGGGAGACGATGTTTAGGAAGACGGTGAGGTTTTTATGTGTTTTTATCCTCTCAGCAAGGGCTGGCTCTGCTCGTGGGATGAAACTTGGAGGGAGTGACTTTGCTGTCTGAACCTGGGCTCTGTTTGGAATTTTCTGACATCAGCACTTGCTCCAGATGATGCAGTGAGTGCGTGTCTTTAGCCTGGGATTTTTAGTGACTGGCTGGTGTTAATTGTCTTGGATATTCAAGGGTTTCCCTGTCTTTTTTGGGAGCTTTCCATGCCTTAGGTGTGCAGAAAGCCTCTGAACTTTGCTGAACTTTGCCAGCAGTAAAATCTTTTATTATGTTCTTCAGACAGGGGCAATTTGAGTAATTTTTTTTTTTTTTTTTATTTGCTACAATACGTCAACAGGTTTATACCTCGTGGTAGAAGGCAGAAACTTTGAATGCTTTCTGCTTTCTATTAGCTGATGGAGCACAGTAAAAATTTCTTTGGTACATTAGGGGAAATGGTTCTGGGGTCAATTCCAAGGGGTATTTTGCTGCTGTGCTCCAAATCCTGGATTGCTGGGTGTGTGCATTGTGTGGCTGTGGCACACCAGTCAAAACTGACTGCACTTTCATGTGCTAGAATTCCACCAAAAGAGACTTGGAATTCATTCCTGGGGCTTTTGATGGAAAAAGAGAGACAGGCAAAGCAATTTCGAGGGGCTAAGAATATTCTTAACTCTACTGAAAAGCATAATTCGGACTTTTGAGGGAATATACTCACAGCTGCAAATTGCAAATCAGCACAGGAAATAATATAGATAAATGAACAAAAATACAGAATAAAGAAAAAAAAAAGCCCAAACCTTTTTAAAAAGCAGTTTAAGTTATGCAGCTATTTTTTGGGCTTTTTCTAAACCTAATTTTCTTGATCTGAGGTGAAAATCTTCTGGACCATCCAAGTGTATTCTACAGCAGAGACTAAAGAGATCCTGAAAAACTGTTTTTGGTGGCAGGGCTGGAAAGAAAAGAATAGGGAAAAGAAAGGCAGGGAACAGACAATAAGGACAAGATTGAAATTAGCAGAGGATATATTACTAGGTGTAATATTTTTTTCGGTTTCTAGAAAATGAAAATTACTAAAATTGAAGATCATGAAGAGACTTGATATCAGAGTTATGGCTGCATAATCTGAGACTGCAAATGAGATTTGCATTATTTAATCAAAGAAAAGGAAATTTCATCTGCCCTAATTCTGAGTGGAAAACCCAGCAGAAATCCCATTCCCTTAGGAATTCCAGGAAAACTTGTCAATTAATCTATTATTCACAGAACAAGAGACTTTAACTTTTCTCCTACTCTGGATTTACACACTAAGATTTCCATTAACTGTCTCACATGAAGTGAACTCAATTCATACTTTCCTAATTATTGTCAGCACCCAAGTGCAGGCACACAGGATTTAGGGGGAGTGGCAGCAGTTGCTCACAGAAATGAGTTACACAATTTAACAGAAACGAGACCAGGCAATTTGTGTGCTTCTGTAATAACCAAATGATCAAAAAATGGCCTCAGTAAAGAGAATCGATCATCTGAAAGCGTTTTCATAAACACGCACATCAGAGCAAATGATCTCGCCTGTAGAAAAATAAAAGCCAAGCAATCAAAACAGAATTAGAGCAGAAACACAAGCTCTGTGGAAAATCTCTCATGATTATTTCTGCTTTCAGTCTTGCTTTGACCACCTTTGGTGACTCTTGCAGTTCTAAGAACATCATATTTGGTTTTTGCCCCGAATTCCTGGGGCTTGGTGTTGTGTGGTCATTGATTTTGGTTGGCCCTTAGGTGGTTGGCATGTACAGGTTTATTTTCACAGAGAGACACAAGGATGGATCAAAAGATCTGAATAATTTCAAATTAAATGGAGCAGAGGAGCTGTGTCTACCAGAACAGCTGAGTTTCTTGCAGCTTAGCTGGGACTGTAAATGTGCAAAAATAGAAAACATTCTCTAATTTGAAGAACTTCTTATACAAGTGATTGGTAACAATACACAGATAACTCTTGCTGCAAGGCAGATTTTCCTTTAATTTGCATGTCCATCTCCACCATAGCTATCTGGCTCTTGATAGAAATAAAGTTTCAAACTCAATAAAAAATACTATTGTGTTCCTATTTTGTTTGGTCTTTGCCAAGTGCAACTCATGATTCCAACTTTTAGCTGCGAGAAAAAGAGTAACAATAAAAAAAAACAAAACAAAAAAAACCAAAACCCTGATGTTCTATAAGGTTTGCCTGACTTAGGGCTTTAAGCAAAATACTTGGGCTCCTGGTGGAAAATTGTGAAATCTAGGTGTGTGAAACTTTTGAAGTGTCTGTCACAGGGACTCACATATGGAGAAGTCCCATGAAAATCTGAAGAAATTGTATCATGTGCCTGTACATGAACACTAGGTTTTCATTCTCTCACTCGTGGTTCTGTTTCTGGAGTCTGGGTCCAGATTAACAACCTGGGAAATTCATGAGAAAAATGAGCAGGAATGGGAATGAGTTCTCTGTGACACAGCCTGCAGAAACAGGTGCTGGCTTTTCCTGATTGTATTAATTTTGAGTTCATCTCTTGGCCAAAAAAAGACTTGGATATTAAATAGTGGCTTGAAAATGAAGCATGCATTATTGTTTGACTACATTTTGAAATCCCAGAGGTCAAGCTAGACTTTCTTTTGCTGATGAACATATTCCTTTGTTTGCACATGCATATATTTACAAATAGACTATACAGAATATTTAAGAGAGAGAGATGGTTCCATTCATTCCCTTGATCCCTCATGATACCTTCAGGTATTTAATAGGATGTGTCAGAAATTTAAGAATAAGTTTATATGACTGCCACATTACCACGTTACTTAAAATGCTATTCTTTGTCTACTTTGTTATGTGACCACAGAGGCAATTATATTTTCACAAATATTGTGCCTAACAGACCAGATTTTCAGGGTAAGATTGCTCTGTGATGTGATTTTTCTAGAATATGGAATAATTGCAACACATTATTTTCTTTTAAGGAATTCAATGAAAATATAAGCAATATGCCTCAAATTAATGACATCTGAACTTGGCAAGCCTGTGGACAACTGAAGGTAAGCACCTAAATGAATCATTATCCTTTTTAAAAATATGTATCTGATGAATTCATAACATTTCAGCACATAGGGAGAGATGGGGAAGACAATTAAATTTAAAAAAATCTTACATAAACCCCCTGAATTCTAAAGATTATGCAAATCCCTCCTTCCAACCACTGACTGCTCATCAGTGTCCTGATCAATAACTATTGATACAGTTGAGAAAAGTTGCTTAACAGCCTCTTTTGTGACTGCTCCTTTGGAAACTCATAAACAACAAAAGGAATTGTGGCAATGCACATCTTCCTTCTTTAAACAAGGGAAGGAATTCTCTTCTTGGAGGCACACCTGACATCCTGGGGGCCTCTCAGCAGCAATTAGGCTGCATGCTGCATCTGGCTCGTGTGAATGATGCTTGAGAAAGGAAGAATTAATGGGAATGCTAGTTTTCATTTACTAATTTAAAGGAGGCATGCTCTTTTAAGCCTTCTGGAACATTCCAACTACAATTGTTCAATCTTTTAAGAGACTCATGTAACTTTGGTTCAGGTTTGTAAGCACTTCCTTACCTGTTCTGTCAGCTGCCCTTTGTAAAGTACTATGAAAATTTACAACATTGTATAAATAACACATGGCATAATTAGTAACTTGACAGTTTACCTTTATTTATTTAGTATTTTGGACAGGAAAGACAGAGGGAAAAAATAAGTGTGCCTCGGGAGAGAATATGAGATGACTTGTTTAGAAGACTTCTTAAAGACAGCAATAAAGAAAATGCTTTATCTTAGAACAAAAGCATGGTGACTTCTGAATATTACATCACCAAATGAGGAACCCACAAGCAAGACATAATTTTTACTGTAAGTACTGCTACTGAAGACAAATAATTTCTTTAGTTAAGCTTTACAGGTTTTAATCAGTCTCTATTACTTGAGCTGGTGAACTAGAATGCAGGATTAGATTATTGATTAAGAATTACATTGTAGAAAATGCCTGAATGACACATATATATCCAGTCTAAATAGGGTGCTTTATTTTAGTCAGTGGCTTTCTTTTCAAGTGTCAATCTTGTAGGAAGGTCTGTTTTGACACAACTATTGTGTAAATATTGAAGATTTGCTGTGTTTTCATGGCATTTAGGAAAATTAGACCAGATATCCAGTATGTTATTACTGAGAATGCTCATTTGGGATGCTGGACTTTGCCCTGATCACAAATTTCACTTACAAACTGTGCATATTTGTTTATATATGGCAATGTGATGATTAATTTGGAGCTTGGCAATTAAGAAACTGATGAATAGAGTGATCTTTATCCAAAAAATGACACTTAAACCAATGCTTTTACTTAAACACCTTAATGTGAACAGTTACCATCACAGTTAGATATTGACTTGTGTTTTTATTTGGGAATTATCAGCAGGTATGTAAGTTTGGACTGCAAAATTTTCTCAGGCCCTGAGAAAATCTCAGTCAAAATCTTAGAAAGAAAAAAATAATGCTTCAGTGCTTAGACCACATGAAACAGGAAAACCTGTTTGCAGATTTCTATCAGACAAGGGACAGGAACTTGTACTGTAAGTTTCTGAATTAGACATGAATCTTTGGAACTACTAGTAGAAGGAGCTGTGTTCAGAATATTTCCCTCTGTTTTTTAAGGGGTTTTTTTTGCCTTTTTCCTCCCAAAAAAAAATTCAGAAAATGTTTGCTTCCTTCCAGTGTTGTGTATGTGGTTTTTGTTTGTAAGCAGGAATTTTCTCCTCCTCCTTGCTTGTCTGCAGTCCTCACGGAGCACAAGGATTAACACAATCTTTCATGATAAATAATCTTGGATTGGGCATAAACAATTTGCTACCTTCACAGCTGAACCTTTAGTGCCATGCAGCAGAACTCTGTTCTCTGATGCAGACCTACTGACCACAGAGTTTTGTGTCTCCTTTGAATCAGTCTGCTCTTCAATATTTCTGAGAGTCAACTAGAATTTGCCTTTCTTTTAGGTGTTAAGTCATGCTGAAGTGATGCCTTCCAAAATACTTAACCCTCTTAACTGAAGTTCACCTCTTTTTGAAATAATAGCATCCTAACCTTGGGCTACTTTTACTGCTTTAAGGCACGAACCACAGAGGTGGATGTTCAGTCTGGAGTTACTGTTAAAAAATCCCAGTCTGCTGGTGATTTCTCCTTGGTTTGCTTCCTTTCCTGCTCTGTTATCTCTGAGGTATCAGTGATTACATACTTCTCTCTCCATTTAGTGGAACACTGCTTCCTCAAGCAATGTCAGAGGCCTGCCAATCATGAGTATTAAAACTGAGGAATGAGCAGTTTTACTCCAGGAAGCTGAAGCACTCAATCACTCATTTTAAAATACTGACAACAAACACCATCACCAGGTTGTTTCCTATCAGGATTTTTTTATCCCATGATCAGTTTTTGTCCCATGATTCTAAAAAGCGTGGAAAACAGCTGAGGTAAGTTATACTGAGGTGCCAAGATTGCTGCAGCATCCAAGGGAAGCTGTTCCATTGCTCGAGGCACCACTATAAAATCATGGCAAATGAAGAATACACTTGCAAAGTCTAAAGGAAGCCTCAGGCAGGTTCCATGTAATTACATAGCTGGAATTCAAGTGAGGCCCCAGGACCACCTGGCAAGGAAAGTGTTGCTCACTGTTAGTAGGGTGCCAGGCAGGAATTGTATTTAGAATATTTACTACATAGAGTAACCTACAGCGCAGCCATAATTTAGAATGATAGAGTACTGAAGAGAAAAACATACTGTATGGGTAATTTCCAACATAGTAATGAAGCATAATGGAATAGAGCCATCATGCTGTATTATGCAATCTGCATTTTATAGAATGTGTGAATATAAATTCAGTTGTTTGCTGCCTATTGGGAGAAATTGCACCAACTTAATGTTCAAAACCAAAAAGTACTTTTCAAAAGTAAAGGGAAGGAAGCAGCAACTTTGTGTTCTCTGGAATGGAAGTGTCATTTGGGAGCTTGGGTTAGTAGGACAGAGGCCTTTTCTGCACCTTCTCTGTGCCACTAAATCTGGAGGGTACATTGTAATGCATCTCAAAAGAAAATTGGGAGGAACGTGGGGCAAATACCATAAACCCCTTTACATACATAACCCAAAACACAACGCAGAAAAGCCAGCAAGATTAGATGGGAGTTGAAGGTTGTGTGTAATGAACATTTAATATGTGCAGGGTTATGGCATCCTTAGGTTTATGGGTGCTATTTCAGTATTTGCATGACAGTTGTTTCCAGAAAATAAATAATCTAAAATGAGAAATGTGAACTAAGAATAGAAATAAGGAAAACCCATCAACAGTCTAAAAGCACAAACTGGAACTCAACATCTTTCTCTCAGCTGGAGAAGCTGAGGTGAAAGTTTCTTAGGAGAACAGAAGTAAAAAATCATTCTGGTATTTCTAAATTCCTTAGAAATAGGTAATGTGTTGGAAAGTGGAGGAGAAAGAGCAAAAGGATTCCCCAGAACTGGCAGTCATTCTAACTGTTCACCTTGCAAATATTTTTTAGAACCTCCCAGTTCATGCTCCAGCCAAATGGATGTTTTGGTCCTGTAGCTTCTGTCTCATTGGTCTTTAACCTTTCTAGTTTTCTAAATTAGTTAAGGAGCTGCATCAATAAATACAGCCAAACTCTTGTCAGCCCACTACAGCTGTAAGGACTTAGTTTTCAAAGATTATTTAAATTTATGTATGTTTAGTATGTGTGTTTGATGTTTCTCCTGGGCCTTGGTGAGAATTCCACTTGGTCAAGATCTTGAATTTGGAAGTATACCAAATACAGGAGCAGGGGAAAGCTGAAAAATGTCTAGAAGAAGATAAAATGTCAGGGTTTGGAAAAGACTGAGCAAAAACCAGAAGGAAATTAATTCCCAATACCTGTCACATATGAAGCCAAAAAGATCTGCACTACTGACAAAGCATGTTGGAGAATTTGAGAGGCACCATGTTGAGATTAAGCAGACTTTTCATACTTTTATCTTAATATGATTGATTGACATAGATAAAATAGATGGTAGTTCAGCTTTCTTGTTTGTATAACCACTTCCCAGCTAAACTAATCTGCAATTAAAAGAGAGGATTTACTTCCTACATCCACTTTTGGAAGAGAAAGGAACCACTCTGTGCTGACAGGCAAATTGACATAGCATTCAACACAGTATAATGCTAAAATCTTCAGTATGATGTGGTAAGCCACAAAATAACATGAAGACAAATATATTTTTGGCTTCCTTCCGCTGTTTTATTTATTACACCCTTTATTTTTCACCGGTGGAAAGGAAAAAGGAAAGGTAGGTGATTTAAAGTAGCTGTGACCACTTTAAAGCAGTTTAAAGTTTTGAGACAATACTTGCTTCATGAAACATTACAAGTAAATCATCTATGATTTTTTAAAGTTACTCAGAGAGAGCCTGTCTTTCTAATGGGAGGTCAGATAAAATCAAGATATTTTAATTTTTGATTTTCAATGATTTAACACATTTATAGATCTGCAAACATCACTTTTTTAGCTGAATGGAAAACTCCTTTGAAATGTGTTGAAATTTGATTGCCATGAAAAATCAAGGGTTGGTTTCATTGCTGCAGGACATTTGTTCTTTGAAATAATACCCAAAAGAATTGGGATCCCTGGAAATTAGATATATGTCAGTAATATGTCATCTAAACCTACAGGTTTGGGTTTGGGGCCAAATTAAAGGCTATTCCCAACATTTGTATGTCTTTCATAAAGGGATTTTCTGGGAGATCAGTAAACTACTTTTTTAAACATTGACCTGACTCTCTTAGATGAAGAATGCCTATTGCTGATTACATGTACCCAAAAAAACAACTCCTTTATTTCCCTTTATTTTTGAGCCTGCATATGAAGCAATTTAAAAGCCCCAAATATATCCCAACATCTCTTTGCATCTTGATTAAGTTTTTGTCTCAGTCTTGGACTCTTCACAAGTTAAAACAGTGCTTTTTAAAAGCTAGATGGCTAAACTAGGAAACTATTTTATTTACTTTGGGATCAGAATTCAGATTAAAATATAATGTTTTTTACTGATGGTATGTGGTGAGAAGAGAGGCCCAGAGAAGAGCAACATTTTTTCCACAAAATGAATTGGTAGTTTTAGTTGTTGTTGCTGTACTGGGACGATGCACTGGACACAAATAGATCAGCTGGAAAACAACTTAGGGAAGCTCATAACCTCACTTTTTCCTGCTCTCTGATAAGTATGTAAGTCTCCATATATAAAATCAGTGGCATTCTGCACCAACATAGTAAGCAGTTCAGAACTGACTGACAAATAGAAGAAACCCTGCCAATCCTATGTTCTAAACCAAAATATGTTGCTTATTTCTGTATTTAACATGGACTAAGCCTTGCACTAAAACTAAAAAAAAAAAAAAATAAAAACAAAAAAAAAAAAGGAAAGGTATTTTCATTTTGTACTAAAAAATGGTATGTGTAGGTTATTAAAGAGAAATATTATTTTGTCTCATTCTCTCCCTCACAGATTTGGAGTAATATATGGTGTATCATATTATAAACTGAGTGTCTGTTAACACCTGAAAAAAAGTGTTTCTTAGCAATCATTTGAATGATGGAGTGTTGCTTGCTGAACTGTTCATTTGAAAACTCATTGAGTTGCACAGTAATCACAGAATCTCCAGTTTTATTATCCTTTATGTCACTGAAAAATGCTTGCTGTTGTGTTGTTCTGTTTATTTTCATCATGTTCCAAACCAGAAATGTATCACTGTCTAAAAAATATGTTGGTAAGTAATAGAGAAAGGCAAGTGGAAGGTCAAATCTCTTGCAAACTGGTAAAATACATAACTTAAATTTAAATAGAAACCACATTGTATGACCGGAGATAAACAATATATGGGTTGTAGTACAATTTATAAAATGAAGAATGTTATCATTAAGGGTGCCTGGGACTGTAGCACTCACGAATAAGGCAAATTTTCCATTGGCTTGACTTCAGCTGTGTGCTGGATTCATGGTTGGTTGAGGAAAGGGTGTCTGCTTGGATTTCCTCTGCTCTAATACCTCCTCTATTTGTTCCCACTCTTAACAAAAATACATGCACAAAACAAAAGCTCCTCACTAGGAGACATGCCTACATAATGATTTTATCTCGCTAATATTGCCATTATTCCCTCAAATAGATCTTTCCATTTTCCCACCTACCATTTGCCTCGTATTTGCTCACAAAACAACATTGTATTGTGAGCACTTATGTACACAGAGGAAAGCAGAATGGTACAGCACACTTTGTCTCCTCAGCCCTGGGACTCTGCCTCCCAAGAGCTCTCTGAGGCTGCTGCAGGATCCCTGCCAAATCTCCTTCTGCCCCATCCTTGGCTGACAAGGATGCATTCAGGGGTGTTAGAACATCCCTGGAGTGGCAGGAGAGAGGCAGGGACTGCACCAGAGCTGTGCAGGTTGATCTCTGTCACAAGGAGAGCTCAGATGATATCCCAACCCTAAAACGTTCTTGAGCCTGTGCAGGTTGATCTTGGTCACAAGGAAGAGCTCAGATGATATCCCAATGCTAAACATGTTCCTTGAGCTGTGCAGGTTGATCTTGGTCACAAGGAAGAGCTCAGATGATATCCCCAATGCTAAACATGTTCCTTGAGCCTGTGCAGGTTGATCTTGGTCACAAGGAAGAGCTCAGATGATATCCCCAACCCTAAACACGTTCCTTGAGCCTGTGCAGGTTGATCTTGGTCACAAGGAAGAGCTCAGATGATATCCCCAACCCTAAACACGTTCCTTGAGCCTGTGCAGGTTGATCTTGGTCACAAGGAAGAGCTCAGATGATATCCCAACCCTAAACACATTCCTTGAGCTTGTGCAGCCTCAATATCTCCAGGGCTGGATCCTCCCATGGCCATGGCAGCTGCTGGTGATACCTGTGAACCATCCATGGCAGAGCAGCTTGCCTCACTCCAGTGTCCTCCTGTGAGCAGGGCAGAGCTTGAACTTGTGCTACACATTTGTATGAAGTTGTACTTGACTATTACAACACCACAGCTGCCCAAGCTGCCTCTGGGCAGCTCTCCAGAAGAAAGGCAGGCACATCAGCAGGGTCCATCTTTAACTTGCACGTTACTGTCTGAGCCTTGGGAACGTAGTCTGATCTCTTCTAGAATAAGGATTTGCTTCTGAAGAAGTCCAGGCCAGCAGAAATTAAATGCTGGAGCTTAGTGCAATATTTTGAAATTCACTATTAACTTATATTACTAACTTTTTGTAAAGATGTGCTACTTCCAGAATAACACAAATGATCTAAACATTAAAATGGGCATCCAAAGTCTGTTCTGTGGGAAAAATCATGGGATGGCAACTTTGCTTTTACTGAGCTTATTCAACCTTTCAGGGCACCTTAGCCATGCACAGTTTTTCTGTGTGGATGTAATTATATCCTGTAATTCAGCTCTGTGTGTCTGCATCTCTGCAGAGAGAGCACCTAGGGCTGTACAACACTCAGGAAAGACCAGTGGCATCAGGAATGCACATCTGGCACAGGGGGAACAAAGATCCATTTCTATTCTTTGCTACCACGAGTTGGAGATGGTGAGAAAGTTTTTTGAGGTGTATTAAAATATGTTTGATGACAGAGAATATCTTTGCTCACAGAGAAGCACTGGTCAAACTGAAGGTTCCCATGGGAACTTGCATTTCAGCCCCACATGGAGGTAACAGAGCAATCACTTGACACTGCCAGGCTAGCTGAGGAGCTGGATCAAGCAGAGTAAAGCTGTCTCTTGGCTCAAGATCCCAGGTGAGGGCCCTGCCCTGCAGTAATCCATCTTCTGAGCACCTGACTACCCATGCAGTCAGTGCACACACTTCCTTCCTTCCTTTAGTGCCAGCAGTTGCCTTTTTATTTCCTCTTCATCAGCATCAGCCTCTGATGCCCTTTGACAAAAGAAGAAAAGGATATTATTTATCCAAAGAGAGAAAAATGTCTCAACAACAGAGAAAATGGAGATGGAGAACTCCTGTAAAGAAAATATTTAGATAACAGAAAAAACTCTCAATCACCCCATACCCACTTTCCTGCTTCATTTTCCTTGCTCTATCCACAAATATCTATTTTGTTCCTTGTGGCTGCCCAGAAAGGGTCATCCTATAATTCCAATGTTAATTCTTTTTCTTTTTCACATAGGAACGAGCAGAGCCTCTTCTGCAGTTTACAAGCACATACTATAAACAGAAATATATGGTAGGAGAAAGTAACCTTGCTAATATGTGCAAATATCAGAGTAGAATGTGAGGATTAGAATAGAAAGGGTAAAAAGGATTTAGTAATATGAAGAAGTAGCAAAAGCAGAAAAAGGGTGTTCCCCCTGCCTTTTAAATCTGTCCTTAAATTATTTACTTGGCACTTTGACAGCTCACAATTTAAATTATTTCATTCATCTTAATATTTAATCACAGTTTTTAATTATACTAGTAACTTGAGGCTACTTCTTAACTCAGCAATAGCTTCATCTTCTATTAATAAGTGGCACATACCCTTGGCTTTGACACTTGCTGTGAGTGTCTCAGCTTTGGTAGAACACTCAGTTCAGGATACTGTTACTGCATCTTAAATCTCAAATATTCTTAAATTATCAGAACAGCATTTAACCCTGATGATAATAATTTAGCATAAAAATGTTCAGCCTTCACTGTAGTCCCTAATGCTACTGATACTAAAATTGCAGGAGATCAGAGAACAAGTACTTATAAAAAAATAAATCTCACTCAAAACATATTCTTCCAGATGATTTTTCTTCTCAGTCTGGAGAAGAGACAGTCTGGTACCTGAGAGCTGTGGGCTGGGAGAATGTTACATCTCCATGTGTGGCTGGCAGGGTTTGGGATGAAGGACTTGGGGGTGGTGTGTGTTTTTTTTTTTTTTTTTTTTTTTTTTTTTTGAGCTGCATGCCAGATGAACTCCCAGCACTCGGGTGGCTCTGGGCTGCTTTGGCTTGGAGGCTGCTGGGGAACAGGGGCCATCAGCCCAAACCCACCAGGGAACACAAAGATCTGGGGCTTGCTGAGCTCTCTGCTCCCCACAGCTCTCTGAAGTCGGTGTGGCTCTATGACAACCAGAAAATGTGATTTATGTGTTCAAGAAAGTTGACCCTGAGCCTCTGAGACCAAACTCCTGTTTTTGCAGGCAGCGTGTCAGATAAGCGTTTTTTTCTATAAATTTGCCACCCTCTATTTTACAATGTTAAGTTTTTGTTCTAATCCTCCTTATTGAGAGATTGCTCCAAAAGTTGGCTCTTCTCTTGCTTTTTGTGATTTCCAGCCAAAATTTATTCACAGAATAAATTCCGATTTTGTTGCCAACATGGTTCCTTAGCTCAAAAAAGATTCTTTGATTGATCTACACACAGCAATCAGAGTCTTCTCAGCATTCTTTTTGCCAGACTAAATGAGCAGAGCTCTTCCAGTTTCTTTTGACATGATTCATCTAGAAATCTTTACTGCTCCTCTTTAGATTAATTTCTGTGCATTGTTGATGATTAGAACTGAGTCCACTTTTCCCACTGACACTTCACCAGGGTTGGCATAGAGCACTGTGATGGCACACGCTGGCCAAACCTCACCTCCTGGGTACTGCTGATACTAACTAAATTAATCAGTGTGAGCAAAAGGGGGGATTTAACAGAACCTCTAATCCATTTGGTTAAATCACACTGCAAGGGCTGAGATTATTTCATAGCATATTTTTGTATTTATGCAGTGGTAACAAAGGATCAGGAACCAGGACACAGTGGCCCACATGGGAAGTGCTATTTGAAGGTCATCTGCAAGGATCAATATCACAAATGTGTGATGCTTGGTGGCTTTCTGCTCGAGGAGCTGGCCACTTTGGGTTCTGTTCATAATGTACCAACTCTCCCCATCCACTTATTGGAGACTTGCTGCTCGTAAAAATGTCTTACCTGTCACCTGTGGCCATAAAGATTATCTTAGACTCAGGCTGAAGCAAGGATTTAAGCTCAAGTGGACCCTGAATAGTCTAAGACAGAATTGCAACATTTCCTGTGTGCTGTGTTGCTTTGAACCAGAACAGATCAATGCCAAGAGGAAGAAGAGAAGCATCAGCTTCCATTTTTCCAAGCTCAAGTGTTAAATATCCCTGCTAAATATCTGTTAGTTTCCCTGTTAACCATTAGAAAGATTCATCAGGGTATAAGGTCCAACCCAGGAACTTGCAGTAATTATTACTGAGAGCATTCCATGGCATCTGAAGAAGAAACAGGAAAAATAACATGAAAAGCAAAAGGAAATGTGAGGCATGAAGGACTTGGAATAGCAGGTAAGGACTACAGCTATTGCATCTGGTCTTCTCATGAAATTCATCAGACAGAGGGATTAAAGAAGTGGTTTTTCTCTTCAAAAAGAAAAGTTGCTAAAGAACGAGGTGGGCAAAAACTAGCTACTCCTCTTTTTCCATTAACCTCAGGCCAGAGGCAGTGGATGTAATTTAATAACCTACAATTAAAGAAGAGCAGTCTAATTACCAGTTTGTGATAAAAAAACCAAAAAAAAAACCAAACCTGTCAAGAGAGTCACACTCTTTGAAAGAATGAAATCGTGAGAGGATTAATTGCAAGTGAAATACCCCAAAGAGAAATTTGTTTAATATTGTAAAAAAAAAGAAAACCACCTGAATTTTGGTGTTTATGGGATCCCAATTTTGAGATCAGATTGCAGTAAAGAGATCAAAATTGAGAGAGAAATATGGAATGAGGTTGTGACTCACATTTAGAAGCAGCTGTGTTAGTGTGCCAGTCTGGAGAACACTTTTGCATGAGACTGCAAGTTTTAGAGAGAAAAGAGGTGATGCTGTAGAAGACTGGGCTGACAAACAAGTCTTAGCTAAAAAAAAAAAAAAGTGTTGACAAAATAACTAAAACACCCTTTGACAATTCACTTCTTATATGGAGCAAATTTCTAAGAAGTAATGTGAAAGTTTCAACTTGTCAGAACAAATGGGAACAAAGCAGTGCCTGGCCTTTGATTGAGTTACAGTTTTGCAAGAAATGAAGCTATTTATGGGAAGCCATACCTAACATGAAATTAAGTAAAAGTATTCTGCACAGCAAAGAAGCTTTTCCATGGAGATTGCTCAGATTGAGCCCTATTTGAGATGACTGAAATGTGCCCTTGAACATGAGGGGTATTGTTGCTTATAAACTGAATATTGATACCCAGATCAATATGAAACCTTAAATCAATTTGGAAACAAAGCAAAAACACAGGTTGTACAGTGACCAAGTCAGTTCAATAACAGCTGTGTACAAACTAAATGTAATTTCAAGGCCTTGAAAACAGAATTTTACTTATTATTGAAGAAGACAGAAGCTGGAAATATGTGTGGTTCTTCTTCTCCTAGGGAGAATGCATAAGCTAAAAGGCCAGAGCCATCTGGAGAAAGAAAGAAAAACAGATTAGAAAACTCGAAACTAAATTAAGGTATATAGGCAGCAAAGGAAAAATTAGGAAGGAATTTTCACATACACACACACACAAAAAAAGAAAATTAAAATTGCCATTATGCTTGTAAAAGAACCCTGAGAACAATGTAGAATGGAAATCACAAGTACTTAAAGACGTGCATGATGAAAGAAACTTTCTATCCATGATCATGATACCCTTTATAGGTTTTGGAGATTTCAGAAACAAATAATCTGTCTCAAAAGAAGAAAATGGCCCAGTTCTCTCACTGCACATTTACCACACAAAGAGATAAACCTCAACCTGTCAAAGGAAACTCCTTTTATAGTGTTCTCAATCCACTGTTTTCTAGATCCTTTTGATAAAAATGGACATAACAGTTCTTTTTCACCTCAAAGAATTACTGCAACAGAGAGCACAGAGTTTGGCATATGTGCTATTGTATTGAGGCCAGGGCACACATCTTACCTACCTAAACTTGGTAGTCTGTACTAGAGAGAAAATTTATGTTCAGGAATAAATGAATAACTCACTTTGAATAACTGGCATTCTAAACTGGCTTGACTCACAAACTGATTTTAAATATGATACATAAGTGGTTTCCATCGTAGTTCTGCTTCACCCAAACCCAGGATGCATACACTTCTTTCAGGCACAGTTTGTGTTTTTCCTGCAGTATTTCCTGAGAGCTGTGCTCTGCTGAACCCCTGTGACAGTTCTCCAGTGGCAGGCTGCTCCTGTGGCATGGGATGTGTGAGTGCTTCCTGGAGCTCAGGAGCAGGCTGACTGTCACTGCTGTACCAGGGCAAGACCCAGGTGTGCCCAATCCTTTGTCCCTGAGTCCTGCAGACCCCATTCCCGTGGCAAGGGAAGCTCAAGGGCCTCTCAGTTTTTGCTGCTGTGATGAACCTGAGATTGTAAAAAGTCTCTGGTTTCCCAGCCCCGTGACAGGAGAAGAAGCTGAGATTCTTCTGTTCTGCTTTTTAAGGTTGTTTATTTTCTCTTATTAATCCATTCTTTCTCTGACCTGCTGAGATCTGTCCTGCAGGTCAGGATGAGGCAGACTGCCTGCCCTTGGGGCAGGGTTTATCTTTTATACTAAAAACTACGTGTACTTTATTTACAATAATTCTCCAATACCCATCACTTATGTTGGACAGTCTGTCTCTAAACCAATCTAGAAGTGTCACCATCACAGCAGAAGATGGAGGGCAAGAAGATGAAGAAGAAGAGCAGGGTACACCCAGATTCCTCCATCTTTGTCTCTCAAACCCCCATTCTAAACCCCCCAAATTCTACTTTTTTCACCCTGTGACAAGTTAACTACCATTCTACTTAAACTCTTGTGGCTTGCAAATCTTCATACAAAGTTGGTCATTTTTTCCCTGGACTCAAATCAAGCACACAGGTGTTCTTGACTCCGTGCCAGGGTCTCTGAGCCCCCTGCCAGGGTCTGGAGTCTCCCAGGGCAGTCAGAGCAATGTCCTGGGTTCTGACACAGGAAGATGAGCCAGGGCACGCTGCAGCCGGGCGTTGGTCTGCAGGTTCTGCACTGCAGGACCCTGGGGCGTGCCAAGGCAGGCAGGGGAGTGTGAGCATAGACAGACACACAGAATGTGAGAACAGACTGCTCCAGGTCTCCAGACTCCCTTTGAAGTCGATGGGAACTCGCCTGAGTAAGGTGCACATTAAAATGGAATAGAAGTGTTCGGCTTTGGCCTGTTAGGACATGGGTGTCAATAGAAAATGCTTCATTGCTGAAATCATAAGCAGCTTGCTAAATATTTGGGGTTTAAGAATGCTCCACCCAACGGCTTGCTGGTTAGAATGTTCACAGGGAGGCAGAAGATGTGAGCGTAGATCTTCTCTCCTGTCTCTTGAGTGGATGTTTCAGCCACTGACTTGGACTAAGTGGTGACTTTGTTCTCTCCCCTTTTCCTCCATCTCTCTCCATTTTTCCATTTTTTTAACTCTGTCCTTGTTAAGTACTTAAATAAAGCCCACCAAAATTACACCTGGAATCTGAAGTGTGGACACTTCCTCCCTCGAGACATTTACATCCCAGAGCTTGGCAGGGTGTAGTGCACTTCCTTTCCTTGGTGTTGTTCAGTGCCTAGCTGCCAGCAGTTCCTGGAAGAGCACTGTGAGTTCCTCTCATGGGTGACTGACTTTCCCCACACAGGAGAGTCAGGCTCTAACTTGGGTCTGCATCTGCTGTGTTAAATGCATCAGTGCAGAGCATGGTGACTCTTAAATCTCTGTGTTGACTAAGCCTGAAGCCCAGGAGAGCTGAGGTGAGATCACAAGAGATAATGACCACAAGAGAGAGAGCTAATGATGGCTGATTTTATTCCAGTGATGTAAATAAATATGCTGCATCAATACACAGTAAGTGATGAGCTGTGAGTCTGGACTGGAAGAAAGACAGGGTTGGTTACCCTTGTCCTCCCTTATTGAAGGCAACTAGACCATGTAATTCTTTTCACAAGCTGGTGACCCTCCAGCCTCCAGCCTGACATTATACATTCTGTATAAGTAATAACTAGAGCTTATAGGAAGGGCACTTATTTGTAGATAAATACGTAGATAAAACAGATGTCCTGTGTGTGCAAGTGAGGATGCAGTGCAGTTAAGACATCAGTAATTGTTACCTACATCTTCAATGTTACTTTGAGAGGAACATGGCTGGCTGGGACACTTGAAGTGTAAGTTGTGTTTTTACATATATAGCTTCCTGTTAAATATTCTACACAGCAGCCACTATGCTTATGTTCTTCCCTAAATGGTTGTTTTGAATGGCAAGTGGCTCAGCACTTATGACAGGTTGCTTTCTTGTCTAAAAATAGAGGAATGTGTGGATCCTTGTGCACAGCAGGTAGTCAAGTAATAAAGAAAGTGATTGATGATAAAAAGCTTGCTTTCTACTCTCTTGTCATCAACAACCTATTGGGATCAAGAGAACACTAGGATAGAAATTAATCTTCCTTGAGTTATTCTAAACAGTCAACTGATAGGAGATTTCTTTGATCTCATTCAATTGAAATTGATTAATTTGGTTAATTACTCTGTTTGAACTGAGTTAACAGGAATTTTCTGCGTGTTGCAGCATCCTTGGTGGTTTGCCTTCTTGCATGCCGAACAAGTAAACTTGGTAAAGAATGTGAAAGCAGATGATGTCAACCTAGTGTTTGCTGACTAAGACTGATAATGGCTGTCAGTGATAAATATCTGCAGAAATTGTCAGATGTAATTTATTTCTGTACTTGGATTTTTTATTGAAACTGTCATTGGCTAAAATTCATTAACAGTCCTTAGGGCAAGAACTCCTGAATTCTCCTGCCAAGGAAATGCATAATCATTAAGCTAGGATTATTTTTTCTCCTTCTCCCTCTTTCCATTTCATACCTCTTTAATCCTTAATCTTTTAGGAGAACTGGGATTACATTAGAGTTCTTTAACACCTGCTGGATTATGGGATTGTCATAAACCTGGGGTGGTCCCCCAAGTTTTATGCCATCTCCTTATTCCTGATGCCTGCTGGGAAGGTTCAGATTAACATTAATAGTGCAGGAATTCCTACCTGGAGTCTTCTTCTGTTGGCAAACTGAGTTTTATGAGCTAGAGGAGATATTCAAAGTGCTCAGGAATGTTCAAGTAGACTGACATCCCCTGGAGGATTTTCCACATACCAAGGACACGGCTGCTTCATGTCTGTCAGCCATCCTGAAATCTGTCTTTGCTCTATCTAGCTTTCACTCAAAAAGAAACTAATTTATTGTGCTAAAATGTTATTATTAAAAAAAAAAAAAAAAAAAAAATCAGTGAGTATTTCTGCAGAGAGATACGAGAAATGAAACAATAAAACATGTTGTAGGTACATCTTATTCCAGCTAAGGTCCAAAGTGGTTTGTCTTTCCCGTGTAGCTAGGAGGGGCTTGAGCCAAACCAATTTCCAAAATGCTTACCACAGCCCTCTGGTGCTGAGCTGCAGTTCTCCTGCCTCCTGCCTGATCCAGGTTAGTCTCTGCTCTATAAAGATGCCTTTGGATTGCCCTTCTGTGACACTGTAGCCCAGCTGGAAGTCAGCAGCTAATTGACTCTGAAGAAACCCTTTATGCAACAGGAAGGCAAACATCCTGACGAGCTCAGTACTCGCTCTGGGGGTAAACAGGTCATTTACCTGTTTTCTGTAAAATTCTTTCTGCTGATGGCAAGGGAGGTGAAACTCGCTAAGCACCCGTGTGAGAGTACTGCTATTTATAAAACTCAAGTGTGAAACCTTTCGTGCACAAATGTGTAAGTGAGAACAAAAAATATAGCTGAGTAATAACTTCCTTGAGATCAGATAAATCACAGGGCAGTGCCCTGGAGCCCAGCAAAGTGCGGGGTCAGTGATCTCTAAGTGTGGCTTGCTTGAACTGGGCTTACTTGAACACTGGAGTGACAGGCTCTCACCAGGAAAGTTAAACATGTGGACTTAAATGCCTTTATGCAGAAGAAATAATTAGAGTCCTTTTTGCTTATCCTGAGCGAGTCTTGCAATCATTGCACTATTATGTAAAATCTGGAGGCTTTTATTTATGTTTTCAAAGAAAGCAGTAACCATATCTGCTGTTTGCACAAGGCTCGTTCTGCTAGCCTTCCAAACAAGCCGAATGAAGGGCTATTTTCTGCATCAATTGGGCATAAGAATTGGGCATAATGTCGAGCAGCATTGTGAGAAGCACGTTTGTGTCCAGAAGCAGAAAGCTCGTTCAAGAACACCTGTGGTGAAGACTGAGCCACAATTAAAATAAATCGCTTTTTTCCAGGGATCACTATTGTGCTTCTAGACACCTCTGTCCTCGTCCCATGTTACGTCTTTCACCTGCAAAATGATATAAAACCTCCCAAAGGAGCTGACAGAGAGGTAACTGCAGAAGTGGAGGCAGCTGTGCCGTATGGAAGCAGCACAGTGAAGGGAGTTTGCCATGCTGAGGGGTCAGGGTTCCCAGCTGGAGGGTGAGCTCCATGCCTGGGGGAGCTGGCAAAGCTTTTGTGCTGTGCTGCACCATCCTCTGCATGCAGCAGCTTGCTCTGAATTCCCACACACCTCCTGGTGTGGGCTTCTGCTGTGATGTGCAGCATGTATATCCAGGATATCCAACAACCATCACATCTGGATTGCAGGGACTTCTGTGGATTTGCTAGCAGGATGAAGGACCCGCTCCCTGTGGCCCTGGAAGTCAGGAATAAGGGAGGGCCTTCCCACAAATCTACTTGGCCAGTTATAATATTATGATCAGAGCTGGCTTTCCAAAATATTCAAGGCAATTTTTATGAGTTAGTAAAATCACCAGATCATCCCTCTAAAATAAAGAAATTTCCAATAAGTCCCCAAGAAGCTGGTGCAAATATTCAGCCTGAGGCTTCTTTACTCACTGCTTTTGTTGTATTTCTTTCATTGTGATAGTCTCACTGGATAAAGCCTTAGGTAAAATTCTGGAGTTGTAATCGCCTTAATATCCGAAGCTGTTATGAGAGAGAACATGAAAAGCTAAGAAAGCAATAATTTCAGGAACAGGTTTCTTTATGACTTTTCTATTAACTTTTTCCTGGCATTCATGCTCATTAATTTGGTATAGTCCCCTTTTTAACACACACACACACACACACACACACACAATCACAGAAAGTTTACATAAGTTGTTATAGGGGGTCACTTCTGCTGTATTTGTTGCCAATATAAATAATTTAGAAAAATAATTATTTTTATTGAAGAGTACCTCTTACACTAACATAATGATTTTTTTACAATTTTACTTGCCCTTTTATGTGATGGGGCAATTAATCTTTTTGGGCAAATGATTACAAAAATATTAATCTGCTGAGAATTTTAGAAATAGAGCAGCTTTTATGTCCAGGCTGCTAAAATGTAATGGAAATTTCATAATATTAATTTTAGCTGTTTTATGTGAAGGAATCATACAAAATAACTTTCTCACCAGTCACAGCCCTGAGCGCATCTGGTTCTATTTGGTGCCTGGGGTATTACATCTGGGGTATATTTATATTTGCTGTGCAAAGAGGAAAATATGGGCCAATCTTGCCCTGTATTCTCTACCTATATTTTCCTTGGAGCTGGATTCCAGCTTTTAATGTTCCCTCTACCAACAGAAAACAAAACATGAAGCTGTACAAGCCCATGGCTGAGTTTCCTCGCATGCTTAACATCAGTGGCAGGACACAACAGAAAGATTTTTCTTCTAGCAAAAGGATATAGATTAGAAGCCACTTTAAAGCTGAAAAGATGAGTGTGACCCTGCAGCCTGTTCTCCTGCCAACACAGCCCATAACTGCCAGTCAAAGATTTAATCACCAAGCCCTGAATTTCAAGATCATGCTTTAAAGGAAATAGAAGGAAGTGCCTTCAAGGAGGGGAGTGCTGAGCAGTGCCTGTGCATGATGCAGCTGAATGGCAGATTTTATGTTTCTTGCTGCCCAAATACCTTATGAAAACTGGGCTCTGCTCACCCAGCTTTCTGCTGCATGGTGTTAGTGGCATCTTTGTCACAGCAGAAAGAACAAGCTACTGAATTAAAAAAAAATAAATAGAAAACCCACTACCAAATGCTATCTTTCTTTTAAAAACCTGTAACATCCTTTCCAGGCATATCTCTATGTAGCTGAACATAGAGTTTGCCAGAAAACAGTCTCTTGTGCATAGTTGAAAATAATTCATAGATTTCATTACATTTTTATGGCTAAAGCCAGGTAGAGTGGAGTCTGGTGGTTTTAAAACATAGATGATAATTAATGTTCTCCTTTTTCATCTCCTCATTTGTATTCTTTATTTCTGCTAGCAAGTTCTTTCATTAGCCCTGCATGACACTCATTTACTATTGTCAGTGCTGTTTTCTCATGTTTTCTCTTTGTCTGTTTTGATTTTTTTCTTCCAAATCTTATTTGTGGATTACTCGAGAAGAAAAGCCCTAATGCTGTCTTAGGTGATTTTCAGTGTCCTCTGTTTGTATTTTACTTTACTTTCAGATTGTTGTGTCATAGCTCTGTGTCACTAATTGCAGAGTTCCCTAAAATGTGCATATAGTATTTTTCAAATACAAAAAGTCCTCAGCTCCTCAAGACACAGTTCAGAAGTAAGCTTACTGACTTAAGGAAAACTGCCTTTAGAGTCAGCACAAACTTTGGCCATTCTCCTCAGGCCTGAGGTGCACAGTCATATGTATGGTTTTTTTTTCTTTCAAAATATTCCCTGGTCTTTTCAGTCTGCAAAGACAATATGGAGATTGGGTTTCCATCTCATAAGTTACCCAAGTAGCACCATAAAAATCAGTTGCATGGTTGGTACTATTAGGTGTGGAAAGACAGATATGAAATCTAGATATTCCCATTGTCAGCCTCCTGTTCGGAAGAGATCACAATGGCAAAATGGAAAACAAATTAACAAACCAGCAATTTTGTAGAACATTTTGGTGACTGCAGGAAAGCATTTTGTAATCATCCCAAAGCACTGCTGACTGTCCATCAAGGAGATCAGTAATTCAAAGTAGTCATAAGTTTTTTTCTGGGCATAAATAATCCATAATAATGGTGACATATGGCAATTCACATTTATCATTGATGACAATGGCACTGAAAGTTAGTTATAATCATGTCTTCTGAAGCTCTCCAAGTATAATAGACTTGTGGAAACAAATATGAAAAAAAACAGTGGCAGAACATGTAATAAATAAATCCCATTAGGTCTGATAACACGACACACGCAGGGAGGAAACCCACTGGGAGATTTACAAGTCAGAAAAGAAAAATACACATTCACAATATTAATTATAACAGTGAATGCTTTGTGGGTTCTAAAACAACTTCTCTCTTGCTGCAAGTGGATAAATAGATAAGGCTTACTAGCAATGGGAAGAATTAGAACATAATTAAGACTGACAACTGAGCTGTATGAAAATAGATGAACGTGTGTAAACATTTTTTCTAGTAACTGATGAGGTGAGAAACAATGGCTTTTCTGCTGAATAAATGATTTGTCACACTGTAGGACAGACACTCCTGGTAGGTATAATAACTTGCTAGGGAGGTAGAGCTCATTAATAATGTGTGGTGCAGTTGGCACCCTGGAGGGAAGGGATGCCATCCTGGCAAACCTGGGAGGGGACACTCAGCCTGAGCTGGCAAGGTGCACTCAGAGCCCAGGAGGCCAATCCAACCCTGGGCTGCATCCCAAGGAACAGGGCCAGCAGAACCTCCCCTCTGCTCTGATCTGCTCTGTGAGCCCCCACCTGCAGTGCTGCTTTGGGGACACAACATGAGAAGGACATGGAAGCCCAGAGAGGTAATGAAGCTGAGAACAGGACTGGGGAACCTGCCCTACAAAGACAGGGTGAGAAAGAGATGGGGGCTCTGGGGCTCAGAGAAGAGAAAGCTGCATGGAGAACTCATAGCAAGCTTCCAGCATCTGGAGGGGTCCAGTATCTGGAGGGGCCCTGCAGGGAAGCTGGAGAGGGACTGTGTGTCAGGAACTGTATGATAGGACAACAGGGAATGGGTGTAACTTAGAAAGATGGAAAATTCAATTTAGATATTAGGAAGAAATCCTTTACAGTGGGGGTGGTGAGGAGCTGGAACAGGTGGCCCAGAGAGGTTGTGGATGCCCAAACCCTGGACCTGTTCAAGGCCAGGTTGGATACAGCTTGAGCAACCTGGTCTAGTAGGAGGTGTCCCTGCTCCTGGCAGGTGGTTTGGGACCAGATGGTCTTTAGGGTCGCTGCCAACCCTCAACATCCTACTATTCTCTGAGTCTGCAGAACATATTCTTGTTGTCCTGCATGTGCTTAACTCATTCCAAAATGTGAATTAGAAGAGATCACAGGTTTTTCAATGGGTCTGTTTTAGGGCTTTACCATTTTCAGAGGCACAGGAGGGCTGAGCATCACTCAGCTGCAAGTCTCTTCTGCCTATTGCCTTCTCCCTGGTGCTGGGAGGGAGTGTTCTCAGCACGGCCACTCAAAGCAGCCTGGAATCCTTGCTGCCTGTGAGGAATGTGCTCTGCCTTCTGCTTTGCTCCAAAGAGAAGCAGGCTGTGTGCCATTAGTCCCTCATTTAGTTTAAATTCCCATAGCAGGATACAACTAATGGTTTAGTGGTGAAATACAGTGACACGGTGTGGCCTTAATGTCATAATTATCCATAAAGAACTGACAGAGATCTTTTAATGTCTCCAAAGAAGTCAAGAGACAAGTAATTTGTAAGTCCTGCTGAATAAGTAAAATGAACCTTAAAATTAACTTATATATAGTAACTCCAGTAGGGTTTCTGCAAAGCTTTCTGGTAATAAAACTTAGCAGTAGCAGAGGTTTATCCTTGATTTTAACTGGGTGTACAGTTTGGCCAAATTCTGAAGAGAGGCAGAGGTTGCCTGCTATCATGTGATGAGGAAGAGGGGATGCTGTGCTCAGCAGGTCCCAAAGCCTATAGCAATTCATTGTTTGATCAAAGGCACAGGTCCCCTGGGGCCAATTAAACAGGTGCCCACATGAATAAGCTGCTGTTCAATTCAGCCAGGCAAATGCCCTCACTGGAGCCCCTGTCATGACAGCCCCTTGGGAATGCAGAAATTCTCGGCAGCTAAATAAGATTGAAGAAGGCTGGAAGCTGTGGTTCCTCCCATTACACAGCTGGTTAAAGGAGAAGAGCATTTACTGCTCACAGAGGTGGGGGATTAGCACAAGCCTCTTGCTCTGGGCATAAAGCAAGTGTTCTTCATGGCCTCCCAGGGAGGGGATGGCTCCTGAATTAGGAAGAGGAAAAAGAAAGTGTTAGTGAGAGGTAAGAGTACATTTTATTTGAGACTTTTAAATTGGTCTTTATAGGGTAATATTTCTCTGGAATAACTATTTCCTTGCAAGTCACCTCCTGTCCTATCAAACTAGGTTTAGATCATCTGCAGCTGTTATTTCCATGAATATGGCATTGGGATGTTTATCATGCAACTTTGACTTCCTCTGCATGCTGCATGCCTTTATCTCTTGGCTGAGCCTACTTTTAACATTTCAAAGAGTTGAGCAGCTTCCAGCAGCCACCGTCTGTGAGTATTGTGGTCATCCCAAACTCATGCCAAGACATTTTTAGACAGCATTTGACAGTCCTGTACTTGGTGAGTTTTTCTCATGGTAGCATGAAATACACAAACCTGCCTATACTTAATCTTAGAAAATTTTCTTTTCCAGTTTGTTCAGCTCAATCTTAGCTCAGCAGCAAATCCATTTGCTTGCAAGGCTGTGTCTCTGTGTTTTAGCCCCTTTTATTACTTAATTTTGTCTGTGTTGGTTAGTGGGAAGTTCTGTCAGTGCTGCTTTTAAGTGTGTTTGTTTAGCAAAGCTCAGGCCTGATGTGTCAAGCTGGTCGATTGTCAGTTCCAAATTTGAGGGCAAAATGGTCACACACAATATTCAAACAATGTGTGGTGTACATTGCAAAAAATAAAATAAAAAAATATTGGTGGCACGACTCCATGGAGTAAAAAGCTGGTGCTGTAAAAGGCCTCCAGAAAATAAAGAGTGGCTGTACACAATAGTTTTTATTGTAGACTACAAAAGTAATTACTGGTTTTCTTGATGAATTTGAAGATCACTGCTGTATGTGGAGTGTTTATATCCCTGCTAGAAATGAGAATGCACAGCTCAAGTCCACTTGAAGTAAGTGGTAAGATGAGGATCCAGCTGAGGGTTGCATTTGGGATCACAATTGGTAGAAAATACCAGCCAACTGAAAGTAGACACTGAAGATATTTACTAGGTAATTAATGGAAGTAACTGCTTTCCCAGAGACAACTCTTCAGGTCTTAAGGTTAAGGCACAAATGCAATCGTTGCTGGAGCAAATCTCAAAATGGTTTCTTCCCATTGGGTGGAATCCCTAAATTCAAGGCCTGCTCCAAACCCTCCTGAAGCTATTGGAAAATTTCCCATGGATTTCAATTTGTAGGCAGTAAATATGACCCTTTTAAAGCTTTTAATAATAATTCCTTCACTCAAGGAAAAACAAAATCTCATTCCAAATATTTAGATTGCTAAAGAAAGGCATGTAGTACTATTTTCCACAGTATTTTATGGAGACACAAGTTAGCATGGAGGAAAATGTTCACGCCTGTTTTCCTGTAGGATGTTCAAAGAAATCCTGCAAAATGATTCTTTTCCATGAGATAGGAGCAGCCAGTGTTTACATAGGCTAATGATTAAGAAATCTGCTGGAGAGAAAGGAGAAAAGATGATGGGTTTTTTGGGGGAGGGGTTATTTTCTATTAAAAATATTCAGGTTTGAGAATCTTTCAGCTTTGAGAACTCCTTGAGTGAGGGAGTATCAGTAGTGAGAAGAAGACATTTCTCTTGTTGGGACTGTGTTGTTGAAGGCTGGGACTGAAGATCAGCTTGCAAGGGGTTGTTGGTCTGGGCTTAGAGGCTCTCCTTACACCACAAGTGCTCTGCTGGTTCCAGGGATGGGCAGCAAGGAGCTACAGCTCACTCTGGAATAGCAGAGGCAGATTCCTGCCCTGTGCTGCATCTTGTGGAGGCTTGTGGATACACAAGGGTGAGAGTGGTGTGATTGATGTTGCTGAAATGGGAGTCCTAAGGAACTCGATATTACACTCATTTGTATTTTGTCACATTGATATCGAGAAGCGTTAAAATAAGTGACTTCTAAAGTGTTTGCTGATGGTGCTGCTGATTTAAGTGGGATTATAGCCCATTAAACACCCAATGTATGACTGTCTTTGGCCATTTTACAGATACAGCCTCTGGCTTTAAATGCTTGAGACTTACACCCATTTGTTACGGTGAGTAATTTTTTAGACTTTTTAGAGAGTAGTTGTGGGAGCAGTTCTTGGTTTCTCTCGGTAAATCCTCTTCTAGGATTTGTCTCCATGCTCTTCACCTCAGTGTGAACAACTGACCCACGGACAGCGTCACAGGTCACAGATGACCGGGAAATAGGGGACTTAGCCCACGGAAAAGATAGCAAGGATAATTTCAGGCTTTTTAGTGGCAGAAAGCACAGTTGAAGCAGCATGTCTGATGTATCTATCAGACTGAAATGGGAGAAGGCGGTGCGCAGGCGGTGCGTGCGATAGGAGAGCAGCTACCATCCCTGACTCCCAAATCCCACCTCGTTAACTCCTTGCAGCAGCGCACCAGGGCTGCCAAGCCCCCGGGTGAAAATCGGGCCGAGCCGGGAAGGGCAGAACCGCCTGGCCCTGCAGCCCCGCGCCCTTCTCCGGCCGGGCCCGAGGTGTCCCCACTTATCCCCCGTCTCCTGTTCGTTCGGTGACATCTCGGACCGTTCAAAAGTTCACGGGGAGGCTCCGCCGAGGCCACCGCGCGTGGGAGCGGAGCGGCGATCGCCGGCAGGTCCAGCCTCGCCGGCGGGGTTGGCCGGTGCCTTCTCCTCCTCCTCCTCCCTCCCTCCCTCCTCTCTCTCTCCTCGCTTGTTTCCAGGCGAGACCTTGCTCTCCGCAGGTACCGCTCTGCCTCCCGCCGGCTCCCCTTCCACCTTCCCAGCCTGTGCCGGCCGCCGGGGCGCGCAGGCTGCGCGGAGGGGCGCGGAGGAGCCGTGCCCCCCCCGGCGGAAGGGGGGCGCGGAAGGGGGCGCGGAGGGGCGGGGGGCGAGCGGCGGTGCGGCTGCTCAGCGCCCCACAAAAGGCACCGCCGGGCTCGGGCTGCTCCGCACGCCCCGGAGCGCGCACGGACGCGCACACACACACACACACACACACACACACACACACACACACACACACACAGACACTCGCACACAGGCGCTCACACAGAGACACTCGCTCACACACACAGACACACAGACACTCGCACACGGGCGCTCACACGCACGCACACGGACACGGACACGCTCGCAGCACTCGCACGCACCGGAGCGCCGCGATGTGCGATGCGCGATGCGCGACGTGAGGCACCTCGCCCGCCGCGGGGCCGGGGGGAGCCGGCGGGATCCGCGTTGCCAGCCCGCCCGCCCCTGCCGCTCCCTCTCCTCCAGACCCATCCATCAGCCTCTTCCTCTCGGTCTGCTCCTGCCTTTCTTTTATTTTCCTTTTTTTCTTATTTTTTTTTAATTTTGATTTTTTTTAAAAAAAAAAAAAATTTGCTCTAACTGTATCTACCCAAGCATAGAAAAAATGCCTGCCCGTGGAGCGAGGAGAGGGCACCGGGTCGGTAAATAAGAAGTGAGTACGAGCACAATGGCGTGCCTCCCCGCTCCCAGCCTTGCGGATGCTGCATGCGCCCCTGCTTCCCCGGCACCGGACCCCGGGATGCTCCCGCCGGGGCTCCTTTGTACCTCGCCCGGCTCCTCTCCCCTGCTCCCCCGGCCCCGTTCGCGCCGCGCCCCGGCTCCTCCGCCGGCCGCCTCGCCCCCGCAGCCGCTCCCCGCCGCCGAGCATCCCCGCCGGCGGCAGCGTCCCGGGGGTCCCGGGGCTGTCCCCGCGGGGGCGGCGGGCGGCCCCCGGCGCCCCGCACCGGCCGTGGGGAGGGGGCGGCCGAGCGGCGGTGCCCGGTGCCCGCTCCTTTGTTCGCCGCCGGCGGCCGCGGCGCTGCTCCGGGCGGGCTCGGCCGCGCTGGGAGCGCTCCCCGGCAGCGGCCCCGGCGGATCGCAGGGGCTCGGGGGCCGCCGCGGGGAGGGGGGAAGGCGGCGGCCGTGGGGAAGGGGCTCCCCCCGGCGAGGTGCGGGTCTGGGGGGGGGTTTGCTCGACCCCCGGGTGCCCGTGGGGCGGGGGCCGGAGCTGTGGGAGGCGTGACCGGGGAGCGCCCGGCGCGCACCCCGCGGGCGGTGCGGGGAGCCCCGGGTCACCCTCGGCTGCCGCTGCCCCCCGACCCCTTCTGCCGGAGCCCGGCGGGTGTCCAGGCGCTGACTCTGCCAAGTACCACCGCCTTCCCTGCATCCCGTCTCCGCCGTCCTGTGGGAGACTTTCCTCTAGATTTAGAGCTGAGCTTTTCCCACCAGCGGCTGGAAGAGCTGTCTTGGCCATTGAAAACGTATTGGTTATTCAAAACAATTTAAATATAGCTTGTGTGGTCACTGCTGACCATCTTCCCACAGGAGACCTTTACCTGCACTTGATGTGGAGGATTTTTTTTTTTTTTTTTTTTTTTTTTTTTTTTTTTTTTTTTTTTTGGTGCCCATGTAGTTACTGGTAGTCACGAGTTATCCAAGTACTTGATTGCCACACTCAGCTGCTCCTTTCCTAACCCGATGGGTTTTTGTAGCTGTAAATAGAAATACCTGCTCTGACAAATGCACAACTCTTCCAGTAAGCACACATGTGTTGTACCACTGTTTTCTGAAAGGTGTAATCAATAAACAATTAGCCCATTAAGACCGGTATGATGAGCAATGTCTTATGTTTATGGTTGTGTCTGCAGAGTTTAGAAATGATCACACAACTGTTCTCCGAGAGCATTTGTTGGAGCATAGAACAAAATAGGTGAGAGAGAGGAGGCTTTGTATTTTCCTGATACTTCTGTAATGCTGAGGTAGAACACAGCTGGAAAGCTGCTTAGCAGTGCTTGAGAGAACAGCGGATGTAAAGAATCTCTGAAGCAAAATACTACCTTAGAGTAATTTAATGAAATGCAAGGGTGTAGGGGAAATCTGCTTTTGGAGATGATTTAATGTCATACGGGGACAGCCACAGAAAGTATTGCAAACGTGCATGTGTAAGATGGACACTGCTCTTCAGAGCAGCAGACAAACTGTAAGGTACCATGGGATTAAGAGAAAGATTCAGCAGTTTAAGAATTCCATTTAGAAGCAGCAGAATCTGTGCAATCTCTTGGCAAGAAGTTTAGTCAGTGAGATCTGAGCGGCACTGTAAACATTAACTTTCTTTCTCTGTTTTTGCCAGTGGCGGCACCTGACTTGCTGGATCCCAAATCGGCCACTCAGAACTCCAAACCAAGATTATCATTTTCCACCAAGCCTACTGTGCTCGCTTCACGGGAGGAGAGCGATTCGGCCATTAATGTTATGAAATGGAAGACAGTCTCAACAATTTTTCTGGTGGTAGTCGTGTATTTAATAATTGGAGCAACAGTATTTAAAGCCCTGGAGCAGCCTCATGAGACCTCCCAGAGAACCACCATTGTGATTCAGAAGCAGACGTTTGTATCTCAGCATTCCTGTGTGAATGCAACAGAGCTTGATGAACTGATTCAGGTAATCCACACCAAACCCCTCATCACCTTGCCTTAGAGGAACAAATTATTTATGGCAGTACTGCAGTGACAAGGGGCAAAACCTTTCTAAGCAAAGCTCTGTGTTGGCCGTGCCATTTAACAAGTGTTAAGACCAGAAGTTGAGCATTTACATTTTCATGCAAAGCCTCATGGTTGAAAAGCTATTGCTATTTTTAGGTCCAATATGCTTGGTAGAGGGCCTTTTCACTGAAGCTTCCCATTATGCTAATTAAATGATTATTCATCAGCAATATATATAATTAATAGTTCACAAAGGAATTGGTATATTGATCGTGCTTTACAAGTTCTGTCAATATTTGAAGTGCCTAATTCTGAGGAAGAGGCTACACCATCCATTGCCTTAAAGGACTCCTAATTTACTGTGATTTTATCAAGCTAGCGTTCCTTCCAGCTGTATGTTTCTTTATATTGATTTTGTTTTAAGTACAGGAAAGTACCAAGGACTTCCTACTTTGATCTTAAATCTCAATTTTCTCTGCTTCTTAAAGGCACATCCCCAAATGATGTACATCGGTGTGTTCCTACTAACATGACTTTATCCTTGCAGGTCACCTGCCTCAGAACCATGGGAGATATTTATTTGCAGTAGCACAGAACTAGATCTGGAGCTTTATAAATCCTCTTCCAACTTAAATCCCATGTTCTTATGAATATCCAGTGGCACAGGAGGGAATAGCAGAGGGCTGCCAAATCACATCAGTTCTGGGCATGGGACAATGAAATGGGAAATTGGAGTGAACAGTCAAGAGTTGGCAAAGATTGACTCCTTCCTTAACAGTTGTCATGGGGCTGCCTGGGTCTACAGAGCCCAGGATGGGACAGGGAGAGCAGGAGAGGCTGTTTGGCACCCAGACTATGGCAGGAACTCTGGAGCATGCCAGATGCATGGGCAGAAAAGATTTCTGCAAGTGTTTTTTTTGTCAGCAGATATGGCTGGGAGTTTAGAATTTGATTTTACCTCTCTAGACTGATGTGCCTTGAGCATCAGCATGGACGTGTGTTTTTTTTTTCAGTTTTAAATATAGAGTTCTGATGTGCTACGTTATTTTTATGGTGCATTACTTCTGAATTTTAAAGGTAAGCTGGGAAAATGTCTTGCATTTTGTGATTTCTCCCCTGCCTTGTTGCTAAAATGTGTTCCAAAGCTGCTCCCCTTTAAATGCCTGTCAGACAGCTCCTCTCTGCACGAGTCCAGCCAGGCATGCCTGGGGAGATGCTGCAGATAGTGATTTAGATGCTGTGCAATAACTCTGTTCCAGTGGTTTGACCAGCAGAATGTGAGATAATCTTTCAGAGAAATACACAAGCACATTCTGATGAAAAATAACTCTTGTAGCTACTATAAATATCCTCCTATGAAATTTTTAGGTCAGATACTGTACTTGTGAAGATATAAAAAGAAATTTTGAAGCAGTATTATCTTACATCATCTGTGAGATGGACCTCAAGGCAAAAACTGTTGAAGTTTGCTATGGAGTACTTGGATATTTTAGCATTTATGATTCTCTGCCCAGAAGCACAGATTGATAATAAAAAACCACTTCATCAGCATTCAACGCCCATTTGAAGTCCTGTGTAAAATAAATGAGTTTCAGTACAACCATCAGAGCACAGACAACCATACCAGCATTAGCTTCCCTCTCCACTAATGATCTTGCCACGACCAGAAAAAAAAAACAAAGCAGCTGTGTGGAGTGTGGGGAGGTGACACAGCCTCTCACAGCACGTGGGCGAGGGAGAATTGTGGGCAGAATTTTCCCTGGGTGAATGGAAACCAAGATTTGCCCTTCTGCTGTAAAGAGCCCCACGATGTGGAGGCAGCAGTGTGCTCTTACACTCCTTTCACAGGAGCAGAGCTGGGGCACAGGAGCCTCTTTGGGTGCCTTGCTTTATGCAGATTAAGTTTTAGTGAATGACATCCAGTTGTTTAAGGGTTGGGAAGTTCTGCTTGCCCGAAGTAAAATGGGAAAGCAATGGTAAAAGAGAGTCTCAAATTCATTTTATTCCAGGTCTAGGCTGCTATCTTACACATGGGGTCGTATTTCTTCCCTAGTTGCCACTTTGTCACAAAAACTGAATTAGTGAAATACATTTTGTCTTCCTGGGATTATGCCTGACTGCCATTACAATATAAGGCAGTGTTTCTTCAGTTTTTGTTGGATGTCTGTATGAATAAAAATAAATAGCGCATGCAAGGAAAAAGTAAATATTATTTAAGAGTTCAGTAAAAGCTATAAAACTGAAAATTAATATGTACTTGAGTAGAAGGGAGCTGGAATGATTAGTTTGTGTGTAGAAAATTACAGAGCTTACAGACTATAATGTCTTCTTTAATCAAGTATTTACCTTGAGTCAAACTATAATGAAATTCAATGCAACTTTTCTTTTGAACTTTGTGTTCTGGGAATCCAGATCCTGTTTTGGCCCTTTCATGCTAGTCATAGCTCAAGGTGCTTGTCATACCAGGCTTTTTCAATCTTCATATACTTCTGCTCTGTAATTTAATCCTTACTCTGAAGCAGGCTTGACTACCCCAAGACAGGCAGTACAATATGTGGTAGCTTATTCAGTGAGCACATCAGAGTTGGAGAGCACAAGTTCAGCAAAAAAAAAAAGATAGAGGTGGAGTGCCAGTCCATTCTCCAGCACCCAGGAGCCATGGATTTTCCAGCACCTTGGCTAAAAACTTCCTTTTGTCACAAAGCTGTTTACAACAGTGTTGTGTGTTTCTGTAAATACACTCAGGATAGGGATTTTTCCCTTCCTGTCTCCTCCATCCTTATTTTATCTCACCAATCCCCAGAACCTCTCCTGGTACAGCAATATATCCTGTTGCCAACTCTTCAGCAGGTTTATTCCCTGGGTTTTGAATGCCTGAAAACTTTGTATTGTCACATTGATCGTGTGGCTCCTCTGGGTGTACTGGGTGAGAATTATACTTTTATAGACATCATATATTTTATATAGGTGTAAAATATGGGGCAAGAGAGCTGCTATGCAGCCTAGAAAATGTGCAAAGGTAATAGAGTGCTTTGAGGATGGCAGTGAGGTAAATCCAGCTGCCTCAGAAAAAGGACATGTGTTTTCCTCATAACTTTTCAGCCCAGACCAGCAGAGTTGTACCTGTACTGACTAAAAACCAGACATGGTCTTCATGGCCTCTTCTGTCCCTGACTTCCATGGTCCAGTATTGCAAATCTTTCAGTCAAAAGCACTTCAGTTACTTGTTGCCTCACCTGCAAAGAACAGCAGCAGTGCATGAGCCTGAGGGGCATATCCAGGTGCATAAATTCCTTTGCCATTTTGTGAGCACTTCCATTTAGTACCATATTAAAAATGTGCAGAAGTCATGCAGAGCATATCTGGACACCCAAGAGACCAGTTTTTCCAGGCAATTTCAACTCCTTTTGCTGTAGCCTGAGGCCAGAATTAACAACAGCATTAAGTGGATCAGTGGATGCTGTCCCCAGCGGTGCTGAGGTGGGCAGAGCACAGCACTCAGTGGTGCTATATCTAAATTTACAACTAGAGAAATACCCCAGGAGGGAGGCTTGTAAAAGTACAAAAACTACCTGGGTGAGTAATGAGAATCCAACAGAGCAGCAAGCTGTTCATGGTCTGATGTTAAACTTCACTTTTAAAACGTTTCAGTTGGAAGGTCTTGCGAGGACCTCATTTGTTGGCAGATGAGAAAGCAGTGGTTTGGTAAAGGTTATTTGTGATCTCTAATACACTATACAGCTGCAGAAAGGAATGTGGCCAGGTTCCTTCCTACTGTTTCTTCTTTTGGAGAAGAACACTCTACAATTCCTCATGAACAGTGTTCTGGTTTCTCTGTCTGTGCCTGCCCTCAACTTGGCCCTGCCATGTGATGCAGAGTAACTGTCAGGTGATAGAATAAAAGAGTAAAAGTAGCTCAGACTGTGTGGATTTAATGAATGTGTGACTAAGTATATAACCTGATCTTCGTTTACACTACGGATTTTTCATGTCTTGTGTCCAACAAGTTTTCCCTCTCCACTGAGCTTTTTGATGGTAGAAGCTGATGGAAACCTGGGAGCAATCCAGCTATACACACATATAACAATAAGCATTAAAGAATGAAATAACTCTCTAACTGGAGCTTTTGTATCTAATTATTTCAATCTAACCCTAATTTTCTTCTAGTTTGTTGACTGTTTCCTATAGCAAGCTTGCCACTAAGCATTTAAAATATTAGAGACATCTTCCAAGCTCAGATGCACAAAATGTGTTGCCAAGAACTTGGAAAAATTGCCTGCTATATTTATGCACCTATGAATGGTAGCAAATGTAAAGAGACCTTACCTGCCGAAGAAAAAGCTGGTTAGGAAAAAAAAAAAGAACTTTTTATGCAAATACCACCTAATTATATGTTGTTCAGCAGTTACTTGTTCATGCTGACCTTTTTAAACCAAAATGGAAAAAAAAAATTCCTTTAACGTCCAAGCAAGTCAATTAATGAATTATTTTTATATACAAAAAAGGGACATATGAAAAAACTTAGGTGTATTATTTTAAATATCTAAAATGTCTCAGCAAGCTGGTGTAAATTATTATAGTTATTTTAGTGAGTTAATCCTGAAAATTAATAAAGCATTTTCAAGTTAAGGTACAATGGAACATAAGTTAATAATAGAACATAGTTTATTTCCTGTTTTTTTTAGCAGCAAGATCCTTCAAATATATTATATATTATATATTGTATATTGTATATTATATATTATATTTTATATAGTATATTTAATATATGATATACTATATATGGCATATGATATATTATATATGATGCATTATATATTATAAATTATATATTATATATTATTATTATATATATATATTATATATTATATATATATATATATATTATATTTTATATAATATATATTATATATTATATATTTATAGGTAAATATGTTTGTATTTATTTATATATTATATATATTTATTCAACTATATTTATTTCAAAACCCTGACAAGTAGAAAAATACTCACACCAAAAAGCACAATCTTTCAAAGCATTCCACGTACTGTGTGTGGCAATTCTAAAGCCTTCAGCTCGAAATCCGAACCCGTTTTCGGGGTGCTGCACCAAGCTGTCTCAGCAGTGACACGTTTAAATCGCGCTCCTTTCGGGCTGTGGGGTTTTTCTGAGCTCTGAACCCACGAAGGTGTGCCTGCCTTTCCATAATCAACCCAACCTACAGAAGTCCTGGGGCAGCAGGGCTGGCTGGGGGGGTCCCCGAGCTGCTGCTGTGGTTCAGGGGAGCACAGCTCTGCAGAGCTCTGACCCTTCCTCTCTTCACCTCTCTGTCAGCTGCACTGCCCCTTTTCTTCCCATTCAGCTCCCAGATTATGAATGATGCCAAAAATGGGGATTTTTTTTTTTTTTTTTTTTTCATCTCCCTCGAGGACAAATGTCTTTTTTTTTTTTCCCTCTTTATCTCCCTCTCGAGGGAAGCCTGACATAATTATGAATGACACGGGAGCAGTGTTTCTTTCTTCAAACTGGCATCACCAGAAAGTCCTCGTGGCTTCTTCTTATGTGATTAATTGATTGCAAAAATATTTTAAGTATGTATTTGCTGTGGCTTCATTTTTGTAGTTGGAGGTAGGTAACTGCATTAAGTTGCACCTCCAGCAGTAACTGATTTTCTCTCTTTCACAGGCTTCTTTACAATTTGTGTTGTAGTCACAAGAAAATTATTTTTGCCTGAAAATAATTTTTCAGGCATATATTTAATTTCAATCAGATGGAATCCTTGAGCCCTGATTATGTAAAAAACTGTTAAAATAAAGAAGTGTAAATCCTTTCTCTCCAAGAGATTAGAAGGTATTGGAGTATGCTGTATAATTTTTTAGACAGAAAAATGCAGAGATGCAAAGATCTTGTTTTCAAATACAAAATTTATTTCGACAAAATTAATATTTATTAACTAAACCTATTAAGCTTGAAACAAGTTTTATTAATCCTTTGAATCACAACACTTGTAGACACTTTCAGCCCTGTGAGTTGTAGCTTACAGGTACTCTAAGGAACTTTTTGAGGTAGTTTGAATGCACCCCTTTAAACCCTGAGTATTTTAACCTCTTGCCTTTTGCAATTCCTTCCACACTACTCCAAAAGAAAGCAGGAACTATCCCATGTCAGGATCCTCCCTGGAAGCAGCTTTGTAAAACTTAAAAGCCTTCAAAAGATTGATCAACCAGCACAGAATAAACTGAAGCTGCACTATATTTTATTTATTTATCTGAGGATCCAAAACACCCTTGCATCGTTTTTTTTAATGTACCATCTGCATTTCAGTCATGAAGCTCATGACAAATTGCAAATATCAGTAGCAGAGCTGATGCTGATGATGTTTTCAAAGCAATGAAAGAGGAAACTGAGTTCTTCCAAAGTTAGAACGCGAGGCACAGGAGGTGTATTTGAGTTGTTGGCCTTAGTGTCTGTCCTTAGCAAGGTGTCTGCCCATCTTCTTTATGTACACTGAACTCTAGGTGTTAACAGCTCTGCTGGCTTGTGCAGTGACACCCTGCATCTCCTTTTGTGTCTGAGTCCTTGCTGCTTCACTCTGCTCACAAATAAACATTCACACGCAGTTGTCTGCTCCCACAACCCCTCCCTGCCCAATTCTGCCCGAATCCCCAGATCAGAGAAATCTTTATTAAATGAAACATCTCTGTGAAAGCCCTTTGGCAAGACCCGTGCTCCCCACAGACCCCACCTGCTGTGGCTGCCTCTGGGTGGGTTGCAGAAGCCCCTGGGCTCTGTGTACTCCTTGCTAAGGCTCCTGCTGTTCTCCCTCTCCTGTTCTGTACTCAGCTCCTGGAAGGAGGGATGGTTTTTTGGCCAAACTTTCTCTCTTTTATTTTTTTGTTTCCTCCGGGGACAGGACAGCTCCCTTTTCTGTAATCATTTTCTACATAGTGATTAAAACAAAAGGATTTTTTTAAAGTGGTTTTTATCCTTCACCAGCATTATTTGGAGAGCGAATGACCAATACATTCTAACTGCCCTAGTCACTTTGTTCAAGCAGATTGGACTCAAACTTTTTTTGCTGCTTCCGGTGTTGAGACCCATAAAGACAACATTTCCTTCAGATGAACAGTTTTATGGACCTGGGACTTAGTTTAGCCTGATTGCATCTGAATGCCAGCTTTGTCTCAGAAAGGGTGGCAGATATGACTCATTAGTAAGTCAGTTCTGCAGAACAGCTGTTTGCATAATTCTTCCAGTCTGTAATCTCAAGAAGCAAAGAAAAGCCTTCTTCCCTAAACGTGCATGTGTATATACATGCATATATACGTGTATGTACACACAGAGAGTTTATATACATAGCAACCTGTGGGGTTTGTAAAGCTTATTTAGAAATAGAGAAGTTGTTCATCGTGTTTCTGCATGTTTTTAGTTTAAGTAGCTGTTAAAGAGGGTGAAAAGAATCCTTCAGTTCTTCAGCATGTGGGGTATTAATCTCTCACGTTAATGTAGAGCACACTCACGTTATACAATCTAAAAAGAAAAACAAGGAGTCACAGAACTATAATACAAATATTATTGCACTCTCTTTCAACATCAAGGCCCAAAACCGTGTGCTTTGAGGCTGGAGAGTTGTTTGCTAAGTGTTAAAAGCATCCTGGT
Organism: Sitta carolinensis; assembly: GCA_032173965.1. Classification (NCBI taxonomy): domain Eukaryota; kingdom Metazoa; phylum Chordata; class Aves; order Passeriformes; family Sittidae; genus Sitta; species Sitta carolinensis. Next base: position 2,078,843 of record JAVUNC010000019.1, read on the forward strand.
GTGCCTTTGAACTGAGAACTAGGATTTCCATTCCTCATAAACCAAAGCTGAAATAAAGACACAGGACTCGTGCAGTAGCTGGGCTGTATGAGGTGTATCTCTATACTGTAAAGGGGAAGTGCCCTTGTGAAATGGCACCAGCACTAGAGCAGTGGAGGCTGAGAAATGGCTTTCAGAAACTTTGAGGCACTCCTAACTTTTTGACATCACTTGTCAAGTGACTGCCAGGAAGCACAAACTAACTCCTGACGAGCTGGGTAAGGAAAGGAAGCACGCTCTGCATTTTATCAGAAGCATCATTTGAGGTGCTTCTATTTTAATCTTTCAGTAGAAGAGCTGAGAGTGATGAACTGTTGTGTTTCATCATTTCATAGAAGTGAAGTGACTGGAAGATGGTACAAAATCCTGTACCCAGAGCCTGGTGTGGAACAAGGAGACGAGCACTGGAGGGACTGCTTTGACACACACTTATTTCTGCCTGATTTCCATGTGAGACAACAGCTGACTACCAGAGGCCAGCCTTCACACTTTATAAACTCTCACTGCTTCCCTGTGTCTCTGCAGACCCACTTAGTTGTAGCTCTGTGGCCAGCAGGCTGGCTTTTGTCAGTCAATGCCATTGACTCCTCGCAGGGTCAGAGCACCAGAGGATGAAATCCCTGACCTAGAATTGTCTTCTGTTCTCAGAAAATGACTGTGTGGTTAAAAAGACTGTTTTCTCTCTTGTTTTGACAGAAGAAAAGTCACAGTATTCCATGTCTTAATCTGCCAAGCAAAGTTCAGCATGGTCTCTACAGAGAGATGCCTGCCCAAACGCAGGAATAACACAAAACTGCACAATGTATTTATCAGAAAGTGTTCTAAATTATATAGGAAATTAAAAACTGACATTGAATTAAAATGTGATTTGTGTTCCCACACTCCTTTTCCCAGTGTTCTGATTTCAAGCAAAAAAAAAAAAAAAAAAAAAAGTGTGAAAGCAGTGCTTATGTGCTTTTGGAGCTCTGGTCATGCCTGTGCACTCTGGGCTCAATCATCTCTGCCTCTTTTCTCTGGTACCCCACTAAAGCTTGCTCCCAAATGTGGCTGCAAAGCCAAGCTGAGATGTGTGGGTGTAGTGCAAGTGAGGATTTGATCTCAGACACACTTCATGCCTATCCTAAGATACAGCTCAGAGGCAGCCCAAGAATTCACTTAACTCAAAAAAATGGGAATTTTCTAAAATTTTTAAATCGTCAAAACTTTATCTCAATTCTCCTCACTACCAAAAAAAAAAAAAAAAAAAAAAAAAGCTGTTTTTTTTTTCTCCATTATAAAGATAATTAAAGAAGAAAAACCTATTACTGTAAGTGTAACCATATAGTATTAGTTTTAAAATTGTGCATAGAGACCTTGGTTGGGTGCCATGTGCTGGGTGACCCACCCTCTGCTCAGTAGCCTCATAAGAAAAAAATACTAGACAAAGACTCTGGAAGAAGGTAAGGCACATGAAATTATCTGAATAATTTAAGAATTTAATCTACCCACACACCCCTCTTCTAATGCTGACCGATTCCGAAGTGTTGAAACAAAACTGATTTTTAAACCAATTTATTTTGTATATGGAAAAAAAAAAAAAAGCTAGAAAATTTGCCACTGAGGTCAGTTAACTTTAATACTGGAAAATAATTCCCATGTTAAGTTCACACAAAGTTTTTAAAGGCTGGAACATATGATCACTGTACAAATTATAGAGTTTTCATGATTCTGCTTTTAGATTCAAACAGCACAGAGTTACTGTCACTACTGTGTCAGGATAAAGCAAAGGTCTTAAGTGGCAGAAAAGAAGGAAGGGAGGAAGGAAGGGAGGAAGGAAGGAAGGAAAGTAAAATGTCAAACTCATGACAAGTGAAGTTTGCTGTAGTAGTAATGCATCAGTCAAAAAATCGGCTGAAAGACCAAGAATTAAGGTGGCAGAGAACTGAATGTGACAGCTCTGCCAGTGAAAAATAAACCTGTTATTGGAAGGCTAAGGCTGAGATCCTGGCCCTTAGTGTTCATATCCAATCCTCCAGGTAAATTTATGTGGTGGGTATAAATCAGGAAAATGCTACCCTGAAATTATTGCCCTGACATCTACCAATGTCAGGAATTATGCAATATATTATTTTCTTCTTAAATTTTTCTTGGGAATAGTCTTCGATGAGGATCTTCTTATGGTTGCTGACCAGATAAGAAGAGAAGTCATCTTCTCAGCCAAAGAACTGACAATGCAGTCACCCTTCCTGAAAAACCAGCAGGCAGCAGTCAGACTTTATGAGAGAGTAATATTGACCTCAGCAAACCAGTGACCTTACCCACCAGTCAGGAAGACTCTTACACATTCCTCTGAAGGAATAAGATGTATCAGCTTTGTTGATATCTAGTCTGGCTTCTCTCAAACACGATCACAGCCCAGGACAAAGCATAGCATTCTGTGTTTGGAAACAACAACCCAACGATGATGAAGGCATCATCTGGCCCTTTATGCCTAAAACAAGCAATAAATTTACAAATGTGAATCAGTAAACGTACAAAGAAAGTCAATGAGAAATACTGGCAATTAAAAAAAAAACACCCAACTTATTTAAAAAAATACTTATATGTGATATACAAGAGATTTGTTTAAATAGGTGAATATATTATTTAATAAGAAAGAGTCTTCAGTTTGGAGAGAAAGAGGAAGCTGAGTGGTCTGTAAGATCATTATTTTCGTGAAGGAGACAAATCAGTAATTGCTATTCAAGTGTCCCTCATAACATGAGGACTTAAAAAATTACTTTGAAGCACATACAAGCTCTCAAAAGGGAAATATGTTTTAAATGATCCACAAGTAATTTGCAGATCTTACTGCCACAGAATGACTTGGCTCCCAAAATACAAGTGAGCTCCAAAAGTAGTTAGATAAATTAATGGCAAAGCAATCAGCCAAGCCAATCTGAACACCACTCTGCAGATGCAGCCTCCTACTCAGAAAGTCCCCAAAAGTGTGCACAGTCAGAACTTAGGAGGCTGTGCAAAAAGGAAGCATCTCTGAAAGCAGCCCTGATTATTTTCCTGATTAGCAGTTGGGTAAAATCAGAGACATAATAATAGCAGCTAATTGTCTTTTGTAGCCATCTGTTGTGCTTTGGGCAGTTTTGGGTTAAGTTGTATTTTTTTTTTTTTTTTTTTTTCCTGGGGAAAATGTAGGTGTGGTGGATGAAGCCAGGAAATGCATAGCTGTAGTGGATTGCGGAGCAGTTTAGATTGGAACACCTTTCATAGAAAAGGTACACATGGCTCCAAAAACATGCAGCAATGACAAAAAGCCCTGGAAACATTTTACATCTGGATTTGCATAAAAACCTGATCTTGCTAGGCTGTGTAAACAGGTGCATTGCTGTGGGGAACGCCTTCACCCAGTACAAGGAACTGTAATGAAACAAGAATGGCTCCAAAAATTCCATTGCTCCAGTGCTGTAGCACCTAAAATCCCCACTGGAGAGTGCCTTGCCATGTGCAGGTACCAGGACTTGTGATGTCCTGAAATCAGAGCCCTGAAATGCAGCAGCTCAGGCTGTGCTCAGGGGGCTCTGGGAAATGCAGCACTGCTTTACACTGCCTTGGCAATCAAAGGAATAGCTGTGTAGATTATAAAATCAACTCCAGGCATGGTTTTCACATAGGCTGGTGTGTCCCTTCCTACACTGATGGAAGCACCTGTCAGTATCAGTGCTGCTCTATTAGCTCCTGCCAAGTTGTACATCATGTACAAATGTAGATTTATCCTTCCAACACAAAGGAAAATTAAAGTCTCTTCCCCCTCACTTTCCCCATCCTTTCTCCTTCCTCTGTAGGATTAAAAATTCCCCTTCTTTAATGTTTGCCTTTCAGTCATTAAAAAAAAAAAAATTAGAAAAAGAAGTTAAAATGAAAGCAATTAAAAGTTTGTGTGAAGATACCCCAGCTAGCTTTCTGTTCACAACCCTGGCTGGTGGAAATGTTTTAGGTTTGGCAGCAAAATCCCTGTGGCTGCAGAGGGGCAGCAGTGGACTTCAAAATGGTTACTTTGTGCATCTGAGCTTTGGAAATGGCAAACTGGAAATGTTGGATTTACCAAATCCCAGAATAAAAAATAGATGTCCCAGTTAATCCCACGTTGTCACTTCATAATCTCTGCCCAGATCAAGTGACTTCTGTGGGTGCAGTTTATGAACAGAAATGTTTTAATTTTCAAATTATCAGTGAATTTTGGGACTGAAAAAAATCGTTAGAGCTGTACAACACTGTTCCTCTGCATCAGACTGCCCAAATGGAGGATGGTTCTGGTCTGTCCTACCACTGAATATATTTATGTATCTCATTATTGTACATCCAAACAGGAACTATTAGTTAGTTAAAAGTCTCATCTTCACTTTTTGGTACTGCTTCCTCTTTTTCTTTTGTTAGGCATCAATTATTATAAGTATCATGATCAGTAAATCCTGTTTGAAAGTTTCAGAACCAAATGTAAACTTATATTCTTTAAAATATTTATTGCAAGTTTAAAAATACTTTTTCTCTAACTCAGATACCAGTATATATCTGCAATTGTGATATAACAAAGCAGGAATACATTTTGTAACAAGAATTTACAGTTGGCACTGCTGGAAGAGGAAGAGTTTCCTGTTTCTTGAGACTATGAAAATGTCAGTAGTGGCAAGCTTGTTGATTTTATTTGCTAGAACTGAACTTTTCAAGAACAACATTTCTGAAGTCTTTAGTTTTATAGAGATACGTTTGACTGAATTTTTTGTTGCTGTAGTGAAAGTTTTATAATTGTATGTGTAATTGCTTTAATTATTGATTTTTTTGTTGCATAAAAGTGTTTTCTTTATTTGGAATTCATTTGATACAGAACAATGCATGGGCTTTTTTTTCTTGGTGTTTTAAAATGACTGGTTTTAAGAATTCCATTTGCTTGCCTAACACAACATTGTGGGAAACTCTCATTATAAATTTTGTCTAATGCATGTTTTTTCTTCACCAAATAGTTGCAGCAGTAAAAAAAAAAAATGTGTTTGCCTTCTAACTAAGATAGTAATGTCACAGTTATTGTGGAATTTGCATTCTCCCTAATGGTCTGGACTTTACAGCTCTTCTGAATTGCCTGGAGTGGTGGCTGAAGAATAAATTGTAGTCTGATTGAGAGATATAACTCAAGCAAAGCATCACAGATCCTTTTCTGTTTTAGTGCTTGGATCAAACAAGTGATTTAATCGATTTACTGTATAATATACAATTATTGCCTACAGAATATTGCATTATATACAGAATTATTATATGCAGAATATTGTACTATATGCAGAATACAATTGTTTCATGAATATTGACGAAATCTTTTTAAACTTGCAGCAAGTAGTGGCAGCAATAAATGCAGGAATCATACCTTTAGGAAACACATCTGCTCAGATCAGTCACTGGGACTTGGGAAGTTCCTTCTTCTTTGCTGGCACTGTTATTACCACCATAGGTAGGACACAGCTTATTATCTTTTTACAGTCAATGAGCTGAAACTCTTTGATTTCCAGTGTGTGCATATATTTGTTAATGGTAAATCTTCCAATTCTTCTGGTTTAAGTAGAGTTATTTTCTAGCTGCAGGGGCAGGAATAATAGCTGTCTGTGAAGGAGCTCTAGCTGAGTGATTTTTCCATAGGAAAAAAAAAAAAAAATGTTGCTGTACATTTCTCTCAGGTGACTGAAAGAGGTTGTGGAAATATTTTCTGGGGAGAATTTGGTCAACTGTACAGTCACAAGTGTTAAATAGGGCGTGATTTAAAGCACATGTGCATTAAACCATGACTGAGAGATATGGAATTTAAAACCTGCGTTCTCCCATTCGATATTGTTATTTTAGCTGAATTCTGAAAGAGTCACTGTCTCTCTGAGCAGGTGTAAAAAGGAACAGTGATTGGTTTTTCAGTTTCTTCCCTTTGACTGTTGAACACGTGGTATGGAGTTGAAAAATTTAATGTAGCTCATGGCTCACTAAAGAACATTCACAAAGACAGATGGAAATTCAAAGATGAAATCATGAGAAAAAATTTGAGAGTAATAGATAAGGAATTGTGGCATCTTTGCAATAATTACCACTCCATAATATTTATGTGGTGGAAGAGGATGTTCTTTTCAAGTGTTATCTGGACCTTTTTTCTTTCTTTATGTTGAAGTGTGTAAGTACCATATTTTTTGTGTGTTTGAGTATAGACATGCCTACATTTATATGTATAAATATTTTGCCTATGTGATATTTTTCCACATCTAGAGTAAATGAAACACAGGTTTAATGAAAAAAGAGAGTCTTGCCTCCTTGATTTGTAGCAAACTCGCTGATTTTATAGTAGCACTTCCTCATGGTGATAAAAACCCTCAAGTGTCTTAAAATCTAATTAAAACTAAAGGTTATAACCAAGAAAATCAAGAACTTTGAAAGGACAGCTTTGTGATCAGTCTTATGTTATCCTCTTTGGACAGCACTAAACTTTATGTTATAAGCATCCATGGTCCTACAGAAAGTGCATAATAGTTGTTTCATTTCCTAATAAGCATAAAAGTTGAAAAGTGAAGGTTGAAATATGAAAAGCATTCAAGGAATTAAAAGTCCAACAATTATTTGAAAGCAGTGGAACATTTTGTCTCACCATCTTTTTCCCAAGACTAAGGCTTTTCTAAACCAAACTGTTTTCTGATTTAATTTACTGACCTGATTCTCCCCAGCCATGTGAGTCCAGCTCAGAAGAGAAAGACACCTGAAAATTAATATTCCAGGTCATTTCTGCAAACCAGAGTTGTCAGAAGCAGGTCAAACTAGGCAACAGTAAATATTTGTGTCGGGTTTTGTGACAGCAGCCTAAGGAAAAAATGGGTGAAAAAAGTATTCCATAAAATATTTTGGCTTTGGAGTGCCTGGGTTCCTTTCATCATGGACCCTTCCTGATGGGAATCTCCCAGGCAGCTGCACTTCTGAGCTTTTCTCAGGCTCCAAGGAAAGCAAGCTGACCTGGAAGCTGTGGTGTGGTTGGCATTGATGCTGGGAACCATGGCTCACAGGGCTGGGCTGAAAAGCACTGGGAAAAGTGAATTACCTGGGGAGCACAACAGCTGGGTGTGCTTCCCCTTAATCTTTGTGTTATTGCATGGCAGCTAGTGATTCTGTGTTCAGAATCTTTGTGTTATTACATGGCAGCTAGTGATTCTGTGTTCAGAATCTGTTATTGCATGGCAGCTAGTGATTCTGTGTTCAGAATCTTTGTGTTATTACATGCACCTAGTGATTCTGTGTTCAGAATCTGTTATTGCATGGCAGTTAGTGATTCTGTGTTCAGAATCTTTGTGTTATTACATGCAGCTAGTGATTCTGTGTTCAGAATCTTTGTGTTATTACATGCAGCTAGTGATTCTGTGTTCAAAATCTTTGTGTTATTACATGCAGCTAGTGATTCTGTGTTCAGAATCTTTGTGTTATTACATGCAGCTTGTGATTCTGTGTTCAGAACAGTGCCTTTTGGTAGAGGAGGAACTTTTTGAAAAAGATAGCTTTCCTTCCAGTTAGAGGGCATGTGGTAATAATAACTCAATTTCTCGAGAGAGTCAGAAAGTGGTTTATGAGCATCTCCAGAGAGCTGCCACAGGTTTCAGACAAACACTACAGATATTCTCTGTGGACAAAAGCAGGACCTTATAATCTCATAGAACGACTTTACAGAAGTAATTTGTAAATGAGGTCTGGTAAATATGAATAAAATTATATTTTGTAGATATTAGGTCCTTTAGTCTGTATACCTTAAATACTTGCAGAGAAGAAAAGGCATTACTACCATTTAGAGACAATGACAGCTTTCCAGTGTTGCAGCAGATTTTGTAGCTTTCCAAACCACTTATTACTATAATTTTACCATATCACTTAGCCCACACTCTTCCTGGTGATGTCTAAGAATCCAAGACATTCAAATGGAACCAGTAGTCTATGAATAGAATTTCTCAACCCTTCCTTTAATGAAAGCAAAGCCTTTCCTTACTGGCAGCAGCACTTGCATCCCACAAATATTTGGTTTCTGGGGAGAGGATAATAAATAAAGCCTTTAGCATCTCCCTAAGCAATAAATTATTGTTTTGCAGTTACTGTTCCTGTTGTATCCCAGTAGTGTTGAACACTGACATGTAGAATATTGACTGTCTGTTTTGGTGGCTGCTGGAAGCAGACTAGAACCTTCTTCTGGATGTGCTGTAGCTTTCTGAAAGACACCCTGATGGTGCCTTTATGTCTGCAGAGTTGCAAAAAAACCCAGAGGCAACACTTCAGAAAATGTGGTTTATCAGTATTTTTTTATTTTTTAATATTTATTTAGTATTTATTGAGTATTTATGTAACTTTTAGCAAGTATGTAACATTTTTTGAAGTCTGTTAACAATCCTCCATGCGACTCAAAAAATGTTACAGAGCCTAATATAAAATTAACAAAATCAGTTTGAATAGAATATGATGTGATGCTGCTACTAGATCTTTTCTAAAAAGTGGATTTGGTTGAGAGTCATAATCCAACAGTTTCACCAGGCTTTCTTTGGAACAGATGCTTGGATTTAGCTTTGCATTTACCACTGTGTTACAGCACAGAGCTTGGTCCAGGAAGGGCTGTGGCTTAGTTAGGTGTTCTTGCTTGTGAATTTGTTTCCAGAACAAATACACCTCATCTCAACAAAGAGCTGGGAAATTGCATGATTATCAGTCTGTGCATATGGAGTGGTTTCAGACAGTTTCTTAGAGGGAAAAGGGTAGTGGAGGGAAATAGGAATATGAAATTATCTATGAAAAATATTGTTGCTTTGTTCCCTGGGATACTGTGCATGCTGCAAAGTACAAAAGAACCTCTTTTTGTCTACCTGAAAATGCTATTATCCAGCCAGTCCTGCTCTAAGACCACATGACCAAAGGAAAAAAAAAAAAAAAAAACAGGGCTGAGGGGAAAAGCAAGAAAAATGGTAACTTAATCATAAAGCTGGAGATAGTGCTGAGGGGAGGGGAAAATAACCTTTATATCTCCTCTTTTTATTCTGAGAGCTCATTGCTGGCACTGTGCACGGCTTGTAACCTGTGGATCATTTCCTCCAACAGGTATCTGACCTCAGAAATGGGCACACAGACACAACCTGTACACACCCTAATTTCCCCCAGATTTATGTTTTGGGGGGGGGAAAGTTTTATATTGGCAACGAGGTAGAAAAGCAGACCTGTCATTTTGAAGCTTGAGACCTGTGTGTAGAAAAATGAAAAAAAAAAAAAAAAAGAAGACATGTCAGGGCCTTGAACTCAGCAAGTTGCTTTCCCAAATGTCTGGTGTCTCAGCACATAAAAAATGCAATACAAGGAACTGCATGTCAAGAACCTCTGCTAGCCTGCTATGGATCTTCAGCTAAAAGAGCTGCATTATTTCCCCTCTTATTCCAGCTGTAATGATTTTTTTCCAGCACTGCAAGGCAGAGTGTTTATTGAGCCTCACCCACCAGTGCTTTTTGTCCTTTTCCACTTTCGTTGCCACCAGCCCTTGATTTTTTTGAGCCCAGCTTCTCGTGTTCACCTCTTGAGAAGTTCATTTGTGACTAGAATCTTTAATTTAGGTTTGTGCAGCTAGCTATGGGAATATGGGGTTTTGGGGTCCAAAAGCATTGCAACCATTACTAAAGCATGCAAAGGAATGTGAATACAAAAAAAAAATATATTAAAAGAAAAAAAAAATTGTGAATATTTACACTTTAGGGAACAGATGTGAATAGAAAGCAGATAAGATGCTGAAAAATAGATTTATGTTTTTGGCCAGAAATTTCAACCTGATTTGTCATTTTTAAAGCTGCAATTAGTTATGCAGCTTCAAATGCAATTTCACTGTAAGGAATCATTCCTTCTGTCATTTTCCCACTGGCTGGATGCAAGGTTTGCTTGTAAAGGCAAGGTATTTCAGAAAGTCTCATTACAATGCTCGTTGATTTGAAACAATAATAAAATCCTGCTGCTAAAACTGTCCCTTCTGGCACCATCCCACTGCATTTTTGAAATATAAGGTAACAAAATAATGTGCTGACAACTAAAATATACAAAAGATTTTTGATGTTACAAATAGACAAATATTGTTCATAATGAGGTGTTGCCTATTATGTCAGATAATCATAAAGCTAAAAATGTGCAAATGATATCAAAAATTTTGTTCTGCTAGTTCAGAAAAGTGAGAAACATCCCATGCTTATCTTAGAACATGTGACTTTTTAAATTTGTGCCGCCAAAGAAGAAACAGGGATTTTGAGTATGAGAATAAAAGCTTCATTTTAAAAGATTGCAGCTTATCAGAGTGTAAATACTTGGATTTCTGTGTATGTATTTGTAAGGGAAGAGAGAAGCAACAAGCAAAAGAAAGTGAAGTGCAAATGCTTAGGTGATTGAGGAGGGAAACTACTGAAATTAAACCATAAAATACATTTGCCTGAAAAATATTCTGCCACATGGCATTTCTCCATCATATCAGGAATTAAATCTGCATCTGTGTTCATTACTTAAATGAACTTAACTCTTGGTGGACATTGGAGTACAGAGCTTCTGAGGACCTGTTTCTTTCAGGCTCCTCTCCTAGAAATAATCTTCATTAAGGCAAGATCAAGGATCTCAGCCTCTGCTGACAGCCTGGCTGCACACACCCCGAATTCAGAGAGCTTTTTGCAGGAGTTTGTGTGTGGCTGTGGAACCAGCTGATAAGACCAGCTGCAGAGCAATGCAGAAAAAAAAAAAAAAATGGTTAAAATTTATGGTCTGTGAAAATGTGGCAGTAAAAGACATGCTGCAGAGGTCACTGGGGAGTGAAGTGGAAATGCTCCTTCCATCTCTTGCTCTGCAGAGGACTCCACTGAAAACTCCTGCTGCTCTCCTGAGAGTCCCATTCACTCTCAGAGTGTGTTAAACATGTATATCTCATCTGAGAAGATGGCATCAGAAAGAATTGTTAGTTTTGAAAACTAATCCCCCCAAGACCTCTCCAGAACTCACTCTTTCCTCAGGTTAGTGCTGTGCTTACCTTCCTGTCCCTGTGCTGCTGTCCTTAATAGCTGTTGGAACTAAATTAGGTTTTTAGTCTCTATTTGCTCTATTCTAATTTATTCCTTTGCTTCTTTTGTTGCACTTTTGAAGAAGTCTCTGAATTTGACCCAGTTATTGACTGTTGACAAATAGAGCTTCAGTCATGCTCTGGAGAGACCTGCTAGGATTTGGCAACACAATTCTCCAAATATTTCATCTGAACTGAGCACACTCTCTCCCAGGGCAGCAGCAGCGACCAAACAAGATTTCCTCTGTAATTATTTCTCCCAGGAAGAGTGAGTTGAAAGTATATTACCACTATGCCCTCAATTTTCTCCTGCATTTTCTCAGGCAGTGGGAAAGAGGGCTTATCTGACTTGAATGCCAAGGGAATAATCCTTGTACTGTACAACATACAGGGGCAATAATTAGCTGAGAGCCAGGGAACCTGGGATAGTGGAGGAAGGACGATGGTGAAGAGTTGAAAGGAAATTATATTAGATGAAGAGCTCAGCTAGAGACATTGAGGGCTTTTATATCAGAAAAATTGAATTAAATTGAATGAGCAAATCACAGAAAACAAATTGAGCCTCACTGACCAGAACGATTGAGACTAAGAAAAATACTCAGCAATGCCAAGGGTTGCTCTGAAGTTGAAAAAGTTCAAGGGGTGATACACAGTTTTAATTATACAGAAAAGGGATTTTTTTTTTCCTACCAGCTGTGGCTTGACACAGGAATCTGATGTTCAGACAAATGGAAAATTGTATGCATTTGCATGTTCTGTGGGCCATATTCAGCACCTGATATTCCTGTGATATTGTTCCTTTAAGTTATCAGCTATATTAGAACAGGTTAGGGTGATGTAACCCCTCAGCTGTGTCACTGTGCAAGAAAGATTTTTTGTCTGGTGAGTTCTGAATTCTGGACAAGAAATGTGGCAATGGATGCTGGGAAGGGATGCTGTCTCTTTAGGGAAGGTGGTGGCATCAGTGATACTTCATATCTTTTTTGCTCTGATCTTTCTTTTTACACATTTTTATTCTTTTAGATTTTAGATTCAGAGCTCTGCCAACTACTTACTTTGCTTTTAACACCAAGTTTCTGGCTACATTCATGTTCTGGAATATTTTTTCTGACCACCTGGAATGTTCTTCTACACTGATGTGACTTCATTAAAGTTGGGTTTTCATAAAAAAAGCCTTTTAAATGCCTTTGATAAGCTTCCTGCTAGGCAGCACTGACAGTTTTGTTTTGGTGTGGTGTCTATTTATTGCTGGATATTGCAAAGCAAGAAGGAAGATGTACCATTTTTGCAGTTTGATGTACTTGCACTTTTTGAGCTTTTATCTTTTTTTTTTTTTTTTTTTTTTTTTTTTTCTCAAAACCTGAAAGTAGTTGTGTTAAAACAAATTTCCAGGTTTGCAGCTTTCCATCACTCCATTACCTTTGGTAATTTCCTAAACAACAGACTATGCTTAAAGCAGTTCTGCTTAGAACTTCAAGTCGTGCTGAGGAGTGAAAATGTCAATTTGTCAGTTGTGACAGTCCCCAATTTACACTGCAAATGAGCAGTGAAGTTTTCACAGCTTGCTCTGTTAACGCCAGCGTGCTAATGAAAGTAAATTTTGTTTTCTTTATTCAGATTTCCCATCACTGGCTGATTAGAAGAGGTTTCTGAGCCTCCTGACCATGTCCATTCCCATTCCCAGGTTACAAAAGCTCGTTGCTACCAATAAAGGGAAGGATGTGAAGAAGAATTGCCAAGTAGGGTCACACTGTGTGCAGAATTCTAGGATGAACGGAATTATTTCCTGCTCCCTTCTTGTTTAGTTTTGTAATTGGATAAAGAGTGGTGCAACCAACCCTGAGAACCTCAAATCCTATAAGCAAACAGAGGCACAGGATTTTGGGAAACGCTGAAAAAAGCAAATGTTTTGCACTTTTCTGGGGTCACTGAGGGGTGAGGTTTAGAGACCAAAATAAAAGCACCTGTTCACAGTGTGCATCCCTCAGGATGCTCTCTTGATCAGTTTTGACCACGTTAAGCTGTTTGTCTTTATGTCCTGCTTTATTTACAGTTGTTTCCAGTCTGTTTTGTTGAGCTGCTAAGCAGAAGCAGCTTTTAAAGAGGGAAGGGCAGCTGTAATCCATCACAGATTTTTTAATTTGTTTTTGTTTTTGTTTTTTCTTTTTTGGGGGATATAAAGCTAGCATGGGGGCATGTAACCTCTTTTGAAAGCAAAGTTCACTATCAGCTGGAATTTCTGCCACTGACCAGAATGCAGGCACTTTTGAGATGCTTCCAGCATGAGTTCTGGATGCTGAGCAGTTTTTGGAGAGCTGGCTGAATAGCATGTGGCTTTTATAGCAGGTAAGCACCTGCCCAATATAAATCACTCTGTGTTCACCCATCATGCTAACCTGAGTGCAGGGTGAGGTGGTTTATCTCCCTGGGAACCCAGAGCTGAAGAAGGTTGCCTGTGTGGAGGTTTTGGTTGATGTTCACATCCTCTGTGCAGTTCCCAAGAGCCAGGAGTGTCCCTTGGCATTGTGGCTGCTCAGAGCAGGGCAGGCAGAGCTGGGCCTGGATATTCCAGAGGGATGCTGGATTGGAGAGCTGAGATCTGCTCAAGAAAGGGGTCAGTGGCCAAGGCATTCACCCCAAATTCACCCAAATGATTTTATGCAAACTTGGCTGTGCTATTCCTAACAGCTGGTTATGATTACCAGTTGATTCTATTTCAATGCCTTCAGGAAGATAACCCTTTTTTTTTTTTTTTTTTTTTTTTTTTTTTTCCCAAAAAATATAGAAAAAATGTAGTACTGACAGCCTAAAAGACCTTAAAGATTTCTTGAAGTGAACTGCCACCAGTATAAAATCTGCTGCTTTGGATTCTGGAGTAAAATATCATTCAAGTATCACTACTGCAAGTGGGGATATCCATTAGCATTTTATGAAAGTGTTTCTTTTTTATACAATGAAAGCTCTCTATATTTTATAGATTTCTCATTACTGCCAGCAGCTTGATTCCATTAAATAAAACCCCCTGAAAACCAGAAGGGAGGCTGGGTAGAAATACAGGCAAAGGGAAAATTAACAAAATCCATTAACTTTTCCCAGTGATTTTTTTGTCTGTATTGAATCCTCCTGTGCTTTGGAGAATCTCCCCCTCTGGTGTCATCCTTTTGTATGAGTATGTATGAGCATGACTGCAAGCAAAGTTGTAGTTTGCATCTCAGTGTGTGTTCAAACCCCATATTTTTCAAGTGTTCAAGTTTATTTTCTACAGCAACAAGCATTGCATATGCAGATATGCCACATATAAAAATTGATAAGTTTTGATTTATCTGATTCAAACTGCTAGTGCAAATATAATTGTTCAGTGCAACATTTGGGTCTGATGACTCCAGTTTGTCGTTTGGCAGAAGCAGATGGTTACAGAAGACATCTTAATTGCAAATTAAGAGTAAGATAGGTAGCAAGGAAGTCTAGAGGGGTGCATAATTTAGGTGATGGTGTAGGAAAATCCTGTATGTGCATTACCTACCTTCTGGTCATGCTGAGTTTCACCAGTGAATAAATGCTTTTCCAGGTGTGAAAAAATGTGATGTAAGCTAAAGGGAGGATAATTGTCTCCTACATACCACCTAAAAGCAAATAAATTGTGTAGTAGTACAGCCATTAGGCTGTAAAACATCTCAAGAGTTGCTCTCTTGCTCAAGGTGTTCTTATATTGGGTAATAATGGTTAAAATTTTAGTCTGGGCTTGCACAGCAGGGAGAACAACATCTTTTTCCCTTCTACCTAATTTACTTTGTGAAAATCATCCTTTTTTAGGTGAGACAGTTTCTGATTTGTTTTTTTAGACTTGTTTTTGTTTGGTTGGGTTTTTTTTTGTAAAAGCAATTAGAAATACTCTTTGGTGTTTGTAAGAAATTAATATCTTAAGTGTTTTGATTTTTGGTTCTGTGGGGACAAATCTGCAGATTGTTTCTCCTCCTTGGCTTCATTGGAGATGTGATTTCCTCCCTTTTCTGCACTTGTGTGGGATTCTGATGAGTTTTTCTGGACCAGTACCAGAGCATGGAGAAAGCCAAGTGCAATTAAAGACAAGACACTGCTTCATTTGGGCAGCTTTGCTGTGCTTGCTTCATAGCAACAACACAAACTGTGTAAATTCAGGTCTCCCTGGACAGAAATTTGGTCATGTTTTCAGTTTGTCTACCTTACCTGCAGGGATTCTTACTCAAAACCAGCTGTCCATCTGAAATCAGCAATGCAATATGCTCAGATGCTGTGGGTATGGGAGAATTGCTCTCATATTTAGAGGAATAGTAAGGAAAGTATTCAGCAGTGTGAGCAGGAAAAAGAACTGCAATCTTGAAAATTGAAATATTTGCAAAATCCATCTATGCTGAGGTGGCTTTCAATGTTTTCATTTCACTGTTTTCATTCCACAAAACTTGATATTCTTTTTAAATTGTGTGGCTTAAGTTCTAGTATCCAGTTTTAAACCTATATCTGGTTAAAGATGGTATGATTAGATACTGGTGGTATTGTGCATCAGAATGTCAAGAGGATTTCTCAAGTTGTAACCAAAAGGAAGGGTTAGGTAGGTTGGCTTAGTTCTTCCTGTCTCTGATAATTCTGAATAATTGCTTCCTGGCTGTCACCACGTGTTGCTGTGTAGATTTTTCATCTCACTTCCTTTCTCCAGGCATATAATCTGAATTAAATATCTCTCCAGAACACATTGACAGCACTTGCTACCTGTGGGCCTAACAAATAAGCTCTTCTCTGTCACTGGCATTAGTTGTGCAGCTGATTTTAGTTCAGGAAGGATTTTTCTTCTTAGTAAAGATGGATACCTGAAGGATCAGGTTGCTTTTAGGATTTGTTAGCATTTTGTCAATGTCTGAGGAGGCTGCATGGGAAGGAAATCCTCTCCTTTTGTCTACAATTACTTTTCCAAATTCAGAATATTTTGGTTGTCTTTTTGAGCTTTTCAACCACCAGAGTTAGCCATAGTGAGGATTATTCATTCACCTGTGGGTTTTGCAGACTTTGTGCACTCGTGTTACTGGATCATGTATTAGTGGTGACTTGCTCAGTTTATCTGGATTCTTTGGAGAGCATGGCACCAAACTGGGGCTGGGGAGAACAGGGATGGAAGCAATTGGTTTGGGTCATGAAGGTAACAACAGAGCCAAGCATCCCAAATATCTCTATTGCTCACTTTAACTGAGGGCATTTTAGAGAGATAGCTTGTATTATACAGTTAAAACTCATGATTTTTTATCTCCTAGCTCCACAAAATAAATATTTTGGCATCAAAGTTTTCTCAGATTAAGGATCTGTACTACTTCTAATTTACATAATCTATTTTTACGTGATATTTGAGTACTATTTTAAAAATTCCACAACAAACTAACTTAAGAAGACTGGAACTTTTTTTTTTTTTCCACTGTAGTGGCAAATCTTTTATTTTTACTCTATAATCTTTTAGTTAAGATGAAGTAGTGTCAGGGGCTATTAGAGCTTCTCATTTCAATTCTTAAGTAGGTAACTTCTACGGGCAACAACTCTGTTAATTTTAATTGCTTAAAAATATCTTTGATTATACGTTCTTGGCACCCACCCTAAAGTTCTGTTGGTAGTCTGAATATAGTCTTAGGTTTGGACATAAATATAGAATCATGTAATTACAGAACAGTGAAGGTTGGAAAAGATGTAGTTCAACTCTTAACCAACTAAACTGTGTCCTCAAGTGCCACATTTACACTTTTTTAAACCCTTCCAGGGACAGTAATTCCCCTGGGGGCCAGTGCCAGTCCTTGACTGGAATATGCTGGTGTCATGAAATGCTTCTAGAAATCTGCCAGCATCATTGCTGGGTTCAAGTGCTCTTCACATGGGCCTGCAGATCCCCATTCCTGGTTTTATTGCACCACACATTGATGAATTCCCTCTGGCCAGAAAAACACAGATTATTTGCAAAAAAAAAAAAAAGCCCAACATTTGAGCTTGTTGAACAACCATGGTGGCTTCTTGGAGAAGTGGGGTGCATGAAAATACATTTCCTGGAATTTGGCATGTGTTAGGGCACTAAGGGTCGTGGCAGTGAGCCTGGTGAAAACCAAGAGATTTTTTCTCCCTGGCTTGCTCTGGTTTTTCCCTGTTGGAAGAAAGGATGGTGGGTATGAAAGGACATGCATTAGGGGCTGCAAACTTTGCTCCAAGCTTTGGACAACGCAATTGGAAAGTGTAATTCAACAGCCTGAGAAAGAACTTTTCTGACCATACATCTGCCTGCTGTCTAGTTAAGAACTGGCCAGAGAAAATGTTCTTACCAGAACAAGAATCCATTATCTGATTCACTGCTCCATTAGAGATTATCCACACTGAGAAATTTTTAATCTTTGTGTCTCATTATGGGATTTATTGAGCTTCATCTGAGCCCTGAAGTGATGTTTTCCTGGGCTACATAAAAATATAGTTTAGGTTTTCACTTGCCTAAAATGCCTCATTTTGCTATGAGATGGTTTGTAGATCACCTACACAAAGATTTCTATAAATTTGTAATGACTTATGACAAATTCCTATTAATATAGATTTTTCACCTTAGTAAATAGATTTCAAATCTGTACTTGCAAGCATCTCATGCTCCTGTCTGAACTTTTGACTGCTAATTAGTCACTGTTGTTAAATTGTTCAGAATTTTCATGTCCACAGACAAATATGAAAGGCAGATTTGACTGTTCAACTTAAACCCATAGACCCTTTGTCAACTATAGGTCAGTGAAGCCTTGGTTGGCATTTGGTACTCTTTGCCCTGTGGTTTTATCTTGCAATTTTCAAACTGTGCTTTAGCTGTGATTGGGGTAAAAGGAGCAGTAGCCAGTGTGGCTCTGCAGCAATAATTAGAGAAGAAATGAGTCAGTGCTCTCAGAAATGCACACATGCTATAACTGAGCAATTGCTGCAAATAGAATATTAAGATCAAGATATTGCCAGATGGGAGGGAAGATACTGAAATGCAAGGATTAAAGGTTTCATTGCTAGGTGTCTTGTTAAACGTGTAGATTCTCAGGGAACTCTGAAGCTGCAGAGTGGTTTTGGTAGGTTCCACATAAATCGGAAAAAAATGCTGGCATCCCTGCTGATTTTGGGTTAGTGTACAGGGCAAGGCATCAACTTTTTCTTTTTACTTTCATTTTCTTTGAATTATTTTAGGGGAGAGCAATGTTTGCATGGAGTACCCCACTGCTCTGGTGAGAAAGCCGAATTGTTTTCATGTCCAAGTGTACGCTGTCAATTTGTCTGGGGCTTGGAGCAGAAGGGTAATAATTTATTAATTTGATGTGGGGAATATTCAATCCTGTACAGCAGAGAGATTTGTAGTTTAAAACACCTTTGGAGATCAATGACAGCAATAGGAAGGGAGAGATAGACAGGAAAGAAATTGGTAATTTAAAAAAAAATGTAAATTAATTTTTAAAATTATCTTTTAAATTAAAAGACTTCTCAGATGAGTCCAGTGAAGGCAGCTCATAAAGGTGGGAATGATTGTACACAGGAGTAGATTGCAGTGGGGTAAGATCACTATTACTCTGTGATGTATTTAGAGTTTGGAAGAATGTGTTTTTTAGGGACTTGCTCTTTTATGAGCAAGTCTCACTACATACTGATAAAAAACATCGCAAATTATGATTGAGAAAAATGACTGTAATATACCCAGAATTCACTAACAGGTGATTATTTTGGGAGAAGAAGTATGATTTGTAGGAAAAAAAGGACTCTTTTACTAGAGGCACTCAAAAAGCTGGAAGAAGAGATAAGCTTTTTGGGCTTGGCTGAGGAAGGTCTAATTTATACAAAATACTGTTGTTTTTCTAATTGTATCCAATGTTCTACTCAAAGACACTTTGCTTTCCTATCATTTTACTCCACTTAGGTTCTATTACCATCCTGATAATAAGAGGGCTACCTATGAATTGCTAGAACCATCCTGAAGGTACTGAGAGGCTTATGCCTCCACTCTCACAACAAAACATTTAAAAATGTGCATTGTTTTAACTTTATTTTTAAAGTCAGATTTCCATAATGGCATGCTACTGGATCATCATAAAAATAGCAAGTACAGAACTGACAGTGGAAGTGTAAAGACCCATCTGTGCTACTCATTTTTTTTCACCCACCATGTTTTATATTTGATATTTAGAGCACCCCAACCTCATATATTAATTGTCTAATACTTCTCTGAGTGGTAACTCATGGAGACTAATTAAAAGCAATCATCCTTTCTGTAATTTGCTGAAAATAGTAGATCAGATTAAGAGTAAATTAATTTGGAGATATGATAGGTAATGAAGCAGTCAAAATTACTTGTCAGTCAAGAAGACAATTTATAACACTTTGGTTTTATGTTAGAGACATCCCCTCTCCAGGCTGAACAAATCCTGTCCTGTGCTCTGCAGCCTTGAGAGGGCAATAGAGGGGGGAATCAAAGAAATGCAGAGACATTTCCCTAGGACTAGCAATTAAAAGTTGATGGTGTGATGAGAGCCACATTCAGCTCTCATTAGCATTGAGAAATTTTGTATCTGACTATTTGAGGAGCCAACCCCTCATGAGTTGGTGGGAGTGGGAGGCTTTACTCCGTGGTGCTCTGCAAACCCTACGTTTGACAGACATCTCAATGCATGTGCATGGCTAGGAATAAAAAAAATAAAAAATGAAGTTATCCAGTGTGGAAGTGGCCTGTCAGACTGGGGCATGGCGTGTTCCCTGCCAGCAGAGATGCTGCTTGCAGCAGGGAGCAGCAGGTCTTAGCTGAGGACACGTGCTGAGCTGTGTTTAGAGTGATAAACACATCATGGCATTGCCCCTGTGCTTGGTTCATTCACTGGGAGCAAAGACTGAGCTGCTTCACTCTCACCCTCATCCAGACAGTTCAAGGTTTTCCACAAGGTAATTTTTTCTTTTGTGATCTACTTAAGGCACCTGTTTAATGATGGGCTAGAGGAAGGAAGTACTGAGAGCTGTTGGGAGACATGAAAGATTGCCAGATGCCTGCTAGAACAGCATGTTGCTAAGTAGTCACACAGGGAGATGATGGAAACTTCAAATGCAGCCCTCCTTGAAAATGCTTCCACAGAGATCTGCTTATTAACTAACACCAAAAAATTCATAGCAAGGGAAGCTGAGAAAGCAGCTGGGCTTGGGGAATGCTTCATTGAGAAGAGACCACTGGACACAGAGTAGTGCAAAGTGCTGTCCCTGGGGATGGTATGCCTCTGTCTGGCATATGGCTTCTGGAAAAATTGTGAAGATGGTGCATGTACAAAACTGGGATGTTGCTCTGAGTTATCTGGAGCCCGAGTGGGGGGTCCATCATCCTGTGCTGGCTGTTTATCCCAGCCTCTTTCCTTCTCTCCCCATCTTTTGATATCTAGTGATAGCATCGTTTTATTGTTGGTTCATCCACACCCACCTTGTCTCCTCTTCCATCTGCCCCTCTCTGAACTCACCTGGAAAATAACTGCAGAGCTTACAGAACCACCTTACCAGGGAAGGCTGCAGCCTACATCTGAATGAGGAAGGGACCTGGAGATGGCAGGGCCACCACCTGGAGATGCTTCATTTTATCACTTTTATCACCTTTTTGGGCTAGTCCAGTGATGAGCACCTAGTAATAAATCTATCACACAGCACATTGCATACATCACTGTCATTAAATACAGCCAAATACTACATCATAATAAAAATCTAGATAAATTATAATCTAAAAATTCCAAAGAGAAAAACAGATTTAACATTCGACAATATTGATACACGCAGCTAGTAAATCTAAACATGAGTCAGATAGAATCACATCTAACCATGGAAATTTAAAAAATAATGCCTGTGTGACGTGTGGTGTAGTTAAAATGCTAGGTCTTGAGCCTACAAACATCTGTGTGTCTGCTTGGTTTGAGAGGCATGAGGGAGATCTCTGTGAGTCACAGCCTTGCAGGACCCCCATGGAAAAGGGATGATTTTGAGGCTAGAAGGCAACGTGTGTGGAAGAACACCTGGATTCAGGATTTGTGAGTCCAGTGATGCCTAACCCCAGAGTTTTTCACTTTTCTGTTTTGATCTGTGGTAGAGACATATGCTTCTCAAGTCTTTCTATGGTGACATTTTGTTCTTGCTGTCAGGCACTCTGGTGATGTTAATACAAATTAATTCAAATATGCTGGAGAAAATAGTATTAATTTTTTCCTTCAATCTGGGGAATATCACCAGGGCCCAGAGTAAATGTACTTTTACTGAAACTGCTTCTAGATTTCTTGGCTATATATATTCATAGTTTCTTCAAATCTATGCCATTCTGGTTTTCTGTAGTTTATACTTTAGATTTTCATGATTTTATTTTGATGCTGCTAAAGTGGTTTTTGACAATCTTTGTCCTTTCATACAGAAAGGCTTCAAATCCAACCAAGTAAGGTATTCCTGCACTGAGAGCTTTTGAAGATTTTCTTACCTGTACTAAGAGGGGAGCTGGAGATGCTCCCATAACTCACCTCAGCTTTCTTAGAGCTAATGGGGAATTAAAATAACTTAACTGGAACAGTGAAAGACCTTCAGAAAAATGTCTTCTCATATGTAAGAATATGAAGACTTCTGGTATTTGGCTACAATAACATGGCTCAGCCACACCAAAGGAAGAGCGGTGTGACACAAGCTGTGTGCAATAAATTTTTTTATTCCCTCATGGCACAAATAATGTGTATTTAAAGGTATGAACATATGTTTACACATATGTGTTTGCATTAAGGCTTTTTAATTATATGTATATGTTGGCATCTCTACAAGAAGTATATGGCTTTACCTTTTAGTAGTCACTTACTGTTGCCTCCTCCAGACAAATAAGTGTATGTTAACAACTTCTGTTCATACAGAAATTTCTCTTCAAATTGATGCAAACAGGAGAGAGGCTGAACAGCTGTGAAAAATCAGAGCTCTCTTATATGTGATTTGTGCCTAAGATCGTGTCTGGATGATGTTTGCTGTGTTGCTTTACATGCACCTGATACACCTTGGCAATTGCTATATAAAAACCATTGAATGTACTTTTCTCTGGGATGCAAAGACCAAAATGATCCCCTCAGCTGGTGTCTATGTAAGCAGATGCTGATTTCAAACCTCTGCTGCCTGGGCTTCCACTCTGAGCTGGGGTGGCAGATGTTCTCAGTGCTGACCTGTAACTGGAGGTGTTGCTGTGGTGACATTTTGGTCTCCTCTTTGCCCTGGTGCTTTGCTCAGTGGTGGGAGGGTGAAGGCACTGCGTGCTCTGCAGTTTTGTCCTCCTGAAGCTGGCAGGTGAGCTGGAGTTTCTGATTTGTGGTTTTGAGTGGTAGCAGCAGTGATCTGGGATGCGTGCAATCAGTCCCTTTGAGAGTAGGGCAGAGTTATGTAAAGTCTCTGAGGGATTCTTCAAGAGTCTGGGAGGCCTGGCTGGAATCTAGTTTATGCAGGTCTTATCTCTGGTAGAAAAACTGAATATATTCATCTTCTAGAAGATACTGTCTTAGCAACTTTGCTGTGGATTCATACTGTGGTCAGAGCCTCTGGCTGAGCCCTGGATGCTGGTCTTGGTTTTGGCCAGAGAGGTTTCATTGGAGCAAAATTCAGTGGGGTTCAAGAGTTTGTCAGGCTTCTCTGCAGGGGGTGTTATGAAAGAAGTGTGGGAGAAAATAAAAGAAAATTAACTCAGTAACTGTAGGTGAAAAAGAATTTTCTACCTTTTTTTTTTCCCCTGCTCTTCGTGTTCTGAGGTTTCAAGGCTCTTCAGCTGGGACATCTCATGTCACTTCTCTAAAAGATGCAATTCCTCCTCCGTGTTATAGAAGATAACAAGCAGCACAGGGGTCGCTGGTAGCTGGGGCCAGAAACAGTTGTGGGGAGGAACCTCAGAGGATGGAGCAGATGGAGCCTGTGTAGCAGCTTAGAAATGCAGTGGGGCAGAGGGACACCACTCACATGCCTCCTCTGAAAAAGAGGAACTGAGTTAGCAGCATGTCTAGTTTACTTTTTGTCACAAAGAACGTGGGGAAATTTCCAATAACTGATTTGAGCTTTTGCAGGAAGATGTTGCATTATAATTTATATTCTTGATTTTATTACATGAGAGCCCAAAGGCCAGGGTACACATTCAGTGTTGAGCTCTGCATTTTTCGTATGCATGACATTAACTTTGCAGGGTGATATTTGTTCTTGAATTAGCTCGAGAGTGGTAGGATTTAAAATGAGTGACATTAGCCAGTTGAAGAAGTGTGTAGCTTTGAGTTCAATCCTAAAAAATGGATTTGAAGTTCCTTCTCCCTCAAGCTGATTTGAGAACAGTTTCTCCTAGTCTGGCACCATTGTTACAGGCAAGCCTGCATCCAAGAATATCGATGCCAAGTAAGGAATTAATTTTTTGTTGGCTAAAAGCTGCCATGTGCAAAGATTAGATAGTAACTGGAGAACACTTTGGGTTTGGGGATATTTTTATGTGGAAGCCTGCATTTCCTGGTGTAAGGTGTGTGGTAGTTTGCAGCCTTTCAGTTGATCCAGAGGATGGTTGAGGGTGGGAACCAGGAGGGCAGGCAGGCAGTGCCCTGGGTGTTTATTAGACTCTGCAGTACCAGGGTTTATGAGCCCAGGGTTGGCTGGCACAGCTGAGGCACACCACGGAGTTTTCAGCTGAAGAGGAAAGCTCCATTCCAGCCCCTGTATTTCTCCACTGCAGACATCACAGCTATGCTATATATTTTTTTCCCCTCCAGTTCTACTGATATATGAAAATGAGCATCTGGAGGCTATTGTTCAGGAGAGAGGAGGTAGCATCAAGTGGCTTAGTCATATCCAGTAGCCTTTTTAAAGATATGCAGGGAAATAAATTTGGTATATGGAGCCAGTTACTCCCTCTCTAGCATTGCATACACTTATTTTCAGGTCACTGTGTTCTTGGCATGAATTGGAAGAGGCATTGCCTATTTAGAAATAGATAAATATATAATTAAAATGATCTTAACTTTCTTTTTTTTTTTTTGTCAATACATACCGGAAAATATATTTAACCTCAAAGGCAGATTATTTTTCTAGAGGTATTTGTTGAAAATGGTCATATTATTCTGGTAGTTGATTTGCATTTTAGTTGGCAAAAGCCTTCTCAAGATAAGGCAGGTGGTTTGTGTTTCATGGTCAACATTTTGTGATGTCCAGGTTCTGAGGCATCTCATCAGCACAGGCAACCCAAAATATCAAAAAAAATTTAAAAAAATGTCACTTGCAGAACAGTGTCCAGTAAATGTTGGTGATTTTTGTGGGGTTTTTTTGGTTTTTGTTTTTTTGGTTTTGTTTTTTTTTTTGTTTGTTTTTTTTTTTTTTTTTTTTTTTTTTTTTTGGTTTTTTTGGGGGTTTTTTTTGTTTTTTTGGTTTTTTTTTTGGTTTTTTTTGAGGGGTTTTATATAACACTGAAGATTCTGATTTTTAAATTTTATTCCTCTTTTCCTCTTCAAAAGATAGGAGACTGACTCTTTTTTATGGAGACTCATGATTTGGTCTGGTTTTATTATAGTCTCCTTGTATATATATATATATATATATATATATATATATATATATACACACCCTGTATAATTGAATACTGAGGGCAAGAGTGCCCAAAGCTTAATTTTGCTATCTTTTTGTAAGGACATTTCTTGTCTGCTTCAATAAATGCAGCAATATGGATTCATAAGAGCTGCTGTTACTGTATTTCTGGAACACTTTGATTTAGCTCGAGCTAATTTCTGGAGCAATTTTCTTGACACAAGTAACAAGAAGGAGAGGCACATCTGTTGCACCTAATTAATTTGTGTGTGTGGATGCTACATTAGTATAATTGCAGACATGAAAAGAGTATGATACTATTATGTAGAATCTTTTTATGTTCTGTTTCCTGAGTGTGGTTGTATGCCAGTCCTATGTCTACTTATTCCCATAATGGCAATTTCAATTAGAGGCAGCTTTGGATCATTCAGCTTTACTTGTGTGCCTTCCTCTAGAAGGCATTTTTTCCCATTTTATTCAACTGAGGGGTGAATTTGGAAGCAGCATTTGCTTTGAGAATAGGTTCCATCTGTAGGTGTTTCATTAAGGATTTATTTAGGTCCAAAACTTTTTATCTATATTGATCCTTCGAAGTAGTACAGCTAAGTATAAATTAAATGTAAGTAGGATTGTTTGGACAAAAATATTTCTAGTCTGATTGTTCATAATTTTAATGTATATTGTGCTCTAGGCTTCATCTACCAAGGAACCCAAATTATCAGCAGTCCCTTCTGGAAGAGCTGGTATGGCCATCCATGCATGTTGATGAAACTTTCCCTTTAATTAAGAATGAGCCTATTATTTGCTTATTCTGGTAGTAATGGAGGAGTAGTGACCTTCAGTGGGGCTAATTGGCAGATGTTATTTTCTACAACGCATTTCAGAGTGTGATGATAACAATAGAAAAATTGACATCAGTATATGCTATCTGCTGAAAATGCTATTCGTAGTATTAATCTTGTAAGTGTATATATATATATAGAAATATTACCATTCTTATCCCCTCTTTTATTCCATCTTAAAAGCTGAAAAAGAACATGGGGTATGCTTTAATTAATGTGTCTTCTCAATTCAGGGAAAGCTCTGCTTAAAAGTCATTAAGATTTATTGTCCTTCGCTTGAATAATTGCTGTACTGTCCACATCTCCACACGCTTTCATGTTTTAGGGAAGAGAAACAATATTATTTTATATTCAAGAAAAAAGTTTTACTTGTCTTTCAGTTCAAAGAGATATTGTGCTTTTGATGAAAAGGGAGCTGTGGCTTTCAGAACATGTACTGACACTTAAGGAGAGACAGAGAACAAAGTAAATGGAGGCTTTTGTGATTTAAAATTGGCAAAGCTATTTATCCAAAGTAGGAACTAGATCAAACCTTCATCCATTAAGCTTAAAACTTTTGTGTTGAACGACATCAACGTGCACTCCTCAAAGGCCATTCCTTTTCCTTTTCTGCCTTCATTTCTCTGCTTGGCACTGGCAATGCAATCCAGGATTTTGCTCCTGGTGTCTTCCCTGGGTCAGCATTTGCTTTCAGGTGGGCTGTCAGACTCTGCACGGCATGAAATGCCCTCGAGTACTTTAGATTTCAACAGGACAGAAGGCTGATAATCTCCACAGGGATCTAAGGTCAGGGGGAATGCCTGGGGTCTTTTGGGAAGCCCAGGGAAGAGCCAGAGAAACGTTAAATGTGGAGCTGATGATCTGGGGTCAAATGCTCGAGCTGTTTTCCTTTCGGTTTTCCCTTTGCTCAATAAATACCTGTTTTTCTTTGCTGCAGGTCGGTGTGACTGGTCTGAGCCCCTATTCCACCCCTGACTAGAGGAGGGTGCACACTTACCCCAGAGCTGTGTTTGAGGCAGATGGCTCAGTCCACACTAGCTTAGCTATTCGTGCTCCAGCCCAGGGCTTTGGAGGGTAGGAAAAGAAGTGGAATAAGGCATGAGAAGTCCTTACATGGAGCCATTTTTTATATATTTTTGTTTTAGCATTTCTTTCCCCTGTGAGCTGAAATAAAAGATTATATAAATATAAGCTCTTTAGCTGAATGCTGCCTTCTCTGTCTCATGAAGCATTCTATCCCAGTTTCGATTCCTTCACACGTGCAGGTGAGCTGATTACAGACTTCTGAAAGATTTCCTTTAAAAGAAAATCATACCCTATATACTTAAAAAAGGTGTGAGGGAAATAATTGCTCACAATTGCCCTGTACTGAAATTCCTGTAAATCTACTGTAAATCACACTGGCTTCTTTCAAAAGCAAGCAGGGAATATAAACAAAATACTTAGTGTACTAAAAGCACAGAATTCTGAATTTATTTTGCACTGTCTGACAATAATAATTTTAATGTCTTTACAACATGCACAGAGGTAATTTTATGTTCAACTGCTGCTCTGTTAGGAGCTCCTGTTTAGAATCACAAACTTTTATAAGAAACTTCTTTTCTGTAGATCTTTAGACTGTGCCAAAGAATCAAGTGAGAATGGCTGGAATGGCAGCTCGCTCAAAGGCTGGGATGAAGGCATGGAACAGGCATGGCAAAAGTGCAAAAGGCACTGGTGGGATGCTCATCTTCCACTTTGGAAGCACTCTCACTGCAGAGGAAAATCCCACACACCTGCATAGTTTAAAGTCACTGAAAACTGTGGAAGCAGAAATTAATTCCTGTTCCTCAGAATATTTCTGCAGTCTCGTAATTGCACTTTCTTGAATTGCTCGGGTAATGACATTTTATCAAAAATCTTTTGTTACGTGGTGTGGAATTCTGTGAAATTAAAGAGCTGGTGACAGAGTGATTCCTGTCATGGCAGTGTTGAAAAACCAGTTGAAAATTTGGTCAGAATTTCCTTTGACAAAGTATGTGCTTGTTCATCTTTGCAGATGTATATGCTGAAAGAATGAGTATGCTCATGCTCAGTTTAGATGCTACCTGAATAGAGATAAATTTAAACATTTTTGAAGTCAAACATGCTACTTGCTCTGCTGAATCAGGCACGTAGCACATAAGTAGTTGAAAACCAACAGGGAAATTCAGTGGAAGTTATTTATGTGTGATGCTTCATTTTTATTTTTCTGTTTGTAACATTCTGTATTAGCCTTAATTCGAAAGATTACTGGAGGGGAAAAAAGAGAATAGCAAGAAATAAGAGACTGCTTTGCACCTTCATGCACCTGGTGCACCTCACTCAATTTTCATTTGAAAGAAAATAATAATATGAATAAAAATCTTCAGAGCATTTTATTCTAGAAACTTGGTAGTATTCTTTCTCTTTTAACCTTAACCTTTTTTGTTTTGTAATATGCTGATAAGACTGTGTAGAGAAGGATTTTTACTAGTGATAAAATGCTCAGCTATTGGCATTAAGCACAAAATAATGTGTGTATATATTTTCTTTTAAAGACATATATTCTCTCTTTTCATTATTTGTCTTACAAATATTAAGCAAGTTTGTATTTATATATGTGCAAATGAGGAATTTTTCTGTCCTGGTATAGATAGCTCCATGGGTATTTCTAACATTGCTGCCCATCTCTCCTGGACTGCTGCTTTTGCCAGGATTTCCTTGGATGCATGGGCTCTGTGTGTGTAGCCTACAAGGAAGAACAGATACAGGCAGAAAAAAACTGGTCAGGCAAAATAATTACATTTTTCAACACTGACCTCGGGAAAGGCCTCTTGAAGTGAAACAGGGTGTGTGAAATAAAAAAAAGTTTAAAACCACAAAGAGGATTGTTGCTTACCTAACAGGTCAGGATGCCTGTACTCATCTGGACCACTTGTATCAGCTTGTCATGGTCTGAGGCCCAAATCTCCTGAGTGATTATGGGATTTGCAGTTCTTGTTTTAAATCTGTGACTTCACTGACATCAAGGTGTATTTACAGTTTGTTGCTCTAAGTGGGGCATGGCTTTAATTTGTGAGCACTTTTGCCACGTTTTGTTTTTTGTAGGGAAGCCAGAAACGTGTAGAGGCAGGGAGTTTTGCACTCTGCAGGGAAGCATATGGATTGCCTTGTCCCTAGGATGGAGAGGGCAGCAAGAGCCTCTCTTACCCAGCACTCACTGACAATTGATTTCTTTGGAAACAAAAAATGCAAACCTCTTTCTTCCATTGCTTCTAGGAAACGAAAGGAAAGTTATTGTAAGAAAGCCATCAAACTCTAGAAAAGTGATTTCAGATTTCCATTAAAGTTGTAGCATCAGGTTGTTTTTGCCACTGCATCTAAAATTCACCTCTTTTATTTTTCTGTGGATCACCTGGAACAATGTGTTTTATCTACACATCAGTATATTGCTAATGAATTTTTTTTTTTCAGATTGAATGTTGCTTTGTCAGATTTGATACGTGTTTACACTTGATAAGAATATGTGGCTAGTAAAATTTCATGAAATGGTGGGTTATAAACTATTCACTTTAAAGTACATCATGTTTTTGCTATCTGTGTTAGCCTGGCATCTTGCTCCCATGAAGCAATCTCACTTAGAGGAAATAAGCAAGTGGGAGTTTTTGATCCTGATCCAATTTTTTCTAGAATAGGAATTAGAGGTAAAATTAATGCAAGCAATAACAACAACAACAACCACAAGGACAGAATTGAAAAAAGCACGGAAGTTCTACTACTGATGAGATGTAGATACTCTTTAGTGGGCAAAGTGACAGCTGAATGAAAAGCAGAATCTGTGCTGGGAGGCAGAGCCATCTGAGTTGATGTTTAAGCTTCTGAGAGTATTTTAACAATCATTACCCAGCTCCTTTAGAAATTGCCTTAGCAACTCGAAGTGAACTATTGAATTGTGCCATATCCATGCAGAGACCTTTCTTGGAATACTCTTTCACCTCTCCAGTACAGCACTTTGACTTGAAGGAAACTTGCTTTCTATGAATATTTATAGCCTGTTCTTTTACAAGAAGTTTTATTGATTTGATTAGTGCTCCCACAGAACACAGATGAAAAGAAACCACTGAAAGGAGATCAACCTCTGTCTTGTCAGTTCTTGAATATTGCACACTTTATTAATGTCAGTCTAGGCTTTCCTGTTATTCTTCCTAGTTTTAAGAGAAGTATTGGCAATGTCTTTTTTTTCAGACAGATTAAAAATCAGTATTTTTAATGTCTTTTTTTTTTTTTGAGACAGAATATCATACCCTTCTAAACAATCTATTTGCATTTTTGTGACACAGAATTACAGGCTAGTGCTAAAAAACAGAATCTCATGGTTTGGAATCCAGAGAATACCAAACACTCAATAAACAATTGAGCAACAATTTGTGACAACATGGTTCCCAAATCACTGACTAAAACTGTGAGAGCTGGCTTCTAGAAGCTGGAGTGGGTGAGTGAAGTGGTTGAGTCACCAACCCTGGAGGCACAGAAACGATGTGGAGAAGTGGCACCCAGGGACACAGTTTAATAGTGGGCTTGGCAGTGTTTGGTTAATGGCTGGACTCCACCTTTAGAGGTGTTTCCCACCCTAAACAATTCCATGAATAAATTATGCCCAACTTCTGTAAAGCAAAGATTTTCTGTTCCGTAGCAAACCATGAAAATAGAGAGAGCTTCATCTCCATTGTTGCACAGGGCTGTTCCATCAGGAGGATTCACAGAGGAATTTCTTAAATTTAAAAGTTAAATTATTTTCTGCACATGCCATTGATGAATTAACTTGAAGGAGGAACACTATCTGCATACTCATGATGGGATCCACAGGCAACAGCTTGTGAGCGAGGGCTGCAACATGGAATTTGTGCATGGGGGAAAGAATTCATGTGTATATATAGCACAGAAATGTTGTGCTTTCAAAGCAGGAGTATTTGTAGTCAATTCACTTGGGGTTTAGATTTCAAAGTCGTCTCTGTGCTTGTTCAGCCTTCAGATTCTCCTGCTTTGTGTTCAGGAATGTTTGTGCGTGCACGTGTGCTGGCCCTGAGAGGAGGGCAGCCCAGAGTTTGTGGATATTTCCAACGTCTATCTCTGTATTTTCTGTCTTGAGGAAGCCTGAGGGTCCTCGAGGGCTTCAGATGACAAACTTTCACTAATTAAGGGTCATTGCAATGCACAGTCCTCAGTCATCACTCGGTGTGAGTTATGGGCCTAGATGACAGAGAGAGTGTTGGAGTTCCCTTCCTTCAGTGATTCAGTTATTTGCCTGTAAAAGGGGAATAGGAATTTTCTACCCGCTTTGCAACGATGGGAGGGAAGTCACCTGGAGAACTGGAAAAGCCCTTATACTGGTACTATGCAAAGCCATAAAGCCTCATGGAATATGTGTTTGCAAATATATAACACAGGCATACACGAGCATGTCAGACTGGGAGTGTAGGAAAGAGTTAAGGAAAGGAAAAGGAATCAGTGTAAAAATGTGGCTTTGTTTTCCACACAATGAGCACAAACATGGAAGTTTTACTATTTCTGCAGTGTATGCAGGGATTTCCCCATTGTCAGTACGTGTACAAACATTGCCTTTTTATTTAATGATTATGTCTAGACCATTATTGATGCTCAAAGAGATATCTTATTCATCTTGATTAAGAGCATATCTCTGCCTTAGCACTGTTGGGCAGGGATGTATTTAATGCTAATCTCCTGAGCCTAAGTGGTAATCCAAAGGGAAAAAAAACCCCACATTTTATCTTCTAGAAATTCAGTGAGGTACCTTTTATAAAGATTTCACCAAATAGCTCCTTAGGGCCTGGAAAAAGTCTCTTTTGATCTCTTAAAACCAAATCTGACATTCAGCATCAAACCCCACGTGTGCCCTTTGAAGAGGGCAATCACTGTCACTGGGGGTGAGCCCACCGCAGCCCTGCTGCCCCTGGCACACAGAGTTTGGGGCTGGGGCCAAGGCCATGGCAGCTGCTCCCCTGGCTCCAGCCCCTGCAGGCACAGCCAGGAGCTCTGCTTTTCTCTCTGAGCTCTCACAATCAACCTTCTGTAATCCACTTTTGGGTAATTAAGTGTGCCTGTTCACCAAATCGCTCATCCCTTGGTGTTGAGCTGCCCCATCAATGGGCTGCACATCAAAACCTGCTGCTGAGAGTAGTTCCTCGTGCCTCAAAATACACCATGTTAATTTGGGATAATTCTCACTTTATTTATTTTTGATGCCTTGTGAATTATGCCTTGTTCAGTCTGAGGTTTGCCATAAACATGGGGAAAGCATTTACTTGTATTTGAATTTACATTTCCTTGCATAGGAAGAAAAGGTTTCAGAACTTCCCCCAGAACTTTCAATTCCACTTGAAGTATTTGAAATAAATGAATTGTAGGTGGTGGTACTCTCTTCCAGCCAATTTAACAAGTAAAATCTAGTCTTAGAATTCTCAAAAGCACCTGTAACCTCTCACATGAGAAATAATTGCAGCTGGATAGTTTCAGTAGATGCCCTGTTTTTCGTAGGGGTTTTATGTGAAAAACATTCTCATTTGCAGTCTCTATATTTTTAACTCCAATTGGAAAATGTGTATCTGCAAGAGTTTTCTGAAGATATTGCTTAACTAGAAAGCAAAGGGATCTCTTTCTCTAGTTAAAACAGAAAAAAATAAATTAGTTTTCAGTCTTCCTTTTTTTTGAATACAAGGATGCTTGCCATCTAAACAAAAGTGTCATGTCAATTGTATGAGAATTTATAGCACTTCAAGCTTTTTTATATTTGCAATATAATCTATTGTTTGTCATGGGGGGAAGACTCAAGTGGAATTTACAACTTCAAATATTGTTTTGCTCAAAAGCAGTAATATATAGTCATTGAAGTTACTAATATCTGCTTAACAGCAAATCTGCCTCTCATGGGAAAGTCACAGATGCTTTCATTCTCCCAGAAATATGTCAAAAAAGACCATATGAAAGTAAAGAATCCTAGAAAATCTCATTTTGATTTTTTTTTTTCTTTTCATTTTCCCTACCCCTACTTCCACCTCTATTGGTGGAAGGGATACAGATTGCTTTCCAACCTGATTTGAATCTCAGAGGCTCGAGGAGTTTGGAGCTGAAACCCTGGAATATGTTACTTTGCTGAGTGGAGCAATTAGTTACAATCTACTTACCATGGGGTTTTATTCTTAATTCACTCAGGGGTTGCTGGAAGCTCCTTCTAAAATGCATTTCTTGTCCACAGCTGCTTCTCAGAGTCTTTGTCCATTAAAGACACGCTAAGAATTTAGAAGAAGGTGAAAGGGATTTGCTGAATTTCAGAGGCAAATCATCCTCCTTGGTTATGAAAGTGAAGTGGGGAGGGTGCATTGGGGAAGAGGAGGCTGAAAAGGGATGCTGACAGTATTTTGGATGGAGCTGATCCCATTTGGCAAGTCAGATTTTGTGCTCAGCACCGTTCATGGCAGATAGCATTGATTAAAAGCTTTGAGGGAAGCTTTCCAATGAAGTTACAAGTTTAAACCAAGCAACTCGTTAATTCCCACAATCAAACCCAAGAATATTGGTTGAAGTGAGGAATGGACCAGTTTTAGGAACTTCCCCCCCAGAAGCAGGGGTAGGGATGAGCTGCACAGGAGTGAAATGTGCAGAATGAGCAAGTGTGCAGGACACACATCCTGTGCAGGCAGGGAGCTCCGGGGCAGGGAAAAGGCAGCAGAGCCTGCTGTCGTGTGGCTGGTTCCCCAAGGTTTCTCTGTGAGCAAGGCTCTCCCAGCCAGACTCTATGCTGCCTCTGGACTTGAAGGGGGAACTCAGAATTGAAAACATGCCAGGGAGCCACTGCAGTGGGGCCAGTATTGCTGCCTCCTCCTGCAGGAGCTCTGTGACCTGGGATCTGCACTGGCATTCCCAGGACCATGTTCTCCTCTCCCAGCACAGTGCCCAGAATTAAGGTTTCCTTGGTTTTTACCTAGCAACAGAATTCTTCTTTTTTGTCTTTATTATAATTATTTAAAGAAAGAAATAATACTTTTCTGGCACAAAGCTCCAGGGAATTACATCAACCATATGAAATATAGATACGTTTCCTCTCCCGTTGTATAAATAATGGATTAGGTTTTCACTAGAGAAGCTGAGAGTAGGATTTAAGGACAACTTGTGTAACTCACAAAGTAGGCTGTGGTGTACAGTAGCAGACTGTTATAAAACATGACACAGTAGGAAATGTGATTAATGTGTGATGGAAAGCCCTGGTAGATCAGGTCACTGAAGTTCCTACCCATTGTCTGTGTTATGTTCAGTGAGCATCTGGACAGAAATAAACTGCTACCTGGTGGAGGGACATTTCATCCAGAAATGTGTGATTTAATCACACCATTATCACGCAATGCCTTTTCTGTGTTGATGCAAGCAAAGCATTTGACAGATTTTAGGATGAAAACCAAGAATTTGAGTGTGAAAGTGAGCTAACCATCCTTCCTCCAAGGAAGACACAAATCTGATTTAGGGAGAGTAGCCAGAGCTGAGTGTGCACTGGGTGTCCTCCTCCCAATTAGCAGCAGATGAGAAGCATGCTGCAGAGCAAGAGCCTCTCTAAGAGCTCTGGGATGTTCACAGAGTGCCTGCTTGTTTTATGGGGCCAGCCAAGCAAAACTGCCTGCTTGGCATGTGCTCCACTGGGCTGGTGTTCTGTCACCACTGCGAGACATTGCTGTTGGGGAGAAGTAAATAAAAAGTGACTGCCAAATCCCCTAGCAAGAGTTTTCTAAATCTGGTGTATCCAGACCCCTGATTCAGAATTGCATTAAGACCTCCCAGGAATTATAACCTGGAACAATTCAGGCTTCTGTTGAGGCATAAACAGGCATGTTTATGAAAACAGAGTAGCCTGGATCTGTTTGTCCCTTTTTGGCTGGTGATGAGCTAATTTCATTTTAAAACTTGAGTCTTTTCTCCTTGGTGCACGAAGGGACAGAGTGAACTCAGTGGAGCTGAAATTTCCTGAATTATAATTTTAGCTCTCATTGGAAGCATATTGGGTTGGTCTAAAGTTGCTGTGACTTTTTCTCAGTTTTCTGAGTCAGGTTTTATTTTATATATTAGTGCATTTACACTAATATATATATATTAATTAATATATATTAAACATTTACAAAATTGTAGGACTCTGCAATCTGTAATTGATATTTCCTGTGATATTATTAAATTAAATTAAATTATTAAACACTGGGAGATGTACCTGTGGGCACTCCACAGGTGCTGGGCCCCGTGCTGCTTGTATTTCACTTTCTCTCTTCGAAGTGGCCCAGCATGAGAGGAATTTGTTCTTTCACACAAGCAGGTGAAGAGAAAATGATTTCCACTGTCAAATGGACAGAGCCATGAACTGCACCCCTAAGCTTTGCTTGAAGGAACCAAAGCCTTTAATGGTGAGGAATCCAGGCAGTCCCATTTATAATAGAAATACCTCTTTCGCTCATCTGAGTGGTTTGGGGGTTTTTAAGCTGCTTCATTTTGAAGCTTGGTCATGTGAAGGAAAGCTGTGTTTGCAGATGCTGCAGCCTGTTTAAAAGCCCAGTGACAGATACTGGCAGGCTAAGGCAGAGATCAACCAATTGCTATTAACCACATGTACTAGATGATAAGGGAGTAGTTCAGCTAGGATTGTATGCCCTACATTTTCATTTAATTTCTCACAATGTTTGCTGGTCCTGTGGTTAACCTGGTTCTCACTGTTCTGTTCCTGCAGTTCTTTTAAAACTTAGAATGTATTACGTGTAACCTCTTAAACATCTCAAGTTGTTTGCAATTTAGGCTTTGGAAACATCTCCCCACGCACACAAGGTGGAAAGATATTCTGTATCATCTATGCCTTACTGGGAATTCCTCTGTTTGGTTTTCTGTTGGCTGGTGTTGGAGATCAACTAGGGACAATCTTTGGAAAAGGAATTGCCAAAGTAGAAGATACCTTTGTTGTGAGTATGCTGACTGCCTTGCTTGGTTTTTTCTTGCTTGTTCTGAATCTCACAAGTGAAATGAAAAGCCTGAAAAATGGGGGGTAGCTCATTGCTGCAGTCAGATATACAGGAAAAGGCAGGAAGGACTTGGCACAGTCTGAACCTGCTAATGAACACCTCTGAGAATTGGGTGGAGACACATTCCCTAC
Source organism: Sitta carolinensis (assembly GCA_032173965.1). NCBI lineage: Eukaryota > Metazoa > Chordata > Aves > Passeriformes > Sittidae > Sitta > Sitta carolinensis. Next base: position 2,114,604 of record JAVUNC010000019.1, read on the forward strand.
CGTGGCTATGGCTGGGAAGAGGAATAAGACCCAAAGAAATTTGGTTTTGCTCTGCCCTTGTTACTCATAAGCTTGCTATGGTGCTTACCCTTAATGGCTTTTATCTAGATTGTGATAAGGAATGTATTCACTGGGTTTTTTGAAGCAGTGAATGCTTAGTAACTGCATCAGCTGTAAGTGTTAAGATTATTTTTCCTCATCAAGCCCTGCCCTTGCATGCAGGACACCTTTTCTTTGTAGAAAGGGTCTGGCCTGGCTTTGGTTTTGATGCAAAGCAAACTGGGCCTGTGCTAAGTAGTCTTATGCAATGGGCAAACACAAGCTTGAAAGCTTTTTAAGAAAAAGAGTGCATTTTCAGCTTTGAAACATCAGTTCGTATCCAGACAAGGTACTGGTGAATAACAGATTTCCATTGAGATTTGCCTGAAAAAAGCAAGAATATTCCATAAGGACATTTTATAATTTCTGGGTTTTCATAGCTGTTTTTTTTTTTTTTTTTTTTTTCTTAAAGTTATAGAAATTCTGAGATCAATTTGTGCCTCTCTTTTGCTCATAGAGATAATGATTCTCCTTTATTTTTTAATAATTTATGTATCCCTACAAGAAGAATGACCCAATATAAAAAGCAGTATCATCCCCTCTTTTGACAATATCTGAGTGAAAACACTGATCCAAGTGTTGAGTCTGGAACACTCCCTAATTCTGTTTATTAGCTTGCCTAAAGAAGTGGGAGATGCTGATGGGTCAGAGCTGGTATTTTTATGCTGCCATAACCCAAACTGTTACTCTGATTTGGGTTAAAAATGCTCGACCTTGGTCATGCTGACTATAAACACAGTTCCCACTGGAACTTAAACCCAAGAAAACAACCATTGTGAGCAACATGATTTCATTTTCAGACAATTGCTGTGAAAGTTTCTTGTATAATCCATTCTTCTAGGTTGAACTGACATGCAGTGGATGGATGGAAAATGTCAAATTGGCTGGGCATGCAAAATGGAATTTTGCAGGGGTCTGTTCTAGCTTTAGTGCAGTTTAGAAGAAATGTTAATAGCACACACAACAGCTAAATGATGTGGTTCATTAAATCTGCAGATGGTCTCAAGCTGGGGAGACAGCTAAAACTTGGAGGATCAGAATGATCTTAAAATTTTGGAAAAGCAGTCTGACTAGATAGGATTAAATTCAAGCAGGACAAATTCAAAGTAATATATGAAGGAATAATAAAATATGCTGCTGCATGTCAGGAAACAGCTATATAGGTGCAATTTTATGGAAATATCCTGTGGACTCTAGGAGTTAACATGCTAACATGGGTTAATGTCATGGAAAATAGGTAAAACTAGAAATAGGCAAAGCATAAGAAAGGCTCATTCCATTCCATTTCTGGCTATTTTTTCATATCTGCTTTTGAGTATGAAGGCTTCATGAAACCTGGGCTAGTTTGCTGGTGCCAAGGGATTGCAAGAAAAATAGGGAGGGGAAGAAAAGGAGATAAATTTATTTGGTTTAAAGAACATGTAACTGAAAGAGAGCACCTATGAATGTTTGCTAGGAAGAGAAAATTAACGATTTTTTTATTTGTTGTGGATAATACTATAAACAGTACACTTATACAGAAGGATTTGAGATGGAGGTTAAGCATCAGGAAAACCCTCAGATGACATGAGCTTGGTCACATGTTGCCTGGCCATATTTCCAGTGGCTTGGGTGGGTTTGTTTTGTCTTTGGGCAGGTTTGGCTCTCTTATATCCCTTCCAGCTCTGTTTTGCAGGATTTTGTTTAGCTGTTTTTTTATTTGATTGCAGAGAACTTTATGGTTAAAATTCACCTTATGTCGCTGGTTATTTGTGAATGCACAAAATTAGAGAAATTGCAGGTGCATGCACTCCTTGTAACTCACTCCCATATCTAGACAGCCCTCAAAACATTTACATCATCAGCTCTAGTATTGGTGAATGCTATACATCCTCACCCATGAGGAGTCCAGCCCTGCTCTGCATTTACTGCTGGTAAATGTTTCCTTTTTAGAGTCATGTCTGCTTTGAAACCCTCCTCAGAATAAAATCCCGCTCGAATTTTCCCTTTTATTTGAGAATTAGAATGTCCTCCAGAGCTATGTAGTGCACACTGGGGGGTGAAGGGTGCTGATGTGCACTGCTGCAGTTTTATTAACAATGGGTCTCCTCTTTTTCCCCTTCCCTTTCCAGAAATGGAATGTGAGTCAGACAAAGATTCGCATCATTTCAACAATAATATTCATTCTCTTTGGCTGCGTGCTGTTTGTTGCTCTTCCTGCAGTTATATTCAAGCACATAGAAGGCTGGAACACATTAGATGCAATTTACTTTGTTGTTATCACTTTAACAACCATTGGATTTGGAGACTATGTTGCAGGTAAGATTTATTTTTTTATAACTCTTTGTCTTACAATGTTTTGCACGGTGATACTTATTCTGCGTTTTTTTGCTTAGTTTTGGGACAGATGTATCTCTCTTGTGGTGCCTCTCTCCCAGTTTTATCTTTCATCATTCATGTGAAGGGGCCTGTCCTCATTTTGGTTGATGTGACAGTGTAGAGACAGGAGGTGGGACAGTGAAATTCGTGGTGCATGTCTCTGCCTACTGATTTTTTTCTCTTCCTGTGCTATTAAAAATTAAGCAGGGTATCATTGTGGCAGAGGTTTTGTTTTCTTTTTCTTACAGATTACAAAGAACAAGCACTTATAGAACATTTTAAACTGAATATGTATTTTCAGCTGGATTTGTTTAAATTGCCTCACCCTGTGAAGTGATAAAAGTTTTGTATGCATCCCTTACTTTCAAAATATTCCAGAGCTCTCTTTCTGCCATTGAAATGTTTGTATTCTGTAGGATCTTCTGGATCCTACTTCTGTGACTGTCAGTACACACTTGCCCATGTGTTTTTTGGTAATGTCAGGAGAAGTTTTAGCACAACCTTCATATAACATGTCCAATTTTTATGGTTCCATTAAGCCGAATTAGTTTCAGATAACTTTGATATGCTAAGCTAAAAAAAAGCCTGGGCCAGTTCTCTGTGTCAGATTTTTTATTGAAAATCTGTCAGAGGTGTCAGTTCACTTAGATGTGAGTGAGTGTATGCTGTGTGTGCTGAGAAATCACGTGGACCCATCAGAGATGTGGAGAGGATCAGGAACTCGGGGCTTTGTGCTCTGAGCCTCAGGCTTTGCTTTCCTTGGCCTGATCTGATGCTTCTGCTGGCCCAGAACCATCACCTCTCTTGAAAAGCCTCTCTCCCACCTCTGAGCTCTGTGCAAGGCACTTTGTGCTGGAGACTCTGCAGAGGGCATTGCTTTCTTGCAGCCACTCAGGGGCTGGGAGCCCCTCCTGTATCCAGGTGTGGGTCTGGGTGTGGCATGCCAAGGGGCTCAGCTGGGGCCACTGCTCTCGTGGACATGCCTCAAGGTTTGCCTTGCTGGGTTTTGGGTCTTGGGTCTTGTCTCTGGCAGAAGTTTTTCACATTGGTGAGGTCCAGCAAGGAGCTCTGCCACCCAAAGATTCCAAACCTGAGTGTTTACCTAGCTGCAGTCAGGTTCCCATGAGTTGTAAGATAAACAAGGTTTGTGTTTGCATTCTCCTGTGGAAGATGTCACTTGAGAGGCTTCTTGTTTGGCCAGTGGGATTGGAGAGGTAATAACCTCATTGTCCAATCCCTGGTCATTGTCCTAGAAATTATAAAAACTGAGCTAAGAATCAAGTCTTCCTTCTTTTGTGCTTCAACGCCTGTGGTGTGTGTTTCATTCCTTTTGTGTCCCACAGCAGCAAATCTCTAAAGAGTCAGAACTTCTTGGTGTGCTTGTAAATGATGTGGGTAAAATGGGGGCAAATTTCGTTGTTGTTGAAGATACTCAGCTACTTAGGCAGCCTTCATTTTTTGGCTGCTTGCAAACTTGCCAAAGATTCTTGTAAATTATAGAACTGAGCTGTAAAATAGCAAATCAAATTTCTTTTGACTTTCACATAGATATTTGTGATATTTCCAAATGTCATTGTATGTGTCTTGACTTCTGCTTTTCCCGTGTTCTATTTCTTATTTTCATTTTGTCTTCACAATTTGTGATTCTGGTCAGGTAACAACTAGCATGAAATAAAAAATTTATGCTGTTTCTAAGTCAAGAATCTGGGTGGTTTAGACTCTCATTCCTGAAGGCTACTTGTATGACAGGGAATAAAAATGATAGTGTATAAAGGCCTGGTTATATTTACTGAAAAACATTATGTGAAATGGCCCACTTGGCTCTAACTAGAACACTGAGTACATTCATCACTACTCCCATTATAAATTTCCATAGACTTTTCTATTTGTAGACCATTTGATATCATAATTTGTTTCCTACATCGTCTGCTTTTTTATTCTACCAGGAAACACTTTCTACAGAGTGTCCTTGAATTATATTGTTCTATAGCTGATGGCCTTTTATGGCTCACTTGAAGATGTTCTTTATTTAATTTAAAATCCTACTGTAAATCCATTATTTCAGAGCATCAGGAATGTATTCTAGTTTCTTTGAGCAACATGCATAAGACTTGTATTTGAACTGCAATGTGTTATTGGCTTACAGGGGCAATAGGATTTGTACTTGCAGAGCCAGTGCTCAAGAGAACAGGGTTAGGTGTCTATCCCCATCCTAATTTCAGGTTAACATTCCCATGGGACCATATTCTGACAGGGAAGAAGTTGATAATATCATCTTCAGGTGAACTAAAATATTCTTGTTTTGGCTGGTGACTTGAAGGACTTTTCAAAAATATCCATTTATTTTCTTTGCAGTACATAATTGGCCAGTTAAATAAAAAGTTTGAAAAATAGATAAGGTATTAAATGGTTGAACTTTGCATTGTGGAATTTTCCAGTCCTTGGTGTGTGCATGAGTACAAAATTATTCAAGGGAAACTGACACTGAAATTCTCAATGGAACTGATGGAATTTGTCCTAAGATCTAATTAATAAGGCTTCCTTATTAATTGTGAGGAATCATGCAGAATCTTTTGCACCCTAACAAATTAGTACCCTTTCTTCATGATATTTTGGTTCACTTATTTCTCTTTTAGGTTAAGTCATAATTGCAGAGTGGGCACTAAGGGGGGATGGTATTTTTGTGGCAGGCTTTGTTTGGAGAGCTCTCCTTGAAGTTTAGGAAAGCTGGATGTCCCAAACAAGGGAGAAACATGAAGAGTTAAGACTGTAAAGTTGTATGAGGCTGTAAAAGAGGTGGTCATGATGGAATATTGTGGTTCTGCTCTTGGTTGTGGTTTACAAGGTGAGGCAAAAGGCAGCAGACAGAATGACCCTTCAGGATACTTGGTCAGCACAAAAAACTCCTCACACTGGCATTAATTTATTTAATTTTTACTTTCTTTCCTTAAATCATACTTCCAGTGAAAATTACCTTCTTCCATTTAACATTACAGTTGAACTTAAAGCATAATAATGGGCAGTGATGCTCTGATTTGCAGTTATATCAGAGTGCCCTTTTTGCAATAAAAGTCAAACTTATAATTCTTTTAGCACTCTGGAGGCCCACACGATAAACCATAAAAGCATGTCAGTTTTGGCCCATAAAATTCCCCCCAAAACTCTGAATATTCGAAAACTCAAAATCTTTTTATTCTGGCAACTGTCATCTCAGAAATAAACCCTTAAACTTACAAGCCACACATTAACCCTTGGTTGTGTTAACATATGTGTTGGTGTGTGGGGGAAAAATTCTGAAACTCATATCACTTTTCATTAACATGAAACCTGCTGCTTTCTGTGCCTCTGCAAGAGATGAAAAGAAGCCCTGAAGAACTTTCAGGAGATGAAGAACAGTGTGTTACTCCACAGCTGAACAGGGCATTCAGGAATGCAGTGGTAGCTTTGATTGGCAGATTAGAAATTCTCTTAGTTCTCCAGGAGTTTTTATAGAACTTTCTTTTTTGTCCTGGAGACCATGTACTCTGTTCCCAGAAACCAGAGTGAGGAAATGTTCCCGTCGTTAGTCAGAGTCTAAATTGTTATTTTGGAGCCTGTGGAAATTTCAGCTGGGGTTTCCATCAGCAAGAGAAGCCTTAAGGCAAAGATAATGGGGTGATCACTCCTGGTGCATGCAAGGAAGGAAAAGATGAAAAGCCCTTGTAGTGTATGTTCATGAAAATATGTGAAATGTGCTCCAAAAAAATTGACTGCCTCTCTCTTATGAAATTACTTGATTTTTCAAATTTTTAATTTTTTTTTTGGAGGGAGAGAAATATATATTTTTTTTAAATTTGAAAAAGATTATTGTAGCTTTTTAGCAAAAAAAAAAAAAAAAAAAACTGTACTACAGCCTGCACTGCCTTATGAACATCAGGGCACAGTCAAACATCCCTTTTCTTGTTTTCAAGAGGAAATATTGACTTTTCTGACTAATATGACAGAAGAAAGCCCAACCAAAACTATTTAAACTTTTTGAAAGAGAAAAAATCATCTCATGTTGATTGTCCCATGTTTTCAGTACAATGAAATATATTTCTGGGTACTGAGTTTAGCACTGAGACACCTGAATATATCTGTATAATTGATAATATATTGTTCCCATGTACAGATAAATTCTTTAACGTGCAGTGCAGTTTGGAAGGTGTATTCAAATCTCTCTAATGGCATTAATCTAACAGGTTTCAAATATAATTTAGGTGACATGTCCAAAACTTGACTAAATTAAGTTGAGGGCAATAATACAAATAGCATATTAGCAATCAGTTCCACAGTGGGGAATAATGATGATATAAGATTGTCTCAACTGACTCAGTGAGACAGATCACAGAATACTGGAAGTGTTATTTCAAGATGTATTCCAACTCTTTCGTTACTTTTGTGGGAGTTTGTTGGGGGTTTTTTGGCTTGGTTTATTTTCCATGTTTGCACCCTGAGCTTTACCTTTCTGCCCTGTCACTGTTTCATTGTGTATTATACTCTGATGTAGCATCACCAGGACACACCTACCCTCTGCACAAAGCACAGATCTAAACCTGGTGCTGCTTGGCCCGAGACCCACTTTGTTGGGAACTGAGATAATTTATCTCATTTAAAGTCACCAAACCGGGGCACTCAGCCTGGTGGCCACAGCAGCCCAGTGGATCTGCTGTCCCCTGTGATCCCAGGGGAGGAAAACCCCCAAGGGTGTGCCCAGCCTGCTGGAGGAGAGCTGGGTGCCCTCTTCTGCTGCTTTTGGAAGAGCTCCTTGCCCTCGGCATGCCTGGCAGGGCTCTCTGCCCTGGGCTGTGCTCCGAGCTGGGGATGGAGCACTGGCTGCTCCATGGCTGAGCAGGACAGCACAGAGCAGTGCTCTGCATCTGTGCTTGGGTTTCTCAAGTAGCTCTCTGTCGCTGTGGGCGATGAACAGACAAGAGACCTCGTTATAAAAACTGCATCTGACTCCCCTTTATTCACAGACTGACCCCCTTTATCTAGCTTCTAGAGCAGGCCATCTCATTGGTCTGAAGAGTGCCAGAACTCTTCATCCCACTGGCCCAAAACTGAAAGACAGAGAGAAGTCCATCCCACAGACAGGAATCCAAAACATCACTCTTGTTACAATAACACTCGTGATGTTTATGCCAAGCCTGTGAGAACACAAGGTCTTCCTGAACCAAAACCCACGAAGAAACTGAGTTCAGAAACTCATCACCTTCAGGCCCAGGAGCCTCAGACTACAGCTCTCCAGTTCCCTCTGAGTGGCATCAAGTGGCTCCTATGGTCTGCTTGCATTCCAGCTCTCCAGGGCAATCCCAGCTCCTCCCCAGCCTGCTGCAGCTCCATGTGAAACTGGAACAAGCTACTGGTTGTGAAACACTAGAAATAAGCTGGGCTTTCTGTGCCACCCCCTTATTTTTGCAGAGTTGATTCCTTCCAAGCTGCAGGGCTGAACCCCTGTATTTCTTTGGGGTGGGGAAAATGACATTTCTGGATTAAACGAGTTTGTCACCCCAAGGATGGTGGATTTGTTATTCTGTAATTAAAACTGGATTAGATAGTTTTTCTATATCCAGAGTAATCTTTACTGCTGATGAAAAATTATAGACATTTCCTTGTTTGCTGTCCCAACTTTTGAATAACCCAGAAATTTTTGCTGGTGTGACATTAAGATACTCAATGTTGACAGCACTTTCTATTCTTTCCTTCTAATTTTGAAGTAAAAATGCAAAGCAACCAACTTTACAGAAATAATGATGTGTTTCTATTTTGAGCCAATAGCTGTAGAAAGAATGGGAAAAAGATGAGCAACAATGAAGAAAATTATTTATTTTTAAAGAACTTGTTTTACATAAATAAATAAGTAAAAAGGATGTATTTGTAAACTCGATCTCTTACCTGAGAACCAGAATCTGTTCTAAACCATGCCTGAGATATTCACCAATGTCTTCCTTCACTGAAACAGAGTTCTTGTCCTTAGTAAGGAATATATTTGGGCCATAGACCAACTTGTGTTTTCCAAAGTGTTGAAAATCCCCAATAAAATGTATTTGGCAGATGTAAGAATGGTGGCAGCAGCAATACAATAGCCTGTGATGACAATGGATGAGAAAACTTTGATTTCTCATAGACCTCAAGCAGCTTTAGATCAAATCTCTACCAGGAAAAAAATCTTAGCAATAAACTGTGGCTGCTCCCAGTAACAGTTTATGGCAGTGAGACTGCTGGATTTCTTCTTCATTGTGGTTTTAACCTATTTTGGGTAGAGGTTAAAGAAAGCTGGGAAAAGTTTTGTCCCTCAGCCCACAAAATTGGGTTTTTCAAACTAGCAACAAAATTAATCTTCTGCCTTCTCAGCATTTTGCTTCCTAGAGGGCTGCACAAACCAATTTGCTTTGCAAAAGAAACATGATAGTGTAGCATATTGGTATGCTTTTTATGATGTTACCCATAAAATCATTAGATTATCTCATATACTTCAGTACAAGTACATTTAGCTGTGCATACTCATACCCAAATGCATCCATACCCATTTAAGTGAATTTGGTAGTTAATGAATCCTTGTAGTTTAAATTCAGTACAGCTGAGTTGTGATCACATTTGTCTATGAAATCCCATTTAATGGCATTCCCAGGTAACTCCACTGGGGCAGTTTGAGTATCACAGGAGGCAGTAGCTGTGTCAGGACAAACATCCTCAGGTATGTCTCTCTCTCCCTGAGATTAAACTGTGAAATCTTACAAGGGCTCCTTGAAATTCTGAAGTTCAATGGCTAATGAAGTTGTTAGCTTTGAAGCCTTATCCTAGAGTATTTTTTGGATACCTTTTCTCCCTTTAACTTCAGGAAAGCTGAATTCCTTTGGGCATGGCTAGATGGAGCCATCTCCTGGCCAGACAGCATGGAAAGCTTGGTTGAACACAAATATGTCCCAACTGCTGCCACGGTGATTAATTGTACTGTAAATAAAATAAGTATACACTATGAAGGAAGCACTTCCTGCAGACTGGCAGAGTTAGGTTCTATTTTCAGTTTACAAACATAATATGCCAGAAATTAAAACCCAACTCTGTGGATGCTTTCTATGATTCTTTCTTGTGCATTGTATGAAGAGCTGGAGAAGAGGTTGAACCACCACGTGTGGTCTGTTACCATAGCAAGATGTAGGGGTAATCAACCATTTTTTGAATCACTACAAATTTTGGGTGAATCATCCCTAAAATACAGCTTTGCTAGGCTGACATGAGATGGATGTTGTTAACAAATGATCTGGTGTTTTGTTTGTCTCGTGCTGTGATGAATTCAGCCCTTTGGTGGCTGAGTGTCTGCTGTTCCAAAGGGATCCCTGACTTTTTCCTGGGCTTGGGGCTACAAAGGCATCAGAGGATTTCCACTCCCACAGTGTGGGTTCAGCTCTTGGACAGCTGAGGAAACCAGCGCAGCTCAATGCATTTTTTTTGGATGAAAAGATGCGACAAAATTTCTATCTGTGAGGGCTTCCATACCAAGCTGGCCATCAGTAAAATTCTGTGCTATTTTCATGTAATCTCTGTGATAATAAAGCTCCATCTCAGTGCTGTAAGAAGGTGTTTGATATACTGGGCTAATTTTCCTTTGATTTGTTTCAGTATAGGATGCAGATAAAGCATTATGTACTTGTACAGGTTACTTTAATGTGCCTGAGAAGATTTTACTGCAGAGTCTCTTCAATTATGGGCAGGTACATACATCAAACTTCCTGCAGCAGCCCAAACCAGAAGTCTGGTTGTATTTGTTGTAACACAGCTGAAATGCAAGTTTTAGGCTCCTGCTTTATTGCATGGCAAGATGTGAAACATGAGCTATTTGGTGCTGTCAGGAGCTCTGGATGAACATAACTTTTTTTTTTTTTTTTTTTTTTTTTTTTTTGTAAGGAAATAAGGCATCTGTTCCTTATAGCCGTGTTATGCCTGAAAGCTCTATTACAGACACCTCTGAAATTTATCCTTTTTTATCATTTAACACTGAAAAGAAGTGACTGGTGCTTATGGCAGTGGGATTCAAAGAGGTGGCCTTCAGCAGATTTCTTTTATCCACCTTTTCCTGGGGGGATGATCAGTTCAACTCAAGTCCTTGCACTCTGGTTTCCTTCAGCAGAACAGAGCTGATAATGTTTGCCCACCCACCAGAGGCACTTTTAATGCAGGTGCTGCTCTTTTTTTGCTGAGGCTAAAGGTTTTATATAAGTATTGAGGTGTTTTAAAGTTCTTGCAAAAACATTTCTCTGGGTATGAATGCATTGCATACTTTGGAACAATACTTAAAACTCTGGTACAGCATCATTTTTTTTAAGTAGATGGGAAGTCATTTCATTCAAGTTCTCTTCAGTGACCACAATCTTAAATGGTAGTGATAGTTGAATCAGTTTGTGTTCATTCAATATTTATTATGAATTGTTAACAATCTTCATCTAAACTTTGAATACTCCAAATGTGTAGTTTCAAGAGTGTACTAATTTATATAATTTATAAAAATATTTTGCGTGGGTAAAAATGCAGAAGTTGTAAGAAATTTAACTTTTTTTCCCCAAGGAAAATTAATTTTAAAATGTCTTTGCACCTAAAGCTATTAAGTCTGAATTAATTTTTGCTGTATTGTTTTTCAGGGGGATCAGACATTGAATACCTAGATTTTTATAAGCCTGTGGTGTGGTTCTGGATCCTGGTTGGCCTTGCTTACTTTGCAGCTGTCCTCAGCATGATTGGAGACTGGCTAAGGGTCATATCAAAAAAGACAAAGGAAGAGGTAAGAATATTTTGAAAATACTCCTTTTTAAAGAAATACTCCTTTTCATAAACTTTGAATGGAAGCCAGGTGAGCTTATAGCTGCTTTTGCACTTAGGGTGCATAGGTGAAAGGTGTCTGTGTATGAACACAGTGTTTTATTTTCACATGTCTGCATTAAAAATTAGATTAAATTTATTATTAAAGTATATGTGAACAGTTGCACTTGATTTATGGGAAAAAAACCTTAAACTACTGTTCTGTAGGCCTTAATTTTTAAGGCAAAAATCATTCTGCTTTGTTTCTATAAGGGTAGAGAAAGTACTTAAGTAGTTATATTTGAGATACCATGCTTTATAGTGGCAAGAAAATAAATTTTTCATATCATGAAAGGTATGGGAATGAATTATTTAAATATCCCTGGGTGTATTTTACCGTAATACTTTACACAGAATTATTTGGTATTTGTAGTCAAGTATATTGCTTCAAATTTAAATATGTTTTCACTTGTATTCACTTGTTTTCACTTGTATTTATTATTCCAATGACACAACAACGTTTTTCTTTAAGATTTGTCATTTAAGAAAACGTTCTGGTTTTGAAAATGTTAGAGGGTAAATAAAATTTCCTTCAATTGTAGCGTGCATAGCTCAGGTTTTACTGGAAGTCTGAGAAATCAATTTTGTTTGAAGCAACATATTATTTCCCTCTAATTTAGCTTGAGTTCCTTCGCACGCATCAGTTGATTTGCGCTACTCAAACACAAAAACTCTAATTTGTTTTGGATGGAATGAAGATGTTGACTACTGTGCACTGGCCTGCTCCTCCCATGGTTTTGAGTGGTTTTCCTGGCTGCAGGGCACGGCATCAGTGCCTGGATGTATTCCTGGCAATCCTGGGTTCCCAATTCCTGAATTCCCAAAGCCTTGGCTCTGGAGGGCTGTTGTCCCTGGAAATCAGCCTTCTGGTTTGTTTTAGTATAGTGGAGTCAGTTCTCATGAATTGCAAGATAAACCAGGATCATGTTTGCATTGCTTTGTAAAAGATCTCACCTGATGGACTGCTCAGGTGACCAGTGGAGATGGAGAGGTGGGAACTGCTCTGTCCAATCTCTGATCACTGTCCAGAAACTGAGAGATACAAGGTCAACAATAAACAGGACTTCTTCCTTTCTTCTTCTCTGCCTGAACCCTGCTGTGTGTGTGTTACTGTGTGTTTCTATCTTCACAGTAACAGAGGGCAGCTTTCCCCTGTGTGCTTCCTCTGCCCCTCAGGGTGCCTGCACCTTCTGACAGGAGCAGGGGTGATGGCAGCAGGCTCTGGGCAGGGTTAAAGCCACTCTGTAAGGAATGTAGGGTGGGAATGCCTTCCCTTGTCCCTGCTGTGCTCTGGGCTTGCAGGCAGCACGGTAACAGCTCTGCTGTAAGCACACTTGCAGCAGGGAATTCACAACCACTCAGCCCTCAAGCACAGGACAATATTTATTTGAACAGTTTCAGCTCAAGAGGGTCATCTTTTGCCACATGCTGTAAATTGACTTCCCTTCTGCAGTGAGCTGAGCTAGTGCCCTCCAAGGATGGGGAGCAGCAGGGATCACCTGTGTTCCCCACAGCTGGCAGGATCACAGCTTTGTGATCTAGAAAAGCACCCAGGGTGCCCTTAACAGCCAGCCTTGCATGGCTTACACTGGCTGCAGGGACACCAGGGCATCACTCCAAATGTCAGCAGCCTGCACGGTCGTGTTTGGCTCTTTTCACAATTAGGAACTCCACAATTATGTTGGTCTCACCCATTTTCCCCCCTGCAGTAGGAAGAAGCAGGAGAACCCTGGCACGGGCTCCCCAGGGAAGGGATCCCACACCAAGCCTGGCAGGGTTCATGAAGCATTTGGAAAATGTTGGAGTTTTTGTGCAGGACCAAGGGTTGGATTCCAGTGATCCTTGTGGGTCCCTCCCAGCTCAGGATATTCTGTGATTCTAAGAGTGGTGTTTCCTCTGGGCAGTCTCCTGGTGTCTAACTGTTCTCAACTTGGGGCATTTCCTAAACTGTCTTTAGTTTCCCTTGGTTACATGTGTCTGGATGTTTTGGAAAAAATGTCATGTGACTGAGGCACTATGACTTCAGACTATGCAAAAATATTCTCCAGGCTTGTTTTTGCTGTATTTTCTCAGACAGAGTTGACACATTTTAGTTCTTCACACTACTTCCTAGAATTAATCTGATCTCTAACCTCAGTTTTCTCATATTCTTTTCTGTTATCCAGACAGCACCTTATCCAGAGATCTTAGTATCTTTACTATATAGTTGACTATATAACACACTGAGGTTTAAGTCTTATAATGATGGTAATATGCTAAGAATGTCTGAAATTTATAACTCTTTCTGATACTATTTCAATATTGAAGCTATTTCAATATTGACTAACTCTGGAAAGGATTTAAAGCCACGTGAATTAAAAAACCCAAGAATGCCTCTAACACATCAAAAGCATTCCTATTTTAATCAGGGAAAATTGTTTGCCAGGTTGTGCAGTGCTGAGCTTTCTCTTCTCAGGCACTGGGAATGTGTAACCTACTCCATCTTTTCATTCTTTCTCACCTTTATAGCCTAAACAAGCATATTCATTTTGTCTACAGCAAGGAAAACCTCATGCTTCAGATATATCCAAATTCTCTTGGCTCAAGCAGGTATTGGGAATTCTTCTGTATACAAGTCTCATGTGTGTTAGGTTAGATTAAAGACAGACATAACAGAATTCGTGCCATTTTTTTCAATTAATCACATCTCTGATGGTCAGAAATTTCCCTCCCTACTTCTTAACCCATTGCTCAGGCCTATGTGAGCATTCATAGCGGGAATAAAATGCTTTAGCAGTTTAAAATTCTATAGTTTTAACAATGGCAGGGGCCAGTTTGAGAATTGAATTATGATACACCTTAAGTTGTGTGATAGAAAATACAAAAAAATAAATTCTGTCTTCTATCCTAATGAAACTTTGTAGAAAGAAAGTAATATAAATATGTTGCATTTTGTTATAAGATTAGCTATAAATATTTTAAAAGTACTCACTTTTTAGAGGTTTCATTTTATGATAAAACCTGCTGCTCTTAGCTTATTCTTGCTATCTGCCTGGGAAAATCTGAGTGAAGATGCTGAAGGAGTTTAGTGGAAATGCAGTTATCAAGTCTCTTCTGTGCCAGCAGAAGCCAGATGAGACTGAATTTCTTCTCTTTCTTTCCAGTTAAACCTAACTTTGCAGTGGACTGTTCCAGCTTGTATGGCTGCAGATTATAGCAGAGGAATCTCTCTGGAGTTCCAATATCCATAAGTGCAATGAAAAACACTCGTTCAAAGTATGGGTGTAATTTTTAACTGTCTTGAGGAAACACTGTCAGTCCTTGGGGAAACAGTCCCTTATTACTAAAAAGTAGCCTTTGCAGTGGGAAACAATGTTGTAAATTAAAACCAATTGAGATGCAGAGCCATGAAAAAAACCTACAGAACTGTGCTCAATGCACTCTAAAACTGAAGCAATATAATGCATTTCCTAGGAAATAGGATGCTGAAAATCTCCCTGACAATTATGGGGGTTGTTTTGGGTATCAGCAGATAAACAAGGTTTTGTACAGGACTTGTATCCTACTTTCCATGAAGAAAACAGTAGTCTAGCATGTTTTAGATACAGGAAGGGGCAGATCATTCAGCAGTGATCAGCTGTGCTGGTTTCAGTAGTTTAAGCAGCAAAATCTAGAATTTAGAGAATGTTACCTCAGTCCAGAATTGCAAGTGTTGTTCTTTACTTCCCCCCAACAATCAAAACTATAAAAATCAAAACTATAAATCATCAGAGGTATATCTCTTTTGGTAGGCAGCTGTAACCTTTTTTTTTTCTTACTTTTTTTTTGCTTTTTCCTGTAGTCTAAGATAAAAAGTACCAATAAATATCAGCATATTTAGAGCATGAAGGGAAGTCCTTCTTATTCCAGGGAAGAAGCATGCTGTTAATGAATACCACCTAAAATCTATAATTCTATTCATATATTTTAAAGTAGTTGTGTTGTTGTTAGGAGCAGTTTACATAAGACTCTGAGGTAATAATGTATTTCAGTGTTTCAACAAAATAAAACCTCTATCTTTTTTTTCAGTATAGTATCAGGAAAGTTTGCCATGTGCAAGTGGATCTGAGACAAAAAAAAAAAAAAAAAAAAAAAAAAAAAAAAAAAAAAAATTCTGTGCACTAATGCACAGAACTGCTGTATTTTTAATATTAAAATCCAGATAACCAGTATGTCAGTCAGTTGCTCAGGTGGCTTTTGTCTCTTGAAACACTCTGGAGAATTTTGAATGCATCAAATGGGGAGGGAAGTGAAAGACAAGTAGAGACAGAAGTGGGAGTTTTAGAAGGATAGATCTGGAAGCAGCTCATGCAGCAAGATAGATGTAATGTCAGAAAGTCACTGGAACATGCTGTGTGCTGTAATCTTAAGTAGGCGATCTGTCTCTGAAGTTCAGCCTCAGCTATACTAGCTTGCCTTAAACTGCCTCCTCTTCATTATTCTCTACACTCTGATTACTCAGAGCACTTTTAAAGTCTTCTGATTTTAATCTCTTTGAAAGGTAAATTTTCAGCGGGATTTTTTTTTCCTTGTTATATTTTTTTTTCTTCTGAATGCAGCAGCTTCTGAATTCCAGCGTTTTCAGCAGAAATGCCCACCCAGCCAACAATCTCAGGCATTTGGGCTCTAGCTCCTGTTCCCTTCACTGTGCAGCAGGAGTCCAGGTGACAGACTCATGTTAGACATCACAGCTCAGCTTGGACAAGTGATTTTCTCATGCTGCTTGTCTGTCTTTTGAACTCAACAACGTGCACCCAGCCTTAAAGACCAAGTCTAAAAATTCATGAGAAATAACACATTCACTTCTTGTGGGAATTCAAGAGGCAGTTGCTGTATTTGATATTTATAAACAAATTCAACAAATTTGACTCCTCTGAGTCATCATTTAGTTTAATCTTCTTGGCACCAGTGACAGAGCTGTCACTCAAGCCTGTCAAAACAGAATTAGACTTGTCATGATGATGCCATGGAGATTATTGCACTCCCTATATTATTTGTTGTCATTTTATTAGCTTCAGGTTGAAGGTGCTCACCCAGCATAAGGGACCCAGTGTAAAGAGAACTTGAGCCCATTTCTCATGTCCCCTGAAGAGGGACCCTTGATGTAGGCTGTGTGCATGAAAAGATGAAAAAAAAAATTAGTGGACTCAAGTGAGAAAGAGTTTTGAAGGGTTTTCAACCTCCAGGCAAGCAGATTGTCCTCAGAGGCTGTAGTGAGGGTGTGTGACCAGAGAGGAGGAAGTTATTCCATTGTTCAATGAACTCTTGCCCTGGCTCTCCCTGTTTCAAGAAGCAAAATCTGTACACTTAGAAATGAAGATGGTAGAGAGTAACTCTTCAGCCTGGTGATCAGAGTCACTTGCTGGTCCTTTTGGCATTGTTTCAAGTGAAGTGGGTCAGCTGCAGTTGAAGAAAACAACAGTTTGGACTTTTCTTATATCCACTCTCCCCAACCAACCAACCCTCCACCTCCTGGAAAAAGAAAACAAACAATCTAAAACATAAAAGAAAAACTGGCAGAACCAAAAAAAAATTCCAAAACAAAAAAAATATATCCAAAACTCCAAAACAAATCCCAACAAAAAAAACCCCAAAACCCCAACCCAACCAAAACCCAAAAACCCAAACCAAACTGCAGCAGTTTTGCAAATTTTGCATCCACAAGTTCACTGAATAGGTCAGGCTGATGTGATGGAAGTCTGTTGGTAGACAGCACTGAATTGGAAATATTTGTGGGAGACAAATATAGTGTCAAAGGCATGGTGTGCAAAGTAATTTTGCAAGGCAGTGATTAATAAGGGTAACAATTCTAAGGTGTGCAATCAGTGAGTTTCTCTAGGAAAGTGGTGCTACTGTTGCAGATGTTGTTAAAAGGTATATTACTGGAAAACAGCCCCTGGATTTGTGGTCTAAACTTCAGGAAGAATGCAGAGAGCTACAAAAATGGCAAGGGAAGCACCCGAAGAGAAATCCGTCTTGCATTAAGAGAGGTTTTTTTTTTCCCCAGTACATCCAAGATGTGCAGAAAAGCCTATTTGAGAAAGAACAGCCATGTTCAAAGAGAGATTGTTTTTAATAATTTCTGTGAGATGGGGAGAAATATAAAATCTTTCTACAGCCAAAACAACTGCATGTCTTCAGTCAAATTTGACTAGGAACAGGACAAAATCCCAACCAAAACAAACCCAAAATCAAGGTGGGAGTAGAGTCTCTCTATAGCAGCCAGAGCCCCAGGGATGTACAAAGGGCAGCACTGGTGTAAGGAGGAGTGGAAATGACTGAATTCAGTTTGATCTCTTCCTTTCTATGAGTTTAAGTTTTCCTGGTGGTGTTCCTGAATCTGTCCTAGCAACAGTCTGTAATACTGAGTTTCTATATTGATCAGACTTTTAAAAGTCTGCTTGTGGTAATGTGTGCAATAATGAACAGGAAAGAACATCTTGTTCTGTGAATTCCAGGAAAACTAAACAGCTGATGGCTTTTGACACTTTTTTTGAGATCTTTCCTCTAGTTTTGTGTACTTTGGACATGTGATGCTTGCTTCACTTCAGATTCAGCACACACACAGATAACATCTCCACAGTTTTGCTGTGGTTATATTTATATTTGTATCATGCCTTTTAGCTGGGCATGCCAGGCATTTAGAGACTGCTGTTTCATTAGTGCATATGGAGTGGCAGGTCCTGCTGGGGTGCTGATTACAGGAGGTGTGCTGCCAAGAGCACTTCCATGAGGAGCAGCATGGCCCAGGGCATGGGAACACTGGCACTTTCTCTCATGCCAACCCCTGAGCCTGGCCCTGCTCTCCACAGTGTTCAGGGAAGAAGGAAATGACTCCAGTGAAGGCTGCATGCAGCAAGGGAGTGAAGGCAAGAGCTATTGAATTTGCAAAAATAAAAACCAGAGCAAGAAACCTATGCTTCATAATATGAGAAATTGATTAAAGAGAGATCAGTGATAGCAGTGGCATGTCTTGGAGTTAATTACCCATGAAGATTCCCAGAATGGATGTTATGATGGTCTACATTGAGAAATCTTAGTTTTTGGAGATAAGATGTAATTGATCCTTTGTTACAGCAATAAATATATCCGTGGTTTACTTTATTGTGGGCTGAAAATATTCCAGGTTAAATATCACTGACACCTTCATGATTAACATTCCTGAAAACTTTACTCTTTTTTTTTTTTAGGATAATCTCAGTGCTTGGATATTGTTAGGAAAAGACTCCAGAACATGTTACTAATGCTGAGTGTATGAATCTGATAGCTGTCTTGAGGATGAGTTCCCAGACAAAGCAAGTTCAGCAGAATGCCCTTGCAAGTAGGTGTGTTGATGTTGAGGAAAATGCTTTGCAATTGCAGATAAAGGGGACCAAAGAAGCTATGGAATGCTGCCTTTCACAAAGGATAGTGCAGTTGCAATACTAGTGCTGAACAGCCAAAGTGGAGCTTCAATATTTCACACAAATATCACTCCAGATATTGACACTTGAAAGAAATAAACAGTTCTTGCTGGGACTTGACCGAATAGTTACTGTAATCACTCCTTACTACCAAGTAAAAATTAAAAGTCCTTTTTTATGTTTGTTCTTTTTTAGTTTATCTTTATAAGCTACAAAGAAGTGCAGTGAGTTTATGAAACAGTCATCTCTTTCCTCTGGGAGAAGGTTGAGGCAGTCTTTCAGCTGCCTGTGGCCTGGGTTTCATTCTGCTTGCAGCATAGTTGTTAAAATGTTTGCTCTTCCTGCTGCAGCCGAGTTGTTGGCTGTGTAGCACAGGCAGAGGATACACACTGCTGCCCTGGATCACCTTAGGCTCAGCTGGAAGGGCTCAGCAAACCTAAGGAGTTTCTTGTGGCTAATACAGGCTGCGTGTCATTCACCTCACCAAGCTGCATGGTTGGATGGCTCTCTGAGGCAGCTGAAACCACTAAACAGAACTGATTTTTAAAAGAAAGTGTCAACATCTTTATTTTTTTACCTTTATCTTTGGAAGTTAATAATGAAGCAGAACAGTAGAGAGTGAGATAATCAGGCCCATAACTTGTCTACACCACTGAGACTGCACACATGCAAAGAGGGATCTGATGGGGAATATTCAATAATAATTCTGAGGAAATACCTAGCATAGCAGTCTTCATATTTATGGAAAGACAAAAGGTAAACCAAAATAACTACGTTGACTCTTAGTCTATCTGGTTTTGTTTTGTAGGCATGTTTTTGGCTGTTTTTATTTAGTTGAATCAAACCATGACAGAGTAAAAAAGCCATTTCTTGCATTTGCCATCTGTTACATCTCCACAAAACATATTCCCACAGCTGCCACCAGAGATGTTCCTCCACAAATAATCAAAATTTGTGGGCTCTCTGCATTCCCATTGGAGAATGTGGTTTAGTTCATCCAAGGCATCAGATGTGCCCACGGAAGTTATATGGTTGAAACCAAACAATTATTGTTCACCAAATTGGACTCACAAACGTTGCTTATTACAGGACTGAACGATCCAGTTTCTATCAGGAGAGCATTGTTCCCAAAACATTTCTGACCAGCAGGGCTACAAAAATACAATTGTCTGTATAATTGAAGCTTTACCCCCAGAAGATGATTTCACCAAAGAGGGTCTTTCCCCCTCTGATATTTGAAAAACAGAACGATGTATGTACTAATAACACTATAATAGCAGAAATACTGAAAGCCAGATCATTGGGGTGGGAATTTTAGGTGGACTATAAATCACATTCCCTTAATATGCAGCAAATGCACAGGTTTCACCAAAAGTTTTTGTAAAGCTTCTCTTTTTCTCTTCTTCACTCTGGTCTTCTCTAACCTATAGAAACTGAGGTGGTGAATAGAAATTTGTGTACAGCAGCAACTTGGGTGGGAAAATGTGGCATATGCTTGCCCAGAACTGCAGGAAAGTGAGATGGCAGCTGAGTTGCTAAACCCATCACCCCTCTCTGTACCTCCTTTTTTTTTTTTTTTTTTTTTTTTTTTTAAAGGAACTTTGTGAACAATTTCTGTGAACACTGGCTGAATTTCCTGAGAACTAAGACAAAATGTTATGTTCTGTGTTCTACTGCCTGCATAATTTGACATGTAATGCTCTTTCTAGTTTCGTCTGAGTAGCATATCATAGAGAGGTTAATTGGATGTGTTATTTTTAAGTAGCAGGATAAAGTACACTGGAGAGGAAAAATGAAGCTATGGAAATTCGGAGAATGCATTAGGGAAAAATGTGAGAAATTGCATACTGAGGAACATCTAGACTGTTAAGAATATCTGTAAAGGAGGGAACTTTTTTTCACCTTAAAGTGTAGTTAGATGGATACCTCCAGCTCATCTACTTGCTTTTTAAACTCAGTTTTCTTGGCTTGCACTAGCTTGCTCATCATAAAATGTATGAGCCCTGTATGCCAAAGGGAAACAACATAATGCTCAGCTATGACAGAAAAAGCTGCACACATTACTTAGAAATATATGTTTTCATTTGCTTGCATGACATATATATGATGCTATTTTTTTTTTCTTATTTGCTACTCAGTGGTTTTCCTCCTTCTGAGTATATCATAGCTTTCATGGCATATATCTGAGTCCATCCAAGCAAGATATATTTCTTTCCCCTCTGTAAGCAGGAGTAGATTAACTGATTATACTGGGATGTTGGGGTTTTTCAAGAATATCTCTGAGACAATTCAAGAATTGCCTCAGATATTTTAAGACTATCTTTCTTTGAGAGGAGCAAAACTAAGGCAAAGTTAAGTTAGGCAAGTGCATTTGTCTTGGTCTATTTAAGGATGTCCTTAATTATGCTTTTGTTTGTATTCCTGCTAGAGTACAGATGTGGTTTAATTCTAAATACAGATTGCTTGTGTATGGATGCATGGCTTTTACATAATAGGATGAGTGGCAGTCCTGAATGCTGGGGAGTTTTCTGTGCATCAGAATTTGGATAATTTTGTGAGTGTCCAGAAAAATTCTCAAACTCTTGACAAGTATAAAGAATTAGAGCAGATTTACTGAAGGATGAGGCAGGTGCTTCAGTATGTTCAAATGTTTTTTTTTAGTTTTAACAGTAGCATCCCCTTGGACATTACATTCTGGCTTATGCTCTGGGCTTTTACCCAAGTGTGCAGCTCAGCTGGGCAGAAAGCTAAAACACAGTAGCTATGAAACTGTACAGGAACTTTTGATCCTACTGGAGATATTGATTGAGAGCCAGCTCTAGGGCATTATTCATTTAGATGGATTTTGGCAGGAGTAGGTGAAGGAGTGGTGGCTTAATATCCAGGTTTTTTTCCTTGTTCTGTCAAATTCAGTAAATCTGTCTTGAAATTATATTGGTGTTCGTGTATGTGTGCAGCCTGGGAACTGTTTGGGCATTCAGGAAGTTCATGCAGTACTTTATTGATGTCTGACTGGTTTTCACTACAAAACCCCCCAAAAAACCCAACAGTGACTTCAACAAGAACGAGTAGAACACTGTCCTAGTTTAGGGCAAATCTGGGAGAAAACCTCCAAAGGAAGCTCCCTCCGGAGATCAAACCCACACGGCCCCTCCCCCCAGCCGGTTCGGGAATGACTCCTCGGAGAGAAGTGGAAAGAACCTGTTTATTTAACAGGCACAGCCTCCCCCCCCCAGTACACAAAATGAACAATACCAGATGACAACACTTTTTCACAGCTCTGAAAAAGAGATGACAAATGCAGCGAGTCTCTCTTGGGGGTGGTCGCCCTGTTGTCACTCCCTCCGGCGCTGGGGATGGCTGTTGCCGGCCACAAGGTGTTCTCAGGTCCCAGTCCGGAGCAGGTCCCAGTAGTTACAAGAAAAAAGAAAAAAAAAGGAAAAAAACAAAGCAAGAGCGAAGCGAAGCAGGAGCAGGAGCAAAAGCAGCAGCCAGAGCTAGAGTCAAGGAGAAAAGAGAGCAGCAAAAAACAACAGCCACACTATGTACTGCCCCGTCTCTGTGTCCCGCCAGTCGTGGGGGGGAAGCAGGCTGATAACAGAACCAAAACAAAACATTTGTCCTTCAGAGCCCGTCTCACAGGCACAGAACATAACATCCAACATAGCAGAACACACATAAATGGGGATACAAACATCACCCTAGGACATTCCACCCCTTATCCCCATATTATACTACCACACATCATACATTTTAAAACTTCCATCTGTCACTTGCTCAGACCTTCGACACTTACATGTTTCCTTCTCCATTTTTTCACTTGCCCAGACCTTCGACACTTACACATTTTCCAACAAATATTGATCATCTTCACCCCACAATCAGATCTCCCTGAGGTACACATCGTGTTGATCCATCTCTTTGCATTACCCACCAGGTGCAACCTGGTCCCTGAGCAAAGACAACCCCGCGGATGGGTTTGTCTGTACTCGAGGCAGACTTGATCCACACCGTCTTCCCTAACAAACCTCTGACATGCACCACTGGGACTTTATCTCCGTCTGCTGTATTCAAGGACTCAGACTGGGCAGGACCTGCTCGGTTGGTGGAACCCCGAGTGTTAACTAACCAAGTGGCCTTTGCTAGATGCTGCTCCCAATTTTTGAAAGATCCCCCACCCAAGGCCTTCAGCTGGGTTTTTAGTAATTCGTTGTACCTTTCTACTTTACCTGCAGCTGGTGCATGGTAGGGAATATGATACACCCACTCGATGCCATGTTCCCTAGCCCAGGTGTTGATAAGACTGTTCTTAAAATGAGTCCCATTGTCTGACTCAATTCTCTCAGGGGTACCATGCCTCCAAAGGACCTGCTTTTCAAGGCCCAGGATGGTGTTCCGGGCAGTGGCATGAGACGTAGGGTAGGTCTCCAACCATCCTGTGGTGGCTTCTACCATTGTGAGCACGTAGCGCTTGCCTTGACGTGTTTGGGGCAGTGTGATGTAGTCAACCTGCCAGGCCTCCCCATACTTGTATTTGGACCATCGCCCCCCATACCAGAGGGGCTTCACCCTTTTGGCCTGCTTGATGGCAGCACATGTCTCACAGTCGTGGATAACCTGAGAAATGCTATCCATGGTTAAATCCACCCCTCGGTCTCGAGCCCACTTATAGGTGGCATCTCTACCCTGATGGCCTGAGGCATCATGGGCCCATCGAGCTAGGAACAACTCTCCCTTGTGTTCCCAGTCTAGATCTATCTTGGACACCCCTATCTTTGCAGCCTGATCTACCTGATTGTTGTTTTGGTGCTCCTCATTAGCTCTACTTTTGGGGACATGGGCATCTACATGGCGGACCTTCATAGGTAGCCTCCCTACTCTGGTAGCGATGTCTTTCCACTCTTCAGCAGCCCAAATTGGTTTTCCTCTACGTTGCCAGTGAGCCTTTTTCCACCTCTCCAGCCATCCCCACAGAGCATTGGCTACCATCCATGAATCAGTGTAGAGGTAGAGCTTTGGCCACCTCTCTCTTTCAGCAATGTCCAGGGCCAGTTGAACGGCTTTGAGCTCTGCAAGTTGGCTTGACCCACCTTCTCCCTCAATGGCCTCTGCGACCTGTCGTGTGGGGCTCCAGACAGCTGCTTTCCACTTCCGGTTCATCCCTACAATACGACAGGAACCGTCAGTGAAAAGAGCATAGCGTGTTTCCTCTGGGGGCAGTTGGTTATATGGAGGAGCTTCTTGAGCCCGTGTCACTGGCTCTTCTTCTTCATCTCTGACATCAAAATTCTCACCTTCGGGCCAATTTGTAATTGCCTCCAGAATCCCAGGGCGATTTAGTCCAAATTTTGTCCTAGTTTAGGGCAAATCTGGGAGAAAACCTCCAAAGGAAGCTCCCTCCGGAGATCAAACCCACACGGCCCCTCCCCCCAGCCGGTTCGGGAATGACTCCTCGGAGAGAAGTGGAAAGAACCTGTTTATTTAACAGGCACAGCCTCCCCCCCCCAGTACACAAAATGAACAATACCAGATGACAACACTTTTTCACAGCTCTGAAAAAGAGATGACAAATGCAGCGAGTCCTCTTGGGGGTGGTCGCCCTGTTGTCACTCCCTCCGGCGCTGGGGATGGCTGTTGCCGGCCACAAGGTGTTCTCAGGTCCCAGTCCGGAGCAGGTCCCAGTAGTTACAAGAAAAAAGAAAAAAAAGGAAAAAAACAAAGCAAGAGCGAAGCGAAGCAGGAGCAGGAGCAAAAGCAGCAGCCAGAGCTAGAGTCAAGGAGAAAAGAGAGCAGCAAAAAACAACAGCCACACTATGTACTGCCCCGTCTCTGTGTCCCGCCAGTCGTGGGGGGGGAAGCAGGCTGATAACAGAACCAAAACAAAACATTTGTCCTTCAGAGCCCGTCTCACAGGCACAGAACATAACATCCAACATAGCAGAACACACATAAATGGGGATACAAACATCACCCTAGGACAAACACTCAGCACAAATGGTTCAGAGGCAGTTTCTCATCATATCCTAAAAGAGAAAATGTGACATCTCCACCACAGGTAGACACAGACGTTGGCACAGACATTGGGAGGTGTTACTGGAGATGACCTGAGGTATTTGAGACAGCCTCATGGGGTGGCTGGATATGGTGCAGATCATATGGGATACCCTGGCAGTGGTAGCTGGATGGCAAACTGGGCTGGGCAAGGAATTGGGTCAGTGCTGTGCATTTATTGGAAAAGTTGTAGGCACTCTTTTTTGGGGGTTGTTTGGGATCTTGTTGTCATTTTTTGTTTGTTTGGGTTTTTTTGGTTTTTTGTTTCCTTAAATTTTGTTTTGTGGTGAAGTATGCTGTGTGGAATACTTAGCTGTGTTACTATACACCATAATTCTCAAGAAATTGTTATTGAGACTTGTCTTCCCTGAAATCATAAGGCAGTAGGGTGCTGCTTCTGCTTCTTTAATGCATAATAAAGTTCCTTGCTGTTGATGCTCGATGTAGCTAGGTTGATACTCCTTGTGAAGTATGTCTAACGCCTTGCAGTCTAATTTGGATTTTGACGTGGAGGGAGTCAATTCAGGAGCTGGGATAGGGACCATGTCCTCATTACTAGTGGCATTTCTCTCCCCTGAAGGTTAAAGTGAGAAGCATCACCAGATTAGTGCTGCTTCTTGTATGGCTGAGTCAGGTGCTCTCACTGAGACATGTTTTTCCTGTTGCTTCTGAAATACTCTGTGACATTCAGCCTTGTGTTAAGTATGTAGTTGTCAATAATTTCTGTGACTAAGAGGCCTTGTCCTCATGTCACACTGCCCCCAGCTATGACAGCTGCAGGGTTTACAGGGCTGTGCTGTAATGAGGCAAGAGGTCTGGAGAAATGTAAATTGTTGTTACTGTAGGTAGGTATGCCAAGAATTTAATTTTTTTTGAGCAGCACAGGCAACTGGAATTTCAGTGGCTCTGCATGAGACATTTGTTGGTTGTCAGAGCCCAGATGAAGAGGAGCTATAATACAGTGTGCTAAAATGTCATGACCTAAGGGCAGGAAGAACCTGAACATATTACAGGTATATCCCTATGGATCAGGAGGGATCAAATCCTATAAGCAAGTTACTAATGTACACTGGTAGTTAAAATGGCACACTTCTTCTCTTATAACCCTTTTCTTACAACCCTGCTTGAGTCTGTAAGTGCTATGGAATTAAGTTTTGTTTTAAGGAGGTAACATTTTTGAAAGCATTTCAGTTCACATGAAAAGCAGGGGCCAAAAGCAGATTTGGGACATGCAGAGTTCAAACAGCACTGAACCTTAGTTCTTAGTGTGTTCTAACTCCTTCTGCATTACTACCAGTGCACCTCGGTTCTACTTAGCAATAGCATGAACAAAAGCATGTTTCAATTTGTGTTTTTCTCCTATGATTTTAATATAAACCACCATCACAACTTTGGTGTATGGGCATGTAGGATTGTGTCCACCACGTTGGTGCTCCACACCACCTTAATTGGCATGAACCTTTCTCCAAAGGCACATTTATCGATGCACAAACTCGCTTTCCCAAAGAAGTCTCACTAGGATTCAGATATCAGGTATCCCAACCACTACAATTTTAAGATTCTCCTGAATAACTTGAATGCCCAAGAGCAGTTTGCCCTGTGCAAGGCAGGTCCATCACCAGGAACATTCTGAGCCTGTCCTGGAGGTCACATAAACTTAAAAAAACAAACAAAAAACCACAACAACAACAAAACCAACCAACCAACCAAAAAACAACAAGAAAAAACAAACAAAAACACACAAAACAAAAAAAACCAAAAACCAACCAACCAAACAAAAACTATAATGGAGAGACACAATTTTAAATCCTAATAACATCTCTTAAATGTGATCACATGCAAAGTCAGAGATGTGTGCCTGAGCAAAATACCTGGTCTGTTAGATGCTTACACAGCTGGTGAGTGAACATTTATATATAATGGTGGAGTATATATATATATATATATATATATGGTGGTGGTGACCATATATATATATATATACATAGAGTAAAATAGAATCCTGTGTACTGGCTCTTTGCTCCCCTAGACAGAACCCTTCTCCAGGATGGGAAGCCTGCCTTTAGAACAGCTTAGAAAAAGGAGAAAACTGCCCCAGGGTGTGCACTGATACTGTTTGTCATTTTTATTACTTGTTTACTACCAGTAAAAATATTGGAGCAGCTGAGATGTTTGAGCATTGCAGATTTCATTATTTTCAGATCTGAAGTTCAGTGTGACTGATCCTAGCTGCACAAATTAAATACTAATAATCATTCAGCTAGGTGAGTCCTCTGTGTATTGCAGATAATTACCCTTGTTTTAGAAAATAGACATTTGTCCACATTTGTCATCTGTGTAATTCACTGAAGTGGAGACAAATGTAATAAAATGACCCTTGGGTAAAGAGATATTTTTGTTCTGTTTATGGAGGGGGAAAGTTTTCCTCAAACTCTGTCACTTCTGGATGAGCTGATTAATTTTTACCTTCATTATATTAGTTTTCCACTGTGCTGCAAAGCATGAATAAACTCGTGGCTTTTTCTCTGATGGTTTGCCCCCTGTATTTATTTCTCTGTGTAAATTCTTTTCTTTTTCATTTCTGGGCTTACCAAGTCAGAGTTTGCTTGTGATTGAGATTCTGGACTGAACAGTATGAATTAGACTAATTTATGTGGGTTAAATTCTCCTGAAATTCTTTATTTTGGAGTTATAGTTATGATTAGTCTATATTCCTGTGCTGTACCTTCCCAGTATTAATCTCTCTCTCTCTGTAGAAAGAGAAGAGATTTAAAGACAAACCTATTTCCTTTGGAGTAATAACGAGATAATATCAGCAGAAGGTGCCTCCTTTAGTTACCTACATAACTTATTTAATGTAACAGTAGTTTGAAATTCAAATGCCAAAATATAATAGTAAATAAATGACAGGCCATAGATCTGCTCAGCCTACCTTGTGCCATAGCTGAATGAAAATAAGGATGGTTGGGGATTCAGGTTGGGAAGCAGACATGCCACTGAGGTGGCTTTTAACTATTGCAGAGTTGGTGCTATGTTTGAGCAAGCACAGGAAAGAGGATGCAAACAGCTGGTGTTTTTTTAAAAAAGCTTTTCTGTCTAAATTTAGAAAATTCTTTGCCAGGTCTCCCAAGGATCTTTCCAAACAGTGAAAGAGCTCATAAACAACCCCTCACCCTAGTAACAATACAGAACACACCTGGATTGCTGGGATTTCAGCAGCCCAGGGCCAGCTGGGTATTGTGCAGCTGTCAAGCCTCTGCAACTTACCTGTATTGCTGGCTGCCTGGGATAACAACAAAAAAAAAAAAATCAGCAGAAAATATGTTTATTTGTGCTTTTGGAATTGTTAACTCTAACTAGCGTGACGTTTCTTCTTTAGTTGCTGTCAACAAAAGAGTGAGACTTTGGCATGAGAAACTCGTGGTTCTTTGGCAGCCCTGCACTGTTGTTTTGTTTTTTTGCTATTCTTTCTAACCTTCTAATTATTTACATATTTGGGAGTCAGTGCCTCACAAATTTTCTATAAACAGTGTTATTGTTGACACTCCTTCCAATCGGGAAGGACAATTAATAAACATTTTCTAAATCCAATAAAATTAAAGAAGTTGAACCTCTATCTTCCAATGCAGTGCCTTTCTGTAAAAGGTATATAAAATAAAGTCAAAAAAATAAACTCTTTCTCCTCTCACTCCAACTTTGCCATCTCTGTTACATCTCTCGGTGACGTCACGGCGTCACTGCGCTCTCAGCTGAAGACAGACAGTGTCTGGTGCCATAATTTCCCTTTTTATTGCTGCTTTTGGCTGCAGGTCGGGGAGTTCCGAGCACACGCCGCGGAGTGGACGGCCAACGTCACGGCCGAGTTCAAGGAGACGCGGCGGCGCCTGAGCGTGGAGATCTACGACAAGTTCCAGCGGGCCACCTCCATCAAGAGGAAGCTCTCTGCAGAGCTCGCCGTCAACCACAGCCAGGACCTGACCCCCTGCAAGAGAACGCTGTCAGTGAACCACCTGACCAGCGAGAAGGAGCTCTTGCCAGCTCTGACAAAGACAGACAGCATTTACATGAACGGCTTGACGCCGCACTGTGCAGCAGAGGAGATCGCCGTGATCGAGAACATTAAGTAGCCGTGACTTTGGGTCCCAGCCCTTGGGGAGCTCTTGGCTTAGACCAGCCACACACCTTTTCTTTTCCACCCTGTCGATGACCAGTGCTAGCAGCATTTTATATGTGTGCATGAGTTCCACAGACAAACTCCAGTCCCGAGTTCCCATCGCATCTCCTCAGAGACACAAAGACGAGTGGCACTGCTGTTTCCGAAAGATGCTGGAACAAGCAATGTTTTCTGCCTTTATCTGCCCAGACTGTTCTTCACTTCTAATGTGCCATACGGCCTCACGAATGAATCTCACTTGTTTATGGTAACAATGTAGCTTTGAGGGATCAGTCCTTAAAATTTCAGGGTCTACCTTACTGAGCCTAGGAATGGACCATTTCTGGACTACAACACATTTGTAAATGGCAAGAAATTCTTATGCAGCCTTTTACCTAAGAAATTTTGGTCAGTGCCTTATCTTTTGAAGAACCAGAACCTCTACAGTTCCTGTACAACTTTTGTTTGTTTGGGTTTTTTTGCATGAGAAGTGTATTTCTTTTAAGCCTTTCGTTCTCGAAATGGTGGTGTTTCAAAGGTGTCTGTTGCGAGGATACCAACCAGCATGAATGAATGCCAAAACTCAACAATCAGCAATTGTTGTTCTTAGCTCCAAATTTAAAGGCACTGCAGTTTCAAAAGTTGCAAACCTGTCCCCCAGAAGCATTTTGTTTTACTCAGGTCCAGCTGACTTGTAGGATTTGCAGACCCTTTTCAGGTCTTAGTTTTTCAAGCAGTGTTCAGCAGTTGTTTTTCTCTGCACCAGATGTACCAAAAAAAAAAAAAACCACTTCAGCTTATCTATCACTAAATTATTTGCTAGATGACAAGAGCAAATAAAAATCACTGTTTTGATGAGAGGCAGGGGGAGGCTCTAAGTTGCTGTGTTCTAATAACCACGTCCAAAAAAACAATGCAGAAGAATGCAGCTATTTTTAATGAGCATAAACCTTCTGCCAGATATTTGGTATGAAAAGGATTCTTAATTTCCTTTTTAAGCCAAGTCACCCCAGAGGCTACATGATATTTTACCCGGGAATCCTGGTGGAGTGCTTTCCTGAATGTCATGTGAGCTGCCTGTGCCAGAGCTGTGGCTAACGTGGGAATGCAATTGAAACTGGTATCACTGTGACTTTCTACATTTCAAATAGAGGTGGCTCTGAATATCAATGCAGGCATGAAGAAGATAAAATAATGATAAAATGATAAATAGCACAATCTGAATCCCGATGATTGTTCAGACAGGATAGGCTGACAAGAAGCAGATCTAAACCAGACTGTGGGTTTTCTTTATTGATTTTAAGAAAACACATTAATTTTGTACCTTCTGTTTTGCTTATAGGTGTACATGAGATTCAGAAGAAATGCAGGATGGAATGGATAATTTTGCATTTTTTTTTTTTTCCTTATGTTAGTCTGTTTTAACCTGGCTGTACATAAAATGAATAGAACAGGCCTTAAAGAAAAAAAAAATTTAGGCTCTGTAAATTAAAAAAGAATGGGACTTTGCTGATCGGGCATGATTCAAGTGGCAAATCTTACAGCATCTCTGACCATTAGATAACATGCAAGATATGAATGTTCATGTTTTTTGGATGCTTAGCTTGTTTTCTAATAAATATAAGTTAATATGTAAATTCAGTGTAAATATCAGTCAATTAACATTTACAGAGAGTACGCTTTTAAAACTAAGAAAGTTCCATGACACAGCACCGAGCAATGCTCTTATAACAAAGACCCTTGTCTCCCCAGCACAGTGTTCTGAATGTCCACATGGCAAGGGCTCTTCTTGCCATGTATAAACTGTGAATTGTAATGAAAAATAAAGTTTTTAATTAAAATAAGCTTTCCTGAATCTCCTGCTTGCTACAACTGGAATGCTAAGGAATAATTTGTGAAACTGATTTTTATGCTTTCATTGGTTACAGACTATAGCAGTTTGCCACCTGCTTTAATTTAAGCTGGTTTAGCAATAAAGGCTTGACTTACCCAGCACAGAAATTATTATTTTTTTTTCCTTGATATTAAAAACTATGCTCTCTGGTTGCCACACCTTAAGTTTGTGTTTCTTGCTGTTTTGTTTCAAAAACTGCTCAGGATTCCCTTTCTCCCACGATGTGGTGCAGGGGTCTCTGTCCCTCTGTGCTGCTCCTCCTGTGGCTGCTGGTTCCTTCCTCAGAGGGTGGGAACAAGCAGATCCAAGGGCAGTTGCTGTTGTGGGACACAAAGGAAAGACACATTTTACACGTGTCTAAAGTACAGAAGAATTGATTTTACTGAAACTTCAGTTTTAATAATTTTTAAGGCACTAACCAAAAAATTGAGTGATGAAGTATCTACTTCTCCAATCTTACTAATCCAATGAAAACTCTCTCAAGTGATATTTAGTACAAAAAAAAATGTAAACTATTCTTGTTTACTTTACAATTTATAAAAAAACCTAACTCTATTCTACAAAAACAAATCAGGGAACTTATTTTTCAAAAACAACAGGCAGCAGCCTTTCACACTGCAGCATGGTGAATATTTTACATTTACTCTTTAATTAGCTCCTGGCCAAGGGAGTGAGAGCCCACACCAGCCTGGTGGTAAGTGAGGGAGCTTGGGGGGTTTGTATTTTTTCAGTCTGATTTCTGTGGGGTGTGTTTTAGTGCCTCTTGGAATCGATTTTTCAGAAAGGGGCAGGTAATGGTTTAAGTTCATTGTCCTTGATTCCCTGAGATCTCTTGGGTTAAAGCCTTGTATCCCTCTAGCCAGCTTCTTTCCAGTTACCAACCTACAGAAGGGCTTGGCTTTGTGGTCTCTTTCATTTTAAAGAGTCTCAGGACCAGCATGAAAAGAGTGTATTTTATATTTTTTGGAGATCCTGTGGTAATGTTTGAGATACAAGTGTGGATGCCTAAACCTGTCTTTATTTCCTTTGACTTCTGAATATGATGTCCAGGAAAAAAACAAAAATCACAGTTAACTTTATATATATATTTCTTTCTTTCTTTACCTTTGTAAGAGATCTAAATTATCCACCCTTATCAAAATAGATTTACCTGTGGGGAGCAAAGCATAAATAAATAAAATCCTTTATTTGGAAGTTTAATAACTGAAGGAGAAAAGATGCCACAGTCCAGGTGGTGTAGGTAGGTAAAGTTATCATGATCCAAACATGCCCATTGCCATTAAAGTTATTGGAAAATCTTTTCCTCCCTCTCCACACACAATAATAGACCACAAAGGCTGAGGATGGCTCAGTTAATTTATAAAACTTGATGAACTCAAAGGTTTTTCTCTTTATTCCCATAAGAGCAGATTATTTTTATTAAAAACCCTGTCTTTCTTGCCTCTGGACATTTTGCATAGCTCATTTTCCCTTCCAAATATGGAGCTACCCAAGCATGAATTAGGATCCATTTGTACCTTCTTTTCTGTCACCTGTACATGGAAACATTTCAGAGTGCTAATGTGCTTGCTACTTTAGCAAGCTTGTGAAAATGGTAAGGGGCTGTTTTCTTTTATACTGGAGAAAAAAAAAAAAAAAAAGAAAAAAGAAAGGCATTGGGAAAATGCTCTGGATGAGAGACAAATTGTGGCACATAAGAATCTATAAAGGCACATGTGCCACCTAACAGAAAAAGTTATTTCTCAGTACTACAGTAAACACTTCATTAATAAAACCAATTTGAAATCCCTTGAAGGGGTAGCTAGAGGTGATCTGTATTGTTTACTGGTGGCTGTGATAATAATTTTTTTTCTTTGTGTTCTTTGGTGTGCTGTACTGATGAAGTGTCTGTGTTGATGAAACCCTCCATTTCTGGGTGTGAGAGCCAGGGAGGTCGAGTTGCAGAGAATTTGGACCGTGCCCCCTTCTTGCTTGAGGACCAGGGCAAGAACTTTCCTTGGCATTCCCTCCACAGCCCCAAGCTGCCTCCCCCCTTTTTTCTAATATTTTGGGAGCCCTGAGGTGTCACTTTCAGAGCAGTGAAAAGCATGGAAGGATCAAACCCAGCAGCTTGCTGAATCTCACGAGCATCCCAGCCCAGTGTGTCTCACCTCTTCCTGATCCCACAGGAGGAAAGCTCAAGGGTGACCGAAATCCACAGGAAGCTAAATCTCTCAAGTTTCCACCTCTGTCCTTCCTTGTGTCACACTGAGACCAAGATGTGCACATTTGTTTGGAGTTCTTGCTCCTCCAGCATTATTCCTGCACCAGTGACCTCTAAAGAGGAACACCACACACCTGCAGAAGCAGAAAGGAGCCTGCTCTGCTTGGTCAAATCTCCATGCACATCAGAAGTGGATATACATTTATAATTCATTCCTGGGAAGGAGATTTTCCTGTCAGGGGAACTACCTACAGTGTTGAAATACAGCAGGAAGGCTTCTAATAAATTCCTGTCATAGAGTTATGTGATAATTAACTTTTCTTTCCTACCCTGCAGTACTGTTTGGAAGGAAAGGATTTTATATATGTGGAGAAATACGCGTTTTGCACAACTTCCAGAGTTAATTATTTTGTCGTTAAAAAAAATTTTTTTAGTTTCTGTTGCCCTGCAGATTTAAATGAACAGCGTAACCTCAAAGTGAGTGAAGTGTTCCTTTTGGGGAAAGCAGGCAAGATGCTGATTTGCTGTTATAGGAAATAAAAAGCTGCTAAGCTACATGGAGATTAAAAATGTCAGCTTTTTCATTTGAGCAAGCAGTCTCTGCTTTGCCAAATTATTTTTACAATTGTAAAGAGCCTCTGTGAGAATCGATAGGTATAGTTTTATATTTTATTGCATTTGGAAAACTTGAGTATTTCAATTTTAGGCCATTGCTTATCAAGCTTTTATGAACTTTCAGAGGAATATATTGAATAGGCTTGTAAAAAGTACATTACTTATTGTAGAACAATAAGTCCCCTTCATGCATAAAACTGATATAGCAGCATATGCAGCTTTATGTTCTGGACCCAGATATATTTGTGCCTTCAATATGTATTGACATTGTTGCATCTTCTTAAATTGTATAAAAACCCCACTTCGGTATAATGACTGTAATTTCATGAAAACTCAGTGATTTGAAATTACAGCTCAATTTTAAGTCAGTATCTTAGAAAATCAATAAACTTCACAGAGTTTTATGAATTATAACAGTCTATCAGCACTGGTGATGAAATAAATAATATCTTATTGATTGCCTGTTTTAGTTATTTCTGAATATTAGCTGTTTTCCTACCCTAGTTGCTGAAGACAGATAATTATGAAGAAAACAAGTTATCTCCATGTTTTGTGATCAATACACTATGGGCTGCTGGTATTAGAATTCTTAGTGCTTGAAACTGAAGTATTATGTTCTGCCCACACTGTTCCTAATTATTAGTAGTAGCATTCATTAAATTCTCTGGGTGCACTGATTTTTCTGGGAATGCCACAGGAGTGTTTATATAAACCTCTCTAGTTTGACTTTGGCAAACAAATGTACTGAGTGAAAAACTGCTTTAGAAGGATTGACTGTGTTAATTCAATTGTTAATAATAGCTAATTCTCAGGACTAATTATCTGCAGCCAGATCTTCATCCTCCAGAGAAAGGCATATAACACAGGTATAACAGAGATCCTGATGGGAATGGACTATTTGTCATTACTAATAAATAACAATATTCTTCAGAAGATAATCAGCAGCCTGAAATGACTCCTCAAACCTCAGTTTAGCGTTAGCTCAGTTTCTTTTTCTTTCACTATTAATTTGACCCTTTGAATTAAACAGGGTGTTCTGAGAAGTTTTGCTGAAGCAATACACTTGCTGTGGAAGATGTGTTTTAGTGTTGTTTGGCTGAGGAGATACTGAGACTGACTTTGCTGAGTGACTAGAAAAGTGAACATAAATGTTGAAATCATTCTAATGGGAACATGAGAGAATACATCACTGCACTGCTGATTTTGACTTTCACACCAGTGACAGGTCTGCCTCTGTTTTGTGTGGATTTTGCTTTTTCTGCAAAGTTATGGTATTCAGTATTCAGGCACTGAAGCATGCAAAACCCACTAGATCTAGGTAGGAAAGAGAGGTTCTGCTTTAACTATCCCAGTTGTATCTCTGTGATGTGTGGGCATTCAGATCCATTTGTCACCTTGCTTGTTCTGTAGCAGAAGAGAATGAATGTACAGATTTGGAGGCATCATGTTGCTGATCTGGGCACAATAACAGCCCAAGAGTTGCAGGTTGGGCCCTTCTCAACTGCAGACTGATAAGCCACAAAATCTGAATGCCTTTTTAATACAGAATATCACAGTGGTTTGTAGCAAAAAGAAGAAAAAAAATATTAATCTCTGCTGTGAGAAGTGAAAGTGGGAGTAACGTGTCATGTACTATTGTACTTCATACAGTGGAGGTGGTGCAGACACAAAGACCTTTTCATTTCTCAGTGTCCTCAGGGACTGTCAGGAGAGAGTCAGAGTGCAGCCTGCCTTCTATCACTGTGCTCTTGCTCTTTTGCAAGCTCTGAATGTGCCCCAGCTCCAGAGGTTCTGTGCCTTCCTGGGGCCACCTGGCTGGCACTGGTGGGTAGCTTGACAAGGGCTCACTTTCTTTGCTCTTGTAGCACAAGTGGAGTGAGAAGAGAGGGGTTTGGCTGTTGCAGGAACAACTTGTCCTTTGGGAAGAGGCAGAGCACACCTGAGTGCTGGACTAGTGTCACTTTGGCTAGTGTGAAGTCCTTAAAACAGTTTTAAGAAGAGAAATGTTTTTGGAAAAAAATGGATTCGTATTTGCTCTACCAAGATCAGAGCAGAGGCTGCAGTTTTGTTTTATCACTGCAGCTGCACGCTGCTTTTTGAGCTGGGCTTGTCTCTAAATGAGCAAGACTAGCACAGAATTAGCCCTGGAAGTGGCTTCTGCTTGTGTAGGCAGAAACTACAAGAAAACTGTTCCTCGAGAATTAGAAATTAAAACATTCCTCCAAATTCCAGCTGCTGGTTGGTGATCACAGAACCAGGTTTAGAAAGGAAACTTTTATTGCCAGGATAGAAGAGCTGCATTTGCACATGGCTCCACACTGATTGTCCTTCAACAGAGCTGCCTGCTCCAAGAGGAAAAGGTTACAATGGAGAACATGTACAGCCCTTAACTACAGAGCACACCATAAACCTTCCTTCCTTTTTATTGCAAATCCAAAGACAGTTCCCTGTACAGGAAAAACAGAGTGCAGAAATGCACCACTAACTACAAAGATAAGTCAGGATATTTTCCTTTTGTTCTTTTTGTTGTTGTTTCTGTTTATGTCTGTGGGCTAGAGTTAAAAGACTTCATACATTTTAATGTGGCATCTTGCATAATAAATGTAACTCACAGAAGCAAATTTATGTGCTGTTTGCCTCTGGTTTGCACATTTTGGTCCTATTGGAAGTTAAAAAACCTTCTCCAGTGTAGGTGGAAAAGGGCTATTTGTGAAAAACATACATGAGAAGTGGTTGGGAAGGAATAAACCTCTGACTTGCTTGTTCCCAATCAATATGGCAGAGATTTTGGATGAAGGTATGTGTTGCTGCAGAGACTGGCATGGCACGCTGCCTGAACATGACCATGTGCAGGTGAGCACGGGGCTGTGCCCTGCAGTACCTGAGAGCTGCTGCAATTGCAGGCAACAAGCATGAAGCTGCTCTCCTACCTCTTCCAGCATGCCTGCCTGCCAGCTGGGTAATTTAGCAGCCAAAAAAACCCCTATTTTGAAGCCAGGTGGAAGAAGAGGAAGACAGGGGATAGTAAGCTGAACAATGGGGACAGCTGTGGTGATTATATCAAGTTCTCAAGTGTCCCTTTTCTCCACCTGTGCTATTTGGGAGCTGTGTGAGAGACATGCCTTGACAATTGAAGTGCTGTCTCATCTCTGCAGACATATAGCTTGGGTTTGAAACTGTCTGTAAGCCTTCACTAGCTCAGAAATGTAGAAACTAAAATCGATTTCAAAGAAGTAATAACAGTTTTTTGGAGACAGTTATTATCTTGGGGGCTTTTGATGGTCTGTCTCTATTTGAGCTATACCTGAGGTGAGGGATTATTGCAAATTGGCTTGAAAATTCAGGGTACTCTAAAGTCAGGTCCTTCACACCTGACTTTGTATTCCTTTGACATCTTACAGATAAGATAAAAACCAGAATTAAAAATCACTAGCCTAAAAATTCCTTACAAAAATCAAAAAAATAACAAAACCCAAAGCAGTCCAACATTTTGGCAAATTCATTCTTTCCTGAGCATTTTCTAGCAATATCCCCCCACTATAATGTGACTTTTTCCATCTTTCCCTTTTTCCCATTTTATTTCACACTTTTTGTGATGTTGAGCAGACAGAGAGGAGTTTGAGAGTCAGGTTTGTGTACTCTATTCCAATTGGGGCTTACTCAGGGAGCAGCAAGATTAATTTCTTTAGCACAGGTAACAATTGCATTAAGATGTCTCTAAAAAAACCCCCAACCAACCAACCAACCTAAAAATCCTGACATGGAAAGCATTCTGGGTTGGCTTTTTTTTTGTTTTGTTTTCCTTTTATTTTTGCAGGTTATAGAATGACAGAATATTCCAAGTTGGAAGGGACCCCCAAGGATCATCAAGGCCATCTCTTAAGTGGGTGTTCCACCTGGGGATTGAACCCACAACTCTGGTATTAGCACCATGGTCTAAACCAACCGAGCTGATCTCTGAGCTCCAGCACATTCTTCCCTTCTAAACAAGGATTTTTATCTCCTTTTCTTCAATCTCTAAAGAATTCCCTTTTACAGTGGTAAAAAGACAGAGTCCTTTATGGCTGCTGGCATGCCCAGAGCAAATTTGTTATGGTCACTGGTTTTGTTTCGTTTCTATTTTGCTGAGACATTCCATATCTCTCTGCATGCTTTTCTTGTCCTGGGATTTGGGAAAAAGGGTCTCCTCTCTGCTCCCTGCTCTACTCTCTGCCCTGCCCCAACAGGTTCTTTGTCCATGGCTGTTCACACTGCAGAAATGCAGATTCCTGATGTGATCATACAGGGGCTCTCCTCTCACTGCCTTAGATACCAAAATGTCTCATTTCTCTCTTGTGGCAAACCAGTCAGCTTGAACACCCCCACCATGCAGACTTCCAGAAACTTCTCACATTCCCTTGATTCCTTGGTTTCTTTATTGCCTTGGACATCTAGTGAAGTGCAGGGTGACTCTGAGAAAAGGAGAATAGTTGCCTATGGAAGAAATATTTTTGAATGAGGATGTTAAAAAAATTGCTGTGTGTTCATGAAATTAGGATGATGTTATCATTCTTAACTAATGCAGTTTACTGGTGTCAAAGGTTTGACGTTGGCACAAGGCCAGTGCCCCTATAACGATATACTGTCCCTGGTATCTTTTGTGAGATGTGACCAAAAACAGAGCAAAACAGTGTCTAATTTAGAAAGTAAAAGGAAAAAAATTTTATTACTTATAATAGGCAAAGAAGATACATACAGAAGAACATGGAAACTTTAAAAAAAAACACTCTTCTTCCCCCCCCCCACCAGTTCTCAACTTAACAAAACAAACTGAAAATTCCCCATCACGTTACCACTTTTTAGATAATTAATCTTCAGTCTATTACTACCCTTCCGATAATCAGTACTCAGCTCGTTGAGGAGAGATAGGAGTCCTTCTTGCACCACATCGTGGCCTCTTCCTCCATGTCCAGTGCTCTCACCACTGTGCATGGACCAGAGCTGCTTCTAGGGTTTCTCTTTTTAAAGATGCTTTGGTTAGTTCCAAGAAACGACAGCCTCTCAAATTTTGGGGACACTTCTCATCTCTGTTCACACTACTGTCCACTCTTGGCTCCAAGCCAATGCCTCTCCCCAGATACAGTTTCTATGTTATAGAAAAAAAATGAGTCCGTCCATGGCTATACAAAAGAGTCCAGCCAAAGCCACTCCATCATCTCCTCCCACCTAGGATTCTTTTCAGCATTCTTATTCTATCATCTTTGCTTAATTCTTCTTATCTTTCTTCTTCAAATTCAGGAGGATTAGTATTTATAAAGTTTCCATCATTTACGAAAAGGGTTAAAATCTTGGGCTTTGTTTCCCTAGAACTCTCACGGTATTTTTGCTGTTGGGCACTCTTCTCACGCCACCCCCCCCATACTCTTTCGGCCGTGCTGTCTAGTTGTTGATATCAAATTTCAAGGTGACGAAGATCACACACACAGTTTCTCAGTCTCCCTCCGGGGGGGAAAGGGGGGAGGGAAAGGGAAAAGAAGGCTGTCTGCCACCCTTCCATCCTGCAGGATTTTCCTCTCCCCCTCTGTGCCCGAGGTTCCGGCCCTACCTCACCCAGGCCGCATGGCTTCCCCTCCCCGCCCAGCCAGCCGCTGGGCAGGGGAGATCCCTCCGTCCTCAGGGACCGGAACCAAGAGAGAGCTTTCCGGGGAGCCCTCTGCTTTGAACCCCTTGTGTTCTCAGAGGCGGATCCTTGTCCTCAGTGGCCACACCAGGTGCCAGTCTTTAAACCTCAGCACTCATTGGTTTGACCACTGAAGTTCAGAAAAAACTCATTTTTTT
Organism: Sitta carolinensis; assembly: GCA_032173965.1. Lineage (NCBI taxonomy): Eukaryota > Metazoa > Chordata > Aves > Passeriformes > Sittidae > Sitta > Sitta carolinensis. The sequence goes on from JAVUNC010000019.1 coordinate 2,154,092, forward strand.
CCAAACTACGACAACTGGGAATAATTTGTGCCTATGTAATAAATAAATAGTATTGAGAAGCATGGGAACCACAGATAAGGACGTAAATTTTGTTTGTAAGGTTTATTTGAGAGTACTCTAAACATCTGTCAAGTCATCATAATGACAGGCATGTAAAATTAAAACCAGCACTTGAGGTTTGGACTTCTCCCCCAAGCAGAACTGCTGGCTCACTGCAACTTCCTAGTGTTGGGCTGGAAACCAGCACTCATTAAATATCCTAATTTTTCTTCAGAATAGGCAACCCTCTGAGTACAGACTCCTGGAGAGTGCAGGAAGGGGAATAGACTGTGGATCCATGCTTTAGGCTGGAGCAACAGTTACCTCCATATTCCCTTTCGTGGGAAATGACAGCAATTGTTAATTTACTAAAAGCTGTGCTGCCAAATTCCAGTAAAATGCTGGACGTGAATCTGCTTTGATACATGAGGTAGCCAGATTGGTGGACTGCTTCAGGGGTGAAAAATCCGAGTCCATTGGCAGGTACATGAAATGGAAAAAAAAAAAAAAATATAAAAGAGAAAATATAAAAGGAGAGTCTTGCTTTGAGTGTTGCCTCCAAGAATCAACAGCCCAGGAGGCAGAGACCTGTTTTTCATGTCACATAAGCTGTCACTAAGGGCAGCATGAGAGTTTTCTCCCAGGAAGCAGTTATTTAAATGGATGTCTTTCCATCTGGGCAGAGTACAAGGCCACAGTCTCATCTCTATACCTCCTTGACCAACTCTGCCCCCCAGTCTCCTCCTGAGGTAGGGTAAAACAGAGTAGTTCCTACCCAAAGGAACTGAATGACTGTACAAAAAACAGGAACACAATGTTTGTGGGGAGAATTTCAATGCTGTGTGCCTCTCCAGGGTTCTAAAATTTGGATGAAATGTGTTGTCAAAACGTCTTCCCAACCATTTTCTTTGATCCTGTTTTTGAAATTATGCTATTCTGTAGTTTCTGAATAAGGGCAATACCAACAGAAATCTTTCTTGCAGTTTCTTCTCACTTGCTTGCGCAGTTGAGCCTTGCATATAAATATCACAACTGCTTCTGCTCCAATAACCCACAGAGAGATATTGTCTTCAGAAAAAGGTGGGAGAGTGAGGACATTGCAGGAAAGGCTTTGCTCTAAACCAACACCGAGGCTTAATAATTGCAAAAGCACAATTTATGCAGTGAGTGGGAGCTTAATACAAGTGCAATTAAGTGTGATGACATCACTCATCTGCCCGAATGTTCATTCAGCTTGGCAGTCAAAGCTACAAACCCAAGTCTCTTTTGTGGGTCCTGCAGCTGCCTCAGCTCTCTGTGCCTGTAGCTGAGTGGCAGAAGGGCCAAAAGCTGCTGTGGACACCTTGCAGCCCATCCCTGTGGTGAGGAGGGGCTCTGATCTGGGGCTGTCTAAGTTGGGCAGCCTCTGTTCCCATCACACCTCTCTGTGGCTCTGGAGAGGGGAGATGTGCTCTGTGCATCCCAGAGGCAAACACAAATTCAGGCTGGGAGCAGAGCAGTCGCTTTATTGCGGCTCCTCAAATCACCTGAGCCTCTGGGAGATTTGCTGGTTCAACTGGCAGATTTGTGAATGAGTGCAGTGAGTGTCCTGAGCTGCCTGGAGATGAGGGAACAGCTGCCTCAATGTTCTTTTGATTCTTCATTCTGCACAGCAGCCACACCAGCTAAAGATGCTTTTCCACCCAAGGGAGTGCTTGTCCCATCTTTGTCACTCTTGGTTTACTCCATATGTAGGAGGATAGATAGGCTGGCAGATGAGGGTTTTTTTCCTTTTAATAAATTAAACTAGGAGAAGAATTGGATGAAGGGGAAGAACTCAGCTTTATCTTCATTCTTCTCCAATGTCACTCCTCACACCACCTGAAAATCTTGTCAAAGCCTTCAAGCCCAGTAGAGGGAAAAAAATGGTCATGGTATCACTTGTCTAAAACAAAAGAATAAAACATCCACCCTGAGAAAACACTTCCGAGGCAATCTTTATGTACTATAAAGGAGTGTATTCATTCTTTATGTATTCATAAAGGAAAGGACATGGTAAGTGTAAATTTTGCTTTGCAAGTCACATGGAGATGATGAGCACAAGGGATGAGGCTGGAATATCATGTGGTGGGACTGATCCATTCAGTCTTGCCCCATTTTCAGTGACCTCTGTGCAGCTGAATTCTTATGAAGTATGTAAAAGCACCTACCAACCACTGCTTTGGGGGTTGTTGTGGAATAAAATATGCAGCTAATTAGCATACATTAGAATAACTTCTCACCCTCACTTTTATTTTATTAAAGAACATTTTCCTTCCAATTCATAAGTCCTCAAGTTTAAAAGATCAAGCTTGACATAAATAAATCTGAAATGACAGAGACAGAGACCTCTGATCAAATGAGGGAATGCTAAGCTTTTCAGCTAACATGAAAGACTAATTACTGAAGTGAGACTTAATAATTGATGCCTTCATTCAGTAGAGCTCTGAGATTTAGGTCCAATAAAGAATTTATGTACCTAAAAATAGTAAATACAGAAACTAATTTTCCATCATTTGGTCCCCAGATAGGGACCCAGAAGCCTGTGCATGTTATTGAGGCCCTAGAGCAACAAAGCAGTCAAGAAAATTTCTCAGGCCCTCAGATGGGGGCTGAGCTTGGTGCCCTCAGCCTGCCCACAATTAGCCAGGCAAAACATGACTCTGCTGATGAGGCAGGGATGTGGAGTGAGGGGTGGCTGAGCAGCAGCTCAGCTCTCCTGCAGTCTGGTGAGAAGCATCAGGGCTGTCTCAATTGCCATTTCCTTTAGCTCCCCATTTAATCCTCATGTCTAGACCTGGTTTAAACAAGAGAAATGTCAAAAAAGCAGAAGGATGTTTTATATTTAAGATGTGTCTGAGGATGCTGGGACATGTCCTTGAATAATTATGTTCCTGAGGGGTTTGCCCCCTCAAAGCACTTTGCAGGACTTTTTACTGTGCAGTCAGAGAAGGCTGGAGTGGGTTTTGCTGCTGCCCCTTTTTACACAGTAGCTCTCACCCTGGAGCTCTCTGGGAGATTGAACTTCATTACCTGGAGTGGATGAGTTCACACATTCCTGAAGGGAATTTGAACCATGGGGGCAACAGGTGAGGCCATCAGGGCAGGACTTCTACTCCTCCTGCTTGAAACAGAAGTGGAGGATGGCAAAGGATGGGGCTGAGGGCTTGGCAGCCCTGCTTTGCAGGTGCAAGGGAGTGAGTCCCACAGAGCTGAGCCCTACTGCTGCCTCCCTGCCCAGGTAAAGCAAAGTGATGGGGAGCTAACCAGGGACAGAGAGTCTGCAGCCTGGGAGACAGCCCTGGGTGCTACCCAAGGAGCCAGGCTGCACCTGGAAAACAGCCTAATCCCAAAATTAATCCAGAAAATCCCAGTGCTGTTCTCTGGGATGTGAAGGATTCACCCAAGGGTTCTGGTAAAATCTGGAGGAATTGGGACCTGCAGCAAGGGGGGGTTTAGGACTCAACAGTCTCTGCTCGGGCAAATGTGGTGAGGGAGGGGACACCAGGGGATGCAGGTGTTTGTGGTGGTGGAACTGATTGTGGTGGTAGGAGGGGTATCAAGGGTGGGAGGGTCTTTTGGTAACTGGGTTCCATGGAGAGCCTGAGCCTGGACAGGGAAATGTGAGGATTTGCAATGCCCTTGAATCATCACTGGAGCACCCTGAGAAAATGTGGTGAGTGAGCTAAAACCAGGGGGGAGGGTTGTGTGTGGTCACTGCTCCTGTTTTAGGAGGGCACTGACTCCAGGCCATGTTGGAGAAAGAGGAGGAAGGTCTGCCTTGACCACTGCTGTTCCTCTTTAATTTCCCTGTTTGTTTGTTTGCTTACTTGTTTTCTTGGTTTTATTTTAAATAGACAGATGAGGATTTGCTGCTGTTTTGCTTCCCACTAAGATTGCCCATGACTGGAGGGACTGTAATTTATGTGGCTGCCAAGTTGAGAACCTCTCCAGAGGAGAACTGGATGCAGGTGGGGAACCAAGGGACAGGCGGTGGGGAGTGATACTGCTCCACAATTCAAGAAACTAATATCTTCTAACACACCATGTTGCTGCTTTTCTCCCAACCTAGAAGTGAGAGTTTTGTTAAGTCTGATGTTGCTTTGTACTTGAGCCAAGTAAGTGATGCCTGCTGCAGAAAATATTATGACTGGTGGTGACAAGTTAATATTCTTCCTACAATTATGGCATTCCTGGAGAGCTATAGGAAATATCCCAATGATATTAAGTAAACTAAATGGTAGGAAATCCAGCAGCAACCCTGCTGCAGAGAGAGAAATTGAGCAGAAGCAGCACATTAATCAACTGCTTAAGGGAAAAGAAAATGTGCTGTGCAAAATCAGATGAGTTGCCTGTTACTGCTCTTCATGGTTTTTATGTTGATAGCTTGCTGGAAAAAATGCTTTTTCAAGTTTATTGCTGAAGGTTACTTAATGAATGTGGGGTTTTGCAGGATATAATTACAATGACAAAGTAATTATCAGTGTGTGCTCTGCTTCTCAGAAGAGGACTCAAACAAGTCCACATTTTAGTGCATTTTCCTAAAGGGAGAAGTCCTGTGCGAGTTAGCTTTTCTTTGAGTTCCCTCTTTGGCCCTTTGCTATCTATTCTCTTTTGTCTTTGATCCAAATTCATCTGAAATGGTGCAGTGTGAAGAATGATGCCTAAAAATACATCATTATTCCCAGTCTTATTTTTGTGTCTCTGTTTGCATGCTTTGTTTTCTGGATTTTCAGGGGAGTTGTGTTGTTTTTTGTTTTTTGGGGTTTTTTTTTTTTTGTTTGTGGTGGTGTTGTTGTTTGTTTGTTTGGGTTTTTTGGGGGTTTTTTAATGGTTTTGTGGGTCTGTTTGTTTTCTAAACAAATAAAAACCATGGGGCTGTCAGGTGAATTTATCAAACCAGGAAAAGCTAAAAAATAGTTTTGAAAAAGTAGCACTGGGTTTTGGTATACAGAAACAATACTGAGGTAATTCAGGGAATATCACTACAACCAACCAAAACATTCAATGGCTTTGTTGCTCTGGCTCTTAAAAAAACACTGCAAACATTCCCTTTTTGGACTGTGGTAGGTTGGCTCTGGCTGGATGCCCAATGCCTACCAAATTTCCTCTATCACACTCCTCCTAAGCTGGACAGGGGAGAGAAAGAAAGTTTGTGGGTCAAGATAAGGAAGGTCAGGGAGGGATCAGTCTGCCGTTACTGCCACAGGCAAAACAGACTCAAGGGAAAAGTCATATAATTTATTGCCAATCAAATTGGAGCAGGGTAATGAGAAATAAAAGCTGAGTCTTAGAATACTTTCATCCCACGCTGCCCTTCCTACTGGCCTCAGCTTTACTACTGATTTTCTCTGCCTTCTCCCCACCAGTGTCCCTGGGGAATGGGGGTTGTGTCCAGGTCATCACTCCTTGTCCCTGCTGCACTTTCCCCCTCAGAGGGAGCACTGAGTACTCCTCCCAGCCTTCCCCTGCTCCACGAGGGACAATCCTCCACAAACTTCTCCAGCAGATGTCATTCCCCAGGCTGCAGCTCTGGGTGAACTGCTCCAGTGTGGGACCCTTCCACAGGGGCCAGTCTTTATGGAGGAGACTGCTCCTCTGAAGGTCACCCCCAGAGTCATAAATCCTGCCAGAAAGCCTGCTTTAAAACAGGCTTCCTTCTGGGTTACAGCTTTTTCTCAGGCATCCACCTGCTCCAGAGTGGCACTGCTGCATGGGCTGCAGGTAGAGGTTTCCTCCTCCACAGACCTTCATGGGCTGTAGCTGCTTCACCATGGTCTTCATCACTGCTCTGGTGCCTGGGGCACCTCCTCCCCCTCCTTCACTGACCTCAGTGTCAACAGTCCTGTTCCCTCCTTTGTTCTCCCTCCTCTCTCCAGCTGAAGTTGGTGTTGCACAGGGTTTTTTCCCTCCCCTCATAAATACAGAATCCCCAAGGTGCCATTGCTGATGGGCTCAGCCCTGCCCAGTGGTGTGTCTGTCCTGGAGCTGGCTGGCTGTGTGGGACACAGGGCAAGCTCGTAGAAACTTCTCACAGAAGCCACCCCTTTTAACCTCCCTGCTACCAAAGCCTTGCCTGGAAAACCCAATACTTGGTCACAATAAATGAAGATGTAGATTCAGTGATCGAAACAAACAACTGCTGTTTATCACTCTTGTCCTTCTGTGTGGGTTCTGTCCCACGTCCTGCTGGGGAGGGCTGTGTCCCCTCCTCACTCACAGCACTCCAGCTCTCCCTTTCATGTTTGCATGGAGGTTTCAGCCCTGGCTTTGGATCCGTGGTTTATTGACATGGATGCCAAGCTGTGGCAATAGGGCAGAAAGCTGAGTGCAGGAGCCCACAGTGCCAGGAATCCAGGGCTGTTGGATGGCCTCACGGGAATGTCAGCTGAGATACTGAGGGTAAATAGAGTTAGAGATGGTCTGTTTACTTTTCCTGCAGAGAAACGGATTAAAAAGCAAACATTGCCAGGTTCTGGTTTGCATCTGCCAGACGCTTGTGTGCTTGATTATAATATCTTCCTTTTTTGCATTCGGGAGGAACAGGCACCTCCTCCTCCCTTTATCCTCCCCTGCCTCAGCCTGCTTCCACTCTGGTGCTCTCTTTGTGCTGCCTGCTCTGTAGTTTGTTGTTTGGGAGCTGCAAATGCTCCCCTCTAGCCCAAGGCAGCTCTCCCTGAGAGTCTCCCTCTGTGCAAACTTGGCCATGTGTGTGACTGAGCTCATCCCCTCCAGCCCTGAGGGAGTGGTGGGAATGCCCTTGGAGGGTCTGGGAATTGTTGGTGTGTCTCACCCACCTTTTTTGTCAACCTGAAAAATATTTCTGGGCTCACTGCTTGCTGATGGTCTGACCATGTGCTTACCTCTGCCTGTAAGAAATTTTGCACTTTTGCATGAATGAAATAAGAATTGGAGCATGTCTCTGGAAGTGCTGGAAGAGGCATCAGAGCAAGCACTAAAAGAATGGCTTGTGCCCAAAAGGAAGCAGGCTGCTGCCAGGTTGCTGTTCCCGAAAGTAAAATTGAGAAATGAGGTTTTTATGTTGCGACTGTGCTGGCAAGAGCACAGCACAGATGACTCCTTGGTGAAAGATCCTAACAGCAGGAGGCATGTGGCATTCTTTTCCATGACACCTGAACAATAAAACAAGCTGTTCCCCACCCTCCCTGCCTTTTCCCTTTTTTTTTTCCACCTTTCTTTTCCTTCCCCACCTCTTTTATTTTCTTTCTCTTTCTTTTTGTTCCTTTTTTTTTTTTTTTTTTAATAATTTTTATTAATTTCTATATCCCTCTGTCCCCTCACCAGGAAAACCCTTAAACAGTAAATTTTGTTGGGTTTTGTGGCATGGTGCTTTCCTCTCATTCCATAGAGGACCATTCCAGGGCAGATGAAAGATGCTTGACTGCACCACTGAGCCCCTGTCACATGCCAAAATATCTTCTGCATTTCATCAAAAGCATTTTAAATTACACTTCATATCAGAAATATGCAAATATTTAAAAAAAATATAGAAATTTAGCAGTTGTGTATGTGTTTCTCTGGTAAATTTTAGAAGATCTGAGGGGTTTTTTTATATTGTAGATTTTGGATAGATCTTAGCCTAAAAGATGCCTTCAGGCATATTTCTTGGTCTTATATATTTATATATATTTATATTTCTTACTGCTGTGGTCTAATCCCAGACAGCAACTAAATACCATGCAGCCACCTGCTCACTCCTGTGCCCCAGTGGGATGGGGAGCAGAATCAGGGGCAAAAAAGGTAAAACTAATGGGCTGAGGTAAGAAAAGCTTAATGACTGAAGTAAAGTAAAATACAGTAATATTAATGAAAAGGAGATAAAGAGAGTAATAAAACCCAAGAGAAAAAACCCCAGTTGCTCACCACCCCTTAAGTGATGCCCAGCCTGTCCCCAGACAGGAATCAGTGGCTCCTGGCCAACTCCCTCCAGTTTATGGACTGGGACTGTCCCACAGAGGAGGAGTTAGACTGCTTAAAGAATCACCATCAAAACTATTGGCAAAAAGCAGGTCCTAATATGAATTTATGAATCGATGGCAAGGCTCACTCTATTACTTACTCCATAGAGGAAGGGCACGTAAGAAAATGGAATTAGAATCGATTTGGAATGATTTACACAAGGGCCAGGGATGCAAGAGGGAAAGGGTGTGAAGAATATGGGTACAAAAACAGTGGGGTGCAAAAGGGTTTATCAGCACTTAATCATCAGGGAATTTAACATTTCAAAAAGCAATTCTATAGGATTTGCTGCAATTATAACCATGGTTTTACTCTAGAATCACAATAGCAACACTCCTACTGTAATCAGTTCCTGGGCAGAGAGGTGTGTATAGATCTACATAAAGATAAAAACACCTATTCAAAGCTCCCCCAGGGCTCAGGGAATACTCACATCCAATCCCTTGGCATTTCTCCCCAGGGTGAGCTGCTCTAGGAGGAGTGTCTGTGTGGCAGGGCTATCAGCCTACACCTCCTTGTCAGTGCTGGTTCTGTGAGTGTGGCACAGCTGAGGCTCTGAGAGGGGCTCAGTCAGGGGGAGCTGCTGGCACAGCCCCTCAGCCCAGGAGAGCTCCACGGGCCTCATTTGGCACTGCTGTTAATAAGATCACGAGATGATCAGCTTCAGCCATCAGCAAGTTTCCATCCTGACCCTATCCCCAGCTGGGAACTACTGGAAACAATGGTCCTGTTTCACTTGGGCTGTGATTGTAGGGAATAACCATGACTGGTTATCCTTTGGGCACCACCTTGGCCAGGAAGCTGAGGTTCCTGCTGTGCTCAGAGTGGTTTCCTGCAGTGCCTGTGTCCTCCAAGACCTCCTTGTGATGAGCAGGGAATTCCTGCATTGCCTGTGTCCTCCAGGAGCTCCTTGTGATGGGCAGGGAATTCCTGCAGTGCCTGTGTCCTCCAGGAGCTCCTTGTGATGGGCAGGGAATTCCTGCAGTGCCTGTGTCCTCCAGGAGCTCCTTGTGATGGGCAGGGAATTCCTGCAGTGCCTGTGTCCTCCAGGAGCTCCTTGTGATGGGCAGGGAATTCCTGCAGTGCCTGTGTCCTCCAAGACCTCCTTGTGATGAGCAGGGAATTCCTGCAGTCCTGTGTCCTCCAAGACCCCTTGTGATGGCAGGGAATTCCTGCAGTTCCTGTGTCCTCCAGACTCCTTGTGATGGCAGGGAATTCCTGCAGTGTCCTCGGTCCTGGGCCAGGAGACTGCTCCTGTGTTCCAGGAGCAGGGAGATTCCTGCAGTTCCTGTGTCCTCCAGGAGCTCCTTGTGATGGGCAGGGAATTCCTGCAGTGCCTGTGTCCTCCAGGAGCTCCTTGATGGCAGGGAATTCTGCAGTCCTGTGTCTCAGGACTCCTTGGAGGCAGGGTCCTTGCTGCCCAGTGGCCTGGTCAAGGAGCACTGCAGCACCAAGTGCTCCAGTCAAGGTCTGCCAGGGCAGAGAAGGATGCACCATGACAGCATGACATTCTGTGGAATGGAATGGAATGGAATTGAATATCCCTTGGAGAGCTTGGGTTGCTGGCAGAGCGTGGGAAACTGAAAACTCCTTGGTTTAGGCTATTTCTATGAGTATTTTTATGATTTTTTAATTTATTTTTTCTATGAGTATATTTTAGGCACTCTTTTTTAGCATTACTCAGCAACAACTAAACCATCAGTGCGTTAGCAGCATTATTGTCATCCTAAATCCAAAACACAGCACTGCACCAGCTACTAAGAAGAAAATTAACTCTATCCCAGCAAAAACAGGACACATGTATTAGGCTTAATATGTAGTCAAACTACTGGCAAACAGGACTTTAGAATTAAATCAAGATTGTTTAGAATAGGATATGCAGAGCTGCACTCTGTAGAGAAATTAAACTGTATGTTGACTCTGTCCTTCTGTAGCCATGACCTGAGGAGACCCCCACCTTCACTTTCCTGATTTTCACAGGGCTGCTTTCCCCAGCACCCTGTATCAGTCAGTTAAATATTTTTAGACTGTGTTGTCATATAGAGTTTAGTTTTGGAATTAATTGAATTGAATTTCTGCATAGTACTTGCACAGGCTTATTGGGAAATCTTTCAACGGGCTCAGGTTAAACAATCAAACCTGAATTTTTGAATTTGGTGACTCTGGCAGTTAACGTCTTTGGTATTCCAAGCAGCAGTCTCTAGCATTACAAGGTGCATTGTAAAAAAGATAGTAGTTTATTTTCAAATAGTGCTGTAATCTTGACATCAATGAAGAAAAAGAGGGGTGGATTTTGAACACCTGCACATTTTCCCTTGGTTTTGGATTTTGTGTAAGGGTGTTAGCATCTCAGGATAAAAATACAGCAGTGTTCAGGTCAGCTCTGAAGGATGCTAGCACATTTAAAGATAAAATATTTGTCAACAGAAGAGAATAAAAGAGGAAACACCACCAGCAAAATGGCCATATGGTCTCAATAACAGCACAGCTCCAAAAGGAGCCACAGCTGTTTTAAGTGTATCTGCTTTACACTGACTCTAACAGTAACTAGAATTCAGGGTAAGTGAACTGCCTAAGAGGGTAATTGTACTTTAATACGAAAAATGTAATAGTATAATAACAGGCTGGGGTTTGAAGCAACCACTGGATTTTCAGCAAACAGACAATCTCCCTAAATGTAGCTTTATTTAGTTCTGTTTCTGCCAATAGCAAAGGGGGTATCGAAGATTGGAATACTGAAGATTTTGATAAACAGCATCCTCTTTGGCCTCTTCATTTTCTAAACTGCATCCAACTAATTTTTTATTTGTATAACCTGAGGCTTGGCAGAGTTTCTTTCAAACTTCAATGACATTCTTAAAGTCTGGAATAATTATCTTGTTGAACTCACTACAAGAAATAATGAGAACTGCAAACCTACTTGGTTTGCTGCTGTCCTGGCATGCTGAGTCTGGTTTCCAATTTTTGTCCTCATTATCTTAGGCAGACAAGTTGGTAGGAATTAAATGTGAGATCAGTTACATAATGCATTTCTGGGTATTCTACAGTGCTGATCTATTATGGATTTTGTGGATCAAATGTCAAGAGGTGCCAGACATCTTTCAGGTCTGTGAACTTTACATCAGGCTTTTGGCAATGCCTTTGAGAAATCTACACCTTCATTTGGGGCTACTTTTAGGTTCACCAGAAGAGGACTCTTGAAAAGCAGCAGTCCATTTGCTTGCAAGTCACACCTTTATCCACCCACTTTCCTCAGCCTGAAATGACAAATGCTTGGATGGAACACTAACTAGAGAAACACCTGATCATTTCATCCTACCATTATAGATCAGATGAAATGAAACTCAAACTAAGGTTATAAACAGTCACTTTTCTTCGCCTGGTCTTAATTTTGTTGTTTCTGAATGATGTGAAAATATCTAGATACGCTGGTCATTTATTTTTTTTTTTTTTTTTTTTTTTTTTTTTTTGGTGGGGAAAACTCTCTAAACTAAACTCACTAAATCTGCTTGGCCTCTGATCTTATTTGTAGCAGTCAGAGAAACTTTTGCTGCTAGACAAGGGAACAAATCTGTTCATGATACATCCCCAGCTGAAGGGAGTGACTAGAGAGACTGCCAAAGCTTTCCATGTGCCCTAGTGCTCTTGGAGATGTTTTCTAGAAACAATGAAATGTTTCTGAATACAGAAGGACTGAAATACAGAACACTGACTACAGAAATTTAGCTGTTTTTACTATTTTTCTCAGTCTTCCTTACCTGAGGAGAAAACTTTTTAAAAATTAAGGATGATGCAGGAAATTCTTTAGGATTAGTACAGCTGATCCGAGGATGCCAAACATTTCAAGCAGAAGTTTCACACTTCTGAAATCACCACCAAAATTTCTCCTAATGATGTGATTGACCATGAGTCCTGTGTCTGCCCTTCTTATTGCATTAGAAAGATCTTTGAGACAGGAAAGACAAAGATATTGATGTTGGGAACAGGAGTTCTGTTTCCCTGTACTGGCCTCTGATCTACTACAGTGCTTTGGAAATGGAGGATGCATTGTTATTATTGTTAGCATCATCGTCATTAGGGATGTCATTTTGGGTGCTCAAGATTCATCTGAGTGGGGAGAAGATGGAGTTGAAATCCTTTGGAATTAATAAACCATGTGTTTTTTCTCAAAGTTGTTTGTTGTTTTAGTGTTTTCTGAGGTGTAGGACAAGAGAGAAAGCTTCCAGCACGTGTCCATGCTGTTCTTGCCCTCTGGATAAAGTGAGGCTTTTCATCTCTCTGGATATCAGTATTCTGTCAGGGTAGAAGCTACAGGTATTCTTCAAACTTGCTTTTTATTTTTTTTGCATCTTCCACTCCTTCCAGAAGGAGATGGTGATGTAAATGTGTAGGCACCTGTTTGATCTGGAAGGTGGCCTGGGTGACTGGGAGAGTTGAATCACAGTTCCAGTGCCCCTGGACACAGCCAGCCTAAAAATCTGTCCTCTCTGCAAACCCTGAGTTGTGTGCAACAGCATGAAAGATCTTGCAATAGAAAAGAAATTCTGTTGTCAAACAACACAAAATTAAGATTATTTTTTTTGTTTGTTTGTTTCCTTTCTAATGGCCAATACTCCTTAATATGTTTTCATAGTTCTATAAACCATTCATAGCTGGGTTTGGGTTGTTATTGCAGCGGCCAAGAATCTCAGTGCTCACCTTGGGTTGCAAATAGAGCTGTTTTCCTACAGCTTGGTCTAAGCCAGCCAAACTATTTGAAAATCGTGCTGAGGTGACAACAGGGTTTTGCTGTTGTCGACTGGCTTTGCTTTTGTATTTCCCTGATTAATGTCAAGGTATTATCCCTTGAACCAAAGAAGTGGAAGTTCAGCTGAGAGCATGTGCTTTTCTTTGGAGCATGGGTGCATGCAGGTGCATGTCTGTTTTAATCAAGGAAAAAGCACAGAACATTTGTGGTCTTTTAGAAAGGTTAAGAGAGTTTTGATGCCTGCATTTTTTTTTTTTTTTTCCTTTTTGCTTGGGGTATTTTTCCTGACAATTAAAAAAATAAGTTTGGAGAATATTTCTGTTTCTTCTGATATGGGGAAAAAAATTGCTGCCTCCTAATGATCATCTCTGACTAAACTTAGAGACTTTATGTCATTGGATTTACCAATTCAGTGTCTGATTCTGCTTTTGATTTAGTTGTAGGGACAAGCAGTACAATTTAAATTTGGGAGTTATTTTTATATTTATAGTTGGTAATATTAAGAGCTGAATTCTCCAAGGATATGCAGGCTTTTTCTTCGTCATTTGAAATCTAAATTTAATTACTGAGCGTATAATTCTTGAGTGGGCATTGTCAATTCTATATGTGACTTATTTTTTTCTGTTGGCTTTCATAAGTAGCCAGTAAAATAATTTATATTTGTTTGTTAAAAAATCAGTTTGAGTCCTAGAAGTGTGCCCTGGAGATACATTTCAACTCAACAGGGCATCTTCTCCTTTTCCTTCAAGAAAGGAAATATTCTATTTGCCTTTCAAAGAAATCAAATTATTCCAGCCAGGTTTTGCAGTGGTAGATGATCTAAACTTTCTAAATCAGTTGATTAGACTGTGTATTACAATCTGTGGATCCTAGATGCACAATTTAGTTATTTCTAGAAACAATTTTAAGCAAGTGTACTTTCAGCTGTTTATTTCTGAAAAATTGATGTTTAGTTAGCGAAGGTTTTGCTTTTTTGGAAGTCGTGTTTTGGATCACTGCTGGTGGAACAAATTTAGAGAACAGATGCAGAGTATCAGGCAGTCTGCCCAGGTGAGATTTGGGATGAAGGTGGCAGGAGGCAGAGGCAAGTGTCCCTCCCTGAATTTTGGTGTCTGAGCTGGCTGAGGCCATCTGTGGCTCTGCACCTCCCTGAAGGACCTGTGACACTAGAAGGGAATTTCCTTCCAGGGGTGAATATGAAGAGAGAAGTTTTCCAGTGATTCACTAAGATTAGATTGATGTTTATCTAATAGTAAATGAAGCTACAAAATTAATCTTAAAGGGAAGTACTATAAAAAAAATGAAGTTTTTGAAGATTTGTTGTGTATTTTTGAGTAAGGACTTAAAAAAAAAAAAAAAAGCCTTGTGCTCTTCTTCAGAGAAGGAAAAGAGTCTGAAAGAAAGCAGGGAAAAATCTTCTCAGGAAGAGACTGCTTTTATTTGGCTTGTATTATATCAGGCAGAGTTTACCTCTTACCTGTACTAATTTGAACTTACTTGGTTTTCTTTTTATCTGCTGAAGAGGAGAAGCTTATTTTGAATTGACTTAGGTGCAAATTTTACCCGTGCCCTTCTATATTACAACAGAGATTTAGGTTTTTTTTTAATAGTACCACACATGCACAACATGCAATGCATTACAGAGTTATAATAAAGCATGGAATACTACTGTAATGTGCATTTAATAAAACATAATACCTTCTGCTTTGGTCAAGAAGAGAAGAAATCTCTCCCCTTCACCCAGTTAAAACTCCCATTCTTCACATTTGCTCTGTGAAGCAAAGGTCAGGCTTTGTCTCAGTAGATAACTTACCTGGGTGTGTCTGGATTTAAATTTGAATTCTGCTGAATTTTGAAACCAGTCAAATATGAAAATGTCTTTCACATCCAGTTCTAGAGCTTCTCTTGAAACACAAAGCATTTTTAAAGGCTGCATGACTGCTTCTAATTAAATTTCTGATGATGGGGCCTGGGTTGCTTCAGGGTGCTTTTTTTTGCTAAAGCAGTATTTCTTGAGATCCTTCAGGGATGACCACTTAATCAAGCTGGTTATTTTCCTTCTTGATGTGCCAAAAAGCCTCCAGACACTTTACTAACTTATTGCTGACTACTCATTGCAAACCAGTAAGCCCAGCTCTTTTGCTAGTAAATCTTTTGCAGAGTCAACCATAACCTCAGCTGATTGGCAGACAATATTTAGATAGGAAAGGTATAATTAATTTATATTTATTTATTGCAGATTTATATTTATTTACTTCAGATTTATATTTATTTATTTTATTTATATTACATTGTTCTTCAACAGTTAGGGACTTAATAAGAGGCATCCTGCACTTGCCTTTTTTAGCATATGAACAGAGAATGTGCAGCTCCCCAGGACTTCATGAACCTCCTGTCTTTTATAATTTTCAGTCCTTGTAATTTTAATTTTTGGTGAGGTTTGCTGACATTCAGTGGAGATCAAAACAAGAATACCACCAGCATAACCCCACACCTTTGCTTGAGGGTAGCTAAAACATTTTATTACTTTTTTCTCCTCTAACCCAGAAAAGAAAGAATGATGGAGGAGGGTTAATTATTTCTGAAAACAGATTTATTTTTAAAACTCATTTACAGAATTTTACACCCACATATATGTAGCTATTTTACAGATGGTGGTGATCTTATCCTTAGGGGTAAAAAGTTAAGATGTAATTTCAAGCAACTCGCTTCAGGATTTTTCCTGGAATAGAATCCTAATAATTGTCCTCTTTTTCTGCCATATGCAGTGGTGAAAAGGGAGCAATAGAAGTGCTCCAGTTATTCTATCTGAAATTAAATTGGAAATTAAATGTTCCCTCCTCAAAGAACAGCTACCCTTAGGAGCAGGTTTCTTCCCATTCAGTTCCTATATTTTTTAACAAGCTAAAAAGCACTGTCACAAGTCACTCTACTTGTGTAGCTATTGGCCATCCCAAAAAACACCAGCAGAGCAGTGGGGACTAGAAACTTGGAAAAGTCTCATTGGAAACACTCCACCTTTATGCAAAAGAATAAAAAAAGCAAGGGATATGTATTGAGAGAGGTTATACTAACTAATAGTGGTAGCAGCAACATTTCTGAAGGGCTGATTCCTGAAATGAGTGATGCTGATGCTAAAATTCCCCGGTCACTTGTAAACATGCCAATCATAACAACTGACTTGTGGTGTGAGTGGTACAAAGTGAGGGCCTGAGTTTTGTGGGCAAAGGGCTTTTTCCTGGAAGCCTCAGCAATTAAAAGTGCTGTCAATTGTGCCATTTCAGAGCCTGAGGTGCTGGGCTCGTGCTCCCTGCTGGATGGCACAGGGGAGGGCAGGGAGGTGAATAAATGTCGTGAATAAATGTCCTTGGAGCTGCCAGCTTGGAGCTCCCCACACAACCAGTTTCCTTACTACTTTTGTTTGTCATCGCACACCTCCATGACAAGGCATGGTGAAAGTTGATTTAAGGAGCCTGGAAGCTGCACAAACCTTTTCCCAGCTCTGGGAAGGGGTTGTAAAGGGTTAGGGCATGCTCAGCTGTCGCTGTGATGAGTAACAACATGACACCAATTTTTTTTTTTTAGAAAGTGAAAATAAATTAGAACTCTAATTTATTTAAACTGACTCTTTTTTTATACTTTTTTTGGACAGGCTACTTTCATTGATAGGGAGAGTGATAGAACTCTTCACACACATTGGTCAAATCAGAGAGAGTCTGTCTTATAGGAAGAATCTAAAATATTAAGTTTTGTTACAGAAATAATGGCAATGTTTATTTTCAGGTTGTGAGAACAGACTTCTAAAACTAAAACACCAAGAAGGAATAGAACTTAGAAACTGCAGGCCTAGGAAAACTGGACTACACTCAGCTTTGGTTTTATGTGTGAGCTCTTCAGCAGGGAGGGCTCTCCATGGTCACTCTACACTCAGCAAAGATTTCAGTCTCTATTAAAAACCTGAAAACAAATTATTATCAAAGATGCTTTTAATAAGATCTAGGGAGCCTGCATCCTTGACACAAAATCCACAGAGTGATTAGGGCTTTGCAAAGTCATTACTAACCAAAAGAAGGGTCTTAAGAAAGTTTTCTGCCACTTTTCATTATAACTGCTAGAGCTATGCAATTATACTAGCAATTTGGGTTAGGAGGTTTGTAAAAAAAATCTACAGTGCTAAAGATCCTGTGGAAAAAAAAATGCTTGAAGTTAAAATATACAATGCTCTGAGAAATTGTTTTTGTTTTCTTTAAGTGTCAGTCGAGGAAATTGCCAGTATTTTGCCTCATGAGTAAATAATAAAAAAAAAAAAAAAAAAGTAAATAATAATAAAAAAACCCACAAACTTAAAAGAGAATTGCTTCCAAGCAAATGCACTATTTCTTCCCAGGTGTTGATGCTAGGAAAAGACTTCTTGCACATGTAGAAGGGCAGTAGAACTCTCCTGTTAAAAGTAGGAGAGGTAATATTTTTTTTTTACTGAAGGACATTTGATTACCTGGGGCTACAGTAATAATCATTTAAAAACCCCAAAAATATGCTCACATTTGTGGTGTTTTCCTGGGCTCCATTGTATAGTGGAGGGATATTTTCAAAGGCTAGAATATTTAGGTGTTCATAAGGAGCCTCAGGACTCAGTCATGGCATCAGCCTTGTTTTGACTCTTCTCTTATGGATTTCATTGTGTTAACTCAGGAGTTAAAGCTGCTGTGGCATTAAAATCTGGTCTAAATGTATAAGGATCTTTGAATTTTCTTTCCCAATTTTTTGCTTCTCTGATTGCTTGTTTGTTTGGTTTGATTTCAATGCCGATCTCCTCCTGCTCTTCAAACAATAAACTGAGTTATGTGAAGAAGCACAAAAGTAAAGGCAGAGGTGCTCTACATAGTCCTAAACACTGCTCACACCAAAACCCACGTTAAACAGAATGATGACTGAAACTGGTGTTTAAACTCCCTCATCTATACCCCCTCAAATTAATATTATCTCTCCAGGGAAAGCTCAGACACCTCTTCTCTGCTATTAGGGCATACTGGTCAGAACAGTGATTTTAGAGGGAGCTGGTTTGGTTCCTTGGTGTAATTTGAAAATTAGAGGAGAAGGGGGGAAAATCTGAAGAAGCCAGTACCTTCTTCCTTAACTGAGTTGTTTTTTTTTTTTTTTCTGAAGCACTAAAAAGATGAGAGGAAAACATTAAAAACTTAGAAAAGCTTTTGCTTTGTCTCTGAAGGAGCCAGGCAGTAAAGGAGGAAAGGTGCAAAATGTGTTTGTGAGCTACCCTGACTTATGATATTTAGCTGTGTGTGATTGCTCTGTTGAGGTCAGCTGGCAGGGTGGGGTGGGGCTCTTCCAGAACACTTATTTTTTCCTCATTAGCAAGGAAGAGCTATCAACTTTTTTTTTGATATTATGTCTAATTGAAGCCACAGCTTCTGCACCGTGTTTTTTTCATTTCCAGCTACTTGAAAGGATCAAGGACAGACTAAAGAGTCTCCAGTGACCTGCAGAACATTAAAGCTTATAACCTCTGGGACTGATCTGAGAACTGGACAGGGTTTGGTGGGGATTTTTTTTCCTCTCTAAATATCTTAATGCTTTACAGAAAAGTGTTTCAGGATCCAAGCTGATGAGCCCTGTCTGCTTTCTTTCCTTTTATTTTTTTTTTCTTATGATTCATTTTTTTTTTTCCTGATCAAAGCATCTCAGCAGAATTTCTTTGATGTCTGCCGAGCTCTAGCTGTATCATAAGCAGTTTGACACAGTAAAAAGGAGAAAAGCATTTGTGAAAAAACTAGTTTTCCAAACAAGACAATTTTTCACTCAACCAAGTAAGAAGCTCGCAGAAGCAAAGGTTTATACAATTGATGTTGTTTTGATTCTATGCTCAGCCTTCAAGAAATGGAGCACTTAGCCAAGATAATATTTTATATTCCTGCTGGCTTTTCTTCTGGAGGTTCTTGTATGGCACCTCTTGGGCCCTCCCCTCACACTGACCACAGAAAAACTCCTTCTTCCATCCCAGGCAGGACCTAAACAAGCACGAAGCCTTTTGTGTGGGAGAGGAAAATCAGGCCAAGTGTGTTTATACTGCAAGCTGTTAATAACAACAACAGCTCTTGGCTTTTGTGAAGCACACGTCAGGCAAGGAATCTAAAGTGCTTTTAAAGCAGGCATTAATTAAGGTTGACAACCTCCACCTTCCCTCTTCCCTTGACATGAAATTAATGATGAGCCAGGAATGCTGATTTTCTTTAAGTCTCCCTCCCCAAATTGTGACCTGCCCCTTGCCTGGCATGGTGGCTCTGCCAGGGCAAGGGGAGGGAGGAGGTGGAAATTTTCCCTCTGTGGCTCCGGTGGAGCAAAAATGTGCCCTGCCCTCCTTCACCCCTAGCCCAGAGGGGCTTCTGGCACCCAAAAAACTCTTGCACAGCCCAAGATCTAAAGTGGTTTTGGGGGAAAGGCTTCTGAGGTGTGTTTTGAGCAGTCTGCAGAAACAGCTGCTGTCCCTTAAATCAGTTTTTTCCTTGCTCAGTTACCCGTGGTGGGGAACAACATGCTGATCACGAGGTGATGGGAATGGTGAGGCAAAGTGCTTGGTTGATTTGAAAAAACTGATTGAAATCCTAATGGATTTCACCCTCTTGTCGTTTCATTTAGTGATAAAAATCTTCTAGCCATGTTGGAATCACAAAAAAAAATACCCAGCCAAAACTGCTGCAAACAACAATCAAACACCTCCCTTTCCCCAAATCACCTCCCCCCAAGGGAAAAAAAATGTCACAAAACTCCTCACCTTTTGGACTAGAGGGGCTAGAAATTTAAAATACTAATATAGGGGAGCTGAAAGTTATTCACACTATTTATTGTATTCCCTTTCTGTAACTGCAGAGGGAATTTTGTTTGTGTACACCTAGAGAAGTGCAGTGACCACTTTGCAAGCTGATGCTCTGTGAATATGATGCTCTAGTGTTTGTCTATAAAATTATGATGAAGCTGTCTATAGACTTTAAACTGGACTGTGACTTCCCAAACTGACCTCAGAACCCTTCCCCCTGTGCACAATCCATGTGTTTCCCTGTGCATCTGAGCTTTCCCTAAAGCTGCTTGGACTTGTTGAACCAGGTAACAAATCCAGCAGAAAACTCTGCTGTGTTTGCCTGATTCTTTTTGTCCTGAAACTTTGCCCTGAAATGGCTTGAGCAGGACCTAGAGAAACCATATTTTGGTGCATGCATAACAAAGAAAGGTTATACCTATTTGTTTATAAACAAGAGCTGTGGTGGCATTCACCAAAGTGTTTTCAGTTTTGTATGCTGCCGGTTTTCCTGTATTTTTACATTGTTTCTCTTTACTCAACAGCTGTTCTTTCATAAAAATCAGCTTGTTGAAAAATACGTAATTTAAAAGCTGTTTTGAAGCCTGCTCAGTGAAACATCAGCACATGGGGGTGTTAAGTGCCTCTCAACCAGATAATCTTTTGAAAGGCCATTTGTCACAGGGGTTCAGTTTTAAACACAAAAGAAAAAGTTGCCTTGTAATAAGTAGCTAAAAATAATTACCCACACAGAAATATGAATCCCTGGATTTATTGTCTTAAATCCCTCAGTAGAGAGTCTTCCTGAATTGAGAAAATCTGTGAAGTGTGGTAAGGGAATGCAAAATATATTAAATTAAGTTCCACCTTCATCAAGAGGCTCTTTGCTAAATAGTCTTGTAAATATTTAGCTGGAGCAGTCAATCACTGCAGAAATAGTTGTTTTTTGTTTTTTTTTTTCTTGTGCCATGAAAATAAACAATAGTGTGCTACAATTCCTGGCTCTGAGTCCAAAATCTGATTCTATATTCTACTAACTTCATCTAACTCCAAGGAATCTGATTTAATAATATCAAAGTTGTAATTGATAGACTAAATGTCTCTACCATTTTATGATACAAAAGTATCTTAAACATCATTTTAGCATCTTTTTTTCTAAAAGGTCTTTGAAAGTATCTTTTAACAGCCTATTGTAAAATTAATACTATATAAACTTCCAGACAAGTTAAAATCTTTTAATATGGCAATTATTTTAGCATAGCTATGAATAATATTCAAGGGTGTATAATTGTTAATCATCCAAGCAGATAAGGATCTAAGGATCCAAACCATGCCTTCTAAATTAGCAGTTTCCTTGGGAAAGGAAAAATATAATGTTCAATGGCATGAACATTAGATCACTGCTTTCTTAAACAAAAAGAATAAGGAATTAGTAAGAAATATATTTGACAAAACTAGGCATGATGTAAAAACATGAGCCATACTTCTCTAGCTGGACACTCTCTGGTCTCCTCTTATAATTGTGTTCTTGCTGCAATCTTTTGCATATCTGTAATTTTGTAGGAAGCAGACTCAAGATCCATTTTGTCCTGCATCCCACCCCTATGGTTCATTGCTTCTTACTTCTGGGAAGAGTGTTCCAGTATAGAAAAAGGTTTAATCTTTTATATTATTTATTAATATTAATCTGTCTTTAATCTATAACACCATTACAATCCACAGCTATCCTGAGGCTGGGAGTTGCAAGCTTTTGTAGCTATGACTGATTTACCTTTAAGTAGAAACAATTGATTCCTCTACTGCAACTGAATTAGAGATGTAGAGTCTGTGAAGAATTTTTTTATTACTAATTATCTGAATTTCCACATTACCTATATAAACCAGTTGTGGACCAAACCTTTGCTGCATTAGGAGCTTTGTAAGCATTGAATAAAGAGGTTTTCTCTGCCTCAGAAAGATTAATATCTGTGTAAATTCTTAAGGCAGGGGATGCTGATTGACAGGCGTGAGTCACAGTGATGTGTGGGGACACACACAACACCCAAAACCACAGCTGGAAAAGAATGCTTCAAATACCCAAAGGATTCCCCCATGAGCAGTGCAGGACCACAATGACTCGACCTAGGAAGGCATGACTCCTGGAGCAGACTGAAAGCTGACTTGATTTATTTTCATGCAGTTCTTTTCCTCCAAAGTAACTTTAGAGTGCAACTGGCTACTCTGAAGTTCCTCTGTTGAGCACCCTCCCCATTTCATATTTCCTATGTGTGGCACCTGAGAAAACAGAATTTTTATTGAATTGTCAAAAATAGTAATCATGCTAGCAGTGAGGGATGAAGTCCCTGTGGCTTATTTTCTGTCATTTACTGAGTAGCAAACTACAATTCACAGACCCATTTCTCTGATCCCAGTGCACAGTGCCCCATATTACTAAAATCATTTGGTTTCTCAAATCTGATTATGTTCATACTATTTCTGAAACAAGACATTTCCCTTTCTGTTATCTTGGATAATACAATTTCCAGCATGCATTTAGAAGATCAGAGAACATCAATGACTACAGATGCTCCTATTTTTATGGCACATATTGGTCATAGTTCTCCACAGCCAGAGATGACTTAGTTATGGGCTTCTGATTATTAAACCTTATAACAACATAAGGCAAGCTATACAATCAATTACAATAAATGTCTTAATTGCCAATATCTACCAATTTCCTGTTATTCTTATCTCAATTATTTCCAAAAGAACAAGTTGCCTGAGGGCAATTATGGGTGTTTTATGAGCAGATCTGCATGGCTTTAAGGCTGCAGGGGCACTGCATGAAAAGGGGCAGAGCCTTGAGGATCCTCAGTCATATTCTCCATTATTGTATCTCACTGTGAAAAGTGTGAAAGGTCCCCACTTTGGCTGTGCACATCATGGTCCTGAGCCCCTCTGTTTATGTGCTGGTTGAGTGGCAGCCACAGAGAGAAGATGATGATGGTGGTGACTAATGACCACCTGCTAAACACCTCTGGGTTGAGTCATAAATCATTAAATTTAAAAAAAAAAATCAATGTTCAGTCTTTTTTTTCAGTTTTCTGATTGTTCCTCCATAGCAATGCAAGCTAGAGCAATCTTTGAGAGAGGACTGAGATTCCTCTGTGGAGCAGCAAGTACAAGAGATCATAGGAATGACAGGGAAATAATGCTAACTCTTGGCAGCATCTCATGCATTGCTGGCTCTGAAGAGACAGGCTGAAGTCACAGGAGCATGCTGTGAAAGATCATCTTGTAAATGCAGGGAGAAAATGTAATCTGAGCTGAGGCTGACAAACTATGACATGCATTTCATACAAGAAATTAAAAAGCAACAGAAAAAAAAAAAATGGTCCAAATCTTGTATGCAGCAGGAATTAGAGCAGAGTCCTTATTTCAAGTTCAGAGAATTAATGAAAAAAAAAAATTGTTTTCAGCATGTGTTTAAGCACACAGAGAAGATAGATCTAGGGATCTTCCTGGCACTCACAAATCCACTCCAGTTCATGACTTTCCCATGTTTTCTCCACTTGTGCCCCCCTCTTTCCCACGTTCATGTGTTGCTGCTGGGATCTTCACTTCACCTGTGAACAATTCAAGGTGTTTTCTCCCTCCTGCACATTACCAGCTTGCACTGGTGTGGGGTGTAGCCATTGAGTTTAGTTCATAAACAATCTTTGCATGAGATATCAAGCCAGTCTGAGGTCCAGAAATAAATGAATTCAGACCAGATTCTTAGATGCACATCCAAAGTAAACAACATTTGCTCCTTTCCATAAGGAGCCACGTGTCCTCAGTAGATTATTCACAATAAAAGTGAGCATTCTGAAAAAACTTTATTGGACCAGGATTAACATAATGTTCACTAAGGAGAAAAATACAATAAAAGCCCCAAGGATGTCTTTGAAGCTACTCAGCTTTCAATTTGTTGTTAAGAACAGGACACTTAAACCAATGAATTGTTACTATAAGGAAGAGATACTCAAGCTTTCCTGCTCATTATTAGAACACTTCAAATGGCTCTTGTGCTATAGAAAATTAATTAATCAATTAGTGTGACAGTCTTACGTGGGAACTTGCTAGGTATTTTATAGAGTGATAACTGAGGCTTGAAAATACAGCACAAAGCATGTTTGGCCAGGTTTGAACAGGTTTGGAAAATACGCCCCAAGAATATAGAGCAAACTGACTGGAAAGTGCAAGGGAAATGATTTGTTATTCTTCTAGAATGATGAAGAAATAATGTTTCCATTGGTAAAAAGCAGAGGGGAGAAAAATTATTAAACGAAGCAGGAGAAAGTATTGTAGTTTCAAAGTAAGCAATTTTGGTGACAAAAGGAAATTTATTGTTTGCTTTCAGTTTTCTGATGTGTTTTGCAAAATTGAATTGAAAGTCCATTTGTAGGAAGCTTTTTCCTCAATAAGGGGCTACCTAAATGGATGAAAAATTGAAGTTTGAAGGACATTTTCTGAGTTTTTTGGGGGTTTTTATGTTATTTCTTTGGATGAATAAAGTTTCTGTCATATAACAGCATTTGGTGTTCTGAAAACTGAGGCAGAGAGCAGGCAGGCATTTAGAATTTTTTTTTTTTTTGGCAGAGTAAACTATAATAAAAATTATTGAAATATTATTTACCAGGTAAAGCTACACATTTAAAAGTGTCAGTCTTGATTCAAGCTGGGATTATTTTCTAGAGCTTGGCTTTCTGGAAGTCTTGGGCTTGTTCTGGTAGACATGGGTGGCCAGCTAATAAACTGTTAGTAATAAAGAGTTTTTAAGGCTTTCTCCTTTTTCTTTAGGGGTTTCTGTATTCAGACTGATCTGGTGAGTGGAAGTTCTTGCTCTTGAGTAACCACAGGAGTTCTTTATTCATCCAGGCAGATCTCTTTCCCCCTTTTCACAATTTCTTGCTCATCAGGATTCATCATCCTTGGTTCTGAAGGACTATCAACCAACTCTGGGGCCTTTCTTCCATGAAGGACTTTTCCCCATGGGATTACTCCAAGAAAATCCCTGAAGAGGCTAAATCAGTGTTTGTGTCAGGAAGTTATCATGGTCCTTGTGGTTATGTCTTTGGCTGCTCCTACTCACTCAAGCTGTCCCCTCCAAAGACTCTTTTTTGCTGCTTGGGTGATCACTATTATTCTTCCCTTTGCACAATTTATCTGTGTCAAGTCTGGTTACATCCCCAACCCCCTTCAAATCTGGTTTAATGCTCTCTCAATGAGCCCTGCTAAGAATTTTTTCCAAGAAGCCAATCTCTTTATACAGCTCTTGACCTTTTTGTCTTGTAGGCAATAATAAAAAAATAAAAGAAAATCCAACTTGCCAGCAGCTCTCTCTGAGGTCAAAGAGAAAAGGAAAGTGGATTGCTAACCATAACCATCCTCTAGCTAAACAGGTTTAAATTTTGATTAGGTATAAGATGGGGACATATTTTTGACACATGGTTCTATGCCAGACCTTGAGCATTTTGAAGGATTACCAAGAGTCCTTGATATTATTTCTGTGTATGAACAGGAAGGAAGTTTTGTCTCACTCAAAATCATGTTATTTAGTCCTGTATTAATACTGACAGAACTCTGAAACAGCAAAAGCATGAATATATTCATTGCTCAAAACATACAGATGTAGCAATGAGCATAAGCACTTGCTTAATACTGAATGTTGAATGAAGCTTATTTCTTTGCTTAAAATTAACTCCTTTCCAATTATTTTATTTTGGGCCTAAAATTTTCTGTTATGCTTGAATAAAGAGTAAACCTGCTTAGGGAAATACTAATCATAGCCTCTGATGCAACCTGTCTGTGAAATCCTGCTTTGAAATACGTTTCCTGTGTGTTATTTTTTGAGAGTTATTGGCTATTTCTTCAGTTCTTTTCCTCAAGTATGCTGGATAATGACAGCACATTACACATTTATGATGTGAATGTATCAGTGTAGATGTTCCTGCTGTGGAATCCTACAGGACTGCCATGTTTATGTGTGAAAACCTCCAAGAGGAAAACTTTTTTTAACTGCACCCCCCTTGCTGCTTGCCTCAATAGTTCCTGGTCTAAAACTGCTTGTGAGAGAAGTCAGTGGAAAAATGTGTTTTACCAACACTTGCTTTACTGGGAGGAAATTTAATCCATGACACTCTGGTCTTTAGCTTGTAGGGTGCAGGATGTGAATGCTTTATCAGAAATTTTCCAAACAGGAAGGGTCTGGTCGACCATTATCAAGCTCCTCAGTGATAAAGCAGAGCAACGTGGGAGTGTTTCACTCTCAGCCTTGCACCTGGACATTGAGAGCTCATAAACAGATGGGTTTTTTCCCCCGTTTTGTAATTGGCAGTCTTGTTAATCCAGCTCAGACATCCGGAGCACCCGGTGTTGGAAGAGAAGAAGAGCCAGGTGGGTCAGCTTGGACACATCAGGACAATGACACTCACTCTTGGCAAGCTGGGGTTCTTTGGTTTGGGCTGTCTGGTGTTTATTAATGTCTCATGCTGCTCCATTTAAAAACAGTGAGGAAAGCTCATGGGTGACCGAGCAGTTTTGCATTCCTGGGAGAGTGGTGTAGCCAGTGTTAATATAACTGGACATCTGCAGAGCAGAATTCAACCTGCACAGGACATTAGAGCAGCGAAAGGACTTTCATGAAAGTTTAGGAGCTTTTAGTCACTTCTTAGCTCAGTGACCCCACTGAGGAGAGACAACTCACTCAGGTTTTCTTGAGTTAAAATCCACACAGACCTTGATTATTCTATTTTGGCATTGTTGTTGTTTTATGTTCATATAAATTTGATTCTTTGTAGTCATGATATTGCAGGCACTTTTTCATAACTCTTAAGAAACCTGGGGCCTAACTCTGTTAGGAAACAAACCCACCTTTGATAAAGCATGCTTTGTGTAGTCTTTGTAGCAATAAATAATGAATCTTATAATTAGAGGCTGCTCACCACCCCTCTAAGAGGACTCAGCTGAAAATACAGTAGCTGATAAAATTATGTTGTGGGTATATTGGTGCTAACATAATAAACTTGATTACGTCTCAACCTCTAATTTTTCACGTGGGTTCCAGCAAAAATCTCATTTTCTTAACTACTCTCCTTGCACCAATATATGCATCACTTAATACTTGGCCACGGTTGTGTTGGCAGTTCTTTGCAATTAATAAAATATAAATCATAACAATTGTTGGATGAGTCCTGTGGCCCAGGATACCTTGGAATACACTTATTAAATATTAAACCTGACCTATGGTCGTGCATAACAACATCCCCTGATGGATTAATGGCATCTCTCCTTGGCCCACAAGGAGGCCATTCATGATTTTCACAGCAAATGTCCCAGAATAAGGGCAGTGTCCCCAGATGACACCTTCAATGTGTCCTGGAGAGTGTGTGCATGTTTTGTTACCATGAAAACAACACAGTTCTACTTTCTCATTTAGCAAACCCTGAGAACTGCTGGGGCTTAGCTGCTTAACTTTCAAGTGTTTTCATATTTACTGTTGTGCTAAGGGAACAGAACTGGTGCTAACAATCAAGTGTAAAAACACAGACCAAGCCCCCAGCTCTACATGAGACCTTTTCCATAGAAATATCTGAGATTATGAACTCTTTGCTCTAAGCTGGCAGCAGAATTTCTACTTTTACATGCAGTAAAAGAGTGTAATCGCATGGAATTTAAATATATATGAATTCTTACCCCCAAAATTAATGTTTTGGCCCAGTTTCTATAAGTTTAGGAAGGAGCTACCAGAAGAGAAATCAGTATTTCATTGTGCTAACCAGCAGTGATACACAGGCCATAAAAGTGTCCCCAAGTGTACCACAGTATAATCAAGAATATTCCTTTCTCTTGCCACATATCAAGTGAAATCCTCACCTTTGTGAGGCTACTGCAGGTTTTGCAGTCAATCACAGTGATTCATCCACCAGACTGCCTGAAACCCAATAATGAAAGAGGTTTCATTAATAACTGCTGGGTAGAGAACTATATTCAAAGCCCCTACACTGCAGTTTTCAAAGTTAAGTTATTCAACAACAGGAACGGGTACATTTCTGTTGGAAGAATCTCAGAGATAAAAGCGGCTTCTTTGGATTTTGTATGCATTTTATGAGCCAAAATTTTGTGCTAATTTTCAGTAAGCAGCCTGGATTTCACATTATAACTGGAAAACACGGGGTTCCTTTAAAATGGTGTTGCAAGGCAGTCTGAAGATCTCATCTGGCTTGCATCCCTGGAGGCTGAGAGCAGGAAACTTTGGAGCCTGTGAAGGATATCTGGAGGATTGAGAATCTGTAGACAAAATTCACAGAGCGTTCCTGTTTTAGGCAAATGTAAAGCATGCCTTTTTCTTCGGTGAAAGGAGGTTTTTTTGGAAGCAGGATGGCATTTGTGTGTATTCCCAGGTTCTGCATGTGGAAAGTAAGAGGAGGCTTGTGCAGCTGAGCTGGTGTGCAGTTTCTCAAAGGGAACCCCAGGTGAAATACCAGTGTTCTGCAGGAGGAGAGCTGATGACTCAGCCACGAGTAGATGGTAAACTTCCACAGCCATGAGTGAGGCTCTGTACTGCTCACATTTCATCGTGGATGGCTTAAAACATCAAAACAAACACGAGGGCCTGAAGTTAAGGCAGCAGGATTATAAATATCTGCCATCTTCAGCTGTGTTCAGTGGCAAACATTCATCTTTTGAGTCATCTGTGGATTTTTCAAGCTTTCCTGGCTTGCTCTCAGCCTCCAGTGTGTGATGGGAGGACCCAGTGCTGTTCTGCTGCCTTGTGTGGCAAGGTGTGCTGCCCCACCTGTGCTGGGATGGAGGGACATGGGAAGCCCAAGCCAGGAGACACAACTCTATTCAGATCTTGGAGGTGGCAGTAAAAATCTAACAAATATTATCCAGTTTATCCTATTTATTATTATAGTTATATTATAATATATTTACATATTATATATATATTTATTTATATGAAATATATTTATTTATTATAATATCTAAATATAGATATATTATAATATATAATATATTATAATATATTAATATTATAGTTTATTATTGTATTATCCAGGGCACCATTACATCCCTCAGTGGTTTGATGAATTCAGGACAGAGGCTTATTTTTTTGAGAGAGGGCAAAGAACACAAACTTCCTGATGTTGTCGTGCACCAGCAGGCCAAGGCAAAGCAAATACAAAGCAGAGATTGTGTCTGGAGTGCAGTTTTAAACCAGTTCTGTATTTATGTGTCCAGCAGAAAACCCTGGTGAGTATGTTGGCAAATATGGGCAGATTAAAATGTCTGTCTTCAGGAAAAGTCCTCCTCCCATTAAGCATGAAAGAGAATAAAAACATAATGAAATTTTTGAAATTTGGATGAGACTAAAATAAAATTACGTTGCTTTTGCAATCCTTGAAATCAAATCCAGAGCGCTCGAAGACAAAACTAAGGAAACATAGGTCAGAGCAGAAGCAGTTTGGGCAAAAATGGGATGTTGCTGTTAATAACATGTGGTATTTCTGATATGGTGGTCACTTTTATCTGAAGTAGGATATTCTGCTTTGATATGTGCTGTGGTATTTGGGGATTGTTGCTTTTAAATTCCATATATTGATTAAGGAGCTGTGGCTCTAGCACCAGCTGTTGGATCTGCTCTGTTACAGATGGAATGCAGAAGGTACTTCTATTTATTTAAACTTTTATCCTGTATTTACAGATGTGTAATTAGGAGAGCATTGGGACTTCCTGCTGTACAGGTCCATAAGAAACAAGCTGATATTTAGCCAGCTTTTAGTGGGTGAATGTACCTTTGACAAATAACTGAAAGGTTTTAACAGTTCTCTTACCAGGGAGGCTGAATGAAATTGGCTGTACCAGGCATGGCTGAGGCACAAGGTGAAAACTATATTTCACTTGTTCTTTAATTCTTTCCTGGAAACAAAAAGGACTTTTCTATCTACGGTGATTAATTAGTCTCCTTTCTCACGGGCTTCAACCAAAAAGGAGTAAGATCTTTAGAGGCAAGTGTGTCCATAAATTGTCAGCAGCGATTTGCATTGTTGAGGCATTTTGTCTCACAGAAAATGATGTGTGAGAGGCTGACCATGTGCTAGAAGGAACTTCAAGACATAATGATAATTTATTTGAAGGGAGGAGAACAGCCATGATTAAAATACAACCAAAAAAACCTCAAACCCCCTACAACCTGAAAATAGCAGTCATGGCAGCAGGAGAGGTAATAGAACATTCAGTATGTGAGAGTTTCAATGCAATAAATCCAGGACCCTTAGCCCAGGTCCTTAAATGTGCTGCTTTCAAGTTTCAATCCTCCTGATTGCTGGGAGAACCTTGAAGCATGGAATAGGAATGAGTGGTGTCTTTTCAGTTTAGCTATTCCAACTGGAAAACAAAAGAAGAGCAATACAATTTCAAGTACCCATCGAGCTGCAATCTCAGTAAAAGGAAGAATTATCCCCTTTTTTGAGCCTTAGGCTAGCTGCTATTTTATGTGTAGAGGGCCAAATCCTGATTAATCTTGGCAGAGGTACTGTGGTTTATATCAGAGGGAAGGGATGTTCTGAATACCTCATTTGGCCTTTTCTGGTCTTCTGCACCAGTGTATATTAAAAATGTATCAATTCCAACTCTTAATGCTTGATCATCTCTTTTGGGGAGTGAAATAAAAATGGAATCCAAGTGTAAACGAGGATCAATCCTGTCAACATTTACAATTCAGATTTTTTAAGCATAGCAGTGATATAATTGTTTTTAATTGTCTCACTGCCATGGACTGTTGAGAAAGCAAAGAGTGCTTTCCATCAGCACAGGGAGATAACACCACCCTAAAAGGGAGTCAGACAGACTCTCCTTGAATGTCCCTTGCCATCAAGTTCCTTCAAAATCCCACTGTTTTATTTGTTCAGTTTGCAAGTGGATGCTTCTCTCTGTCCCCAGGGATAATTTAGAGTGAAATTCCCCTTGGATGTGCTGGTGCCCCTGGAAGGTTTATGCAGGTCCAGGTTCAAGAATGCAGAGCTGAGGGAAAGATACAGCAGACAACAATACTGGCCATAAAATGATCCTCCAGAGTCTGCAATAAATTTGAAACTCCTGGTTATTTGCAGGGATGGACACTCTGTCTCTGAGGCATTTTGTTTCAAAGCTGAACCAAACCCTTTTTTTTATGTCCATTTGGAATTTCTCTTGCTGCAGTGTTCAAAAATTGCCTCTCATTCTTTCTCTTTGTGCCCCAAGAGGAGTCCCACCCTCTTGCCAGCTCCCATTCAGCAGCAGATTGCTCCTAAACCTCTCTGCATCTAAGGCAAAGTCCAAATTATGTAATGATTGAGATGCTTACTTAGTCTCTTTATCGCCACAAAAACAAACAAATAAATTATAAATTAATTATGCACATTTTTTTTTGTGCATTATTAAGCATGCTAGTATAAACTGGGTAGAAAGAACAGTTCTGCCAGATCACCTGTTCAGAATGATTTTCATTATTTTCATCTTTAAAGTTCAAATTCACAAATGTCTCCAAGATATGTTATTGCATACAAAGTACTGGTATGTTTTGAAAATGTAGTGTTTCCACTTCAGTTAAAAATAGAAATCAATTTAAAAAAAAACCCAAAACAAACAAACAAAAAAGGCCCCAACTAAAGCAATGCTAAACTGCTCACAGAATGGAACAAAATGCTGTTTTAAATATGCTGGCTCTAGATCTAAGCAAGCTTACACACTTAGACACACGACCACACTGTCACACAGAGCTGCTGCAGCCCCCTCAAAAATAGCAGAGCTGTGCTCCTCTGTGAGCAGGTGTATAAGATTTATAATTTTAAACAGGCTTACCTAATAGCTTATATGTGCAGAATCTTCTCATCTTTAAATTACGAGGTAATTTTGTTCCTTGCAGAAGTAATGAACCACAAGAGATGCCATTAATAATTCCCCCTTTCACATGTCCTCGATTAGAAACAGTATGCTAAAACAATATTTTCACCTATCGATCATCCTCGAGGCAATAATTTATCATACTTTTACAAATAGTCCCTTTTGGCTTTGCAGTTCTGTCTAATATAAATTTGCCACCTCTATCAGCTTCTCCCTTCTTCATGGTAAAATTTACTTTTATTTAAAGCCAGTTTGAGCCATGGAGTTTGTAGACAGAAGTTAAAAGTGGTTAAGACACAGCTTGTGCTAGAAAACTGAAAACAGTAGTGGGGAAACTTTTCCTTTGCCCAAGCATGTGCAAGAGAAATTGGTGGAGGTTTAAATCAGGTGTAACCAAATCTAGCACTTAGTCACCAAGGCAAGCAGCTCTGGAAAAGAAGAAAAAAAAATATAGTAAAAAACCAAAGAAGTTTCTCTCAGCTGGTTACTGAGCACTGTTGGTCGAGATTGTATGACAATTGGGAAAAAAGAGTTCCTGAGAAACACATGGAAAGTGAGCAGGGGAAAATCCAGCCTTTGGTACTGTCAGACCCTGAAACTAGGTTAAAAACATGAGGCATCTATGCAAGCAGAGAAGTGAGGTTCTGTCTGGTCACTTTTCTGGGTAAGGAGAGGGTTTTTATTTGGTTGATGTATTTCCCTCTCCAACAGGCAGAAGCTGAATGAGTCCCAGCCTGTTTCCCATTTCAGAAGGGTGGGAGGGCAGCAGTCAGGAGCCTGCCTTCTAGTGACCCCAGCTGCAGAGCAGGACATCCTGGGGGCTGGAAGGGCACAGGCAGCAGGAGGGGAGGGCAGGAGATGGCCCCTGCTGCAGAGGCTGCCATGGCAGGAGCAGCCCCAGTCACAGGGCTCTCATCCCCTTTCCTGCTCAATGCAGGGAGCTGGCAGCTCTGTGGTCGTGATTTGTCCTGTTTTCTGTGCGCAGGGGATGAGAAAAGAGCCATAAACAAGAGAGGAGGTGAAGCTGCCTTGCATGGCTTCAGTAGGTGTGAGCTGTGAGCATGCTGTGTGCTACCAGGAGGGCCCACACTCCTGGTTACTGACAAAGTACTGGATAATCTGTTGAACTTCGATTACTGCTAATTAGGTATCCATACTCTGATTCATTTGGAACCATTTCTGCTCCTTAATTCCTACAAAAATAAAATGAGAAGCTGTAAACCAAATTATTTTGTTCATAATGCAGTTACCACTAATGAACAGCTGCCAAAAAGACAATTTTGTCTAAATAGTGTAATAACAATTTGCCAATGGGCAGCAGTGTAAATGAGCTGTCTGTCATGCAGCACTTTCTTAAATTGAAAACAAAAGGAGATCTCTTCCTTCTGATTTTATTCTTACATAGACTGAATTTGACAGGTTTTGAAAAATAATCACTGCAAGCTGATATACAATATTGTGACTGATATATGACTTAGGAAAGGAGCCAGAGATCAGAGATTGTAACTGCTCAAAATTGTCTCTGTGTTTTATGCTACCAGCTTGCTTACAGCTCAGAGTAAAGGAGGTGACAAACAGCTCTCCACAGCAATGATTGTACAAAGTTTTGATGCTTGAATAGCTTCTCTAAAATGCTTGTAAGCCTGTGCCAGAGAGAACCAGAACCCTGCAAGTGTTTAGTTTACTTTTGTTTAGTGCTCTAAAGCAGTTCCCATCTGGTCCTCTTGACCCAGCAATAAAATGCCTAAATTCTTATCCATAAACCCAAGCACAGGAGGCAGGTAATTGGCTGCAAAAATTGACTGGTAACACACCACATTTCAGATATTTGTTACTTAATTACTTTAGAATTGATTGAATCTGAAAAAAGAAAATCTTCTCTATCAATGGATCTGCTGCAGGGCTGATTTTCCATTTTCCATATATTTCTTTTTCTGCCTCAAATGCATCAGCTGTGTTGCTAGAATGCTTGTCTGCATATTCTGCTGGTAGCATATGTTGGAGAAAGTCTCAATAACAATCCATAAACAACCAGAGATGAAACTGGCTCTAGAGAAGATCCCTCTGTGCTACTGTTCAGCTGTCATTTTGAAAAGGGGAGACGACAGAATTTCAGGGTGGTGGAGAGTGCAGAGAGGTTGAGGTGCTAGAACAAAGTCCTTTAAAAAAGAAAAAAAAAAAAAAAAAACAAAGGACAGGAGAACAAAACAAAACTCCCCGCGAAACAAACCAAACCCTCTGATTTACTTGAGCTCCATTATCTGGACGCAGGAATTCCTGCGGGTGGGTTTCACCTTTGGAGAGAGGGTGTGTTCCTGCCTGCTGGCAGCAGCTGTGCCAGGGCTCTCCAGTGCCTGGGTGCAGCCTTGGCAGGGCACCCCTCGAGGGCAGCTCCCAGCCTTCCCCTGGTTACTGGAGGTGGGACAGAACCGGCGAGTTCAGCCCGGTGTCTGCTGCACCAGCACGGAGTCAAAACCAACATTGCTATCCCGGCAGGGGTTTGGCAGCTGGCTTGCTCTGCCTTCCCTGGGAGATGACCAGGAAATGCAGAATTTCTTTCCCAGGCTAAGCAGCTATACTGCAGCAGCACGAGGAGATAGATTTATATGACTGCAAAGGACAAAATATAAAATACAAAGAGAGCAGTACCTTTAAAATCAAATGTAGGGGGATGTGTGTGTGTTTCTTGTCACGGGGATTTCTACCATGGTTAGAGCAAGCAGTGTGGCAGGAGGCAGGGATGGCAGAACAGGGTTGAGGGGGGACTTCTGCTTGCAAAAAAGTAATGCTTGCTGGTACGGGACTAATGCCAGTCCACACAGCTGTTTAATTCAGTATAATAGCAGCAGGACTCTTTGCATGTAGGTCCTTTTAATAATGTCCAATACATGACAATTTAAACTTTCTAATAGAGTCCAGGCAGTGCTCTACGTATACCTTCTGCTGTTATAATGTAATAACGTTTTGCACTTATTGATTTACCATGCTATCTTTTAAAGAAGACAAAATGCTTGCCTGTGTAAAAATGCTTAGTTCAAATAATCTACATAGCAAATGCTTTGGCTTGATAGCTCATATTGCCACGAGATCCAAATTGTCATGTCATTGTCTTTGGGAATCCTGCACTGAAGTCCACCTGGGTATAACCAGAAACAGAAGCAAAGGGGTGTGAAGCAGAACATAGGACAGCAGAGGATGTCTGTGCATTAAAAAAATTTCCTGGGTCCTTTTCTACATGACATGATGTGGATGACCTAATTCATTTGATGTTGTGTTACTTCTATTCTACCCATCATGGATTATTTTTTTTTTCTTTCCTTTTTCTTTTTTATCTTCCCCACTCTGAGAGGTAGGAGGCTTATCTAAGCCCTCACCATGCTGGGCAGGACTGATGTGCTTCTCTGAGCATCCATTCCCTTCTGAGAAGCTTTTTTAGTCCATCCGATACTTTCAATACAAGTTAATAGCAAGGTTTCTCTCAGGCCCATGAAAACAGGCAGGCACATAAAGATGCAGACAAACTGTGGTTCTCTGACTGCTTAGCTGGAGCTCCTGCTTCATTAGGGAGCCCAGACAGGAGAGACCTCACAAAATCCCCTCTGGTTGCGATAGGTTCAGTCAGAACTTGTAGCTAAGACAGCAAGCAGGAGACAGAAATCAATAGAAAAGCTGCCTTCATTAGCTCCCCTGCTCTGCAGCTCCTTGTTTTCCCTTCACATGTTGCACATGGGCATATTTACACCACTGTTTCCTAGCAAGTCTTGACTTTTCATTGACCTCATTTTGTCTCCCTTTTTTATTTCTATTGGATCAAGGGTCCTTTCCCCTCCATCATTCACTCCAAGTTATTTCCTAGTGTCTTGGAGTGTTTTCTACCTTGCCTCTTGTTATCAGAGCCAATCCTGATTATGATTTCGTGCACACAAAGAATTTATTTTCTGAGTAAATTAGTTAAACCAGTTTCTAGTACCTAAAGGAAAGTTCCTTCAAACAGGCTGAGGGAAAGAAGCAAAGAGCCTTGAAGAGCAGGCAGACATCAGAGACAAGCAAGACAAATGGCCCTGATTTCGTTCACAAGCTGTGTGGGATTTGAGGGAAGGCAAATTAACTCTCTCCTCATTTAGTTAAGGGTTCTCAGTGATGACAACAGGAGTGTTTTTCTCATCAAATGAGGAATGAGTGAAAACATAAGATGATTTAGAACTGAACATATTTGCAGTTGTTTATGGTTTTTGGCTAGCAAGATACTTCAACATTCACTATCATTTGCCCTACAGGTTTAAATTATGAATTATTTAAGGTGCAGAAAATATTTTTCTTTCCTTTAGTGCAGTTCATAGTACAATGTGATGCTGATCATGGCTGTGGCTTGTACATTGCACAGATGCAAAATAAGGCAAGAAAGCAGAAATTTTGGGTTTTCTTTTCTTTTTTCTTCAAAAAAACCCAAATTATATATTCAGAAGTGCATGCACACACACAAGAGGCTGGCTGCTGAAAGACATTAGCTTGCAAAACCAGAAAGTCTCCCCAGTGGCTCTGTGAGTTAAGCACTGCTGTTCATTTTTTGCTATTTCTTTAGTAATTGGAATTTCCAGCTTAACATGTGCTAAACTCTACAACATGCAAAATACATCTTGTGTCAGGCAGGAAATAAGTCCCCAGGGAGTTGTTAGTGTAGCAACTATGAAAAAAGGTGAGGTTTTTGATCTTATATTTGGCCTGGAAAGGTTTTTCACATGTGAATTGCCTAGCAATACTTTCTACATGAACATTTATCTTGTAGAAGACTTTAAAAGGGTTCAAGAAAATCATGCAAACACCTGTTCTGTGGGTTACTTGTAGATAATCCAATCCCAAAGCTAGTGTTAAATGAAATTTTTTAGAAGTAGCAACAACATAGGAGTACAGTGTCCAAAAACTTAGCTTTCATCATTGGAAGGACGTTAGATTACTCTGTTTTAAGTGCATTTTTATTATTCTAATCCTCTGCTTACAGCTGGTCCTGTTTGGAGGCAGGGTGAGAATGGCTGTGCACGAAGAACAGTTCCTTCTTGATCCCACATTCAGCTCACTTTCTGTGAACCACTGCAAGCCCACCACAGATAAAACAAGAAAAGGTGTCCCCATATTCTCGTGGCATCACGTGCTAGATTTTTGCTTTGATGTTCATGGTTTAAACTGATTTAGGGCCGAGATCAAACTGCCTCCCCAGACACCCCAAAGAGGCGAGCAAAGATGGTGAGAAGGTTTTGGTTTGTTTTTAACACTTCTCTGGATGCCATGGTGCCATCCACTGCCAAGATCCTCCTGGAGCTGCCCTCAGGAAGTCTGAGAGGGTCTGAAGTGTGGCAGTGCCCTTGACATGGTTGCAGCAGATGATGACTTGCTGCACTTCAAGCATTTGGTAAAAACGTGCTGGGATGGTGCTGTATATTGAGAAATGCTCCAAGGCACTAACTGTGCCACTTTCAGCTCTGCTATTTTTGAGGGGGCTGCAGCAGCTTTGTGTGACAGTGTGGTCGTGTGTCTAAGTGTGTAAGCTTGCTTAGATCTAGAGCCAGCATATTTAAAACAGCATTTTGTTCCATTCTGTGAGCAGACCCTAAGTTTAGCATTGCTTTAGTTGGGGCCTTTTTTGTTTGTTTGTTTGTTTTGTTTTTTTAATTGATTTATATTTTAACTGAAGTGGAAACAGTTTAGCAAACCCAGACCCTTGCAAACAGATTGTGCTGACTGTGAGGATAAGTTTGTGGGCTGAGTTTTGTATCTGCTGAAACTATAGAAAAATCTTAGCGTGAACTGCAAGCTAAGATGATGTTGTTGCTCAATTTGCTTTAACTAAAAGTGCCTGCAAAAGATCAGACTAATTAAGGCTGTCTCCCAGGGCCTAAAAAATGCACATCCTTATTAAAATACCCTTGAGCTTTTAATTATTTTCAGGTGGAAATGCAATAGAGGGTGGTGCCTGGATTTTCCTGTCTGAAACCAGGTGGGTGCCTCGGAGACCTGGCTGGCAGAAGTGCAGGTGGTCCTGCAGGACAGAAAGAGGAGTTTAACCAGAATTTGGGGCACATGAACCTCCAAACATACACTGTCTCTCTTCTCACAGGAGATGCTTCTCTCTGCATAAATAAACCCCAACTCCTGCAGCCTCTTCTGGAGCCCCCCAGGCTTTTCCTGGTGGCCTCTCCTGCTGCACCCAGTGTCCCGGGGAACCCAAAGCTGGACAAGCACAAGAGTAATTCTGTTGCTTTCTCTTTCCAATCAATATTTAAATTCTTTCAGCACAGAATTTATTTCTACCACCCCTCTGCATTTCTGTTTCATTTGTGTCCATATAATGTGGTTTGGAGTATTGTTGTTTTTCAGCCCCTAAGCAGAGATTTATTAGGAATACAAGCAAACTGTTTGTCAACACTTATTTGAGTTCAATGCCTAAGGAACAAAAATCTGCTCTTCTTTGGTCTGTGTGATCAAATATGGTGTGGGCACAAACAATTCCTGTAAAGGAATGCTGTGCTGATTCTTCAAGAGTAATTTCCAGCTGAAAATAACAATAATCATGAATACTGTCAATGCACAATATGGGTTATTTCTCTGTGATTCAGTCCCCAGCCTTTCTCTAGTCTGGAATCTATGCAACTCTAATCACCTTATTTTATAAATTTGGGAGAATCAGAAGACATGCATGTCATCTTTTTGAGGTGATAAAGCATAGTTTGCAAAAAAGCCCCCATAATCTTTAATAATAATCTCGATTATTCTGACACTTTGCCATTTTTTTTTTTTTTGGCACTTCAGAGATATCAAAGTGGTCTCAAACTAATGAAAATTTATTGAACTTCTAATAAAGCACGAGGAAATGTACTTCTATTTTTATGGACTCTGATCTCTTCTAAAACATAAAAGCAAATCTCCAGACTTTTAAATGTTACTTTACATACATTCTCACAGAAAAGCTATAAATGTGAAAAGGAAGAATCAGCAGAACACCAGTCAGCTGGGGAGATCTGATTTTAGTGGTGTTTGTTTAGGCTGAAAACCAAATCCCAGGTGACCAATGATGGTCCCAGGTGACCAGTGGTGGTCCCAGGTGACCAATGGTGGTCCCAGGTGACCAATGGTGGGAGGCTGACATGGCAGTGGACACGAGGAGCCTGGGCTGCCCCAGAGCTGGGCAGCTCCACCACAGGGCCAGGGAGAAGCTCTGCTTCTGAGGAACCTACAGAATGCTGTCAAAATTCAACACCTGCATTCCAGGAAGCCTTACAGACATAAAGAGCTCCATATTTTACTGGAGTATATCGGAGATTATATACTCCAATATATAATTGGAGATTATTCCTCTGCTGTGTTGGGCACCTGATCTTGATGCCCCAGGAGCTGGAGCACCTCTGCTGTGCAGGCTGAGGCTCTTGGGGTGGCTGAGCCTGGAGAAGAGAAGGCTCTGGGGACACCTTACAGCCCCTTCCAGTGCCTAAATGGGCTGCAGGAGAGCTGGAGAGGCACTGTCTATGAGACAGGACAAGAGGGAATGCTTCCAACTGGAAAAAGAGAAGGTTTAGAGCTGGAGAAGGGGGTGAGGCACTGGAAGAGCTGCCCATTGAAACGCTGGCTGCCCTGCCCATGGTCCAAGACCAGGCTGGATGAAGCTTTGAACAGCTGGGTCTAAGCTCAGGTGCTCCTGCCCATGCCAGAGGGGTTGGATCTAGATGATCTTTCTGATCCCAACCCAAACCATTCTATGATTCTATCATTTAGGGGGCTGCAGTTTAAACATTATTGGTATTTTCAGGCTTCTAGAAACAGGCTGTATTACTTTGCCTGTCTTAGCTGATCTCAGCTGATGAAATACAAAGATACAACAACCAGTGAAAATAACTTGTTCGACATGGATTGTTCTTGAAATTAACTTCCATTCTAGCTGTATTTGAAAGCTTTATAGCACCTGCTAAGATCTGACAT
This sequence comes from Sitta carolinensis, assembly GCA_032173965.1. NCBI lineage: Eukaryota > Metazoa > Chordata > Aves > Passeriformes > Sittidae > Sitta > Sitta carolinensis. The sequence goes on from JAVUNC010000019.1 coordinate 2,193,562, forward strand.
TTAGCAAGTAGCCTAAATTGTGACTAATCATAAGGATTTAATGGTGTGGCTTCTGTGCTTGTCTTGAGTGAGATGGAACCCATATTTTATGGCAGCTTTGCCAGCTCTTCAGCTCTAGAAAGCTTCTTAAATTTTCATGTGACAATAGAAGAAAATCCTTTGTTCTCTCCAAGTATGAAGCCAGGTTTGGTCATTCAGGAGTACTAGAAAAATACTCCAGGCCAGAGTGCTTGTCCTGTGTGTAGAATCCAGTCAGGGCTTATAGCACCAAACTTGTGTCTCCTGAGCATGAGCTGCTCCAAAGTCCACCAGGAAAACTGCCCTGGTTTTGCTACCAGAGGAGAGGTACATATAAACATTTTATCTGACTAATCACTGCACTAATATGTAAATCTGACACAGAGTTGGCCAAAAAAATCAGGAGCCTGTAGCATCCACAGGCTTTCTGGAGTGCCTCTTGGTGCTGCAGGGAGACATCAGCATTAAAATTCAGGACCCTGTAATGCTCTCTAGGTGAAAATTTCTGCCAGGATTAGCAGGTTATTGTGATCTTTTGGCCATTCTGAGAAATGGTTTTAGGAATGGCCAAGAATAAATATGCATGGGGGTCTGAAGCACTGCAAATAAAGGCCTGCATGGAGGGGTGTGCTTGAACTGAATGCAGATGGGCATTTCCTGATGGCTCTGTAGACAAACCTGGGTTATGGTTATGATACGTGATTTTGTCTCCCACAGGCTGCTGAAACTGAAAATTATTTGTAATAAGGCTGCTTATTTTCACATGTAAGTGGACTCTCAGTATAAATAAATATAAATAGTAGGACAGAATCAGAGAAAGGGGAGATTTAGGATTGCACTAAAGTGGGTGTCTTGATTTTAGCTGGGACAATTTTGCCCTTAGAAGCTGGTACATTGCTGTGTTTGGGATTTAGTGGGAGAATAATGTTGATAACACGCTGATGTTTTGGTCCTTGCTGAGCAGTGCTTGCTCTTTGTCAAGGACTTTGCAGCTTCCCATGCTCTGCCAGTGAGGAGATGCACAAGAAGCTGGGAGAGGACCCAGCCAGGACAGCTGCTCTGAACTGTCCAAAGGGATGTTCCACACCACAGAACATCATTCCCAGGATATCCCACACCACAGAACATCCTTCCCAGGATATCCCACACCACAGAACATCATTCCCAGGATCTAAACTGGGAGGAATTGGCTGCACAACTCTGTTGTGCATCACTTGTTTGTCTTTGGGATGAATTCCCTCCCTCTCTCTGTCTCCTGCCATTGCAATTATTCATGTTGTTGTTATGAGTAGTAGTTTATTTTACTTTATTTCCATAACTTAGTAGTTCTTTTACCTTGTTTACCCTTTTTTTCCCCAATTCCCCTTTGCCTCCTACCTGGGGGTGAGGGGAGGGGAGGCAGCAGGTAGTTAGTTGCCATCTGTGCTTACACTATGACACAAAGTTACAGAAGAATCCCATTCTTTTAGTCAGGAAGTTCCTATGGTTCATGCCTCTGATCTTCAGAGAAATTGAATTATGATTATGATGATTTTGGTCTTCATTGCATAAATTTTAGCATTTCAAGGTAACGTTTCCTTTTAATCTAGCAGACAAAAAAAAATTATTCTGGCCTACTTGTTGATTACAGTGATTAAGACGTTTAGAATATGTTAGGTTTTGAAGAAAATGGCAAGTAGAATTAAAAAAAAATGATAAAACTACAAACTACCTTTTTTTTGTTTGTTTGTTTTAGTGACAAAAGCATTTAAATAATGATATACTGTAAATCAGCAGTCTGGGGTTCTTTCCCAAGTCAGGAGGAAAAAGCTGGGTGCTGTTAGTCTTATTTGAGGACAAAATAATGCTCGTGGTAGACTTGTGTGGGTGAAATCAGAGCTGAGGCAGAGAAGTCAGATATAAAAACTGCAGAATTTGTCTATTGTTTTATCTTCTACTGCTTTGTTATGCTGATAAAAGAAGCATCCTGTACTGGGGGGGGGGAGGATGATATCAGTGTTTTCTCAGAAACATAGCCTTTAAGGTTAAATATCAGCAGAACACTAATCCAAGGCATTATTATTCCTTGCAGAGTTGAAATAATTTAACAGCCCTGGCTGTACAGAATGCCACAGTAACAGAGAGCTAAAGCAGGAATTTGGCCTGTAAAAATGCAGAACATAAAAACATCAGCATTCTGAATAAGCAATTCACAGGGTTATTATGAAGGCCTTAGATTCCCTCCTGTAAGGGAAAATAGCTCTGTTTATCAGAGAAAATAGAGGCAATTGTATTTTTGAGTTAATTATTTAACTAAAAAATTTGCTGTAAGTGGGGAGAGGAACGCCTTCATACTTTTATAATCGTTTATATTCAATTGTTTTCAGTGAAACATTTTTTTTACTACAATCTGTTGTTTTTAAGTCTTCTGGCTAACTAGGTAATACTAAAAGGAAAATACTTAAACCTGAGATATGTGCAGATAAAACCCACTACTAACGTGCTAAATGACATTTAGAGACACTATTCTTCAGATTAGAGAAAAAAATGGTATATTTTTAGATTAAAAAAGAAATACTGCTTGCACCCTTGAGAGGGCTTCACTGGACAACCTGATAATTAAAATAGTGCAGAATTTTAGATTTCTGTTTGATAGTCATTTTAACCTGTCTGCTCACTTCAAAGTGAATCTGCAAGCAGGTGTCAGTAGGTGAGCATGGACTGACAGCCAGCAATTGCTGAAATGCCACCAGCCACTCTCTAAAGCTGTCAGAGTCTGTCACATCCTGACTGTGAACTGGAGTGAAAATGGCTGAACAGGGAATTGTTTTTTTTTTTTTTCATCAGAGCCAACATTTTTCCAGTAACCTCCATGATTAGACCTCCAAAGGAATAAATGCTAAAGCCTTGCCTGAAGGACAGGAGCTCCTGTTTGTGTCGTGATGAGAGCTCTGCTGCCTGGGCAATGAGAGCAGGCTGCTCCTCCCAGTGAAACTGGGTCTTTAGAGCTCTCTTTGAAAGCTCTGCTCTGCAGCCAGGCAAGAGACGTGCCATGGATTATAATAAAACCTGCCCCCCTCCTCTCTGGAACACGGTCAGCACAGCAGATTTTTTTTTTTTTATTATTTTTTTAAAAATTAAATCAATCTGGATAGTTCAGGCTCTTGAACTATGTATTTGCTAGATAAACATTTGTGATAGATTAGAACACAAAGTATTTTATTTCTTGTTATTTCTCGCAGTGCTGTTTGTTGTTTTACTGCTCTGACAAAAAAGTGTGCTCCGTGGGAAGGCATGCCTTGCATTTATGCTGACTTCACCCAGGAACCCTCCCTGGCTCCAGTGTTTACCTCGTGCCCAAATAAAGCACATCCAGATTTGAACTCTTGTCACTTGGATTCTGCTGAAAAGGGAAAAAAAAAAAACCCAAAGGGTTTGGGCCTGCTCGTGCTCAGAGCTTTGGCTTTTTTAGGCTCTCGAGCTGCATGCAGTGTGTTTTCTGGAAGGTGTTTTTGGGTTGTCTCAGCTATAAAAAGTGGAGGAGGGCACTCATTATGCTGTTTGTCTGCTCTGCAGTTTGAGAATTGTCGCTCATAATCGCTGTTCCTTTTTTCCCCTTGATCTGCTTTGTCTTGAGTTTTCTCGTGGCTTTGCTTGAGATTTGGTTTCTGATCTGCTGGTGCAAGAAGCAGAAAATATCCAAGCAGTGGGCTTGCCATGAAGGGATGCACTTTTCCACCTGATGGGCAATGTCACAGTGGCACTTGCTACTGTGGGATGTTGTGGAGGTGCAACATCTAAATGTGTTCAAATGTTTTCAGAGGGTATGTCCACTCAGGGGGATTATGGGCAGAAACTTCAAGTCACCTTGTCTCAGATGTTTCTCTGTCTAAAGTTTCTATACCTATATACTTTCAGAAGTAAGAAAACCAGAATGTTCTGGGTTTGGAATGCTTTTCTGAACATCTATTGTTCGTTGCTGAAAGAGATAAATAATGGGGTGGCTCTGATCTCTTCCAGTTTGCCTCTTACCATGGCATAAGCAGTCAGAACTACAGGAATACCTGCCTGTTTTCTATGTCTCTTTTCCTAATAATTCCCTGTGGTCTGCATGGGATAGTTTCTAACTGGACATTCTGGCTTTTGTAAATGTTCTCCATAAGTGCTCAATTCCTGGGTCAAAGCTTGAGATTTAGGTGCAAAGATACCCAATGTCAGCAAGAGCAGCTTCAAGAGAGAGAATGATTTGGGAGCCAAGGGTGACGCAGGAGGGCAGTCCCAAAAGCTCAGGGGACATGGATGGGTTGTTCTTAGGGTCTATGAACAGTTTCAGTCAGGGTGAGCCAAGCAAAAAAAATCCAATGTCTATTGATGGAAGCCAGTCTGGAGCAGGAGGAGATGGGGCTGGACACACAGCACAGGGCTTGAGGTAAATCCAGGAAAATCAGCAAGTCAGGAGAGCAGAGCACAAGTCAGGTGTGGGTGCACCTACAACAGTTCTGGGGCCTGAGCTCCAATAAGCCATGAGAGGTTGGCTGGGAGGAGGATTAAAGGGAAGGTCATAATAAGGTCAAGCAGCAGCCGAAGGTTGTTCACAGATTTGGTTCTTGCTCTTGCTGTATTGGGTTTTTTGGGGTGAGGGTTTATTATTTTTTCTAATTGTCGGTAGGTTACTAATATAAGTAGAGGTGATGTATGAATCTCTAGTATGATTGAGTGAAATAAATCACCAACTGAGGAAAAATTGCACACCCCCTGTCAACTTTGGAAATTGGAAACAGGAGAATCCAAGCTCCCTGTGCTATTTTAGCAGAGCAAGTTACTAGTGTCTCAGTAATCAATAAAAGCTAACAGACGTTGTTAAGGGAACAGGCAGAAGGAAGTCTGCAGTAAACAAATAATTTTACTCTCTGGGACTTTGAAGTCAACAACTGCAGCAATAATTGGCAAACACTAACTACGAAAAAAATGGAAGAAATAAACCAATGAAAACTGTAATCAGTGCAGAAGGAATGTGCTAAGCCAAGTTCTACCCTTATTTGCAGTCAATAGATTTCTCAGGAATGTGCATTAGCTTAAATCAGAGTAAATTTGGCTTGTGTTTCAAAGATAGAACACTACTGCATATTTTGACATAAATTTTAACACTCCACTTAACACCTAATAGAATAAGATGAACTTCTTTGTAATGAACAGAATGGTTTATATATCTGTTGTAAAGCAAAAATGAGCATCTGACAGGTCCACTAGATGATTATTGATTTTTAAAATTTATTTTAAAAAACTCAATTGCAAATTTCTGCCAGTTTCAGAGTCATGGTAACTGTGTAACTGCTTAGATTTAAATCTTGATTGATTAAGTCATCTTCAGTGTATGCAGATCCTCTAAAACTCTTGTTGTTTATTTATAAATATGAATTTGGCTCTCTAAGAAGGGTATAGTATTGTCCTGCAGAGGGAGGTTGTGATTTAGGGGATTTAGATACAAGATTGGGAGCATTCTCTGGACCAGGCTGCCCTAAAAGCAGCCTGCTGTTTCACCAACACCTCAGCTAAAATGCATTGAATGAAGCAGTGATGTGGAAACACAGAACTGTGTTTCTGACATTTATCCAGAAAATCTAAACCCCTTCTGAAATGGAAATGCTGCAGATCTTGAGTTATTATTTTTTCAAATGGAGTGTTTATTTTTATAGGAATTGATATTATGCTTTCCAGTCACATAGGAATGTTGTGTTAACTATGCAAGGGTATAATAGCAACCCTTTAGACAAATTGAGTTCTGAGAATGGGCTAAGAATGAGGCATCCTTCTGACAGAGAAACTGGTCTGCTCATGAATAATACTAAGCAGCATCCTTTTTTGAGTGCCTTAATTTACAATTTTTTCTGCTATTTTTTTTCTTTATAATGTGCAATTCAATCCTGACTTTTCACGATGCTTGGGCAAAAACGCAGCTAGCACAGCACCAGCTTAATGAAGGAAATCAGAAAAATAACAGTTTAATCATGCATCTCTCACATGATGTATAGAATAATAGCAAACCAACCAGAAATTGGCTTAAAATTGTAGGAATGACCAATGTAAAATCCTTGCCCCAGTGCAGGTGTGAGGGTTTGCTCCATCACTGCAGGCTGAGCAGAGAGGAGGAAAATGCAAAGACAAGCTGAGAATTACCTTCTGTTTTTTGGAGGGGGTGATGGAGGAAATGAGGATCTAAATCAGTTTTATCAGTATTAGCATATCCAAATTTGTATCTCAGTCTTAAATATATGGCATTTCCAACTGTGTTGGAGAAGGCCAGTTAGCTTGTCTTGTTTTCTCAATCTTGTTTCTCAGAAGATATGAATAATGGCTCAAATATACAGTTTGTGAAGATGCCCTGATGCAATTTTCTTGTTTCACAAAATCATCCTTCAATTTCCTGTGCCACTTTAGCTCTAAAACAATATATTTCAAAGAATTTTCATATATTTTTGATAATATTATGATCAAGATTGGCTTAACAGATGAGATGTATTGACTGGCAAAGAAAAGTGGGGAAAAAAATCCCACAGCTGGCATCATACACCAGCTCTACTGCAGACTTTTCATCTTGCATGAATAATAAAAATTAAAGATTATCTATGCCATGAGAAAGCATATATTTTCAGTTTATATAACAATCAAAATTCCTGATGATTTACATGCCTCCAAATTTTTGCATCTAAAGCTATTCTCTCTTCCCTTTTTATCCATGTTCAAGACAGTTTCTCTTTTCCTCCATCAGTCTAATATGCCCAGTAAATTACCCACATGGAAAGTGACATTTTTTGTCTAATAGAAAAATAGATATTAAAAGTTTTCTTTGAGATTTTTTACACGGAAAATCGAATAGCAACACTTTACCTGAGTAAGGAAGAAAAAACTATTTCATAAGGCATGCATTTTATGATAAAATTATTGTTGAGCAAATTGTTGCTCAAAATTTTGAAGGGGATTTTTCTGGTGGGTGAAGAAAAGGAGAAAAGGGGTTCTTTTTTTCCAATGCAAAGTTGTGTTTACCTCTGAATTTTCTCAACCCCAGAATGGTTTTGCAGAGTTTCTTTAGCTTCATCCCGAAACCACAGCCCCCAGTGGTGCTGTGGGTGGTATAGAATAACAATTTAGATGCACCCACACCACGCTGAGCTCCTCCCCCACCTCTGCAACCAGGACACTGAGTGACTTAGAACATATAAAATTACATAATAAGCACCAACCTTCACTTAGATCTCTTTAGGACCATGTGCTGATTTATCTCTGGAGACCTGTCCTGCAGCACCAGTTCCAGGAGGGGTTTGGAATGGGCTAAAGCTCTGAACACCTGATTCCCTCACCCTCAGCTTGAACCAACATGTTAAAGCCTGGTATTTGGGTCTCTGAGTGGTTCATTAAGGAACAAATATAAATTAAACAAATTATAGGCAACAAAACCATTATTTTTAAAAAGTCAGGATGCTCAGCACCCACCTAAACTAATCAAAAGAAACTGCTTAAGCAAAATGTGTCTTCCATCACTTAAAATACCACTTGCCCATCAGGAAATTGCTGGTCCTTTTGCTTTTCATTACTGAATCCTTTTGTTAATATTGCCCCCCTTTCAGTTTTATATATGCAGATCCATTATTGACCCTTCTTTTCTTCCCTGTTTGCTGCTTTTGTCACCACACCCTCCCTTCTCCAGACAGGTATGAAAGAACACCCAGTCACAGGTCTGACCTGCACAGTTGATAAGATTTGACATTTTATCAATGATTTGGCTGAGTGCAGTGATCCTCACAAAGCTTAGTGGCTGCTGGTTTTACCTGTCCTTGGTTAAAAGGCTGCATGTGGCCTCAGCAGCAGGAATATTTGGAGAGCTAAACCAGAGAAAGTTCCCTGATGTCACCAAATGCAGCAAGTTCCTTGTGGGGACCATGGTTTTGGGAAATTTTGTAGCTGTTTAAGTGAAGGATATTCCTCACTTAATGGGGAAATTTTGATTGCAACTAAAAAACGCCAGATAGAGTTTTATTCAGAAATGTGCATTTTTACAATTTCTATTTTTTTTTCCAAATAAGTAAATAGTTTGTTTCGAGTTCTGTGTATTATTTTAAACTCTGAACATATTGAACTGTCAGAGCTGGTCATGTGCATCTTCTGCTTCATGGAAGAACAAGCAAACCTTGCCAAGAACTCACAGGCAGGACTGAGGTGTGAGCAGAGAGCTGGGACTTTGGATGGCTCTGACCCTGAGCACAAGGGCATCAAAACAAGCATCAGCACACAAGAGGATAGTGGCAGAGCACTGATAATTTAATTTGGAGAAATATGTCTTTTATATTAGGTTTGTCAATCTTTACGTTAAAAAAAGAAGAAAAATGAATCAGACCTGAGAGAGTAATACTTTCTTTAACAAAGGTGTCCTCACAGTGGGAAAGAGAACAGCAGAAGACTGTCAGCTCCTTGTTTTCCTTGATGCCTGCTACAAAGAACTTGTCTACTGTCTCCTACACATATTTAGAAAGAAGAAACCCTTCTCAAGAATTTATTTTTATAGTCTCAAGTCTATAACTTTGCTAAAAAACTTTTGGATCTGTGTACAGCTTCATCCCAAACTTTCTTTCTCCAACAATTCTTTTGCAAATGTGTGACCCTGAGGCATCAGTGGCATTTTCTGCTGACGAAAATTACAACAAATAACACAAAAACTTCTGCATAAAACCTTTAATTCTGAGTGTGATCAAATGTTGGCAGCTCAACCTCACATTTGTGTATTTAAATCACCCTTGAAAGAGTAATTTCATTACTAACATTAAGCCTTGGAACAGATTTGAAAAGAGAATAGCACTTCAATGTGTGGAAGATGCCAGAAATTCAATTCTGTTCTATTATCCATGGGATAAAGTAAGACTGGTCCTTTGAGCAGGGTCTAATGCCTAATGAATAACCAGATGGGAGTTGGAAAGATGTTTTCTTTTTACTTTCTGTGCCTTGATTTAGACGTGCAGGGATCATCCAGTACCACAGGACTCTTTAAGTGTGTCTGAACAGAGAATTTTTAGGTGTTTTTAGGATATTTTAAGGCCCAGATATCTGCAATAACAGCAGGTATGATTCTAGCTTAGATATCCAGTTGGACTGGAGTCTGCAGGAGAGAAACTCCAACTTTGTCTAAAATCTGCTTCAGGACCTCTTTAAGCAACTACCTCTCCTTTTTTAAGCTCTGATTTTGTTATTTTTTCCTTATTTCCCACACTACTTAAATAAGTGTAACAGGGATTCTTTTCTACCTTTATTTCATAGTGTAAATTCTTTAATGCAATTTTGTATTTGTACCACCTTAGATTTTATTAGTAGGCTGTGGATGTACTTCTGGTATATTAATATGCTATAAAGGACCAGCACATAAAGTGAGAATAATTAACATTTCCCACCAAGTATTAAATTTAATCTAAATTAAATACAGTTTTAACAATGAAATACTATTTCACCTTATCCGTATTTTAATATAAGTATGAAATATTAGCATCCCCAAGGCAAAGCAGCTCCTGTAATTTAAGCCACTCCAGAAAAAAAAAAAAAAAACTGCTAAAATATTCTTCCAGGGTAATTTCCTAGATTTAAAATATACAGTTACAACTTATTTATATCACTGTGCATTAAATGTGAAACATTAATGAAAACAAACACTGCTTTTGCAAGCACCACTCCTCCTCCTGTTGGAACTGGCTCCTGTGGTCCATGAGGATTTCAGGCTGGCACTCTGGCAGGGTCAGGATTAAGATTAAGGCTGGGAGAGAGAGAGAACCCACAGCTCCAAGTGCTGCTGGATTACCCAGGGCTGGACAAAGGATGGTGTAGACTGCCAACCAGTGCTCCCCAGCTCGCTGGTGCAGACCATGAGGCTGCTCCTTGGCTAAAACCTTTAGTGCCATCCTTTTCCATCTCATCTGAAAGCAAGGCACTTGCTGGAAATTACAGGAGGGGACTTTGCAAACTGAGTCCTTGTGACACATTCTGTAGGGCTGGATCTCTTTCTTTAAACCCCCTGTGCAAAGCAAGTATTTTATTACTCTAGGAATTGGGTGCCCTGTAAGATGATCAAAGCCTTCAGTTCACCTGTCTGCATTTCTTGGGACAATACTTGATGTCTAATGCATGAAATAAGAGTTTTCAAAGCCCTTCAAAATGGGTTTGGCCACCAGAGGCACAGCAGGCGTGTGGAGTGGCTGCTGTTGCTGATTTACCCTGTGGGACAAGAGGCAGCCTGGCTGGAGATGCAATTTATGGAGTCTATATGTTTTTCCCAAGTGTAACCCCCCCACACAGGATAACTAGACAAGGATTCCAGTCCAACCTAAGTGAGCAGCTCAGGGACAATCCGTGTTCTTGTGTCTGAACATAAAGACTTGTTTTGACCTCCTGAAACTACTGAGTGAGACCTGGAGACCAAAATTAGCTTCAGTTCATGTGTCTTTCCTGAATGTCCAGAAAGAAAGGTGGGGGAAAGAGGAGGCACAGGCAGGATTAATTACCTTTTTCATTTGTTGTAATTCACTGCCTGAGAGAAACTTATCAAGCAAAGTATTTAATGCAATTTTCAGAGACATTGAAGGTTTGCAAACAGCACGTCCTCTTGGCTACAATTCCTTCTCAGTTCCCCTTCTCCCTCCTGTAGCTCAGAGGCAAGTAAAAGTAAAAATACTTGTAAATAACAAATTCACACAGGGTGAATCCACCCTCTGAAGTAGTGCCAGAAATACTTAATTCATTTCTAAGGATGTATCTTATAAAAATAGCTGGTGTATGTATAAATTCTACCATTTTTACAGACCAGCACACTGCAGAGAGAGAAGTGGGAGCACTTCTTTGCACACTGACAGCGTGTGCTGTCAGCTGATATTTGGGCAGTTTAACCCATAACCAGCTGTGGATGCAGACATCAATTGCTTTATCCCCAAGCCAAGCCAGACTGTGTCTTCATTTACTAACAGACACGTCTGTGTAGACATAGCAAGCAGGTTTAAAAGAAATTTAGGCTAAAGCAAAGGAGATTCCCAGGCTTGTGCTGCTATCTGGTGGAGCTGGCTACCCCAAGGGAGCAGACTGGAAGCAAGGGCTTCCTACCCTTCCCAGGGCAGCAGGTATGCTCATTCCTGCTATCCCAAAGGCAGCATCCATCACAATAGGCATAAAATCACGTGAGATGCTGTCTGATCCTTGGTCGTGTGTGGAGTGGTCAGCAGTGAGATGTGAGCTTTGAATCAGAAGCATAGATTTTAATTCTTGCCTAGCTTTGGTGTTAAGAGAACAAATTCCTGAGGTGTTCAGATAACCTTTGGTAAGTAGAGGATTCCAAAGGCACATCAGGAATCAAATCTTACCTGTCTTCTTCCATTGCTCTCAGTGCAGCACCTCTCTCCCTGGGGAGGGGCTGTGCAGCTGTGCACTGATCCCTGCTCCTCAGGGGCCAGCACAGATGTGATCTTTGTCTGTCTGGTCACTCATGGCAGCTCCTGGCCTGCCTGGGTAAATCCCTGCTGTGCCCCCAACTTTGGGGTTTCCTCTCATCAGACTTTTTCATTTCAAAGTGAAAGGTCTGTTGTAGCAGCTGTCCCTCCAATCGAGCCGTGGCAGAGAAGAAGGAAATAAAGAGTTCTGAAAGACAATTTCTGTGTCACTGTACTCAAACTCACTAAGAATCACTTGGAACTGGGAAGGGGAGGATTGAACAGCCAGGATCTAAAATAACATCAAGCAGATATCCTGAGAAGCAAGGAGGACATGGGCTGTCACTCAGAAGATCAGGCAGCAAAAAGGCATCCTGCCTTGATGTTACAAAAGCCAGATGGCTTCTCATGAATGTCATACATATTACTTCAACTCAGCCCCTTCCACTGATGAACTGCTTTAATACAGAGCAGCTAGTCTAATGATATTTTTGAGGATGGAAGTGTGATAAAAATTATGAGCATGCAAACTCCCGAGATTGGTTCAAATTATTTATAACTTTTCACAGTCTAAGCTTCTGTCAAGTTTAGTTTCATTGCTTCTAAAAATGATATTCTAGACTGGAGTGTTAAAATGGGGAAAGCTGTCAGGGAAGGAGAAATTTCTGCTATTCCCTACTTTTTTTCTAAACAAATTTTATTCATTCTGCTGGAGCTTAGGTCATTTCATTTTGAGGGTCTGTGGCGTGCATTTGTTATGACAGTGAAAACGCCTCATATATAATGTAAAACTCCCTCTAGATTCCCCAAATATCTTGATTTTTTTCTTTTTTTGTTATGAATCCTCACTCACACAGAAAAGCTCATGGTAAATTCATGAAGAACTGTTACCCATTTTCTGAATTTACATAGATCTACATCTAATGAGAGCCACAACAAAAAAACAAGCATTACTTTCATTTTATTAATTGTGATATCTGGAGAGTATGTTCTCATATTTTGGGTTATGAATTCACTATTTACACTACATTCCACAAGATCTTTTGGTGGAATAGCTACTTTAACAGGAAAAAGCTCAGACAGAAATTCAAGAAAGAAATTGTTAAAAATAGTCAGTGATTGACAACCACTGACAGTCTTGTAGGCTCAAGCAGATGTTTCAAAATATCCTCTTGTAAAAATATTGCCTTGCTGGATGGACAGATGAATATATGAAAATAAGAGCTCTTTCTGAACATCCTAAAGTCACCAAAAGCAGTCCCATGCCTTCAGTATCTGCTGTAGCAGCCCATGGCTGAGGCACCTCAGAAGAGATAAAGAATTTCATTCTTCTCCTGCAAACAGACATTTGTGCCTCTTCTTTCTCCTTCTTTTGCATTCTGTAGCTGCCTTGTTGCAACAGTGGCTTCATCTTGCTGGAAAATAATTGCTAAATGTATTAAAGAGCAAATATTAATGTATTCTCTTCATTGTATTTATAGGGATATTCTTTGCTCAGAGTGAATAAATGTTTAAGTTTTACTCCCTTTGGAATGAAAGTTTTTTATAATGTAATTTGTTGAGGAATCTGGCCCCAAAATATGTAGGAATGCATGTCAGTTTGATTTGGAGACCTGAACCAGTTAAATCATTTAGGACTTAGTGGTCTTGAATGGGAAAACAAAAACCTCACGTGTTTTAAACTACAACTATTATTTTTTATTAGAGCTTTTATTAATATACTTCTATAGAAATATAGCTTATGTTTTTATGCAATGGGTATTCCTTTAAGAGGTAATCCTTCATTTGCCTGTGCAATTGGAAAGGAAAATGTTTGCTAGCAAGAGAGTCATTACTTTGGCTCTTAATTTCCTGTTTATGTTTGAATTGATAGGTGTTTCCTCATTACCATCAAGAAAGAAGAAGTTGATCATCTATGAATAACTCATTTACACTGTAATTACAAAGCTGCAGCAGATTGCAACCCACGATCCAATAATCAAAAGACACCCAGAGGTCTCAGCAAATTGGGTGGCCCAAATCTTGCCCATAAACTCAAGCCAGAATGAAGCAAAGAGCAACCCAGCAATCTGCGTGGGATAATCTCCACTTGGCTGGGTGTTCAGCACTGGGTAAGTTATTTATTACTGGAGCATTATTGTTTCATTTTGTAATCTCAGTATTTCCTACCAGAATTCACCGACAGAAGTGTTTAAAAATATATTTAACTTTGTGATGTTGTATCTAAGTAGAACCTTGACTTTCATTTAAATATTTGTGTTTCAAGTGTCATTCTCTTTTGCTGTAATTTGCTTTAAGTTTTATTTGTTTTCACACTTGTTTTTGCAAAGATAATGAGATAAATGAAAGGTATTTGAGCACCTCATTCTTATTGATTTATAAGGAAGAAAGTAGGCAGGGATGTTGGAGAATTTGGCCTCGAGACCTTTCCTTTACATGTTTACAGAAGACTCAGAAGAGCACTGAGGAGAAATTCTCAACTTCTTGTCATAGCTGTGCTGTGGCAGCAAGTCTGTTTTGAATAGACCATGTCTTTAAAAAAAAAAAAAAATAGCAGTTTCATCTACATGTTAATTTTGTATTTAGCTTTTAATTATTGTTTTGCATTGATGTCACAAGTAAGAACCAAGATTTCTTTCATGAGTCAAAAGACCATTCATTAGCAATCAGATTCAACCACATTCACTAACTCCTATACACCACTCATCAAGACTGATAGGGCTTTCAGGACAAAGCTGAAGCTTTTCAAAATTTTTCTAAACCTCTCTTCTTTTTTACAGTAGGATAAACCTGATAGTTCAACAGATCAGCATTTCTCTGAGAATCTTCTACCCAAAAGGCAACTTTGAAAAAACGTGACATCTAGTTAGTACAAAGTGTCACCTGAATCATTTATGTAACATTCCTCCCACCATACTGCTCATAATATCTTCAAAAAAGTGGGTGAAGAGCTACAACAAAAGTGATAATGGAAGAGAAAAGGCTGAGATGTGAAATGACAGCACAAGAGGTACAATTTATATTTCACCTTGTCTAAAGGATAAAGCCAAAGCATTTTCAGGTCATAAGCAAGCCAGAAATATTTATGTAAGACAAACAGAATCATTGTGATTATATAAATGTAGCAATTACGGATTTACACTGTTGTACACATATATGCATTAGTCAAATAACCCTGGTGTTTACCCACAAATAGTATTGGACAAAACCAAACTAGGTTCATGTTCATGAGAAATTTTTTGGTCATCATGTTTAGCACCTGCCTCATCCCCCATCGTGGAGCTTCTGCTGCTCCTTGGAAGAAGAAATGTTTGTTATAAGTTTCTCTCCTCTTTCCACAGTAAGCTCTCTTCAGAAAGAGATGGTAGAAGCCAGAATGTTTTAAAGTTATTTCTTTGATATATGACTGCATTACAATGCTGTCGTGATATATGTTTTAAATTACATGAAGGGATGGAAAACAAAATAATAAAACAGAGTTGGCATATTTCAGTGTGCACTACTGTGATCCACAGTTTGCTGACGAAATAAGACCTCAGGGTGGGGTATTTATATTAATTTACTTTTAATACCCTTTTGTGCTTTTCCATTTTGCTTTATTTTCTTCAGTTAAGTTTTGTGCTTTGTCACAATGTTCCTTGTCTTCCTCCACGAACTGTAGTCATGAGTTTATAACCAGCAGGTTTTTCTACTCTAGTTTTGCAGTTCTGCTCCAAAGCTGTAAAACTAGGAAATAAACCCAAACAGCACTTCTCTGCAGATCACATACTAACTAAATCTACATGATTAACAGCGGAATGGATTTCCATGGTCTCCCATAAATTAGAACATAAATAAGATCTGTTCACCCCAGTAAGGATTTTCAAGACCGTCTCTATTTATACATATATAAAAATATTCTTCACAAACTTCCACCGCCAATCAGAGGACCCAGAATCTCTGGACAAGATTGACAGCTATATTTACTGAGAGTAAATATACCTGACCTGCTGAACAACATGGATGTAGGGGAATTACACTTTTTTATCCCTGAAAAGACAACTGTTAGTCACCAAGAGGCATTGTGTACCTCATGGCATTGGCTGCCCTCCTGCACCTGCTAATATTTGCCTTACAGCTGGCATGACACTTGCAATGGTGTGTTTTCTAGTTATTGATACACCAGCTATTGAAATGAATATATTTAATTGAAAGCAATCATCCAGTGCAAAGCATGCAGGCAGGGTAGTATCTGTACTGACAATGATACCTGATGCTGTCTCAGGACAGGAATCTGTTTTAGTCTTGTGATTTGTAATGCAGTGTGATGTACTCAATAAAACTACTCATTGTTACAGCCTTGTTTTCCCAACAGATGAATTATTAATATCTGTCTTTATATATTAAGATCTATAAAACTAACATTTCATGTGGCAGACATCATTAATAGTGAACTTTCAGCATAAGGAAGAACTGCATTATATATCAGAAAGGTCTGAGGTTTAGATATTAAAGCTACAGTGGATTCAAGCATGTTTTCACAGTTTAACAACAATTTAAAAAAAAAAAACCACCCCAGTTTTCCTTATTGTGAGTTTGTCTTGGTGATCAATATCCTTTATTACACCTCGATTAGGATCTCAAATTTAGAAACTGAAACCAGAACAAACTTTGGTTGCTCTGTGTTTAACAAAATGCTTCCCTAGATTGTGTAATAGAATATTCTTTACTGGGATATGGGCAGTTGGTATTTCTGGTGAAGGATTTTTTTTAATTAAGAAATATTTGATCTGGTTCCTTATGGCTTGGATTTACAGACACCAGTGAAGACACCATGCAGAATTTTCACTGTGAGGTAATTTCATAAGCAAGCAATATGATTTCCTCAATCCCTTTTACAACACAGGCTTGAGAAGAGCAAGATGAGAGAGACATTTGAATGCACTATTACATTGTCTTTTTCTGTGTCAGGTTTATTAAAATGTGAAGTATGTAAAAGACTGGAAAACCCCAATCACCAATAGAAAGCAGAGCGGTGACTATGAGAAGAATCCCTTGAAATCTATTTCTCACTTCAGAGCTGTTGTGAGAAACGAGCTGACAGGAGTGAAAACTTTGACTATTCCAAATCTATTAATATTCTAAAACAATGGAATAGAATGCAGAGATTTTTCCTGGGTTTTTAGGGGGAATTCACCTTTTCACAGGCTGAACACCCCAGCTCACTCTGTCACTCCTCACAGGACTTGTGCTCCAGACCCTTCACCTTCAGCTTTGCTGCCCTTCCCTGGACATTTTCCAGCCTCTCCTAGACAAAAAGATGTTGTACAACACTTCCATTCTCTCTAGTGATTCTGCTGTCTAATGACCTCTCTTCCTCCAAGGTTTCTTCCTGACCTTTCCCCACGTAGCATGGCTTGCACAGTCCAGAATGAAAAGCTCCAGCTGGGACTCTAATATTTCTCACCAATAATCAAATCAGTTTTTACAAACTAAGCAATATTAGTTCTCACCCTGTGGCTAGAAGGCTGCCAGGAAACACACAATATTACAGCAGTGGTTTTAGTGACTCAGTAGCTGGGACCCCTCCTTTCCACGTCAGTGACCTTCTGCTGATGGGGTCTGGCAGCATGGAATTTTGTTTCAAGAGGTCTATGTGTATTCTGTGTTTCTTAGCATCTTATATGATTATATTTTATTTTTATTTTATTTTTTTATTTTTTATTTTATATATATATATATATATATATATAATAATTATATATATATATAAATAATTATTGTATATTATAAGGCCTGTGACCAGCAGCTATGACTTGAAAGAATTTATTTCTTAGTAAAATTGTTCCCTGAGTCAATAATATTTTGGTTTCGTAATATTTTTTTTTTTTTTCTCCAGAACTTTGTGCGCTCGTCTGAAAAGAACAAAACACACAAATTAATACTGAATTTAAAACTAGCAAATTTTTCGTCTTACAGCTATGAGAAAAAATAAAGAAAAGGATATTTTTTGTTCAGGAAGATTTTCATGCAGGCCCTAAAATTTAGAAAACACAGAAGTTTTCTACTGAATTTTATGTTACATAAAAGATATTTTGCAGTAATCATTTTGGCCATAAGAACTTGGAGTAGTTGTCTATATAGAGGAATAAAATTGATTGTGCTTCCAAAGAGAAACAATCTAAATCAAAAATGCTTTTGCTTCAGGGCCTTTTCTTGAGGCTGTTAATATAAATGCTGATGGAGTTGTGACCGTTGAGAATAAAGGAAATCCTGCCTCTACATAGCTGGTTAGTAAATCCAAATAGAACTTGGATGTGTAAGATCATTATAGGTTACCAGGCTCGTTCTCAGTGTTTCAGGAAGCATCTCTGTTTCTCTTGAGGTTACCCCATTGCAAAATATGTGTTCTCATAAAGTTTGATTATGGTTTTATTAATGTTCTTTTTGTTATTGTTCATCCTGCTTAGGATCAGCGTTATGGAGCATAGGCAGTAAGACTTCTAAAAGGAAAGAACAGTAGGAAAGAGCCATGCTTTTAACTCATTTAGAAACCCCAGAAGAGAGCTGAAAACTCAAAAAAAAAAACCTTGTTGGACAAGTAAAAGAATCTGTTACTGCAATGTTTTAAAACCCAGGCACAAATTCTCAGGGGTACATGTGCAGCATCACTTTCAGTAATGGTAGCATTCAGGTGACTCAGATGTAAAAGACTCAGGCAGTTTATCCTAAGGTGCAAGAAATTCAACATTTGATGTTCTGGTTTACTTGAAGCAAAGGTAGGGAATAGGGACCAACATTTCTAAAACACAAGGTTATTTTTTATACAATGCTTTAAATACAATTATTTATGATTCCATCTAGAAATCCTACTGCATTTTTTTGTCCACATTTTGCTTTCTATTTGCATTGAGATTGAAGAGGTATTCTGACAGAAATCAAACACTGTGACCAACCCCTTGCCTGGTTTACAGGGGTGTTTTTGGGACCTTTAAAAGGTAAACCACAGGCCATAATGGATAGACCCTACTGGGGAAAGCTTTCCCTCTGGATAGAAACCTTAATCTGATCTTGGAGAACTCAATCCTACAAGTCCTACAAGTTGACTTTTTTTTTTTTTTTTTTTTTTTTTTTTTTTTTTTTTTTTAAATTAAACATCGTATTGTATGTTTTTGCTTTTAAAGAACACTTTCTGGGGAAACATATCTTTGACTATTCCAAATCTATTAATATTCTAAAACAGTGGAATAGAATGCAGAGGTTTTTCCTGTTTTTTAGGGGGAATACCTTAAACTGCTTGCTGCTCCTTCAATTTGAGACTGCAAATCAGGCACCTGATGAAGACTTGGATAAGGAGCTATGTTACAAATCTGGCAAAATTCATTGATACATAGATTAAAAGAATGAGAAGTTATCTTCTTTTTTTTTTTTTTTTTTTTGCAGATACTCCTATAGACAATATGTTTCTGTGGTCTCAGGATATTAAAGTACCAGTCCTCAAGCACTTCTATTTATTTATTTTTAAGGGAGAATGATATGAAGTGCCAAGTAAACAGCAGCAAAACAGTCCCTTTTTAGCTGTGAGAACAGCTTTATGATTTGTTGGTTTTATTTTATAAGAGAACATTAGGGTAAATGCCTGAAAAGTAGATAGAAAACCCAATTTAAATAGAATGTATGCAGTTCTTTTTTGAAACCAAACAAGCAATAATTTTGTTTACAGTCTTATACAATGCCTTAATGAGGGCATTTACTCCATTTTAAAAGAAGGGAAGAACAGTATTAATATTTTATTATTTAGAGAGAAGTACATGAAAACTGTTACAGTTAATGCTATAGCCAAATACCCAAAGCCACTGAAAATCACAGAATTTAAGTAAAACTGTCATTGAGTATTTGGCTATTCTCAGTATAACTAATGAGATTGAGAATATATTGAAGACTTTTTTCTTCAATATATTTCAATATTTCTATATAGAGAGAGGATATATACTCCCCATATCCTCTTTTATCACCCTCTTGACTTAAACACTTTTGTTTTCCAGATTTCCAAAAAGTGCACTCAAAGCATGCAGAGCTTTCACTTTCCATTAGATTTGATTTTTTTTCCTAGGGACTAAAAAAGAAAACCCTCCTCAATGTCATATGGCTCTCAGATGAATACTTAATCATTCTCTCCATATCCAGTTAGATGGCTCATAAATGCTGCCTATTTTCATGTTACAGCCAGTCCATTAAAATGGGTTTATCTTTTGACTGGTACAAGCTGATCATCCTTTTTGCTTTTATGGATATATCCTTTTCACTTTGAACAGAGCAGCTCTTAAATAGCAATATATTGGTCATGGTATAAAAACTTTAACTATAAATTCACAAGATTTTGTTTAAGTGATGTCAGTATTAAGCAAGTATGCAGCATTTCAATATTGCTAGGTAGATTTTAATTTTTTTGCTGTATATTCAAAAAAGAAAAATATTAGCATTTCTTTCTTTTTCACATATCACTAATTCTTTAAAGGTTTTAATGTACTGTGGTTTAAACAATTTCAAATTTTTAGTTTCTTTTCAACTTTAAGAGACTAGCACAATAAGAAATAGCTGTGAGTTTTCTGTAAGATGATTCATCATCACAAAATGTTAATGAAAATGAAACAATGTGTTTTAAGTGGGCTTTAAGTTCAGATCTTTACTATAAAACAAATGATATCTTAGACTTTATATTGCTTCTATCATGAAGAAAAGTCATTGTCCTGAAGGCATTAGTGATAATCTTCACACATTTACCACACAGAGGATGAAGAATTTTATGTCTTCCCTTAATAATTGGCATGCATTTTGTTGGGCTTGGCTGAAAAAGAGGAAAAAACCTTCTGAAGCCACTAAATTATGTAACTCAAAAGAAAAAAAGGAAGCTCCACAGGAATTGGACAAGACAAAAAACCAAAGAAAAAAAAACCAAAAAAACCCACAAAACAAACCTGTACTTTTAATTTAATTTACATAGGAAAAAGTCTGATTGTGCTTCCAGGCATAAGATATCCCATCAGGAACAAGGCTTAGGAAGACACATTTTTGTTGTTTAACTGCAGTCACTACAGCCTGGATATAAAGAAGGACCTGAAAATGGCCATTGTCATCAGCATGACAAGGAGATATTGTGGCTTTAAGAAGGCATAAAAATTATTAAAGCCTCTGTGCTGTGCTGTGAGCAAACCTGCTGTAGCCATTATCCCTGCACTCTACTTTGGGCTCTCAGTTCAGCTCCGTGGGCCTGAACAGGAAAGGAAATTTTATTTTATTGGTTGGAAATGGGATTCTTTCTCTGGAACACAGCCTGGTGGCCTTGGGAAGCAGGAACCTGACTGTTTGTGTGTGGCATATGCCAGTAAGAGGTTTGGAGAAGGTGCTGACTGCTTTCTGAGAGAGGAGCCTGGGCTGGGGGGTGGCTGGAGAAAAAGAGGTGGATAAATAGACTAGGACAGGGTAAATGGAGAAACAAGGAGGGGAAAGCCTGGAGAAATGCAACAAATTGTTTTTGTTGTTGTTTAAAATATAATGTTTCTGAGATTAGAAATATGGCACTTTATTAAGTGCTTAATTAATCAGTTTGAAGCTTTACAAACCAGAAATGTCATCCCCAGCTGTTTGAAGACAAAAGTACGTTTCATAGTCCTATGAATCAAGAATGAAAAGAAATAAACACAAATGCAGATAATATTAGGTGAAGATACAGCTGATGTATTATTTATTTATATACAATTACATTAAAGCATTTTAAATTGAAGTCTGTCGCTGTGGGTGATGAACAGACGACATGAGACTTCGTTATAAAAATTGTATCTGATTCTTCTTTATTTAAAGATTGACTCTCTTTATATAGTTTCTCAAGTAGGTTATCTTATTGGTTAGAAGAGTGCTAGAACTCTTCATCTCATTGGTTTAAAACTGAAAGACAGAGAGAAGTTTATCTTACAGAAAGGAATCTAAAACATCACTCTTGTTACAATAATATTTGTGACGTTTATGTTAAGTCTGTGAGAACAAAAGGTCTTCTTGAACCAAAAACACTACGAAGAAACTGAGTTCAGAAACTCAGAAACTTTAGGTTCAGGAGCCTCAGACTACAGAAGCCTTTTCCATATCAGGTGTGAATTTCATTAAAATGGGAATAGACTACCGAATGGCATTAAGGAACACAGTACTGTGGAGAAGTTTGGAGTGAAACTGCTGCTGTTCCACTCCCAGAGAGCTGCTCCTGGCATTTTATCTAAGGTGGTGTTGACTGTCTTTTCACATCTTGTGTTATTAAACTGACAATTTAACAAAAATCAGAAAGCCCATGACTCATAAACTGGTATGCATATTGTAGTATGAGAAGCATTTTTCTGGAAATGTAGGAAATCAGAGATATGAAGCTAAAGTATCCATTTAAATGAGAAAGGAATAAGTAGAAATATTACTCATTAAATGCATTTTATAAAAGAAATGTCTCATTATCCTTTTGTGTGACTCATGAAGTCACCATCCACCAGCTTGTAACCTGTAATTACACAGCATTTCTCTGCCAGCCTGAGGGTGAAAAATCCATAGCTGGAATTTTATTAACTCACTTGGTGGACTGCTAAAGGATATTGGACTTGATGGCCATGATTTTGATAATAACATAACAATTTGTATAACTAAATATTTGTGTTTTCAGATGGGGATATTTTCAAGCCAACTTTAGAAACAGCAAGGTTCCCACCTGTTGAAAGTGAATCCCTTTTAATCCAGTTCAATGATTTTTAATGTCTAAAAATAAATCTATCATAGAACAATTCAGAAATCCTGTATCAGAAATGGATGGAACAACAGAATTATGTGTTTCTCACCACCATGAGGTAACATTTTGCTTATAATAAACGTCTAGTGTAACTAGGGGCATTTTCATTATGCACATGCATGGCTAATTTTGTTTAAAAGCAGGATATATTAATCAAAATATAAAATTCTTTTTTGTGTCCTTGTTATATTTCAAGGACAATTTATTCTCTTTACTTGAGTCACAGACTGCAAATGAGAACAGTCATCTTTTCTTCTATTTGTTAATTTATGTCTTTGTATTCTTATTTCTATCACCAAAGTTTGCAAGATCCCCTCAGTTATTTTTTTTTTTTAATACTGACTTAAACCAAGGAGCTTTCAATATTACCAGTTATACTTTCTCCAAAATATGGCTTTCACTCTCCTCTCAAAACTCATTCCCTCAAACATCTTCTCTAAATTACTTTCTCTGCCTCCCTAAACCATACCCCCAAGGAAATCTTTCATATTTCTACTTCAATATCTGATGACAAGATGAAAAGCAGTATGCAAGGTAAGGAGAGAACACTAATTGATATAAATGTGAAATGACAGTAATGGTCTCTGTCTGAGCCAGGGCTGGAGACTTCTGTGTAATGAAAAACCTTCCATAGTTAATATTTTTTTTGTCCCTCTAGTAATATTAGCTAAGATAATGTTTTAATAGATTTTTGAACAGAAGTCTTAGTTCTGCTGTGCAAAGTTGAAATATGCTATGGAAGACTTTTTTTTTATCTTTGCAGCATTTCTAGGGATTTATTTTTTTCCAGAAACATGAAAGGAAAAAAATATTGGCAATCTTCATGAGTCCATTTCAAGAAGTGGTGAATGTTTTCTTTATTTTTCATTTCTAGGTTCTCAAGAGATTTCGGAAGTTTTATTCAAAATTAGAATTTTTTTTCATGAATACAACTTCTTGTGTGTATGTAATGGTAACACAGAAAACTGAAAATTACCTTTCCTAAGTCAAGCACTGTGACTGTAATACAAAAAGATAGATGATGCAACATTAATTGCTTCTGTGGTAAGAAAAAATTGTTCTGGCAAGGTGTGAAAATAATGCAGCCTTGCCTTTTACTTTACCTATTGTTAGAAGCGGATTTTGTATTTTAAAACATTCTTGGTTTTTTGACATATGCTAATGAACCATGCCAAAATAATGGAGGTTTCTGCCCTGTAACTCTGAGATATGAAAGACAAACAAAATCACATCACGCAACAAAAGAACCCCACCACCAGAAATCATCATCAGTGAGGATGAGACTAGAGAGGACAGGTAAAGGAAAGGTAAAATTGTCAAGAATCTTTCAGGTGACATGCAAAAGTTCTCCCTCTTCTCTTGACTCTGGTCTTTCTGCCTCTTCTGGAGCACCCAGGCTGGTTTGGAAGCAGCAGCTGTGTTGCACAGCAGCTGGGGCTCAAGCTTCTCTCTACCTGCATGTACAGGTCTAATCACTGCTTCCCAGATCCTCCCTGGAAGACTCTTAATTATACTTTATTTCAGGAGGAAGAAAGGGATAAATGCTGTTTAAAATGCGTTGAAATATCTATTGGTCCCATAATAATGTGCTAAGAACCTTTGTTAAATTTGACAAGTCTCTCCAAGTGATGTTTCCCAGAGTATGCTTTAAAAGTTTAGGCTGGTTTTGAACAGCTGGGATTTTGGTTTTCAGACGCTAATAGCTTGGTCAAATTTCACTGGCTGTTCATTAGTTTATATCCCCCCATATGGAAAGGAGATTTTTTTGCCAAATTTGAAGTCATGGTTAAATATTTGAAGTAAACCCAAGAACTGTTAGTCTCTCTAAAATGAGATCTTGCCTCCTTATTGTAGATATCCAGAACAATTTCCAGTGTCCTCAGTTTCCAAACAGAGACCATGGAAGAAACACAACCTGGAAAATTTCAGCCTAAATGCCTGAAGCCTGGCAATATAATAAGCAACTAGAAAACAGCAACCTGCACAGAACAGAATCTGATAAGGTGAAATTATATCTGCTGTACCTGCACTGGCTACTACAGAAAAAGCCATGTACTCTTTATTGTATGGAAGGTTTTACTGGTTTCAACATTACCTAAACCTCGTTATTTAAGATAAAGGATTTTAAAATGTGTGTTAGGAAGATGCATTGCCACGAAGAATAGTAAGGAAGTTCATTAGCCACCAAAAGAAGCTCTGAAACCACTCTTCTATGTGGTTTGAAAAGCCAAAGCCATTCTTAAAATACACAGCCACTTTCAGAGAATCACAGAGGGCTTGAGGTTGGAAGGGACCTGTGGAGATGATAAGGAAGGTATCATCAGCAAGGATGACAGGCTGTGTGAGCTCACAGGTGTGCTCCAGCTCCATTGCTCTGCTCAAATGACTACTCAAACTCTTTGTGGTAAAACAGCCATAAGCACAGCTTATTTGCTTTTTTTTTTCCAGAGGTTTATTCAGCTAGAGTGGTGTAAATCATAGAACCTGTCACTGAAGACAACTTTGAAAAAGGAAATTAAGTTAAATACATTCACTCACTCAAGGGAAAGCAGAATATGCAGGTGGCAGCCTCATAATTGAAAAGCTCTCATGAAGAGATGTACAGGGAGTACAAACGATCCTCCTCCTCCAACAATTTTGAACAGAACAAGCAAGAGCAGTCTTCCACTCCAAAGACAAAAATTCAGGCACTAACTTAGCTATTAATATTATTATATTATTATATTCAGGCACTAATTTAGCTATTAATATTATTGTAAATAAAATACTTGCTAAAATGACTTACTCATCTAGAAACAAGCATGAAGTGTGTATATATATATATATATACATATATATATATACACTCACATATGTTTTGCTAAGTGTTGGTTGACAGTCACTTAGGCAAGGTGCCAGCATTATAGGTGTCACTGCTTAAAATACTAACAGTGATGAAAAATAGATTGGTAATGATGTTGAAATTTATATTTTGAACCTCCAAAATCTTCACCAAGATGTTCACACAGATATGTGTAATTTCACAAAACCAGTGAGCAAAAAAACGGAAACAGCAGAGTTTTGAACCCTTTGCAGTGAATGAGGCAAGGTAAGTTCAGGGCACCTTGCTCACAGGTGAGCTTTCTGGATATCTGGGTTTAAGTATCCACCAACTCGATGAGTATACAGAGGAGCAACCTGGAAGGACTTCCAGGAATTAGCAGGAATCTCTTCCTTCAGGTAAAGCCAGCAATGAAAACAAATCAATAAGAAATATTTTGTTAACTCATGCCCCCTTGTGCTGTCGTGTGGCATCAGCCTTTGGTTTTTAAATAGCAGCGAGTAGATCAACCCACAAATGCCAGCTGAATACCCACTTCAACATTTCTTCATTAGAAGGCAAACTGCTGGCTGTAAAATGAATGTGGACAAGAACATATTGCAGAGATGGCATGAATTTCACATGGAGAGGCAATTAAATGTTAGACAGGTCCCCTGCTGCTGCAGTGGATTGGATTCCAATGCTGCCCATCAGCCTTTCAGAAAGACACCCAGATCTATTACAAACATAGGTAAGAGTCAAACTGAGCAACAAGGTGCTACATAGAGCTCTTTTGCTGGTAGGTTAGACCAAACAACAGTTGCTCTTTGAGCTCACAGAAGCCAAAAAGCCTTTTGGTGTTCCAGAATATGAAGTGTCTGTCTCTAACTCTTCACTTGTTACAACTGAAACAAGGAGCCACAAAACAAGTGTTAAAATGCTGAGCATCATCGACCTCGATGGGCTGAAAAATGACAGAAGGAGCATAAAGAGAAAAACATAACTGAGTATATCAAAGTTTTGCACAGATATATCTGATATATTTATATTCAATATTTGTGTTTTGCTCTTTAGAAAGCCTCATATCATTTAATCCTCTCTGTGGCTCTTAAATCAAACTCAGGCTGAAGAACAGGGATGTTTAATACACAGCAGTCCAACATAAATGAAGCTCTCCTCTACAATCTAACCCTGTTTGTGAAGGATAGATGGCAGTCTTGGGGAAGATATTTGATTACTAACTACATGCAGGTCATGAACAGAATCCAACTCCATACATAAATGTAGAAAACTTTAGCTGAATGACTTAAATGATGAATGCAAATGCATCCATTGCACACAAATTTCAAGGGGTTTTCAAATCAAAGCAGGGTCTGCAGCACTGGTGTTCTTCCACTGCCCTGGAAGCAAAACCACCTGAGCTTTCACCAGAGACATGTACTAGCAAAGAGCCCCACACTGTGGACACGGCATGTACTAGGAAAATCACTTGTGAATTTACTATTTACCGTACTTGAGCTGCCTCAGCTCACCCGGCCCCACCAGAATATACTGAAAATTATTAAGTGGTGTTTAATTTAACACTTGCTTGCATACTAAATTTATGTAGACTGTTATAAAGAAGAGGAACTTTTCAAAAAGATAGTAGACTTGGAATTTTTTTTTAATTATTTTTTTATTTTTTTTTATTTAGCAGGGGAGCATATCAAATACAGAAATTCTGACAGAAAAGTTGTTGAGTGGCATGTGGTCCTGGCAGTCAGATGGGCAGAATTCAGTAGTGCTCTGTAGCAGGAGTATTGGATATCCCACACTTGGTAACTGAATACAAATGCTGTACAGGACCAAAATAAAAATCTTCCCTAGAACTGTTGAACACAAAGATATTAATATTAAGTCTTTTTTTTTTTTTTTTTTTTTTTTTTTTTTTTTTTTTTTTTTTTGGTGAAAATGAAGGGCTTAATAATTTTCCAGGGACTCAACACACTTGGATCGCTTGGATACATAGTTCTTTACACAACACTGATGAATCTTTCTTCCCCTTCTAGGAAGCTACTTCTGACCTGATTCTGGATCATCTCCTTCCTTTCATTCTATTTTAAGATGGGAAAATGAGGCCTTTATGGCCATTTCTGCTAACATCCCTTTTATTCAGCTGTGCTCTGGGCAAATGGAACATCCTTGGTAGCCACCCACTGAGCAGCATGGCATCTGGAGGCTGGAAAGAAAGGTTGTTTCCTAATTTGCAAGCAGCAACCCTATGTTCAGGATGGAAGAAATGCATACTCCACCTAATCCCATGAGCTTCCTCTCTCCCCTGTGGCCTATTTAAAGTTATTCTAGCACTCTTTACTGGATGCCAGTTACTAAGTGAATTACCTTCAAACTTCAGGCCCGTCAAGCAAAGTGATTGTAAGCAAAGCTGAGGAAAAACTGAGCGTGCATGAACCATTGTTCCTAGTGACTCATGGCATCATTTTCCAGAGTGACTTTACCAGGGAGGTTCCAAGGCTCCTCCCTTTAGAGCAGATGGTAGAAATGCTTTTATTTGGCATTGTTATTGTGTAACACCAGCAATCAAGATTGCCAGCTTACAGGAAGCTATTGAGACAAGATCCCTGCCACAAAGGTCTCAGGTTTCGTGAGAAAATCTCCTGCTCTATGGATTTACTCAGGAGGCAGAGAAGGAACTTACTACCAAAATTCTCTTGGCTCCTTGGGGAGCCACACTGCTTCTCAGTTAATAACTTAGCAAAACTGGTACGTGGCAATCTTGCCAAAGAGTAGCAATTCCTCCCTAGACTTTTATTTTAAGGAGCTTCAAGGGCAAAGGTACCACTGGGAGGTGTGTCTTAATATAATTTATACAGCACAATTTGCCTTCCTTTGAACAGAATAACTAGCTTCTTAGCCAGGATACAGGATGTTCCATGAGAAAACCGTACTAATACCCAAGTGGAAAAAGTGGGTAAGAAATCCTTCCGTGTACTCTTAGCTTGAATTATTGCAACAAAAGAAACCGAATTTCAGTGTGCACCACCACAGAGCCAAGAACCCATTGCATGGGTTCCTTATTTCCTACACTGCACAATCATTATTTAGAAGTACAGATGTTTTATTCAGATGACTATTTGTTGCATATAGGTCCATGTGTGACCCTCCTTTCACTGGTTGCTGGAAGAGGGTTATGAATTAATTAGAAGATCATAGAAACTAGCAACATTAAGTTGCTTTGTATATTAATATTGTATAAATCTGACACGATGTGTGCTTTAAAATGGGCTTGGAGATTTTTTTAGCGATTGCAAATCATGCACTTTAGCTGCAATATCAAGAGAAAAGGTCTTGATAACATGCCTTGTTAGACTAAACAGGAATTACATTTCGGGAAATTTAATAACAATAGAGGCATCTAGTGGAAGTGTTTGAGGACTGCAGCTGTCAGGGAATGCATCAAAGCACAGCTGATTTTCTTGCATTACTTCTTCCCAGATGGAATTTCATTAACTGAGTGTCAAATGCCAGTGATGGTTAAGTTTTATTTAAGAATAAGCAAAACTTAAATTTCATGGTGTTTAGACATCAGGTTTAGGAGCCAAGCTGAGGGCTTGAAGTAGGGAGTGTCAGTCTTACCCCATCCCAGTCTTTCATCCAATAATCTTAATGGCTAGAAGACTCCACCAGGATATAAGAGAAGAAGTTCAATCTCCTTCTGTGCCTGACAACACACCTGAACATTTATTACTTCCTATTATTATAATTTCCATGAAAGGAGAGACAACTCAGCAGAACTCTGAAAGCACGTCTCTTATTGAGCTCAAGAAGAAACACAAGCTGCTCAGACTCCAGAGCATACAGAAAGCTTGAAAGCCTAGGGCTTGGTGCCATGTTTGGCTGCTTTTTAATTTTCCTTTTCCCTTGGGCAGTAGGGCAAAACACCCCACAGAAGCAGCTGTACTACCATATTCAGAACACATTACAGAAGAATTCGACTTTTACACACTGTGCTGGGTAGATACTTTGCTCCAGACACCCAGCACAGCTTGTTTCTCTGTGACAGCAATAGGGTCTTGTAATAGAGAAGTCATTCCTCAAAAAAACTTCATGGACTGGCAAGGGCATCTTCATAGCTTTGGTCAATTTGGCTCTGCAATATGACTAGAGAAATAAACCTTTAATTTTCAAGGTATGCAGCTGAAGAAACAGCCAGCTAACTTCAAGAAGTTTACTCCTAGGCTCACAGTGTTTTCAAAACACAATTTTTGAGCATGCTTGAAATCTATTCATTCAGTGCCATGGAAAAACATCAGGTTTAAACAGAGCCTGGATCCTCCCAGTGGGTTTTCAATGTCTAGGAAAATTTCACTTAAAATTTAGGCTCATGTTTGCTTATCCTTTTCCTTGTTTGAGTGCAGGAATTGATCATGAAGCCTACCCTCAAAAATATAAACCATGATTTTACGACTTCCTTCACTAACCGCACTATCATTTATTCCCACCTCAATTTTTCTTTACGAGGTGCTGTGATAGATTTTTTTCCTGAAAAGCCTACATTGTGGGCTTGGGTATGTCACGTCTAATATTGTTGTCCTTTAACTGGTGAATTTGATTAATGATTGTGGGCTGCAACACAGGCTTTAAACTCCACAGTGCTGCCCACTGCGTTCTCAGGGAGTTGTTAAGGAACTTTGTTTCTATGCCTGTCTCATATGGAATTGGCATTTACCAGGGGCCTGAGCTCCTAAGCCCGGGTTGCCTGTGGGTGGAGGGATGCAAGGCTGAGCGAACCTTCACTCTAGTCAAGGGTTTCACAGAATTACTTTGGAAAAGACCTCTGATACCAACTAATGACTGAACACCACCCTGTCAACTAAAGCATGGCACCAAGTGCTACTTCCAGTCTTTCCTTGAACACCTTCGCGGATGGTGACTCCACCACGGTCCATTCCAATGTCCGAGCACCCTTTCTGGGCTGGAATTCATCCCAAATTCCAGCCTCAACTTCCCCCGGTGCAGCCTGAGGCCGTGTCCTCTCGTCCCTGCCTGCGAGGAGAGACCGACCCCAGCTGGCTACACGCTCCTTTCTCCGGAATTGCACGGAGCCATAAGGTCCCCCCGAGCCTCCTTCGCTCCAGGCTAAACCCCCAGCTGCTCCTCACGGGCCTGGCGCTCCCAGACCCTTCTCCGGCCCCGTTCACCCTTCTCTTTATTCGAGGCGGGGGTCGCCGGGGCCGCTCCCCGCTCCCGGGGCCGCTCCCCGCTCCCGGGGCCGCTCCCCGCTCCCGGGGCCGCTCCCCGCTCCCGGGGCCGCTCCCCGCTCCCGCGGGGCCGCTCCCCGCTCCCGGGGCCGTGCCGGTGCCTCGGCCGCCCTGCCCCGGGGCTGGGGCCGCTCCCGGGCCGGCCGTTCTCCCGCCGGCCCCTTCCGGGCGCGTCGCGGCCCGCGGGGCGCTGCCGGCTCCTCCCGCCGCCGGCCCGGGCCCGCCTCCTGCCCGGGCCGCCTTCCGCCGCCGCTCCGCGGCCCCTCGGCCCGCGCCGGCCCCGCTGCCGCTGCCGGAGCTGCCATGGCCTGCTCTGCGCCCGGCCGGGCCTGAGCGCACCGAGCCCGCCCGGCCGCCGCCGCCGCCGGGCGATCCGCCGCCTCCTTCCCCGCCGCCGCCGCCTCCTTCCCCGCCGCCTTCTTCGCCCGGCTCCGCAGCTGCTCGCCTCGCCCGCCAGGTCCCGGCGGGAGGCGGCGGCGGGCGCCGGCCCGAGCAGGCGGCGGGGAAGATGGCGGGGAACGGCGGCGGCTTGGCGGGTGCCGGCAGCGGGGAGATCATCCAGCTCAACGTGGGCGGCACCAGGTGAGCGGGCGGGCCCCGGGCCGGTGCGGGCAGCGCCGGAGCCCGGCCCTGCAGGGGCTTCGGCCCGCTGGCGCTGCCCGCGGGGCTCTGGGCGCCGGCGCCGGGCCGGCCGGGAGGAGCCTTCCATCAGCCTTTCCCCAGCCTTCCATCAGCCTTCCAAGCTCCGCAGCCTTCCCCCAGCTTCCCAGCCTTCTCGCGCATCAGCCTTCCAGCACTTTCCCCAGCCTTCCCGCAGCCTTCCATCACCTTCCATCAGCCTTCCGCAGCCTTCCCCAGCCTTCACAGCCTCCCCAGCTTCCATCAGCCTTCCCCCAGCCTTCCCGCACCCTTCCATCACCCTTCCATCAGCCTTCCATCAGCCTTCCCGCAGCCTTCCCGCACCTTCCATCACCCTTCCATCAGCCTTCCCAGCTTTCCATCAGCCTTCCCCAGCCTTCCCGCACCCTTCCATCACCCTTCCATCAGCCTTCCATCAGCCTTCCCCCAGCCTTCCCGCACCCTTCCATCACCCTTCCATCAGCCTTCCATCAGCCTTCCCGCAGCCTTCCCCAGCCTTCCATCAGCCTTCCAGCAGCCTTCCATCAGCCTTTCCCCAGCCTTCCCGCAGGCAGACAGGGACACGGGGCGCGTTGGCAGTGACCGTGCCGGCTCAGCCTGCTCTGCCTGCCCCTTCAACAC
This sequence comes from Sitta carolinensis, assembly GCA_032173965.1. Lineage (NCBI taxonomy): Eukaryota > Metazoa > Chordata > Aves > Passeriformes > Sittidae > Sitta > Sitta carolinensis. The sequence goes on from JAVUNC010000019.1 coordinate 2,225,131, forward strand.
TGGCGATCTTGGCGGGAGAGGCTTTGCTTCGCCCGCACGCCCGTAGGCTTTTAGCGAACGGGCCGTCTAGCAGCGCCGGAGAGTAAGAGGTTAAAATCGCTGGTAGGGTACCTCTGGCACCAAGGAGAATAAAGAGCTGTATTGTTTTCAGATGTACGCTGGCAGATGTAGAGGTTTTGGCAGGCTGGGGCAGAGAATTGTGGGGCAGCTGCGGTCAGAATCTGCGCGATGAGCAGTGCGAACATTCCTGTCAAAATGCTCAGGCGTGAAATCATGCCGATTACTGTAGCTAGTGGAAACTGAAGTAATGTGTTTTCCCAAGTAATGTGCGCAATGTGGAGCCAGCTATAAGTAGTAGGAACTACTATTGCTATTTTAAGTATTTTCGTGCATTACTCAGAGCATGGACTTGATCTGATAACTAACTTGTGTGCTGCAGCCTTTCTTAAACTAGAGTGCCATAGAAATCGATGCAGAATTCCTTTGTTTTAATGAGACATTAAGAACCTGGTTCATCCCAGAGAAACTGCTTGTGACTTGCACAGGCAAAACTCGCCTGTAATGATGCTTTCAGGATAACTTTGATGTATAACTTCCTGGTCACAACTTCCCTGAGTTCCTTTACTGTCAACAAAAGTTAACCTCCACAGGAATTACTGTATCAAACAGGGTGAATTCTTTTGACTCTGTATCTCCCTCTGGTTATAGTGTAACTCCACAAGGATAATAGACTTTGAAAACGGCTGGTTTATAACTTTCTTCTTCCAGTTGCTTTTATTTTCTTTAAAATAACTTTAAGCTGGCATATGCTTAAGGGCTTTTGAGGATATATTGCAGTGTGTTTTCCTACTTTTCCTTATATGATGCATGGAGCTGCAGATATACCTATGCATGTAAATGTTGCTGGCTAAGCTTCTTTCTGCATCCTGGAAAGGAGGACTTTGTCTGGTTGTTTACAGAGATTAATGTCTATATAGTAAAAGTTCTAAAGTATATGTTAGTATGAGCTATTGCTTATTAAACTGCACCTTAGTGCTAAATTATAGACAGGAAATCCCAGGGCTGTCTGAACATGCTGATAAAATTGAAAGAAGATGATGGTGATGCTGCCTCAATTCCTATAGTTACAAGCAGTGTATGGATTAATTCTGGATAAAATTAATGTAATTCATTGTTTTCACATGCTACAATATAGTTAAATGAATTATCCTTACTCTTGAAGTAGGCAGAGTAATATAGGCCTATATTACTGATAAGAAAAGCAAAGCAAAACTACTTAGGAGTATATCAGAAAAGTGCTTTTTATGTTTTTTTTTCAGAAGGGCTTTGTGCATTCTTGTGCTTAGAACATTGACACTGTAGTATTTCTATTAAGAACAGATTTACCATTGTTATGTTTGAAGTGAGCAGATGCACAATCCGTGTTTTATATTTTTCCACATAGCCTTTGTGTTTCTGCCTCTTAGGGGACATAAAGTAATGGGGTTTGTTTACATTTTTTTCCCCTTCAAAACTGGAGTAGCGGTGAAAATTAGATAAATTATGACTAAGCATTTTTATTCCAAAAATATTTTGTATTTTGCAATCCTGTATGGATGCAAGTTGTGATGGAATTTTACTTTTGCATATCCTTTTTGGTTTCCTTTAATGAAGAGGTCACCAGAGGTTTCTTAGTCACGGCACAAGTAAGAGGACATGTACAGCCAGAGAGTGAGGCAGAGCATGAGCTCATTGTCCAAGCTGCAAGTAGAATTGTCTTCCTTCATTAAATAAAACCCAGAAGTAGTATAAAATAATTCATAGTTATTTGTTATATAAAATATTTTCTGGCATCATAAGTAATATTATAATTTGTATTATTTCACAATGCGATTCAGAGTAAATAATATTTTTTTCTTTTAACTCTTACTGTTATTGCCCCTTCCTCTTCCCCAAGAGGGGCCCAAATAGCAAAATGGCAAATAATTCATGTTCCTATAAAATATTAACTTGAAGCTCACTTGCAGTGTTTTGCAGTGCATAATGTGGCACCCTTTTGGTCTTAAGTAAGAGCAGCAGAGTAGTGTGCAGTTATTGACAAATATAGCACACTGATGACAAATATTTTGCTGTTGGGATTTTGTCTGTGTGTGGAGAAGGGTTTGGGTTTTGTGGACCTGTTTTTTTTTGCAAGCATTAATGTTGAAGTGTGAGAAGCAGGAAATGCAGGATGTTTGGGATGGTGTGTTACAAACATATAAAGAATGGTACTTTAGTGGTCTCCAGACAGTCCTGCTTCATGCTTAAGGACAAGCCATGCAAAGAGTCTGCAGCTTCTGACTTCCTGCAGATATTTTAAACACCTCAAACTTCCCAAACCTGTCTGATATTAGCTTTGTAGGACAAATCAAGGAATTTTAGATAAAACAGGCTTCTTTTCAATTTTACAGTTGATTCTGAACTTGTGACTTTCTTTTCATAGGTTCAGCACGTCAAGACAAACACTGATGTGGATTCCAGACTCATTTTTCTCCAGGTATTTGTAATATATCATCACATTGAACAAATACAAATTAACAGTCTTTGAAAAATATTGATGTTCTCAGTCCTTAGTTTATGTTGTAAATCATATTAGTGTCCTTAATGCTTTTCCCCCCATCTCAAGCAGTGGGACAGAGTCATTTGAAGTAAGCTGTTACCCAAGAGGTATCTTCTTGCTTGAATGTAGCCATGGCAGCTTATATGTGCTGAGGAGCTGTGACTTTTTAAATAGAGTATTGTGGAAATAACCTCCAGCTCTGCAGGAAAGGGACATGCACTGGCTCTGGCTCTGTTACCACTTGTGATCTTACTGGCCATATGCATTAGCAGTGCTGTTAACACTTTTGGGTGTGTTTGGTTTGTTTTTTTTGTGGGTTTTTTTTGAGTTATTAATACTTCTCCAGGTTTGTATTTTGTTCTGCAGTTGCTGGACCTCTATCACCCCAGTTAAACCCACAAAGGAAGACCTAAATGCTGGCCATTTTGCTTCCTTATGTTTAATTTTTATATTCTAGATGTCTTTCCCAATAAAAGCATAAGCAGAATTTCCTGTTCCTATATTACTGAAATGTTCAGATAAATGAAATGCCAGGGAAATGTCACCTTCTTTAAAGAATGCAAGGAAAGGCACAAGGATGAAGTCTCATGCTATTCCCCAGTCTCTCAACAAGAAATATGCTGTTTAAGGAGGTTGTCTTGAATACTGGAAAATCTCAGGTTATTATCATCCAGAATCAAATGTCCATCTTACCTGTAACGTGAGATTTGGACATTGTGTTTTATATGGATCTGGAGAAAAAGTACTTGGATCTGATGAGAGAAAAACATTGAATTGTGTAAAAATGACTTCATCCCACTTTTGTCTACTAAGTCCTTGCAGACTGGGTTGTTTACTCATCATTTTTGCTTCAGCAGCTTTTACCAATTTAACTAGATTTTAAAAAAATACACAGCCCTCTAAGTGCCTGGGAAAACTTTTTATCCTTTCAGGCTAGGCCTTGTGTCTATTTTCTTTGGGAATCTGAAGGTCCTTATGATTCAGCTCTGAGTCTTTCCTTAGGTGTGCATACACTTCTTTGTTCAGGAGAGACATTTCACTCCTGCAGCATTCTGGCTGTTTTGTTTGCTCTGACAAACTGGTAAAATGTAAGAGAGCTAACTGACCCAGTGTTCCTACCCTGTGTTTGTGTCAGTACATTTCTGGGGGACATCTAATGAATATTTCCTGTTTTTCAGTTTGCTGAGTGGAAGAATTTCAACACTAAAGGATGAAACTGGTGCTGTGAGTAATGAACATGCTGTAACTCATTAATTCAATGTTATGCTTTTGGTTAGGTTCTCTCCTAAAGCATTTTCACTGTGGGTGCTAATGGAATTACACTTCCTGAGTCAGGCTAAACTTTCATGAAAATTAGTGACATCTCTGGCTTTCTGGGTTCTTCTCTTTGTTTCCAGCTAAGTGAGACTGAACAGAGTACATATTTCTCTGCTAATTCTGCATTGTGCAGGTAATGCAGAAACAGCAACTCTTTTTCTTAAACAGAGCAAATGCTAATTGCTGCATTGCAGGAGGTGCAATATTCATTAGATAGGCATTGCACGTGTAGTTGAGTAATCCAACATGGAAATGTAGCACTTTTTTTTTTTGGCAAAAACTTGTAGCAAAATGGCCTTTTCAGTCTGTGGGTATGATGTTCTTAAATAGGAAGCTGTAGTTACAGTAATGTTGTTGAACAATAGTAAGGCACACAAGAACTTTGCTAAAAGTGTAGAGGTAATTTTGATGGGAATTGAATTTAAAAAAGTCAAAACCTCTCTTGAGATCTTATTACAGTTATTGCATATTGAACATATGCTAGAGAGTGAAAGCATCCCTTGTTCTTTGTGGAGACTAGAACCTAAAGAACAGATTTATTAGTTGCCATCTATTTGCAGCAGTGTTTGTATGTATGTCCTTTAGGAATGTTAAATTAGTGGACAGTAGGATGAGAACAAAGAAAAGGTTCAAAAACTTTGGGTTTTGTTTGCCTGCTCACTTCTTCATCTTCAACTCCTCTTTCCCACATTCAGCATAAAATAGCACTTTAGTTGATGGTTTCTCCATAATAGTCCTCAAGTACAGCAATTTTTCTTTGCAGATATTTATTGATCGAGATCCAGCAGCGTTTGCACCCATTTTAAATTTCCTTCGCACAAAGGAGTTAGACTTAAGGTAAGAAGTTCGTTTCAATCAGAAGCATTAGAAATCTTGTTCAAGTGATAAGTATTTCATCTTGCTCATCTAGTTGGGTGCCTGGTATGTGGCTCATCTCCCTTGTGGATGTTGGGCTATGCCTAGAGTATATGTATGTCATGGTGGAGGCAGAAATGATGACATTCTGTTTTGTTAGTAGATTCTTGTAGTGTAGATCACTTCTTGCAGTGTATTTCTTTATTGTTTCTGTATCTTTATTTTAATGAATATTGGGTCAAATTAAGACCACTTTCAAATCTCAAACATCAACATGTTGAATGCATTTTGTGATGATTCTATAAACTGGCAGGTAGTTTGATATTTAGATTTGTAATATCCCGTTATATGCAAGCATTTATATTCAAGGTACTGACTCACTTTGTTCTTGTAATTTTTTTTCTATTTCTGTAGGGGAGTGAGTATTAATGTTCTCAGGCATGAAGCCGAATTCTATGGGATCACTCCTTTAGGTAACTTTTTTTTCTTAATGTGAGCTCATCTTATATTTATTATTGTAGTAATGGTCCACTGACAAATCCTGGGCAGTGGTGACCCTGAGGATTTTCAAAGAAAAGGTTTTGAAAACAGAAGGATATTTGAGATAATGTAATGTTTTCAAGGAAGTGAAAGCTGTGGTCATATCTAGGTTTCCTCCTTAGTGAGAAGATTGCTACTCTGTGAAGAACTGGAACGCTCATCTTGTGGCAGTGTCCTTTTCCATGGCTACCTACCTCCTCCAGGTATTCTAATATTCCTGGTCTGATGTTATGTGCAGTCACTTGCTGCTTTGCATTGTGGGGATGATTGGCTGAGGTGCTTACCCTGGCTGTCAAGCTGTTCTGAGGAATCCCTCCTATGGAAAGCTAAGGACAAATGGTTGGATTGAACATTATTGTGATTTAAACCTAGGACTTTCATCTCTGTGCTGTAACAAGCAGCATGTTTGGAAAACTGGGCAGGGGGTGTGGCATGTTAATCCTAAGCAGGTTTTGTTTGGTTGTAGACTAGAGCAGAGGTTCTTCAGGAGCCTTTCAGTTTGCTGTCATCAGCATCAGGTGCTTCCTTCTTTCTGAATGTAGAGTTACCTTGGGTGTCCTATTGCCTAATGACAAATCACCACAAATGAGCTTTCATTACCAACATGACTACCTGTTAGACATTTTAATAATTCTCTGGAGAGATGAACACAGTTCATGTATTAACATGAAGTCTAAAGGATATCTTGCCAATTACTGACGAGTTTTCTGCAGATAATTCCTTAAATGGGTAAATGTCAGCAGAGAGAGCAAAAGCATTCTCTGTTTCAGTGTTACACTATTGCCTGTTTCTTGTAGCAGATAAATTTTCATCAAAATGCACCAGTGCTAATCCTGTATTTTTAAAGTGAACTAATACCTGTTATATTGCTAAAGTTTAAGGGGGATACACATTTTTTTATTTTTTTTTTAATAGGCATTCCCAGCCGTAAGATAAATAATACTACTGGGCCACCAGCTGACATCAGAACGGGTCAGAATGAGAGTGAGATGCATGGAGGTGGTGTGCAGCCTACACTTGCTGGTACAGGGGAAGGTACAGTCAGACTAGGTGAGGACTGTCAGTTTTAAAACCTTAGCAAATAGCAAAGCTGCTTGTCTCTGGGAAATAAGAACTGTATGGCTGTATCTGGTTTAAATCTGCTCTTCTGTGTTTGCCCGGTTAAAATTGCTGAATGCTTAGTTAAACACTGCTCTCTGTACACTATTGAAGGCTCACTGCTGCACAATCCAGGTGTGAGGCTTGAGGGAAAGGCAGATCAAAGTTCTTTATGCAATCCTAGCATGGCCCCTTAGGCAAATGCCTTATACTGCACCAAAACCATAATAAAAACCAGAGCAGCTGCTGTCTCTTTGGTCTTTGGTCAGTGCCTAATTCCTGCTCTTCCACCTCTTGCTCTTGGTGCCTCACTTGCCCTGCAAGAGTCAAGTTTTTAGACTAAAGGCAGCCTTCACAGAAAAACTGTGAGACAGGCCTGAATTCTGTCATTTTCCAGCATTTGACTTTGCAAGCAAAATGATGCTGTTAGAAGTGTCATATTTCTGTCGTAATCCTGTAAATTCCAGCAGTGTTAGGAAAATCTAGACTATGCTAAAGGTGAATCTGTGTAATATAAAAGAAGGATATGAATTGCTGATTTTTAGTGAGCTGCTAGAGGTTTGGAAGGGGGCAATCCTGGGTAAAAGGAGGTAAAAGGTGCATTCTTCCAGCATTAGTTCTGTAGCATACCAAGGCTGTGAGGAGCAATACTGCAAACCAGAATCTTGCTGAAAATGTTTCTTGAGAAACTTACTTATCAAAGTTTCTGTTGCACATCCTGTTCTAGATGTCTCTGCTCATCTAATACTCATCACTTGCCTGACTTCAGCTTTGTCATTTTTAGGGTTTCCTGTGGACCCACGGAAAGTCCTGATAGTAGCTGGCCACCACAACTGGATTGTAGCTGCCTATGCCCATTTTGCTGTTTGCTACAGGTAGGAGTAGAGTTGCTTGTCAATTTACAGGAAGGAAAAAAAAAAAATATTATTATTAACTAAGAGCAAAGCAAAACGTTTATCCTGAAACAGCAGTAGATAAGTGCATTCAGTCTCATTCTGTGAATATGAGTTGCTGCTTTTTTTTATTTTTGTGAAAATAATCTGCTTCATAGGAACTCAGATTTTGCTTTGATGTCAGTTTTGGATTCTGTTGAAAAAGTTGTAAATTGACTCCAATATAACTGCTTCAAAAGCATATTTTAAAGCAGGCTTTTGAATGGAAAATGAATTTAAAAAGTTTTCCTGCTCTGGGTTTGAAAACAGTCTGTGAAGTTACACTGTCAAGGAAGCTTAAACAGTTAATGATTTTTTGCTACATAATTTTGCTACCTTGTCTTCAGGTTTTTTTGCTGAGCAGAGCTGTTAGACACTTGCTGCTTCACTTGGATGGCTGAAAAATATCTTCAATGTCTTAAAAACAAACTGGCTATTTTTAAAGATCAGGTGAAGATAAGCAATACCTCCACATTACAGAGGCTGTCTTTAGTTCACATCTCACAGTCTTGGTTTAATTGGTGGCTGTTTTTGGATGTTTTAACAAGAATGTTTATTTGTTAAAACAAAATGATGTTTTAACAAGAGCTGTTGCCCAGACCAATCTAACATGGCTGGCATACTGTGGTTCAGAATGTAATGTGAACAACATTAAAGAAGAAAGAACAGCTTCTTTCTGCTTACTGCCCAGCTAAAGCCATACTTTGCTGCCTTATTCACTCTCTAGAATACTAACTCAGTTGGTTAAACTTTGTAACTTAAATCACACCTAACTTTCATTCACCTCTGCAATTTTTTTGGCTTTAATTTCTATTAAATGTGGATTCTCTTGCTCTGCTTAATGTTTTTGTTTTCAGTCATGCTTCATATGGTCTGACAGAGAAAGAGGCAATGATTTTCAACTGGTTTTGTGCTAATTATCCCCTTCTTAGGATTTTATCTCTTGACTGTTTTCCTTGGTTGCTAGCTCACTTTTTTTGAAAGTTTTTGCCTCTTTCCTTTTTGGCAAACTACTTAACAAGTCTTGTTGCCATTGAAATTATGGCATTAGTGATGCTGTTGATGAGCCATGTCAGACTTGAATGGCTGGTGAGAGAGCATGCAGGTCAACATGCCAGTTTAAAGTGCTGCTTTTCTTCACAGAGACTCAAGGTAGCACTCTTGTATTCTTTTTTTCTTCCAAAACTCGAAGGAGCTCTAGGAATACAATGGTGGAATTTTCCCTCCTCCATTCTTCTAGAGCAAAGTACAGTACATCTTAAAGATAATATTTTTTTTTTTTTTTTTAGTTTTTGAAATATGACAAAAGTTTTTAAAATTTGATCATAAAATTTGTTAGAATGTCTTGGTTGCATTCAAAGTTTTGCTACTGCAATTGTGCTCTTAAATCTCTTCACTGCAACTTCTGCATATTGCATGGGTGGAGCACAGTGGTCTGGGGTGCTTCAGCTCCAGGCAGGATGCAACACTGAAGTCAAATAATGGTAGCAAATGCTAAAAATCACACATATATTTCTGCTTTTAATTTTAACATTTCTATAACTTGACTGCAGAGATCTGGTCTGCTTCAGCTCCATTGCAAAATATTTAAATTATTGCCTGAATTTAAGTAAAATAAATCCTGCTGACACCGTGTAAGTCTTCAAAATGCACAGGGAAATTATTCTCTAAAGTAAATCTTACAGGCAACTTAGCATATAAACAGAAAATGTGTCTGGAGAGCAGAGCTTTATGCTAAAGCATGATTGGGTTCCTTGCATGATGTGTAAGGAGATTAATAGAGTTTTCTTCTAAAGTCTTATGCTGAACATCATTGTCTAGTGTTTGTTAGCCCAAGCTTTTGACTTTGGCTTATAATTTTTATATCAGATTGTCACTTTGATGCACAGAGGGAACACAGAAACCCACACACAACAGGGGTTCAGGTAGAGAAGAAGAAAAGAACTCTTATTTATTGTTGACCTCGTATCTCTCAGTTTCTGGACAGTGAGCAGAGATTGGACAGAGCAGTTCCCACCTCTCCATCCCCACAGCTCACTTGAGAAGTCCATCAGGTGATCTCTTTTCACAGAGGAATGCAAACATGATTCTTGTTTATCTTACAATTCATGAGAACTGACTCCACTATACTAAAACAAACCAGAAGGCTTATTTCTGATTTTCAGGGACAACATCACATGTGCTTATATTAAAAAAAAAAACCAAAACAAAACAGCACAGGCTGCCAGTAGCTGCAAAACACTGAAATAATATGCAATATCAGACTTAAAAATATGAAAAATACAGCTCTTGTAGACTGTAGTTCTTAACTAGAATTTGAAGTCTGCAGCTTAGACTGTAAGACTGACCCATCCACACTGGTTCTGCATTGACTGGGCTCTGTTCCTGAGTCTCTGACCTCTGCTCCCTGTGCTCCCTTTGCCCCTCCAGGATCAAAGAGTCCTCGGGGTGGCAGCAGGTGTTCACCAGCCCTTACCTGGACTGGACCATCGAGAGGGTGGCTCTTAATGCCAAGGTGGTTGGAGGCCCTCATGGAGACAAGGACAAGATGGTGGCAGTGGCCTCGGAGAGCAGCATTATCTTGTGGAGCATTCAAGATGGGGGGAGTGGCAGTGAAATTGGTAACTATCATTATTACCTGTCTGGTTTTTTTTTTTTAGTTTTGTGTGTGTGTTTAACTAGAAGGAAGTCTGAGACCTTGTTCTGAGCTATGTGTGATTTCTGGTGTTCAGTATTGAATTTCACAGATCGACAGAACAAGCTATAGGACAGCAACCTGTTAGAGTGTTTTAACTGCCTTCAGTTCTGCAGCAGGAATCCTGCCTCAAAATCAGAGAGATGGAGAATAAAAGAGCACTGTGTTTACTGAAGACATAGTACAATACTTACTTTTCAGTTTGACGTTTTTGTCTAAAAATTCAAATTAAGAGTTAAAGTTTTCCCTAGACTTGCATTTGAATCTAGGCCGTAACACAAAGGAACTAAGCTGTGGAGGTGGAAAACTGCACAGTGATTCTGCTCTTTGCTTTCCTTTGTGTTATTAAAGCCACATTTTTACACAGAGATGATGAAAATGTTTCAGTTCTCTGTTGAATGTGGTTCATAAATGGAGTCTGGAAGATGAACATTTCTTGGGTTTATAACTTGGGTGTCAGGGTAGGAAAAAAGCTCACACAATTCCTTTAAGCATACAGGAATTACTGTTTATACATCTTGTCACTGAAGGACACAATTGTAAGCTTTGGAAACAGCAAGAAGACATTTCCAGAAGTTAATATTCACTGATCTGATGGCTTGTCTGAGTCATTGCTGTTCAAATATAGGGCAAATTTGGGAGGCACTGAAGGGAATGGTATTTGGAACTTCCTCCAGCCTAATCCCTGGTGTTTGAATAACCACTGCTATGCCAGTAATGTCTGTTCCTCTGGCACTGGATACTGCTAACAAAGTATGACAGCAGTCTGGTTATGGGAGCACTTTTCTCTGAAACTTATTGCTGAGCTAATTTGTTATTAGATGTATTTCCATAGTTGAAGCCTTGAGAATTATAGTAGTCAAATTAATTAAAGTCAAAATTATCACATTCAAGTTTTGACCCATGTGCCTTTAAAGAAGAGCTTATTTGACAGATTCTCAGGCAATTTCTAGCTATGTTAATGGATGTTGCTTTTTTTTTTCCCCTGCATGAATGTGTGGAAACACTAAGTCGTATTTGAAGATGGGGAAAGACAAAGGTCTTGTATGAACTGTGTACTGTTCTTTTACTTGTGACTCATAGAGTTCTTATATATAATCATGGTCAGCAAAATGGAAAAGGAGATTCCATTGTATTAAAAAAATAGATACAAATGGTGTGCCTAACAGTTGAATATGAAATTATCTTCATTAAAAGACGTGAGTAATTATTGGGTCTGAGAAGCCTTTTCTTTTATGCTCCCATTGACTGAATCTTAAGGACAGGGAAGAATTGGTGTGACAGCTGTACTCTTGTAACAGGCATTGCTTTAAGCACTGTGCCATTACATTCCTTCTGCATTTTCTGGTTTCAATTAGCTGCTTGTGCTACCTTGGGATTTGCATTAAGACACAAGAAGCAGCATCTTGGATTTTTTAAAATCGAGTGCAAAGGGACACAAAAAAAACATAAGTAGACTTTCATTTCAAATAAAAACTCTAAAATATGTCAGTATCATAAGGTTCTGTTAGCTTAGACTGTGACTGAAAATGGCAACAAAACTGAAGCAAGGACTTTTGCTAAGCAGGCCATACTGCATTCAAGTGCCACTGTGAAACAGAGTAATTGCCAGTTGGGGCAGGAGGAGGGGGAAGCAGACAGAAAATGCCTACAGGATGAAAATTCCAGTCAGACTGACATGGACCAAAATGTACTGCTGTTCTTTTGGGTAATAGGTCATGTTGATTGGTTTGAAAAAAATCCTTGTGTTTAATAGTTATAACTTGAATGTAGCTGCTGTTTCCTTGTAGGGACAAATGCCTGCAGTGCTGCTTTGTGGTAGAGATACAGTACATTGCTGTCATCTCGTGAAAGAAACTGCTTGTTCCAAACAGTTGCTGGAGCCTGGCGACACCAGCCCCAGCAAATTGTGTGGGCTGGCATCTTTGTGATAGAGCTCTCCCAGAGTGCTTTCTTCCCTTTCAATATTACTTACATAAGACACTGCTGCTGGCTTGCTGCTGTAAGCAGTATTTTACTGAGAGGGACCCTTAGGACAAGAGCCTGTCATTACATATAGTGTTGTCTCCCCTGTGGACAAGTCTCAAGATTGTTGAGCCTAAGCAGGACTGACACTTCAAATTCCTCCAGACCATTCAAGCTGTCTTCCTTGATTTCCTTGAACCTCATCCTTCTCTGGAGTAATCAATTCTAGTCGTTTCTGTGGATTTTTTATTACTGCCTTTTTCATGTGCCCTGTACTGCTGAATCCTATCTGCATTGAATGATTTGCCCTGGAAAATGGTTTAGCACCATAATTAAAATGATTTCCTGAGATTCCTTCTTGGGTGTTGCAGAGGGCTGATTCTTGTGTGGGAATGACAGTCTGTTCATTTGAAGTTGTCCTAAACAATGCTGAAGAATTTTCCAGCTATTGGATATCCTTGTTTTGACATCTATCTGCTGCAGTTAAGGTGTATTAGTAAAAAGTAATATAAATATCTAGAGTAAGCAGGATGGAATAGGAAACTTGTAAGTGAAGCTTGACACTTTGGTGTTGTAATGTATCCCCAGTATTTTTGTATTTACCAGGCAGAGAAACATAGTGTAGCATTATTTACAAACCAGGTTAATTACAGGGCCAGTTTGCTGGACTTCATAGCTGGCAAACTTGGACATTAACTCAGACCTTTTGAGTATGCTGTAACTTTTAAATATATGGACAATAAGTAGTACAAAATGTAGTATGCTGTCCAGGTTTGCAGTTCAGTTCAAGTTATTCATGTTGGATCTATGATGAGACTTGGAAGCTCTAAAGAAAAAATTGATTTTGTGGAAGGCTTCAGATGTTAAGGTCAGCTTCAACCACATCAATGCCTGTCAAGTGCTGCACTGTTTTGATTTTTATGAAGTGAAATGTTGTTGATGACACATTTCCTTTACTTGGAAGGCCAGCATTTGCTGGTAAGTTTTATCTTCCAGATTTGAATAGTATGTGATGACTGGTGAAACTGCTTCCCTATATAGCTTCAAGTTTTAATAGCCTGTTAACCTGTACTCTCTGCTTATGGACTGCAACCAAATAAAAGATCTGGGGATGGAAAGAAAGAAGGAGGCTTTTGCAGGCTGCTTGTTTTTCTGAGTTCAAGTATTTCTGCTAAAAGAGAAATTAGAATGTATTCAAATAGGGTCACATTTGTGGTGTTGACTTTTCCCAACAATAAGGCTGAAGCCTTGTAGTCATATTTAGTTCCTGAAATCCATTTTCAAAATATTTTTGCTTGACTGGACTTTAAAAAATGGCACCAAGAATTTGTAATATTTTAACAGGTAATTGCAAACTAGTATGGCACCAATTTGCAAAACCCATGAAATTTCTGCTTCTTTAACAATGCTTCATAGTCACAGCTAAAAAAAAAAAAAAAAAAAAAAAAAAAACACCAAAACAACAAAAATTCCTGCTTGCTGTAATATAATTTTTTAATTTATTTTAAAGCCATTTGAGAACTTGATGGCTGTGGAAGAATTTTATATATTTCAAAAGGCCTCTTCTAGCTTTTCTTGCCTCCTTTCTCCTTTCCAAATAATGGTGGTATTGGCAGAGATGACACCACACTGCCATTCATGGGAACCCAGTTTGCTGCATGCATGCTGCCTTACCTAGCACACTGCAAACCCAATTTTGGCTGTTCTGTACTTGCTACTGCAATAAATGTGATAATAATGGAGAGATTCCATTGTTACTGTGTTTTTCTCTTCATTTTAGATGAGCCTTCACAGCCTCTTCATTTTTTGCAGGAGTGTTCAGTCTTGGAGTGCCTGTAGATGCTCTCTTCTTCATTGGCAACCAGTTGGTGGCTACCAGCCACACAGGGAAAGTTGGAGTCTGGAACGCTGTGACTCAGCACTGGCAGGTCTGTTCAGTGTTCCACATCACATTTATAAGCTGCAATGTCTTTCTGGTAAAAAGAGAATAAAATAATCTAAATGCTTATCCTAGGGTTTCCAGCCCTAACGTGGTTATGGAGTTTATCACCCTGGGTATTGTGCCTGTGAGCAGAATGTTGATTTGCTTAGTGCTCCTAAGAAGCATGCTTTTTAGGCTTTCAAAGGAAAGGATGTGGTGTGATTTGGGGTTATAAATGTCAAGCACCAATATATTTCAGCTTCTTCATGGATTACTAACTTTGTAAAAAATTCACTAGCATCGTAGGAAATAAAATTTTGGGGAATGTGTGACAGCAATTTCTGGACCATCTGAAAGAAAACAAGAAGTCACTGGTATCTGGGGATCTCCAAAGCTGCTTTACAATAGGAGACTGTTCTTCAACAGAAATGCAGGATTGTACTTCACTGATGCCTGTCTTGTGTGTGGATGCTTCTGGCTGCACTGATTTGATTCCTGTCAGCAGAATGCACATTAGATAGAGAGATCCATGGAGTATGAGTCTGAGAAACAGTTGAGCATTCAAATAACAAAGCTGGTAACACAGCTGGATGTACACCTTTGTGGCACAAAACCTGGATGCACTAAAAATCCCAAAAATGCCTTGCAAATCTCAAGAGACAAAACTGACCTGACTATTTGCTGACTAAGTTCTGATTTGACTCTTAAGTGACAGTAGTGGTAACAAATAACACAGATGATAGGTGTGGGCTAGCACTGCTTCTGCAGCACAAACAGACATGTTAGTATGGCCTTGAATTAAACAAAATATTATTTAAAATTCTACTGATGCCTTGCAAAATCTTCTGTTAAGGGACATACAATGTGGCAAACTGGTGTTTACAGTATTTTCTAAAGGAGCAAGTCATAAGAAATAAAACCATTCATCATCTTTGTTTCTGGGGGAGCCACAGAAATCTTTCTGATCACCTGAATCTTGTCAGAAATGGAAGAAGGCAGAGGACAGAAAGGGTGAAATACACTCACTGACATATGGGAAAAAATCTACTTTTGAAGACATGGTTTAGGTGGAACTCTTGGAGCTTTGTTCCCTCACACAGAGAAGGATCTTCCAGCGCAGTTGTGCTGATTTGTCTGCCTGTGTCTGCTGAGCTCCAGGCCTTGAGCTCAGTTCAGCAGAGGAATGTGCAGTGCTTCAGGAATGCCACTGTGTGTGCAAGGGTGTGCACAATGCCTTCAGTCTAGTACCAAACTCAAGTGATGTTCAACAAAATGCACCAAAAATGTCTGAAGACTGAGGATGTAGCAGCCTAAATTCTTGATTTGATTATTTTTTCCTTTCTATTTGTGCTAGGTTCAGGATGTTGTTCCTATCACAAGCTATGACACCGCTGGGTCTTTCCTGCTGCTGGGCTGTAACAATGGTTCCATCTACTATATAGGTGAGAAATGGGAGCAGGGTGGAGCAAAGAGGAGGTGCTACTGCTTTTTATGTTCCACTCTTTAGTGACTTAAATTGCATCACAACAACTCTGTCTAATGAGAGTAAATGTCTCCTCCTCACAGACATGCAGAAGTTCCCACTTCGAATGAAAGACAATGATCTTCTTGTGACAGAATTGTACCATGATCCCTCCAACGATGCTATAACAGCTCTCAGTGTCTACCTCACACCTAAAACAAGTCAGTATTCTACCACTGTCTCTTCACTGAGAGTCTGTTAGAAATGTGTTTTTCTGTTTTCTAAATGGACTTTTCCTATTGCTGCTTAGCAGGATTAAAGCACACAGGTGGCCCTTGACATAAACAAGGAATTTTTCTTCATTTAATCATGTTCAAATGAATGATGAACACTAGGCATAGCTGTTTTCTCTTACACCTTTAATCTGTATAAATAGGTACATATACTTGCATGTATTCATATATTAATATCTTGATTGGTCTTATGCACCAAAGAGGCACTTAGATTATGGACTGTATTTGCTGAAATAGTTTGTGCTGAACTGGGTAAGACACAACCTTGCTGACAACAACAAAAATCCAAAGCTAAGTAAAACTCAAGAAAGCCCAGACTTGGAGAAAGTGGTTACTCACATCATAATATTGATACCACAGTGACTTTTTTAACTGTAGTTCTTTCTGTTTTGCTTTCCCATTTGCCTCCAACTAAGGCAAAAAATAACTGTTACGTGTTAATAAGTGTTATAGACCATATCACTGTGAGGAGTGCCAAAATATCTGATCATATGATTTTACCCATTTCTTCTTTCACTTCAGGAGGGAGGAGAGAATGGGAAAGAAAGCTTTTGTTAAGACAAGGTTGAAGCACGTAGTATGGAATTGAACAAACCTGGGGTCATTTTAGTGGCAAAGTGCCCTTCCTGTTTATGGGAAAAGCATAAGTAAACAGTGTTTAAGAAATATAGCTGTCTTACTGTGGAAGCTTGGAAATACTGTTTTCTACTGTCTCCTTCCCTGTCCCCAGTAAGCCAAGCTTTTATTCCTGGGGGAACAACTGTGTTCTTGCTTGCTTTAGGTGTAAGTGGCAATTGGATTGAGATTGCCTATGGCACCAGCTCTGGAGCAGTGAGGGTGATTGTGCAGCACCCTGAGACTGTAGGGTCTGGCCCTCAGCTCTTTCAGACCTTCACCGTTCATCGAAGCCCTGTGACGAAGATCATGCTCTCAGAGAAGCACCTGGTGTCAGGTAATGTGTGCACAGAGGTGTTCTGGGGCTTCTCCCCTCCTCCTGAGCAATGCAGTGTGTGTATGCTGTGCTCTACAACTTGCAATAGAAATGAGCTGGACAGATCTGGGGGCAGGGGAAGGGCTAGATTTGCTTAGATCCTCTTTCTTAAAGTAAGCATTCTTCAAAGCCTTTAGCAGTTGAAAGGCCCAAATTTTATTTGACCAGATACTAGAACAACTCACTCTTTCATTTGTGTCTTATTCCAAAGTTGCCATTTGTGGGAATAAAAGGGTTTGTAAACAAATGTATCTCTGTCAAGTTTTATTGTTGTGTGCAGGTCCTTCAGGACTAGTCTTCTTTTAACAGCCTTTCAGGAGCTTTCTGGACAGGAGCAAAATGTGCACCATCTCCTCCTGGGCCCAAGGAAAAACCTTCCTGTGACTTCAAAGGGCTGTCTCTGTTTCTTTTCTCAGCAGGCTCCCAGTGTTTGTTGTGCTATTCTGCTTGTCCTGGTCTTATGCTGAGGAACATGTCTTACTTGCAGAGAAGATGCAGTCACTCCTTCCTCTGTAAAAATATATTTGATCCAGAATCCAGCAGCCAGGGCATGGCAGAGAACTGGTTTATGTCTTGCTGCTATCCTGTTATTTTTAAAAAAGGAACAGGAACATGGTATCCAATTATACTGCAAATAAACAGCCCAGAAGTCATCTGTTCCCCTGCAAGTTGCTGCTAAACTCTCAGTACCAGGAGAGGGCACATCTGTATGTACAAAACTGAGTTAATTGATGAATTAAATGGAATAGGGCTCTTGTGTGAGGAGGGTTCTGCTGCCAGGCTGCTCTCATGACATCTTGTCCTAGCATCTGCACTCAGGGGATTGATTGAAGGGGGCTGTAGGCTATTGGTGCTAGACCAGACCTTAGTTTGGTGTTGCACCTGTCTCAGTTTCTTGAATTTCTGAGTGAAGAAACAAAACTAATAGAAAGTAGAACGTCAACAAGAATTTGTAGACTGTTAGAAAATTGTCTGGAGATTCTGTGTGACCTCGTATTGACTCAATTCTTGATTGCTCAGTCTTGAAGAACCATCATATAGTTGATCATTAGAGAAGTTTATCTAAATGTTTTGTCATGCCTTGTAAAAGCACATCTTTTCCTTTCTAGTTTGTGCTGATAACAACCATGTCCGGACATGGACTGTGACTCGGTTCCGGGGTATGATTTCAACTCAGCCAGGCTCAACACCTCTTGCATCATTCAAAATCTTATCCCTGGAGGAAGCAGAGAGTCATGGCAGTTACTGTTCTGGAAATGACATTGGTAAGATGTCTCTGGGTGTGCTGTGCCTGTACCTTCACTAGTCTTGTAATGGTTTAACAGACCTTCAAGCCTCTAATATGCAAGTCAACAGCTGTAAGCTCTTATGCACTGCTCTCCCCTTGAAATGATGGCAAGGATCTGTAAGATTCACTTGGAGTTATTGCTTAGGCTGTAGAGAGTGAGTACACTTAAAGGACTTACCCTGAATGGCAGAAAAAGGGACAAAATCTTTGGAACACAGATACTATACCTCTTCCTTGAGCAAACTGATGTAGCATTTCAATCCTGATTTAACTAGAGAATGAGAGAAAGCACAGGAGACTGCTTTAAGCAGATGAGCATAGCAAACATTTGGTCTACTGCAAATTCCAGTTCACTGTTCAGCTGGGGTTAAACAAAGCATGGAAAAAATTCTTAAATGACTTTGAAGCCGTGACAAAGTTCACTGAAGCCTTGCAACTGCAGAGGCAAAGGCTGCTAGCACGTTGCTGTGGCAAGGTACTGAAGGAATGTGTTTTGGTAAATATGGGTAGACAGGTAGTTTAGATTCCTTGGTGGTCTGAGCCTTGCAAATAAACCTTTGATGAATAGGATGCCCTGTGAACACAGGCTGGGGTCAGTGCTATTGCAAATCTGATTAAGCCTTTAGACACGGAGGAGCTGCAAAATAACGAAGTACTTACTGTTATTATAGAGACTTAATATAGGGTTTGTGCTGACATAGTAATTCCTCCAGGAACACACAACAAACTTAAGAATGTGTGTCCCTTGGAACAAAAAAAACTGATCTGGATCTGTAGAGACTGCTAACATTTGGCTTTTACTAGCTACTGGTCATTTTTGTCTCCCTGCTCCTGATACTTTAAAATTGCAGTGGTCATAAACACGAGTCTGGGTCTTCAGAACTGTTTGGAGAAAAAGGCGAGGGAATTGAAACAAACAAACAAGTAATCTTTCCTTTTTTTCCTCTAGGACCCTTTGGTGAACGTGATGACCAACAGGTGTTTATCCAAAAAGTTGTTCCCATTACGAATAAGCTGTTTGTAAGGCTGTCTTCAACTGGGAAAAGGTACATGCATGTTTTAAGTGGGAAAGAGGCAAGACTAGTCCTGTTCAGGGGGGATGTCTCCCTCCTCCATGCTGAGTGCATGCAGTTGCACTTTAGAGTCTTCTACTCTGCTTGGCAGCTCTGGCTGAGCTCGTGCGTGTGCCAATATCAGAACTGTTACCTAACAGTCATTATAACCTCAAGGCCAAAAGGCTTTTTGAGAAGTGTGATATCAGAGTCTCACTTCATGATGGAGCTCACAAAACAAACATTTCTGTGTCTCTACAGAATATGTGACTCTCAACCATGGTACCATGCTAACATTTCATTTCAAAACTAATTTTTAGTTGTTGGTTGCAGGGATTAAGCTACTCACAAAAGGGTTTCTCTCTTTCTGTGCACTTGGCTTTGAAGATACTAGAACCTTTAAAATGGAGGTACTGTTTTCTAGGTCATCTATTCAATAACTTTCTTAGGCTTGATTTCATAATACTCTACTAAGGTTGCTGCCAACATAGTAAAACATTGTCAACTCCACAGCTGCTTTTCTTCCTGTTAGGCTAGGAAGATGACAAGAGATCAGAAAAGACAGTGCATCTCAGTTCTACACTTCATTTTTGCATCTCTTGCCTAATGACTTTGAATCTGGGAAAAAAACATTAATGCCTCAACTATGACTTACTTTTGGCACTGCTGGGATGAAAAGTTCACTATGAAGGGCCAGTAAAACAAGCTACCCAGAGCATGAGCAGCTTAGTTTTGGGAGTCCTTTCCTTCTTGTCACTCATAAACTTCTAAAATAAAGGGGAACAAAAGCAATGGAGATCTCCATGACAAGTGAAATTGCAGTTGTGATCTGACAAAAGTTATCTTTACAGATAACATCTACGTTATAGATGTATCATCTTTGGATTTTTTTGCATATCTTTTATGTGGGTAAATGTGCTGTTTCTGCAGGCTAGTTTCCTAGAGCGTCTAGCATATGAGGGGGCTGGTTTATGTCATTGTTGTGAGAGCCTTAGCTTTCTAATAATTTTAAATAGAAAATGGACATGGAACATGTGGGGGCTGCCTAATAAACAAGCAGTAAGAGTGCAGATGGACTGGGGGTGGGAAGGGATTATCTGCAGCTGAGCAGTGTGCCAGTCATGCAGGGGAAGGAATTTCATCTGGACAAAAGGTCTTTTCCTGATGGCAGGTTTGGTGCCTTCTCAGAATATTGAACCAGTGCTGACTTCAGTGGCCAAACTCTGCCAGGTGCAATTGTTTAGGTAATTTGGGATTTCTGTCCCTGTAGGATCTGTGAGATCCAGGCAGTTGACTGCACTACCATCTCATCATTTACTGTGCGGGAATGTGAAGGGTCCAGCAGGATGGGCTCTCGGCCACGCCGCTACCTCTTCACTGGACATTCCAATGGCAGCATCCAGATGTGGGACCTGACCACAGCTATGGACATGGTTAATAAGAGTGAAGACAAAGGTAAGTTGTGTTATGCCAGGACTGTGGTGTGGTTCTTTTTCGTGTCCTCGGATGTGCCTGAGTGCAGTAAATGGACTTGGTCTCTAAGAGCTGTCTCTCTTGCAGATGTTGGTGGCCCCACAGAGGAAGAGCTGCTCAAGCTGCTTGACCAGTGTGACTTGAGTACATCTCGTTGTGCCACACCCAACATCAGTCCTGCCACCTCAGTTGTTCAGCCAAACCGGCTTCGGGAATCTAATTCCAGGTGAGTCACCAGGGGTGGCACCAGCTGCAGGCACCAAAGGCTTTACTTTTCAGGCATGCTAAGGGGTTTAGTGAATTGAAGGCTGTAGCTGAGCCTGAATTCATGCCCTAAGTGGCTTGAACAACATACACAAATACCTTGATTTCTGTATTTCTTGGTTGGTATGTGTGCAGACTGAAGTGTCCTCTGAGAATCGGAGGTGATGTGGAAGCCTTTGTGTGGTGTCTGTGATGAGCGTATTGCTATTGCAGTGGGAATTGCAGTGGCAGGAGGGAGCAGTGGTGTGCAGAACAACTGGCTGCTATTCTCAGCCTAACATCTGCTGTTCTTGTATCTTCTGAAGCCTCCAGTTGCAGCACCATGAGACAATCCACGAAACTGCCACGTATGGCTCTGTGCGGCCATACAGAGAAAGCCCCCTCTTGGCAAGAGCAAGGCGGACAGAGAGCTTCCACAGTTACAGGGACTTCCAGGCTTTCAACTTATCCAGCAAAAGCCCAACAGAAAAGGCAGCTGCTGCAAATGGGAATTCAGGCCAGGCAGAGGCCAGGAAGGCACCGGCTGAGGGCAGTACAGCTGAGAGGAAGGCAGTGCAGGCAGCAGCACCTGAGGCGCGAGGCACAGGCGTGGCAGAGGCAGGTGGGTGTTGCAGTACAGAGGTTCACCGCCCGCCAGAGAATTCTCTGGATCTCAAAAGAAGAGGACCAGAAGAAGAGAATGAAACCAAAGCAGAAAGCAAAAAGAAAATGGGATTTGAAGGAGCTGGTTTCCTGGGAAGAAAGAAAGTGCCTCTCCTGGCCTCGGCACCAGTCCTTGCTGAAGGTGGGCCTGAATTACCTGGTGCAGCTTCTCCATCACCTACAAAGACAGCTGCTTCACCAAGACACCGGAAGAACGACTCATCCTGCCAAGACTACGGCTTGTGAAAATGGGTCTGGTGGCAAAACCAAGGTGCAGGTGCCCTCTGGCTGGTAGCAGGTGTGATGATACATGTTACTTGAGTGGGATTTTGTTCTGATACCACAATAAAACTTGGAAGGTTATGAGAAAGTATGTAGCTGCTGCCAAAGCTTTGAAGGGCTGTCCACAGCAGTGTGTGGCTTTATGTAATGCTCCAAAACGTAGTACGGTACTTGGTCCAAAATATTGTTGTGCATTCTTGCGTAAATGTGGTCAGGCATGTGATATGTTGTGATTTTTTTGTTTTGTTTTATTTTGGGGAAAGGGACAGTGCTAAGGGAGAACCTGGTTGCTGAGCAGAGGATGCCCTTTAGATGCAGCTGCACGTTGCTCTGCAGCGCTGCTGCTGTCTTGGGTGGATTTTGCCTGATTCACAGAGCTGCCTCTGTAGTCTTGGTTTATGAATGGGATCCTTGCTCTGTATGCTGCTGTCTGATATCTGAAATGTTTTATGCAGGTTAAGGAGGAAGCTGTCCAAAATAGCATATGATTTTGCCTCATAGTCCAAATAAATTGCCAGAGGAGTGTTGCTTGTACTTTCTGAAAATGGGCGGTATCAGATGATGGATTTTGCTGATTGTGACTGAGAGAATGCATGAAAATATGCTTGGAAGAATACACAGAACTGGCAGTCTCTTGAGGGCTTCCTTGTCACTGTCTCTGGAAAAAAGGACAGAGATGAATATGGGAGTAGGTTTGCTGTCATGGTGTAATAATTCTCAATTACAAGTGCCTTGACATGGTATTTCATACCTGTGTCACACTGCCTGCTTGCTGTTTGCACCTAGTTTACTGTGGATGGAGAACAAGTTTTATTGCCTGTGGATTAGTAATACATAAGCAGAAAGGAAGGATGTGACAGCAAGTGAAAAAGCATGCTTGGAGTTCAGCATTTATTAATGACCTGCTTTGTTGGGGTTTTTGACTTGAGCCGAGAGGGTGGGGAAGAGGGAGTGAGAGAACACAAAGGCTAGAACAACTTCATGAGAATTCCTTCAGTGCTGTTTATTCACCTGTGCATGAACACAATTTTGTGGTGGAGCTCTATCAGGCCAGGAGAAAACATGGACATCCTGCCACGCAGGCCCCTTTCAGCAACATGCTGGTTTTGGACATGTAAAAGTCTTTTCCTTACCAAACATGCTGCCCCCCTCCCTCCTTCCCTCCCTCCCCTGCCCCTACAACCCTCCTCAGCTGGGAAAGCTGGATGAGAGACAAAGATGAGAGCCTCTACTTCACAGTCTTTTACTACTGTATGACTGAGGGATTGTCAAACTATTCTCTTACCTTTCTGAGGTGTGCTAGCACACAGTTTTTACTATACAGTGAAAGGGATGTTGAAAAAAAGGCCAACTTACTCCCCAACATCCCCTCACCAAAACCAGTTTTATCTATTAACTCCAGGGCATGGGGTGGGAAAACAGCAGCCCTCTCCCTGCCTGCAAGGGCCATGCAGGCTGCTTTTGGCAAGTTACCCACTTCAGTTTTCTAGAAAAAAAGCTGATTTTGTTCTTCAGAGGTGGGTGTCAGTGAATGTGGTGTGCTCTTTGGTGACGGTGCTGAAGCCTTTGATGACATTGACAAGATCTTCTTCATCTACATACTGTAAGGAAGAGAAAACAAGCATGTCAGCCAAAGCTGTGCCAGGCTAAAAGTGATTTCTTCATTTCTCTTTCCTCCTCCACACTAAAAATGGTTCTTAAATAGCTAAATAAGTGCATTTCTAAGGTCTTCCCTTTCCTCCCAGGGTGAGATAAGTCCCTAAAGCATTCAAGCACCTGAATCCAAGACAATTAGATTTTCACAATAAGCAGTAAGTTAAAAAAAAATACAATCAATTCCATCAATTACTCTCTATCTGACAAATGGTCAATAATATACTATACTGTTTGTTACAGTGTACTGGGGAACTTGGAGGCATGAAAGGAAAAAAAAAATACATGTCTACATTTTTGTTTTGTGTAACAACACATCACATGTGATTTAGGTAAAGTTTTGTTCTTCAAGCTTCCAAGGGAGTGTCTGAGTTTCCACCTGCACTCCTGCACTAGGCTGGAGAAAGCTGAAAGCAGGAGAGAAATAAAGTTTCTATAGCATAAAGAGAGCACTAGCAGTGATACTGCAGAGTTGTGTCCTGGGCCACTACAGCCATTCACTATATTGGTTTGCAAGCCAGACAGAGGGGTGAACCAAACTTTGAAACCACCATTCCTAAGCTACTGCCTGTAATAAAGAGAAAGAACTGACTCAAGAGCATTGCAGGATTGTTTGCAAAACAGTAGGTGAGCAACACAGGAGCAGAGACTTGGGTTCAGGGCAATGTAAAGCAATGTACAGAGGGTTAACAGAAGAGCTGCTGGTTTGATAGAGCAGCTGAGCTCGTGCCATCGGGTTGTCTGCCACCAAAAGGAAATGAAAATTTTTGTTTTCTGTCTCCTGCCACTCCTGAAACTCTGGAGTATTTTTAAACTCACTCTAACGTGTCTGTGGGGGGGTTTGCAACCTAAACCAAGTCATGGTGTCAGCCCAAGATAAGTAGCTAGAGCAAGAGCTTCCCCTCAGCAGCAGGGAGCTGTTCTTTAGGCTAATGAGATCACAGAAAGGCACACCCTGCATGAGCTGTTAGTCACCAAGGAATTGCATCACAAGGAGTTGACAGCTCTGAGAAAATGGCAAGGCTGACTCATTATACCACTGAAGTGGGAAGTCCATGAGCTGCAGAGTGCAGGCTGAAGGTTAACCCGCACCTACAGGGGTTTTGCCAGGAGTTAAGTGATCATTATGTTCTTACTTCAGCCTTGTTGGCTTCTTTGGTCCTGCTCTTGGGGCCTGCTGTTGGTTTCCTTCTTGGCTGATGGAACCAACACCCCTAGACCATGGTAAGCCTGCATGTTCCAGCCCTTCCAGCTTTTTGGGATACTGAAGGTGAAAGTCTAAGGAAGCTACTTGGATTTATGTGCCAGACTATCCTCCAGTTCATTTGCATTTTGGACAAGATCCACTCACTAACTCGCACTCCCTAACCATCTGATTTTGTTACAACATCACAGGCCCTTCCCCTCCATTCTGGGTTCTTTTTAGGAACCTCAATTTTCATCTTTTTTAGGAAGAAAACTCAAGTCTCACTGACCCCTGAAGCCCTCCTCACATGTTTGGTCAGGGAAGGTTGGAAGTTAAAAAGCCTGTTTCCTGGTGACAAGGAGGAGGGGAGGTCATCACTGTCCTCGGCTTGAGAATCGTGTCTTGCCTCTGTGTGTTCAGATCCCTGCTGATGACACTGTCTAGACCTGTTGTAGATTAAAAGAGAAATACTTTGCCTGCCCCCAACCTTATTCTAGTCCCATGTGGGCAGAGTTTGAATTCATTTGTGACACATGCCAGGAGATCTGAGCATTCACATAATCTCTGCATTGTGACTGAGCAGAGGACAGAGAGCAGATCTCACCAGCAACCGAGTCCCAGTAAACAGGAGGCACTAGAGTGCAAGCTGCTGCCTCAGGCTCTAAATATGTGAAGGATGCCACTACATCCCACCTCAGACATGTACATTTGCTGAATTGCATGGAAAGAAAAACCCACTGAATAGAAGGCAATTCCTCAAGGTGCATTTCCTTGGTAAACCATGGAGTTAATAATTCAATGGGAACCGTAAAGAGATGCACAGGGATCCCTGGCATCCTGTAAGAGCAGTGTGTGATCACCTGCAACTCTAGAAGAGAACAGTAGACTACGAATTTTAAGGCTCTAACCTATGACTATGCCCTCCTAGGCCTTCTGGCTGTATCTCCAGGGAGTTATGACATTTAGAGTTTTCTCCTGCACAGACAAATCTCTCGACAGTGACGCGCAGCAGCATCCCCGAGGAGCAGGAGCCCTTACCAAGCCACGGCCAGTGCTGCGATGGTTGTGAATGATGGCATCCCAAGGTGATTCATCAAAAGTCTTCTTGTCATAGAGGCTGAGCAGCTGGCTGACACTGCGGTGCAGAGAGGCGGGCGAGTACGTGCGGCTCAGCTGGCCCTGGCTCGGCCGCCGCCCCCCGGCTGCCATGCGGAAACTGCGGCTGCTCGAGGGCGACCCGGCCCCCGGGATTTTGGTATCTGCTAGTCCCTGAGAGGGAGACACCGAGGAGGAAATGAATATAGTAAAGGGCATGGTTTGGAATCATTTAGGTGAACAAAAAAAAACAAAGCAGCGGTGGAGGAGAACAGAGAAAGCCATGCCTCAAAATCATGCACAGTTGTAAGCAGCAGAAAAAAAAAAAAAAAACCAAACAAAAAAACCAGACCATTGCCCACTGTAGAAAAATATCATAAAAAAACAAACAAAAAACCTACCAACGTTAAACCAAGATTTTCCCCAATTTATTTCTTTTCTTCTTCCTAATTTTTTTTTAAAGTACCAACAAGCAGAAGTCTAAAGACTTTTGGTTAACAGAACAATACGAAAACCCCACTAATGTTAAACCAAGATTTCCCCCAATTTGTTTCTTTTCTTATTCCTAATTTTTTTTTAAAGTAACAACAAGCAGAAGTCTAAAGACTTTTGATTAACAGAATCATACAAAAAACCCCACCAATGTTAAACCAAGATTTTCCCCAATTTGTTTCTTCTTCCTAATTTTTTTTTAAGTAACAACAAGCAGAAGTCCAAAGACTTGATTAACAGAATGATAGCCTAGACTCGCACAGCAAGAAGATGTTTGCAGACCTTTCCATAACCAGGGGAAAAATCATTCCCCCACCAGGAGGAGCATGCAGTGTCGGATGCCTTGGGGCATGCTTGGGTCATCTGACACACCACACGTGTGAGCACTCTACCTCAAAGTGCATCGTGTATCTTTTGAGAGTGACGCTGCTCGATGAATCGGACGTGTCAGCAATAGTTTCAAACTGAGATTAAAGAGAGGGAGGCAAAGCATTAGGGCAGGGCAAGGTGCACCCAGCTGACAGAGGGTGTGAATTAGCTGCAGCTCTGTGAGGGAGAGCAGTGTAGCAGGATGTGGGGGAGTAGGGGAACTGGCAAAGACCAGGCACTATTTAATTTTTAAGAGGTCGAGTACTGCGTGAGCAGCTAGCATTGCTTGCCACAATCTCACTAACAATTGTAAAACAAGCAATTTTGCCACTCCATAGTAGCTCTGTCCTGACTTCTCTGATAGTCCAACTGCTGCACTAAAAATCTTCCTTTCTATTGAGTCCATGAGCTGCTGGAAGAAGAAAAAAAATAAAAATAGAGGGCAGGAACATGGAAAGGAATTGTGCAGGCATGCCAACAGCAAAGACATTCTAAAGTCAAGAGGAATAAAACAAGATGACAGACTGCAGAGGAAAAGGAATCAAAACCATGAGACCAAAAAAAAAAAAAAAAAGTTTCTTATGCTCTTAGCCTTTGCCAGGAGAAGGGGCACACTGGCAATCCCATTGTTTCCAAGAGTTTCTTGGTTGAGGCACAGATGCAGTGTCTTGGCACCGAGACAAGGAGGAACAGAATGCGTGAAGGATGCAGGAGTCACTCTGCTGCTTGATAGGAAAGAGAAGCTGAGAAGTGACAAGAAGAATCATCTCACGGCCTGTGCCTGGGAAGGAGCATGAAAATGGAAGGCATGGCTGCTCCCATTCTCAGTCTCATAACAATTACCATATTCCTTTTGTTTTGCTCTTTCAAAAAGTAGTAGCACTACTACTCTGCTACATGATGGAACACTTCTTTTATGCATTCTTCTCCAGAGTTAAAACTTCTCATGATAAAAAGCTTTCCTCTTTATCACTTCCCAGCAGCCCTCCTCCCACCACTCTGATGCTCCCACTGTGGGTCTATGTGCACAAATGCACACGTGCATTGTGTGAAGTTCCCTAGCTTTTTCCCTGATTACTCTCACTCTACTCCAAACCTTCCTGGCATGCAGCTTGTCCTAGAGCAGTCCAGCTGGGTGGTAGATGGATACTGGCAAGAAATAAAGCCTCTCCCTAAGCCTTGTTCTTTGCAGGCATATCTCCTGGACACCTGACAAAGGCTGTCAGATTGATCCTGGTTAGCCATCCACAGCAGGCAGCTGGGAACACATGAAAGGTTCCTCCAAAAAGCACATTTTATCTTCTACCTTCTCACACCATGCCAAAGACTTCTCAGCTCTACTGCACATGTCACCTAACATGAGGTGGCAGCAATGGCTTTGTGTTTTCTGTGACTCCAGATCCAAAGATTGTCTTGGGCATCAGAAGCATTTCAGGGCCTGCAGACCAGATACCCCAGGGCTCTGTTTGGACAAAGCATTTGTAACCTTGCTCTGTGTGCCCAGGCAGATATGGGACCAGACCAGACAGTCCTTCCCTACACTAAACAGCCTCCATTTGGTAACCAAGAGTGCAACAAAATGTTGGAAGGCAGAAGAAAAAATCTGTGTGTGTGTGTGTTTGATGGGGAGGTACCGTGGCATTTCTCCAAACGTACCGGATGGGTTTCACCTGATGAATACACACTCATTGGTGATGTTCTCTTCTGGAGTGGAACTAAAGGAGGCCTGTCTCGTGCATAGGGTTGCTTGTGGACCTTCCTCTGAAGAATTAAGGAGAGAAGAATAGCCAAGAGGATCAAACCTAGAACTACCATCAGCACTGCAAACCACAACTCATTGTAGAATTTTGCATGTTTGGACTCTGCTTTGTCCTTCTCTCCAGGTGTTGTCAAGATCAGACCTGTAAAAAGAGGGATTGGGGAGAAAGGGACAGTTATTTCAAGAAGCATTTAACAATATGCCATCCCTTTCCTTGCTAATAAATTAGGCAGAAATTTAAGTGATTTTGTCGTCATGTGCTTATTTGCACTTATGTTCAAGGTGGCATAATGGTTCAATATGCTAGCGGGCTGCAATAAAAAACTTACTACCCTCAAGAGACCCTGCTTAAAGCTCTGGCATTGCTGCTTAGGCTGGAAATCACCACTGCATCAGCAGCTCTCCTGAAAGGAGGTGGTGGTGGTGGAATGTGAGGAAAAAAGGGTTCTCCAAGTAACCTTGAAGAGTGGAAATTACTACGGTAATTTCAGAGCAGTACAGACAGAGGACATTCTCTCCAGAATAAATGTGCAGTTACAGGCCTGTGCAGTTAACAAAAGAGAGGGAGGAAGGCTTTAATACATTAATACAAAAGCAAGCAACATGAAACATTTTACTATTCCTTTCCCCCACCTGCTAGAAAACACAACAGTCACTTGGTTGGCTTTGCTCATATACAACAAAAGTGTAAGAAATCTCAGTGACAGTATTTCCTGGTTATTTGCAATGCTACATGTATAACCTAACTCTTGGCCAAGGAATTTTCAACACCTTTGCTTGCAAGCCTCCTCTGCAAGTTGCCCACGGTGCCATTCAATAGGCTCTGGGTAAAAGCAGCAATTGAAAGAACAAAGGGGCAGAGTGTGGAAGGTGGTGGATGTAGAGCAACTGGAAATATTTTATAATGCCTTTAAGGCAGCCTTTCCTGAAATTCTGTAGGATAATGGACTGAAAGCATGAAAAGGGATATAAGGGAAATGCAGAATAAAGACTAAATTGCAAATATAAGGATTTTAAAAAGCTGAACAAGATGCTACACAAAAAAAGAATTAAACCAGTTAATTAATTCAGTTAGAAACAGTTCAAACAAGAAACTTAGCAGAAAAAAACAACATTTTGGAGCAATATACTTAGATAAAAATAAAAGAAAAAATATTATATATCTGAGGAGAGGATCTGAAGCTAATCATGAGAATTGTCCCATCCCAAGAAGTGTTCAAGGCCAGGCAGAATGGGGCTTGGAGCAACCTGGTCCAGTGGAGGTTGTCCTGCATGGCAGGGGCTTGGAAGTAGATGATCTTTAAAGTTCCTTCCAACCCAACCATGTTATGATTCTACGATGGTTGGACTCTATGATATTAAAGGTCCTTTCCAGCTTAAAGGACTCAATGATTCTCTGATGTAAAGAACAGAAACCCATACATGGCAAAAAAAATGCACATTACTTATATAGTTCATACACAAGGCACTAAGGAAGCCCCTTGATATTGCAGAGAGATTCCATCCTGCCTGGCATGCACTAATGGCAAATTTCACGCACAAACACATCAAATGAACATCAAATGCTAGGTCATTTCTTCAGGTATTTACCAACTCCCTCTCCAGCATTGTACTTGATGACTGGTGTCGTGGCACTCCCTTCATCGGTGATGCAGGTCACTTGAAACAAAAAGGCTGAGCAAAAAAAAAAAAAGTAGAAAATAATGTCAGAAGCAGAAATAAAATCTCCTTATTTTATTTAGAAATAAAATAATCTCCATTATTTACCAGCAAACAGCCAGGTCTAAAAAACCAAAGCTACTCGCACATAACCCATCATAACCCACCTGAGTCCCATACCAGAGCTTCACAATTCTTTACACATTGAAATTCTAAATTATGAACCATGGCAGATCATAAGCAATCATCACTATGATATTCAAATTATACAAATTATATTCCTCTTTCACTACTCAATTCTTCTTCTTCCAATGTAACTGGAAACTTTCAACTTTTTCATCACTTTGCCCTAAGTCCCTCATACTTCATTCATGGCTAAAACAAGCATATTCAGAACATTTGAACAAAAACAAATAAATAAACTATTAGCAACATTGTAGTAATCAGGAAGACAAAAATTAAATTACAAAATTCTTTGACATGCAAAATACCAATGTCATAAAAATGGAAAACATTTTTCTTGCTGCTTTTCCTTTTCCTTTTTTATCCCCCTGTTGATAGTCCCCTTTTATTTTAAAGACAGCTAATTTCTAAAATGAACCCATATTTCAAAACATGTCTGGTTCCAAGAGCTATTGACTTAATTTGATTCAAATGAAAATTCAAGCTCCAATCTTTCCTGAAACTGAAGATTTCTATACATTTCTCTGACTGTAGCCCTGAAGGATGGAACTGCAACAGAGAAATTCCTGAAACTGGAGATTTCTATACATTTCCCTGACTGTAGCCCTGAAGGATGGAATTCCAAAACAGCTCCAGGATTTGGGAGCTCATTGTGAATCCAGAGTCTCACCCAGTCAGGTATAATGTTTAAGAGGGAGCTTAGCCCTATGAACCTTCCATCAAGGATTTGCTTAGATACGTCTTGGAGTGCCTGTGCGCTGCTTTGGTCTTAGCTGGGCGCTGCAGCGAGGCTTTATTTTACAGTTCAGCACACAATACTATCAGTTAGCCCTGCAGAGAGGAGGCTGTAGGGGCTGACTTTTGTCAGATGTCCTCGGCAGGCAGAGCTCGGTGTCGAAGCCGCTGTAGATGCGCCGCCCGCTCTCGCTCAGCGCGAACTCCTTCAGGCGCCCGTTCAGCACGAAGGTGCGGCTCCAGTCGATGTGGATGGTGGACAAATTGCTGACCACGGAGAAGGGAGCCATGTACCGAGGTGCTGCAGAACAAGGAAAAAGAGCTCATGCCCAGGCAACTGGCCAGAAGTGATTTGGTGATGGAGTTACGCAGCGAAGATCTCGGATTTTTGTTTTGCTGTGAACCCGAGATTGGAAAGTCTCCTGTTTTCCCAGCCCAGTGTCAGAAGAACAAGCTGAGATTGTCCGCTCTGGTTTTCAAGGTTGTTGAATTTTCTGTTATTTAGTACATTCTGGCTCTGGCCTGATGAGATCTTTTCTGCAGGCCAGGAACAGGCAGACTCACCTCCCTTGGGGCAGTGCTTATCTTTTATACTAAAAACTATGTATACTTTATTTACGATAATTCTCCAATACCCATCACTTATGTTGGACAGTCTGTCTCTACTCTAAACCAATCAAGAAGTGTCACCATCACAGCAGAAGATGGAGGGCAAAAGACAAAGAAGAAGGGCAGGGACACACCCAGATTCCTCCATCTTTGTCCCTTGAACTCCCATTCTAAAACCCAAAAATTCTACTTCCTCACCTTAGGATAAGTTAAATATCATTCTACTTAAATTCTTGTGACTTATACATTTTCCAGGACAGTCAGAGGAATGTCCTGGGTTCCAACACAAAGAGAAAGAGATTCTCCATGGTACAAGCTCCCTGCCACATGCACTCCCTCTCTCTCATATGTATGTGTATGAGCAGGGAAGATACAAGGAGGAAAGAAAAAGCTGCTGTAGCATGCCAGCCTCTGCACTGAGAAAGCAGAGGTACATCCCG
Source organism: Sitta carolinensis (assembly GCA_032173965.1). Taxonomy (NCBI): domain Eukaryota; kingdom Metazoa; phylum Chordata; class Aves; order Passeriformes; family Sittidae; genus Sitta; species Sitta carolinensis. The sequence goes on from JAVUNC010000019.1 coordinate 2,256,959, forward strand.
AACACAAATATTGAACTCTCTCCCTTTGCCTTTGTGTTACTGACAATAAAATTCTATAAATCAAGGTCCAGCTTAAGGCAGAGGACAGGGAGACACAGGAGGTTGTGCAAGCCTGCCTGCAGCAGGCTGGGCTGTGGGAGCTGCTATGAAGAGGGTTCTTCTGCAAGCCCCGAGAAACTGCCGAGATCATCTTTAACACGTGCGCACGCATGAAAGCATGGGGTTTCGGAAAAGTGAGAACAGATGGCAGGCAGACAGAAAAGAAACCCAGAACTCACTTCAGGGAGGAAGAGTTCATCAGTTGGGCTCAACAGCTTGCTGACAAAAAACTTCATTTAAGTTTGAGGCGGTCCTTTCTTGCGGTGTTGCCATTAGGCCATCTGCCCCGTATTTGCGGGTCTGTTCATAAGAAAGCTGCTTGTGCAGCTGCACTCTGCTGCTAATTGCCCACTGTCACTAAAGCAAGCCTTCGAGGCAAGAGGAAGCAGTCAGAGGGACTCAAGGAAGGAGGCAGTCAGGGGGACTCTGGAAACCTGGTGTGAAGAGGTCAGCAAGGCAAGAAAAGCAAGACTGGAAGAAGAGGACTTTGTAGGTGGGGGATTAAAAACTGCTTTCAAATCCTTTTGTTCCATGTGTCTCACCAGTTCCTTATGCATTTTCTCCATTTAAAAGTTCATAATCATTTTCCAGCCTTTTAACTTGCAATTTAATAAAACACACAGCTTTGGACATGAGGGATCTTTCTTTTGTTTGTTTGTTTGTTTGCTTTTTGGTTGGATTTTTTGTGATTTTTTTTTGCTTTTTTTTTTTGGTGTGAGCTGTGGGTTTTTTTTTTCCCTGGGTCCGTTCCACCTGAAATTTTTAGCTAAGGATGTATCAGATTACAGATTTTGAGTAATTACTTGGCAGAACTACCAAATGATGCAAAAGGGATTTTTAGAAAGGTGATTCTGAAATCCTGACATGAGATAAAAAGAGAACATCATCTTTGCCCTGACCTGACAGACTGAGATGAAATGCCCATCTCATCTGTTATGGAACGACTCTGGCTACAGCACTATAGATCTTTTTAATAAAAGCTGATGTTAGACTACTACAAATTCAGTTTTGATGGCAAAATCTATTCTGCCTGTAGACACAGGTCCTGCATGTTTAATTTCCATGCATACCAGCACATGGCCTTAAAGCACTGCCTGCGGTGGTTGGACAGCAACAAATTCTTACTTCAGTGCTCACGAGCATCCAGTCATTCAAATGACATCCAAGGAAAACTTTTATGAGTCCTAGAAGAAGTGTGGCATGAATTAGGACAATAAGAGTGTTCCTGAAAACAATCACCAGGTCTCTTTCAAGATCTCCACTTTTCCAAGGGATTATTTATGGCAGCATATTTATTACTACACATCAGCCTTCTGGTAATACTTGAACATTTTATGTTCTGCAGCTTTGCTGCCCATTTTCACTTAAATAAAAGGTTTCCAGGCTCCCAAGATAGAGGATGTGACATCAGATGATGAGCAAAGAGGTATTTTTGAAGGAATGAGCAGTTAAGCCCCAGAGCAGAATTTCAATGAATGTGCAGCAGAGACACAGTGATCAGGGGCATGGAAGAAGAGGTTTCTAGGGACATCCTCTCTCCCAGAGGTGGGGAAGTCATTTGGCTCCGTGCTGCCCTGGGCCTCAGAAGGAGCCATCACTGCTCAGTGAACCATTTCTCATACTCACGCTCCTTTTCCGTGGTGAATCCCACCCACTCCGAGGCGCTGCTGCCGACAGAGTTGTAGGACACCACTCGCAGGTTGTAGGTTGTGTAAGGCTCCAGGTTGGACACGTTGGCACTCTGCCCTTGCCCTGTGTACCTCACCTCAGTGGGGCCAGGGCTGCAAGCCTTCACTGCTGGCTGGAGGTTCGGAGGACACGCCACGTACACGTGCAGCTCGTAGCTGAGAACAAAGCAGAGATATTGATGAATGAAGGGCCTTAAATAACACAAAATCCAATCCTACATCTCACCCTAACTGCTGTCTGGCTGGCTACTGGTGAAGAAAACAGACCTAATCCCAGTTTGTCTCTTGGACATTTTGGTCCTAACTGTCAGGTAAGTGGGCAATTGTGGGGGTGAGTTAATGCCTTGTTACCTCGCTGCTCACTTCTGCAAGTCAGGATTTTTGCCTAAGTAACTGCAGAATGCAGGTCTCTCATCACTGCCAGTTGAACTCACAACTCTTTGACTACACAACCACAGCCATCAGACAATCACCTCCACTCACAACAGCTCATCCTTTCCACCTTCGTCCTCCCCAGTATCCTGCTCAGGAGAAAAGCAAACACTGTGTGTAAACACTTCCCAGAAGGTGTAGTCTGAGTCTCCTAGGCCTGAAGCTTCTGAGTTTCTAGTTTAATTTCTTCATGATGTTTTGGTTTAGGAAGACCTGGTTCTTACAGATTTGACAAAAACAGAGCTAGTGTTTTTGCCATGAGTTTAATGTTCTGGATTCCTTTCTGTGGGAAGGATTTTATGTCTTTCGGTTTTGAAAGAGAGTGGCCTGTTCAAAAAGATATAAAATGGGGGATTGGAGCCAGATGAATTACTAAACGAGGAATTTGTATCGTTTGTTACCCGCCACAGTGACTGGAAGGGGTTCAGCCCACAGGGAGTGTCACCACCAACACGCCCAGGAAGAAAGAACTGCCACGACCACCTCGTGCTCTCATCCACAGAACCCCAGCTCCCGCTGCTCTGGCACCACCTCCAGCCCAGCAGTGCCAGCTGGGGGCAGCTCCCACCTGGTGACGATGCCGTTGGGGGACTGGGGGCACTCCAGTGGAAGGAGGCGTTCCTGGAGCTCACGGTGCGGATCTGCGGCGGGGGCTGCTCCGAGGGAGGAGCTGGCTGCGTGGTGAACTCGGCCATGGGCCCTTTGCTGCAGCAGTTGAAACAGGTGCAAGCCTCCACACCCACCGAGTACGTGGTGAAAGGCTTGAGCCCGTGTATTGTCTGCTGGGTGGCAGTCCCTTCTGACAGCTGTAAAGATTAACAGGACACTTGTCACAGCTTCGAGCACCATGAGTACTAAATAGGAGCTACGGAGGTGAATTAACTCCAGAAGGAGACAGGCAGGAGATTCTGCGTGTCCCTTACGTCTGGCACGAATGCAGCTGCTGTGTAATGGGAACGCTGTGATTTTCTCCCATTATGAAGTTAAAGGACACTCTTCAAAGGAAAAGACCTTGCTGTCAGTGGCCTCGAGATGTCTTTAGTTGAGCTGTGACCACTGTATGTCAACTGCAAATGTCATTCTCAGCAACAGAGAAGCTGAAAGCCGTTAAAGAAAGACTGGGATAAGTGGTACTGAAGCAGAAAAGAAATTAATGTGGAAAAGAGCTCCATGATAAACATGCTAGCAAATAAGCATAGATATCTCACAAGCTTCCTCAATGTGGATGCAGGAAACAGTGCTGGGCAGCACGACACCAGCGTGTCTGGTCAGTCAGGTCACTCCCAAACAGGACAATGTGCTCTCTGGTAGGGACATCTCAATCAAGAGCCAAGAGGATGCTGCTCTGCACTCAAAGAAACACTGTGCTGGGTGAGCCTCTTAGGAAACTCTCCTAAGCTCAGAAAGGGAGACCTGGCAGCTCTGGCAAAGGAATCAGTGCCCTGCTCTGAAACTGCTCACAGGAACTGCCACTTCACCTTTTAGCTGTAGTCATTTGTTGGTATAGCTTTTTTGAAGCCAAAGAAATAAAAATATGTAGAAAACACCAACAAGGGGCAACATCTGCTCTCGTTTGGCAGCATGTGATTTAGCAGAGTTCAGCAAAAAGCAAGAAGGAGAGAGTCAAACAAGCAAAGGGAAGCACTTGGTACTTCTTGATGCCAGAGGCAGAGCCAGAGCCAGCAGCATGGCAGGTGTGAGGGGATGGAAATGAAAGGCCATGCAGGCACCAATGGGACAAACTGGCTGAATCAGACACAGGCACAGCCAAGAGCACTGGAAGGAATAAATGGGTAATGTGAAATCAGGAGACAGCTTAAGCTCACAGACAGGACAGTGCATAGCAGAGCAGCTAACAACGGGAGGCCAGGAGAGGAAGGCAGTCCGTAACCAACAGCAGCAGCAGCTTGTAAGAACAAAATCGTTAAAGGCAGAAAATACAAGTGGAAATGGAAGTACAGAAGAAGTGCTGACAATACTCACCACCACATCAGCCCCTCTGGTCCCATTAGAAAACAGCCTGTAGATACTGACCACCCCGTTAGGCTTCAGAGGGGGGCTGATGCTCACCACAGCCTCAGTGGATGCCACGGTGCTGAAGAGGGGAGCAGCCAGCCCCTCGGGAGGGGCAGGGCCAGTCTGGCAGCGGGACCAGCTGCTTGCTGCCCTGCCCACGGAGTTCACTGACCACACCTGCAGCACAAAGCCAAAGAACCTGTCAGCAAAGCACCCGAGCCTACAAAACAGCTGCTTTTAGCCAGAGGGGCTACTGCAGCTCTACTGACTGGGGTGAGACATGTGCAATGGCACTCCTGGAAAATGTCCCTTGATGGCCACTAAGCACCGGGGTTGACCCAGTAATTTTTTAACAGCGGAGTGGAATGGTTCCCACTGACACACTTAGGGGAAAGAAGCAAAAGTCATGACTCAGGCAGTGTGTGCTCCAGTGTCTTCATATCTGATCCCCACTCTGAATTTCTACCACTGTCTGTGTCACAGCAAGCTCCTGGAGGAGCTGCAGACAACAAGGACAATGACTTCAAAGACATCTGAACAAAAAGACTCATATCTGGTCCTGACAATTTCTCCCTTTTGCACATTTTCTTCATGAATGCAGGTAGCCCTGAAACATTCAGCCTGGCCTTGGGTGACACTTAGAAGTTGCATTCACCTTGACTGAATCACACAAGTCAAACTCTAGTTACTCTTTAGAACCAGTGAGTTTTACAGGAACATCCCTCTCTTAAAAATATTAATGTATCAGTTATTTGGCAACATTTTCAGTAACCCATAATATAAATAAAGCCCACTGAAGTGTACAGTTAATTCAGCATCTCTCATTTATTTTCACAACAACATTTGCTTTATTGCATGAGCACAAAGGCAATGACTTCAGTTCCAAGATTTCAAAAATTAGCAGCTTGAATTAGGCCTGATTAAAACCCACATGTCTATATGAACTATGCCTACTGATTTTGTCAGCTACCCAAAACCAGAGTGATCTGCAGACTACATAAAACTCAGCACTTATTAAACACACTCTCCAACAAATCTGCATGAAAATTAAATTTTGCTTTCATCAAGGACTGAATAAACATATGGAAGGATGTATAATCTTATTTATCAAAAAGCATTTGTATAATTAAACACGAATATCATAAAAGGTTGCCTTAGGTCATCATTTGCATGAGTAAGTAATTTGTAGAATGTCAGGTACAATAGACAGAATAGATGGATGCGTGAGCTTATAGGGTTAAATTAGACTCAATATTAGCCAGCCACATAGTGATCAATCAGAATGATAGATCTAAATGGCAATACAAGAGGACTGTCTGAGAGATTTTTAGTATAAGAATTCCTTAGTAAGCTTTCATGTCGAGCAGTTCTAACTGCAGTAAAACACATTCTAATGTGATCTGCTTTGGGCTGGTCCTGGGGAAGGGGATGGGGGGACTGTGTCCTGAAAAAACCCAAGAGGTTCAGAAGTAAGAGGTCTTCAAAACTGACTCTGAATCCTTCCAGCTTGCAATAACAATTTCCAAGAACATAGGACATTTCATAAGGAGCCTGGGGAAGGAAAATGGACAAAAAACCTAAAGTGGCATTTCAAGACTGTGGTTCTACCAATTACAAACCCAAAGATCCTGCCTGATTCCATTAGTAATGTAGGAACCATCCTAAGCACAGATGATGCCCTGCAATAAAAAGCTCAGGCAAAGCACTTTCATTTCAGTGGAATCAGTAATACATCTCTGTTGTGAACTATTCATAAAGTCAAACTCTGTTCACTTTACTGCAGCAGGTCAATCCCTGTATCTCAGTTCAGTTCCAGCTGCTACAAAGATTTATCCAGTCATTCATTTCAAGGATTGTATTTGTGGAAAGAATAAAACACATATGGAAAGAGCAGCTCTGAATGTGGCACTGGCACCAGCTCAGCACTTACCTGGGCTCAAATGCTCCAGTTATATCCAGGCTGTGGCCTTAATGAGCACGGAGCGTAACAGAGCCAGACCTGACCTGCTGAGCAAGCTGCCCACAGCTACAGCGAAGGTGAGGAGTGAGGAACAGAGCCTCCCTGTGCAGCACAGGAATTCAGCTTCAGAATGGGACTGCCAAGGAATTTTGGAGGAGAGAGGGATGAAAACACTTCACTGAGGGCTGGATGGAGACGCCTCACTTCAGCAATCCCTCACCTGCCAGAGATGCCTACACCTCATCCTTCAGGAAGGAGTCTTAATTCACAGAATAAGCTGAGCTTTTCTGAGAATTCTCTGACTCTGTGTTCACCCCCTTCCAGACTGCAGCTGTGTGGTTAAAGGACCCTTCAAGAGCCAGGTAACTGAGGTTCAGTGCCATGCTCCAGCAGAGGCAGGCAGCCTGCTGCCCCTCTGGAGAGGGAATGCCCAGTGGATGACCCATCTCTGCTCATGGGGTGCTCCCAGTGATCCCTCTGAAGCAGTTTCATTTTGCATGAACATGATGCAACCAAGGCTGACTGGGCAGAGCAGGAGCAAGCAGGAGGAGACATGATTTCCCAGACCAGCACTTCCCTGTGGGAGTCAAGAGGGAGTTGATGTCCAGTCCATGCTGCCTGTCTGGAAAAAAAGGCTGAGGTCATGGCTGTATTTGTGTGGGTCTGACAGACAGACAGACAGACAGACAGACTTGCTCTGAGCCTTCTAGACAGACACCAGCCACTCAGCATTGCCAAGACATGTGTCCAGCAGAAACCCCCTCGGTGGCTGGGAGTCTGTAGCACCAGCTTCTGAGACAGCTGTGACAGCTAAACAGGACTTCTGAGGATCTGAATTCCAGATTTACACTGACCTAAGCTGCAGTCCCCTAGCTCCCTTTGCTTCTGCTCAACCATCTGTAAAAGGATGGATGGTTATAAAAATATTTCCCTGTGAGAATCGCTGTCCAAGTAAATCCTGGTCAGTGTTTGGAAACCTGGGGCAGTAAATCCACAGAACTGACTGCAGATGGAAATGCTGGTGTTTAGCCACTTCTCTGCAGGGAAAAATGGGGCAACATGGCAACAGAAACCACAATGAGCAGTGTCTTTAAAGTCAGAAGTCATGGCTTCTCAAAAGTCACCACTAAAATGTCATTAGATGGAAGCTGTTGCCTGGCTAGCCTGGTTAAACTGAAATTTCATTATTTAGGCTTTTGTAAAAGTTTTCTGGTGTCACAAACTATCTTTATAAATTGTGGTATAATCAGCACCAAAAATATTTAAACACATTCATGTAGAAATATAAAGAGCCTAATAGGCAGCAATATTACCTTCTTAAAATTGTGAAAGACCACATGAGAACATGGAGCAAACAAGTAGCAATTACATCTTAGGGCTGTATTAAATGGCAAAACACAAAGAGCAGAAAACCAAAGAAAGTTTCTTATATCTTGACTTTCTGAACATTCTGCCTCAAAAAACATTAAGTCTGACATCATGGTGCATGGCTCAGCACCCTGCCAAGAGATGTGTTGCTGTTAATGGCTGCACTGTCCCAAAAAAACCAGGAGAGGGCTCTGAAATCAGCTGCCAAGGGTTACTAATTAATGTTTTATCAATCTGCTGGCCCCTGGCTCAGACTGCACTTTGAAGTGGAGCCAGAGAGAGAAGAGAGGGAGAACACTCTCTGGAGAGCATATATTCAAATTCCAGTTACAGGTAACTAAGCTTGTTTTTCCCATCCTAAATGGAGCCTTCACAGATCTCTGCTCCTGGATGAAACCTGTGATCAGTCACTCAAAATGATCACAGGACAACCTCAAGGTTCATTGGCATAGCAAGAAGGGGCAAACCTTAAGAGAAGCAGGACAGGAAATTCTGAGAAGAGTCACCTTACCATGGTGAGCCTGTTCAGGCTTAGTAGAGCTAAAAACTTGTGCCATAAAGGCAGAAACAAGGGCACCAAAATCACCTTGGGCATATAATAGTAATAACAATAGTAATAATAATAACAGAATAATCCTGTTACTATAGATGCTGGCAGTGGAGGAAGCCCATGAGGTGACCTCCATCACTGAAGCACACAGATTTGTCTGCTGCAACACTCTTGAAACCCAAATCCATAGCAAGGAAGCTTTGTTTTGAACTCAAACCTGTGCCAAGGGGACCCTCAGGCAGTGAACAGCCTCTGGAGAATGTGAAACTCTCCCTCTCTGGAGAGATCTCACCAGGCAGAAGGGTGCTGCGGGCAGCTTGCCTCAATGAAGGCAGCAGACCTGACCTGCTCCTGACTTCCCAGCTCAGGAAGAGCTGGGATACTCTGCATAGCACAGAGGCCAGATGCTTCTCACCCTTCCTGCCTGCAGGAGAAGAGAGCTGATTGCCAGCCAGCAGTGGCTCCTGGCTGCCTCCCTGTCCAACAGGCACTGTGCCTTGGGCACTGCACTGCGGACCAGCACAGGGGTCTCTGGGAGGGACAAGAGCTCAGCTCTGAACGTGTCAGCAGCTTGCACCCAGCTCCTTCAGGCACTCAGAACACAGCCTCTGGCCTCGGAGAGCCTCTTTAGTGAGCCACTCCCTCTCCCTGGCCTGGAGCACCGCTGGGAGCTGCAGTTCTGGGGAGCCACAAGGTCAGAGCAAGCCAGCCCTTTTACACGGCAGGTAACTCCACTTCTGTGTGTAAGCAGCAAGACAACTTGGATCTCTGCTCCTGTGATAAGCAAAGACTCCACACACCTGTGACTGCTGGCCTTTCCAAAAAGGATTCAATGCTGGCACTGCTTGGCACATGTCATGAGAGACAAAGGGTAGCAGAGCTGTTTGTATTGCTCCTCTCTTTCTAAAGCTGTTCCATGAAAAACCTCAAAGACCCAGCACTACTTTGAGATTTTGCTTTGGATTTCTTTCCTTATATTTGTTCAACTTCTAACCCTACACTTACATAAATGCAGTTTTCACAGTGTAATTCTTTTCCAAGGTAGTAATATATTTTAGGGTCATATAAGATCTGACATCAGCAAAGACAGAAACACAGCCCTCAATTTTTGGTTATGTTCAAACAGCAGCCTTCAAAGACAATTGAAGAGACCACAATCTTGGCTGGTTGAAATTAAAGAACACCAAAGAACCTCCCTCTCACCATCAATTGCAGCATCCTTCACAGGTCTTTGTGAACTGGCTGCTGTACTGGCTGGCTAATTTGGAGTTACTTTTGTGATGCAGAGCTCAGAGCACAAAGCTTATCTACCAACATCTAACATTCAGCTTTAGGATAATGTATGTGAATCTGGGCACTTCAGTATTAGCAAAGCTGAAAATTTAAAAAGTAGGTGCAGTTTATGGTGGACAGAGCGAAGGGAAGGGAAAGAAAGTATCACATCCATTCATGAGCAGGGGTACAAGAAGGAAGTAATCAAATGTGTGATTCCAGATTGCCCCATACTTTTCCCTCCTCAACATTGTCAGTCTCCTTATGGAGGTCATAAACATATAAGGGGATAGATTTCAGGTCCAGACTTCTAGTACTGTGTTAATTAGAGCCTCTTCACATTACTATTCATCACCACTGTTCAAATGCTAATAATAAAACTCCTAAACCCTTTCTGGAGAAGGGAAAGACAATAGGCAAAAACTTTGGGACAAAATTACCGAATTTTAAAGGAAGCTCATTCCACATAACATAGTGTAATGCCAGTAATTAATGAGAGATGTAAAAAGGTTTAGCTCTAAAAGATAGAAAATTAAATAATTTGTTTCCTATGGGTATGTAATGAGATAGTTACCACGTTCCCATGAGAGAGATAAGCAGATATTAAAATGTCTTTCCAATACCTGTAATGGCTAAGGGCAACAGCTAATTCAATAGATTCGATCAAAATCACCACTTCTTTCTTTGCTTCTGATTTATTACTTTGGCTGTAGTTAGTCATCACTCATTTTAGTTTGCTTTTCAGCAGTCATAAATTATGCCTCATAAATAAAAAGATACAATCAAGGAAATCATATCAAGCTATCTACAGCCCTGGAGTATATTTTCCCCTAGTACTCACACTAATGTCTTTTTAAAGGATAGCTTGCCATGGTTTTGAAGATGTCAGAATCACAATTTACTGAGAAGGGTCTTGCAAGAGTGGTGCTGTAAGAGTTTCACATAAATCTGGGTGCCAACAAGCCCAGTCTAATATCCATATTTAATTTAATGAAAAAAAAAAAATCAAGGTTTTGTTGCAGCAACACACCTGAATTTAAGATCGTGTTGACAAGACACTGCCTGAGGTGGGGCTTAATGAGCAAAAATGGCCCTTTTCCCTTCTACCAGGGGAAAGGAAGTATCTCATTCTGCAAAAGAATATCAAGGGTAGGTATCATCACTGCATCAGTGAAACAACACAGTTATGTCTGCTTTACTTTTCAGAAGCTGAGGTCAAATGTGGTAGCCTAATGCAGATGTAGTAGGAGAAGTTCTCTTTAATTGGAAGCAGAAACCTCAAGGAAAAACAGTCTTACAAACAAAATAAGAAGGGAATAGGAGAAGGAAGAGCTTTAATTTTTTAATGTCACTGCTTTGCAGTGCATCTTTCTGTCAGAGAGATGGGAAGAAACGGGGAATTACAAGAATGAAGAGGAGCCAGATATGAGGGCTATTACAAATGGGTGACTATCCATCACTGGCCAACCAGAAAACCGGGTTTACCTGATTTTAATCAGCACAAACTGGAGCTCAGCAACAAAGTGACAGACAGGCTGGTAAACCGAGTGTAACCGAGTGTCCTTCCTGGCACTGGAAAGTGTCCAAGAGGGCTAACATATTCTACACCCCATAGAGTTGGTCCTTTCTCACTCTTCATGACTTTGCACCCATTTTTTTTTTTTTCTCTTTATCTCTCCAAATTGAGAATATTATTTTTTTTTTCTCCTTGAGAGTCCCCAGTATATATTTACTCTGGTGTGTCTCAGGGTGTTTCCCAGACCCTTCACCTGGCTGGGGAGCAGGAGGGTGAGCAGGACTCTCCACACAGAAGGGGAGCTGTGCCTCCAGCTCCAGCCCTGCAGTCCCTGTCTTGGTGCATCGAATGCTCCTCTTGGAGAATAAACCTCTGCAGGGAGCCATAAACCTTTCTGAAGAGGGACAATTGTAACTTTCTGTCTTTTACATGTTCTGTGCCTGCCAAATAGAAATAAGGATGTGTCCTAAACCAGGAAGACACTAAGCCATTAATCTAAAGCAGCAGTTTTAAGAACACAATTAAGTGTAATTGTGGAGGAGTGATACTGCATTTGCATGGAAATCACACCAGACTGTGACAGCTCTGCTTTGCACTAAATGCCACAAGTCTCTCTCTGCTCAGGAGGGGTTTCTCTTAGCTGAGAAAAACAGGTTTTACTCTGTAGGCTGCTGTATGGTAACATTGCACACCACTTTCAATGATTCCCAAGGAAGGCTTACACACTCTGTTTCAGAAATATTCCAGGAATCAAAGGATTGAGCTTGCAAACTCCTTTGGCCTCATGAGTGACAACGTTTGTTTAAATCAGGGAGATTTCAGGAGATCACACAACAGCACATCATTAATAGAGTTGGGGATATCAGGCAGAATTCCAACAAATAGCTAAAAGATGCTCTAGAAAAATGCAAGTATCTAAATGTTACAGCTAGACCAACCAGCTAGAGGGAGTTTCAAAGATCTAAGTGCTCTGCAGTGTGGAAGTAGGCACTGTGTGCCACTTAAAAACCCACTTCAAACTAGCAGGTGCTAATGTGCTCATGCAGAACTGGCCCTTTAAATTAGAAATGTGCTTCCTTGAAGAACAGTGACATAAGCATTTTGGGGGCATAGTGCCTTTCGTTAGCATGAGCTTCTAAACTCACACCATCATTTCTGTGCAACTTTTGCACCTGGTTTTATAAAACCTAATATTCAGCTGAAGTTTCCAGGAAAACGAACAAATTAAAATAAAAAAACAAACAAACAAACAAAAAACCCCCAGACCAACAAAGCCCAATGATAAAAACGCCCAAAAAACCCATATTCAAAAGTACTCAAAGGTCCAAAGAAGCTATTAGGGCATTGAACTAAATCTCAATATCTCCAAAAATGCTGGAGAGCATCCCATCACAGCACTTTGATTTTATCTGCATTCTGCTGAAGGAAATTCAGTTGCATTTAAAGTTTTATGTCTAGCAAACAAGCCTCAAATACAGAGACAGGAGAATCAATATCCAGTTTAAGTGAAATATAAATCTGGGTTTCATCAGCATAATAGCAAAAGCCAAGCCCTATACTTATGAATAACTTGTCTCACAGGCAAGATATAAATTGTCAACAATGGAGAAGCTCAGAATACATCCCAGAGGACTGCTGCAAGTGACTAAAGCAGAAGACAAATGCATTGAAAAACCTCTCATGGTGAAATAAATAGCCACTGGTGAAAAAAACCCCAAAAATGATTTAGAGTTCCAATCAAAAGCTCAGCCTGGTTATGGAGCAGAACCAAGATAAAAAGCTAAGTCTTGAATACTGCACAATAAAGCACAGGAATCTGATTAAGAGTTTTTTGGGGTTTTCTTATCTGTCATGGATAAGTCATTAAAAATGTTGGCTGAAGAAAGTCTCTGTGGTATCAACTTCCCAAGAAACAGCTTCTGACTGAGATAATTAAAAGTTAGTCCAGCTGAGAACATCCCACAGCCAATATCTACAATGTCCAGCTTGGAGAGTTTTTCTTCATCTAAGAAAGATTCCTAACAAGTATGGTTTGGGTCTGTTACCAATGCCTGCTGCCTACTCAGCCCCATCTGCACTTGAATTCATGCTCCCCACAGATCCTGCCTAAAGCAGCAAGGGAATCTGGTCTAACAATAGTTCTGCTGACACAGGCTGTGCAATCTCCATCCTTGCATCTGCAAGGACAGAGAACTTGATCCAAAACTCAGCTGGACACAGCCCTGAGAGCCTGGTCTGTCTGGACCTGCCTCAAGGAGGGAGTTATGCTTGATGCCTTCTGCATGTCCCTTCCAAACTGCACAACTCAAGGAGCCCATGACACGTATGCATGCAGCAGCTGGATAGACTAATGTCACAAAGCAGGTTTCTAGGTTTAATTCTTCATGTTTTCTGGCTACTTAAAAGCAAAAAGCAATAGCAGAGGAGCAGAGCTACCAAAGAACCTGATCTATACAGTGTGCTCTCATCAAAATTGCAGATGACACCAAACTGGAGGCACCAGTTGATATGCTGAAGGTCTGCCAGGCAGAAGGCCCCAGAGAATGGGAATTTCAGCAAGACAGATGCAAAGTCCTGCTGCTGGGGAGGAATAACTTCTTGCAGCATCACAGGGTCAGCATTACTGACCAACTAGAGAGCACCTCTGCTTCAAAGCACAAAAGATAGAAAGCTGAACACGAGCCAGCAGAGAAATCTGGCAGCAAAGATGGCCAGCATCCTGAGCTGTTTAGCAAGAGGACAGCCAGACAATTAAAGGAAGTGATTACCTGCCTTTATTGAGTGTCTATTTTGTTTTGGCCCCCAAATACCAGAAAGATACTGATAAATTGGAGTGATATCAGTGGAAGGGCCACCAAGGCAAATCAGGGGGTTGGAAAAATGCCTGTAAGGTGAAGCTGTTGGGGAAGAGATGGCTTTGGAGGGACTTGAATGCAGTCCCCTAGCAGGCTAATGAGAGAGTGGAGCCTGTTTCTTTACTATGGTATATTGTGGGAGGGGAAAAGAGAAACCAGGTGTAAATTCAAGCAAAGTTCAGACTGATCATAACAAAAAACTTTTTTGCAATGAGGACAGTCAGGCAGTGGAGCAGACTGTCTGTAATGTTGCAATCTCCTCCCCAAAGGTTTTCAAGATGCAATTGGATAATGCCCTGCAAAACCTCATCTGCAAAACCTCTTCACTGACCCTGCTTTGGGCAGAAATGTGGGCTGGATGGGCTCCTGAGAGCCCTTCCAACCTGAATTGTCCTGTGATCCAATAAAGCAAATGAGCCTGTAAAAGAAAGATTGCTTCACCTTGCTCAAGAGGTGGAATGCACTGTTTCAGATATATTGTAAACAAAATAAGAACAACCATCAACAGCAAATTCGCTTTTGAACCAACAAAAAAATGTGCTTGTCATCTAATGTCTAATTTAAAGAGAAAAACAGTTCTTCTGGATGTAAACTGCTTTAGATCTAAAATTAATCTTAGAGCTAAATTAAAAATTAATTCATAATAGACTGGGGGATGATGGAAAATTAAAGAAAAAATAATGAAAAAAGCCACCTTTTAAGAACTAGGATTTCCCATAACCAAGACTTGCATGGGCTCTGGAGGGCACACAAACATTGAATGTGTAAAATACACAGGCACCTACTACTAAGCTAAACAAATGCTGAATGAACATATCGCCTGCATGGAATTCTTTTCAGCTTCTCAAGTCCTTAAAACACATTCACAATAATCATTCAGGTTCCCCAACGCTATTAACATTAGAACTGAGCCACGTATGTTCGTCGTGAGGCCCTCAAAGCATACAGAAATTACACCCAGAGCCGCCAGACACCTTCAATTCCCACCTGATACTCGTACTCCGTGTAAGGCAGCAGCTCCTCATCCCTGAAGGAGGTTGCAGACCCATTATAAACCAGCGAGAGGTCTAAATTCACGTGGGCTTGGGTCGCTCGCCTCCTGTAGAGCTCATAGTAGAGGATCCTCCCGTTGGGCTGCCTGGGCCCGTTCCAGAGGATGGACACGGAGCTCTGGAAGCCGCCGGCCGTGCGCATCTCCAGGAGCGGCGCGGGTTGCGCTGCCGGCGGCGCCTCCAGCGTGCGCCCCGGTGCCCACTCGCTGGAGGCACAGCCCAGCTCCGTGCAGGCCCGCAGCTGCACCTCGTACCTGCGGGAATGCAAAGCGGGTTACAGCGCTGCACGGGCAAGCACTCAAGACCTGGAGGGTTGCTGCTTCAAATCGCGGAATTCGGGATTTTTAATACGCGCGCGATTTGTGCGAACGCGCGCTGTAAGTGCGCGTTTTGGCGTTGGCTTCTCGCAAATGTTGTAAGTATGATTTCTTTTTTTTCTACAGTTTTTAGTGTGTTTTAACTGCCTGAATAGATGTATAATGGTTTTTTCGCTGTAGTTTGGAATTTAGGTGTAGTGTGTTTCAGCTGCCTGAACAGATCACTTCCAGAAGAAGCCCAAGTGACTCTCAGCATTCACTGCTTGTAAAAAAGAGACTAAAGCCCTGTTGTAAATGCATATTTTGGTGTTGGCTTCTCACAAATGTTGGGATGAATGTTATAAGTATGATTTCTTTTTTTTTCTACAGTTTTTAGTGTGTTTTAACTGCCTGAATAGATGTATAATGAGTTTTTTGCTGTAGTTTGGAATTTAGGTGTAGTGTTTCAGCTGCCTGAACAGATCGCTTCCAGAAGAAGCCCAAGTGATTATCAGCACTCACTGCCTGTGAAAAAGAGAGCAAAGCCCTGTTATAAATGCATATTTTGGTTTGGCTTCTCACAAATGTTGGAATGAATAAGTAGGATTTTGTTTTCTGTAGTTTTTAGTGTGTTTTAACTGCCTGAATAGATGTATAATGTTTTTTTTGCTGTAGTTTGGAATTTAGGTGTAGTGTGTTTCAGCTGCCTGAACAGATTGCTTCCAGAAGAAGCCCAAGTGACTCTCAGCATTCACCACTTATAAAAAAGATACCAAAGCCCAAATCAAAAGATGATAAGAACTGAATAAAAGTGGAACTGAGCTTGATGGACCCAAGGAGTGACCATGCAGAGCAGTTCCTGGAAAAGTTTGAATATGCATAAGTCCATGCATGAAGAACAGGATAAAAAGAGATGATTTGGATGTCCTTTGAGAGCTGTAGAGCTCTTCTATTAGTCTCTTTGGATTTGGATTAGTTATATGTAAATAGCAGACAAACTTATCCACCATGTAACACACACAAATTATGCCTACACATATATATAAGGAAAGGTCAGGTACATAATTAAGAATTAGTGGGGAAGATATTACTTCAGTATCAAGTGCATTTCTGTAGCAGTCTGGTGCCCTCTCAAGTTTTAGCTTTCACTGAATCATGTATCACTTGTTTCCAGTTTGAGGGCTCAAACATATCCCATTAATTTCAGCTCAGCTACCCTGGGAACGGGCCAGCTACCATGACTTTGGTCTCCCACCCCAAATTTTGTCAACTAAAGCCCTATTTATTCTCAATAGCAGACACCATGTGATAGATACACCAGTACAAGACTGCAGATTTTGGAGTCTATAGTAGAGTGCTGAATTATCTCTTCTATTAATTACAATCTAAGTCAATGCTGCGCAATATAAAGCTAGCGTTACTATAAATTTAAAAAGAAAAAAAATATCCTTGTTTTATTATTAGTTTTTTAGCAAAGAAGCCCATGGGTCTGACTATCTGTTTAAGCAAGGTGGCTGAGCTGCCTGCCAGCCCACTGCACCACCCCACAACATTTATTCAACCAAGGGGCTCTTCCAGACTTACCTGCTGTAGGGCTGTAGCTGTGCCACTATGTATGACCGCCTCAGAAAGGAAACATGAGATGCATCAAAGTCAAAAGTCTTCTTTCCTGTTTCACCAGGCTTGTGGATGGAGATTGTGTAGTTCCTTATGTCACCATTTACCTTGATAGGAGGATCCCAGGCCACCAAAATCTCACTGGAAGACCATGCCTGCAGCCTGGGAGGCAACATCCCAGATGGAGCAGAGGGGTTGGTTTTTATGTGAGCTGAGGGGCTGGTGATGCTGCCCTGGCTGTTGTTTGCAGTGACAGTGTAGCTGTACTCCTTGCCTGGCATTAGGGTGAAATCGAGATACCGAGTTTCCAGACCGGAGTAAACCAGCACACCATCCCTCCTTAGGTCATAGCTTGTGATTCTGCCATTGGGCTTATCTGGGAGCTTCCATGTGATTTCAATTGACTCCGAGCCCATGACCAGCAGCCTGGGAGCTTCCATATTTAGTGGTGGAGCCTCCATGGTCATCACAGACTGGGATGTGCTAGAGGTGCAGCCCCCAGCAGTACAGGCCACCAACACGAAGTCATACCGTGTGTAAGGCTCCAAGTTAGAGACCAACATTTGCAAACTTTTGCCAGGATAATACTCTTCAGTGCCTGATTTCAATATGTACTTGGTGATATCCCCATTTTGTATTTGGGGAGGTGCCCAGGACGCCCTGACCTGAGTGGCACTGACAGCCTGCAGAGAGGGGGGGTCCACCAAGGCAGGAGCTGCCTCCAGGGTCCGTACTGCAGCTGGCTCACTGGTGGAGCAGCCCCCCATGGTACAGGCTACCACTGCATAGCTGTACACCGTGTAGGGCAGCAAGTCCTCGTCCATGTAGCTGAGAGTGGCGGCATCGAAGCTGAAGGGATAGAGAACATCGTTCTTCAGCAGCCTGTATGACTGGAGAATGCCATTGGGCTGTGCTGGGGGCACCCAGGATATGAGCACTTTATGGGGGTTGGCTGACACCACGGACAGCCTGGGGCAGCGAGGCTTTTTGGGGCAGTTTGACTCGTCTTTGCCACTGTCCAGGAGCTGTCAGCGTAGCCTGCTGCGTTCCAGGTGCGTATCTTATATTCATACCTTGTCCAGGGCTGTAAACTTTTGTCATTATAGGTGAATATATTGCTCTCAGTGTTGTATTCTGTGAAAACAATTTTCTCCTCTTCTGTCGTTGCTCCGTGCCCTGCAGCAGCCTCTTCTGTGTGTCTGTGAATAACCTCATAGCGAGTTATTTTTCCATTGGGATTAATTGGCTGCAGCCAGCTCAGCTCAACGTTGGTGGCGTTCACTGCCTGGATCACAGGTGCCATCTGGGACGCTGGGGGAGCCTCATCTGTCCAGACTGGCTGGGGTGCAGAGTGGGTGCAGCCTGCTGCATTGCATGCCTCCAGCACCAGGGTGTACAGGGTGTACGGCTCCAGGCGCCGGAAGAGGAACTGGCGAGATAAACCACTGTACTCCAGGTGGCCATCACTGAAAACGTTGTAGGTCTGGTGAATTAAGGGAGAAAAATAAAAAAAAAAAAGGCAGGAAGGGAAGGAAGGAAGGACAGAAGCCAGGATAAAAGGAAAAAAAAAACACAAAACAATTTTTTGTCAATAACCAGTAGATGAGACCCTTAATCTTTGCAATAGGGTAAGGACTATTAACCAGTGATTCAGAAACTTATCCTTGCTAGTAGCAATCAGCACACAAACAGATCATTGATACAAAAGGAACGTTTTGATCCAATTTTCATGATTTTTTTTTTTTCATGTTGAGTGCAGTAATAAATCACTTAGTGACAGTTTTCATTATATTTGATTGTTATCAAGTTTCATTGCAAGGCTCTCACAGGCCAGCAGAAAGCTTCTCACAGACTAGCTCTAAAGAATATCACTTAAGGCAAAAAACCTCCAAATAAACTCATCCAGTTGCAAACCTTGCAGAGGAAGGTTTACACTCAGTTGAAACCATTGAGCTAAAAGAACTCCCAAATTTCTGAACACCATTCTATTAAACCCAGGTTTTCTACAAATACATTTTGGTCATGTCCAGTTCTATGATGAGTAAGATTATGAGCTTTCATGTGCAGCTTTCTATGCATTAAATGAACAATTTGGTTCAGTGTAAATGGAAATTTACAGTCACAGAGTAGCACAAGAATGTTATTATTCATTTTAATATAATGACAAGCACAGAGGACTCAGAGAGTATCTTGTGCTTATGTAGGACTTCAAAAAAAAAAAAAAAAAGGTTTTAATTTTATATTCAGCATTTCCCTGCTCTTTTTTAATCAGGTGAACTGTCAAGACGAAGATTACCTTAATCACTCCATTGGGTTGGGAGGGCTCTGACCATTTCAGCAGCAGAGCTCTGCCATTTTCTTTCTTTTCCACAGTGAAGTTGCTCAGGCCACTGGGTGAAGCCTCCAAAGTGTGCACAGATGTCCAGGGGCTTGAAACCTGCCCGGCGTTGTTTACAGCTACCACATGAATATGATATGTTGTGAAAGGTTTCAATCCAAATAAATGAGCCTGATGCTTTGTTCCCTGAAGCAAGAATACAGATGTTTGAGTTAGTTAAAAAAGTAATCAGCATCTGTGGTTTATGTCACTTGGAAAATGAGGCCTCAGCTCTGGGTCACTTCTGACTGCTTTGCAGAATACCCCATCTGGTTACTAGGAATTTTTTCTTTTTTTTTCTGGTGGTTTTTTATGATTGAGCCTCAAAAAGAAATTATTAGGGTTTTAAAAAAATTATCCATCATTATGATAGAGCTTTTGGAATAAATTCCTTGGGAGCCCTACACAGTCTGAATCTCAGCTAGGACACAATTTACAGTTCATTCAGCATATCTCTGAGCTTGCTCAGTGGGGATGAAACTTCCTGGAACTGGACTCATGCATGTAAAAACCTGTGGTACACGACTGAAATCTAACACACCCTGTGTGTGCATGTGCCATTTTATATAGAAATCTTACACACCTTGTGTGTGCATGTGACATTTTATACAGAAATCTTACACACCTTGTGTGTACATGTGATATTTTACACAGAAATCTTACACACCTTGTGTGTGCATGTGCCATTTTATAGGTGTGCTGTCCTGTTCTAGCTACTCAGGCCATGGTAATGTGGATTTACAGTTTCTGAAGCCCACGGGGCTCAGCCTGGGCTGCAGGGACTGGGGCTGCCCTGCAGCACAGCCCAGCAGAGGGCTTGGTGGGGATGCAGGCTGCTGGACACCAGCCATGGCCAGGAAGGGCCACTGGCACCCCAGCTCACCCCAAGCAGCATCTGAGACAGAGCTGGCACTGCTGGGACGAGGAGAGCCTCAGCACAAAACCCCCTCTAGGCAGGAAGGCAAAACCAGCCATGGAATTGTTTTGGACAGTCACAAAAGGCACAGTGACCAACAAAGGACAGGAGTAACGTGCTCCAGTAGGAGAGTGCAGATGTGTCTGATCAGATGAGCAAAGAAAAAAGGAATCCAGCTGATCACTGATAGGTTTAAGCTCATTTTTAGCTGTACTTTGGCATGAATTATACAGACCACAAGAAAGGGAGTGCAGGAATTCAGTTGCCTTCATGTGATAGAAAGAGCTGAAGTCGATTTCCCTGTGTCAGTAAGTCGTATTAAGTTGTTAAATGCTAACACTTCCAATTGTTTAATATTTAAACATTTGTTAAGCTATCAGATTCAGAAACAAATTTTAAAGAAATATTAATTTCTTTTTTTAAATATTAAAAGTTAGATCATAAATATTTAAATAGTTATTTCCTCAAAACAATGAGTTAGTCTTTTAGATAAATATAGCACAGCATTTGAATGACCATTATGAATATTAAATCTGAAGATGCCACAAGTACAGATTACAAACATACTTTTCTGATAAATGATTCCTTTTTTCTGTTAAACAGGGCAAACACTAGCAAGATTAATAATGCAAAAAAGTATAATTCTTTGTTAGGAATTCCCAGTCATCACTGCCAAAAAAGCATAAGCTGAAACGCAAACAGCAATCACCTCGAAGAGATTATATATAAAAAACCTCTGGCTGCTGTGGGACATTTAGAGATATCTTTTGTCATAAGAAACATGGAAAGCATGTGGGCTATAAAGTAAAAACATATGTATATTGTCAATAGCAGCACCTGTTCAATTACAGTTTATTTCGGGATGGAGAATTTCCTTCAGCCCCTAGATGGCAATACTATCAAACACTTTTTGTAACATGAGTACTTAATGATTAACAACGTGCCTTCAGTCATCCAACATACTCAAGGCAGCCATTAAAAAAATAACAAACCTGATTTCATTATAGATTCTTTTAATAAACATTTATAGCTCAGATCCTTGAAAGTGGAAGCGTTTAAACTGCCATAGCCAAAAATCCCATACAGCCGACTGCAAAATTATGAACTGCAGGTTAAAGAACCACGTTTGAATTGAGGCTCATGCTTAGCATAAAAATCTGGCATCAGAAATTATGTTGGCACAAAACATGATTAAAATTAGCTTTACAATTGGATGTAGTCTGTATTAATAGTTTTTACGAGGACAGTTATCTATTAGGTTTTCAAAACAGAACTTTTAAAAGCCTAAAATTTACATTCCATGGTTCGGGGGTGGGGATGGGAGGAAGAGAGCACACAGCATTAAATTACTGCCCCTGAACTGCTACACAGAGGCTCTCTGAAGGTGCAAACACATTATTAAAAACATCAAGACAAAAAGCAATGGCTCTGCTTTTTAATGAGCTGCATCATCGCATGGGCTTTTGTGACAGCAATGTTAAAAACCACTAGATTTCTACTTTTAAACAGAAAACTGGCATATTTTTCATCACCCTCTACCATTTTCCCACTAAACCCCAAGATTTAATTATTTACAATCCTCACTACACTTTGAAATGAAACAAGGATGGAGGGATTTCCTTGCCTGCAGTTCATCATGTTCTCTGGAGACTGCTAAACCATTCCTTCCAGGGATGACTTTTATCCCTGGCTCCTACAGATACTTCTTGAAGAGCAAACGGTTTACATGTATTTTTGTTTTGTTTGGTTTTGAAGTAAGCCCAGGGGACGTACTCCCAGAATACAGAGCCAGGCTTTCTCCCCCTGCACTGCTGCCAGTGCCAGTCATGAATTTGCTCAGCTCAAAGGCTGGTGTTGAAAAGAGTATGGATGGCAGACGTGGTGATTCATTTTAAGAATCACTTTATGTCCTCCCATGACATTTTCAGCCTAGAAATACTGTCCTGCTGGAATGGTCAAATATAAATTGTAAAATACACCTTGCACTGGTAGCACTGCAACTTTGGCTTCAGTGGCAACGAGACAGCCTTAAACAGGCACAGGAACGAAATCATTGTCTGCAATATTCTCCCAGTCTTCCTCTGCAAAGCCATTAACTCGTATTTCCCATGTTTACACGTGCTAACAGTCCAGATTTCATTCACCGTTAAAAGAAAAACAACAAAATAAAATTTTAATGTGAACATTGAGATGTTCGTAGACTGGCTGACCATGAAATCCAATGGACTTCAAGCTCAGACCCTCCTTTCTCTGCCCCCAGCTGTGAAGCATTCTCACTCCATCAGCCATTAAATTAAGAATATTCCAGCAAACATTTAAGAATATCCAGTGGCACACTCCTCCTCTCTGGCCCTCCCATTCTTTCCGTGTGAACGCTACAGAAATGCAGACCTGACAGGGCAGGGAGGCTGTGACAAGCCACTGTGACCTGATCACACCCTGTGGCCCAGAGCCCAGACATCCTCCCCAGCTCTAGCCTGGTCTCCTCCCCTGGTGCAGCTCTAGCAGCACCACCACTACTCCAGGCAGCACCTTTGGTTTTGCTCTGAAAAGTGTTTCACGTGCTGCCAGTGGCAGCAAAAGCTGTTAACAGCAACAAATACACTCCTCCACTAATTTCACTCTTCTCACTGTAAATTAGGACAAAAGTTATTTAAAATAAAACCTTGTTTTAACACATTTTTCCAAACATAAAAGGAGAGAACATGAATCATGAATAATGGATTTGTCAAGATTTGCTTCAGATTGCCTTTTTTGTTTGTTTATTTTTTAATTCATGAACACAGAAGTCACTTAAAGTCTGGAAACAAATTAGCATAGTCTTTCATGCTGTTCAAAGGCAGCAGCATCCTTCATGCAAGGTGCCTGCCTTCCTCACTCCCTCTTGGTCCTCCTCCCAGGCACAGGCAAGGCTGTGCAGCCTTCAAGGGTCTGATGATTTTACACTGCCTACTGTGATTGCTTTTGACTACTTGAAGTGCCCCTAAGGTGGCAACAGGGTCAAGAGGTCTTTGTAGGTTGAAAATGATCAAAAATTAGCATTGATCTGTAGCTGTCAATAATACTCTGCAGGGGTGGACTCCCTGCACAAATGTTTAAACTGCATACCACTACACAACCTAGTCATCTTTGAATCTATTGATCTGATGAAGCAGCACTGCCAGGGTGTCACTCTGGGCTTTCCCTCTTCTTTCAAGGAAGGCCAGCTTACCCGGTTGCCTCTGTCTCAGGGATTGAGTTCAAACTGTGACAGACACATCAGATCTCTGAACCAACAGGCAGCTTGAGGATCTGTCCCTTCTTCAGGGGTAATAATCAAAGCTCAGCAAGTCATCACCAGCCATGTTAAGGCTGGGCTTCTTCTCTCTCCCTACCTTCTCTTTGTACCATAATCTCTACTTGGCAGGTATCTTGTATAGCTGAATAAAAAGCTAGATCATTCTTTGTGTGAGAAACTAAACCCTAACTAAACCCAGTGACCCTGTCACACTGCTAACTGCAGTAGAGGCACAGGGATCCAAACCAGCTCTTCCATAACCCATGGACATAAAAAATGGGAAGGCAGCTCAGTAGAACATCCCCTTGTCTAGAGGCAGAGATGGGGAATTCTCCCTGGACAAGGGAGGAGAAAGCTATGGTCTTCTGACAGCCAGAACATCGATCCAACCATTGTCTGAGTAAAATGTTCAAACTCTCCATCAAGGAAGTCAAACAGATTCTTCCACCCGTGACAGCAGCGAGGGGATGCTTGGGAGTTTATAACCATACTCAGTTTATCCTCACCTTTGCCATTATCATTTTTACAGCTCCCTGTCTAACTCAGACTCTTTGCCATTTTCTGCAAAGCACTGGGGGCACTTCTACCTCGATCTGTCTACTCTGATATTCACTCTTATTTCCCAGACTACTCTTAGCCCCTGCCTTCACTCTGAACATTACACTGAGCTCATATTCACATGCACACATAACTTGTCCTTTGGGCTGCCTTCCTTCTTGGGCTTCTATCATGCACACTGTGTCTTTTCCATTTAAAAAATCTACTCCATTCCGAAAGCCTTATGCTCAGATTCACAAGGATATAACTTATGGATACCCAAGTAATCTATGAGTCTATTCCTGTAGCAGTGCAGACTGGAATATAAATTATTCCCATGGTAGTACTGAAAAATCTCAAAGGTTAGTCAAACAGAAACCAACATGTTATTCATTTAACCAGAAATTATCTTGCCTACAGGTAACCAGAATTTCCATTTTTACAAGAAATTGATGTTGCACTAGTTATTTCCCTTCCAATTTGTATAAAAAATTAATTTTAGATTTTTTTTTTTTGTAAATTTCATTCTACAAATTTTACATTTTAAGAACTTGGCATCTCGTTTTAGAATTTTAAAATTGCCTTTAAACACGTATATTTAATTTTAAATAATGACTTGATCATTTGATGTGACCCAACAAGCTTTCAATAGCAGCAAGATGTACCATACAGGTAATAATTTTTATGGCAAAAAAACCCCTGAAGAACAAAACTAGACAAATATTTAAATAAAAAATTTAAGTTCATAAATCCAGATAGTCCCTTATTAAACCTGAAGTAATTTTTAAACATTTTTGCCCAGGGAAAGTTCATCCAAATTGTCTTTTGTTGGGATGAAAGGACACTCTTCCTTTCCCAGCCCTGAGATGGATCCATGCAGTCTTTTCTTCTTCAGTGGCATTCAAATGACATTCAAAAATTCATTATATCTGCTTTTCTATAAATAAATATAGGAAATTTTAGTTTAAAAATGTATTAGAATAAATTCAGCCCACAAAGTAAAGCACATAAAGTGGCTTCTTATTAAAACATAAACACTGATTACGTGATCAAAAAATATTTTTTCCTTGAGATTCCTGGAAAAATGCTTTCTTTTTTTTCAACTTTAAGAATGTTCATGTACTTTCTTTTTAAGACAAACTGTAGTTTTGCCATCGACACCAGAGAACACGACTTTACTCTCCTTTGAGAGTTCTCATTCCAAGCTAGCAGCTTTTTTAATAAAACCCCTAATTTGCACACTTTGTCTCACTCCCCACACAAGTGAAACATTTCCTATGCCAACTGTCCTACATGGGCTTGGGAACTGTACTAGGAAGAAACCTGCAAAAGCAGCAGTAATCTAAATTCAAAATATTCAGCAAACAACACCAATTAATACCTGATAGAAAAACACTATTTTTTACTAATTCCTTTTCCACCCTCCCGGCAGGGCAGGTAAGGAACTGTGAATTGCAGGTAGCTGAATCTGTCTCACGGAGTTGCTGTCTCTTTTCACAGCAGAGTTTTCTTTCCTGGCACACCTGGGACCTGCTGCAGTCCCACCAGGCATCTGAATCCCCAGCTTTGACTTGAAAGCAAAGCAACTCAAAGAAAACTAGGATGCATTGCACATTAAAATGAAATCAAATAAAATCAAGTTGGCCTTTAGGTAGCAGTACACTTTTAAAACACCAATGATGTTGCACTTTTGATGGTAAAACCTTAAAGGAACTTCTCTGGGCAAAGTCAACATTGTTATTTCAGTGAGTTTCTCTCTCTTCTTCTTCTCTTCTCTTCTTTCTCTTCTCTTCTCTTCTCTCTCTCTCTTCTCTTCTCTTCTCTTCTCTTCTCTTCTCTTCTCTTCTCTTCTCTTCTCTTCTCTTCTCTTCTCTTCTCTTCTCTTCTCTTCTCTTCTCTTCTCTTCTCTTCTCTTCTCTTCTCTCTCTTCTCTTCTCTCTCTTCTCTCTCTCTCTTCCTCTCCTCTCCTCTCCTCTCCTCTCCTCTCCTCTCCTCTCCTCTCCTCTCCTCTCCTCTCCTCTCCTCTCCTCTCCTCTCCTCTCCTCTCCTCTCCTCTCCTCCTCTCCTCTCCTCTCCATCTTTTCTTGCTTTTCTCATATTTTCTTTTCTTTCATAATTATTTCCTTAAAATTCACCAAACATCACCGAATGGCACCTTCTCAAAAATTTATTTCCATCTGTATTTGTCTAATTTCTACTAAGAAATATTGAAACCCCAAAAAAAGATTTCTTTTTCTGCATGACTAAATAAAGCAAATAAGCCAAAATATCAATGACATGACAT
Source organism: Sitta carolinensis (assembly GCA_032173965.1). Classification (NCBI taxonomy): domain Eukaryota; kingdom Metazoa; phylum Chordata; class Aves; order Passeriformes; family Sittidae; genus Sitta; species Sitta carolinensis. The sequence continues at coordinate 2,283,071 of JAVUNC010000019.1, forward strand.
TCCACTATAGGCACCATCTAGAGGACGATGTCAACATGTTTTCCTAACATTAATATTTTATCTCTAACAACACTCACAAGACCTACTGTATAATAAATCATAGCTTTCCCCCCCATATTTTTCCACTTTAAACCATTTTTATTATTCCTCACAGTTAGAAAGAGAGGTAGAAGGAAAGGAGCAGCTCTTTTTATAAACTTGATAGATGATGGGATAGTTTCCCATAAACTTTGGGTTCAGTCAGTTCAAAGCTGGCATCACTGCTTATCCCAAATGGTTCCTTTTTGCATTCAATAACCATGTTGAATATGAGCAACTAGACTAAGTTTCTCTTCAAAATATGACAGGCTACATCTGAAGGAGAAAAAAAAATTAGTGCTATTTGAGACACAATAGAGCATAACATAAGATACACATCACAACAAAAAACAACTATGTGTCACCCTTGGAAAAAATGAGAATATCTTGTCCTGATCTTTAGCTGAGTGTGCTTTGTGGAGAGCTGATGGGAGTGGGAGAGGAGAGAGCAGCTTCATCAGCAAAGACTTCATGGCATGGCAAATTCAGCACGACATTAAAGCCCTGGCAAACCCTGCAGAGCTGAGCTGGGGATCCCTGTGCCATTCCAAACTCACACATAATGTGTGAGTAATGTGGAATCACATCAACTCATCAAGGTAGCGCAGAACTTGCAATTTGCCTCGGTCACAAGGGGAATGAAGCATCTTTCAGGTGCAGCTTGCTAATCTGGGGTAGGAACAAATCTTAGGGCAGGTAAAAAGCTTGGGAAGTCAAGCACACAAAGCCTGGTTGAGTTTGTGCCTCTTCATTGCTACTGGTGCACTCACCCAGCTGAACTCCAAAATTATGTTTAACACAAGTACCACCTGCAGTGCTCCTGATGAGCAATGACTTCCCATCCACCATTTGTTAACATTTAGGAGAGGGGTTTGTCTCCTGGATTTATTTCATAGTGTCTGTAGACATGGCAAGAGAGAAAAAACCCCACTGCTGCTGTCAAACAGCAGCTAGAGCCTAAAGGCTCAAACCTGAAAATGGTGGGGGGTACATCCTTAATATGGAGCATTAGGGGGTTAATGTTATATTTTCTCCTAATGCCATAAACCGTATTTTCCATTTGATATTTTGGCTCATGGCCAGAATCAGAACAAACAAAATCTGGACTGCCACATCGGCCTTAGTCTCAATTTTTTGTCTTCTATTTTTTTTTTTTTTATTTATTTTTTTTTTTATTTTTCCCTAAAAATGTCCAGAGTGTATAGATAATTTACATCCATGAACTTCTCAACTGAAGATATCTTATGGCACTCAGTTTTACGTTGCTGCAGAAAGAATGTGCTTTTTTCATGACCAAATGTCTTGGCTTTTGGTCTCATTTGAAGCTTTGTTTCCCAAAAATTCACATTGCCCCCATCACATTTTTGATTTCAAACATGTGTGCCATGAGACACCTTCTTCATCTCCTTCCAAATAACATCATGTATGATAATGTGAGGAGAAGCAGCTCTGAACACTGTAACACCTTTTCCATCTGATCTTAAAATGAACTGGGTGCAGTATCTCAAATTTTCTCTTTTCTGTAAAATTTGAAAAAGAGACTTTGGCTGTAGTTTTAGTGAATGGAAGACAGAGAGGAAAGACTCCTTGGTTTTCCCCTATGAAAGCAATTATTTTCAAATTTTGCCTTTGCACAGCTCAACAGCCATAACAGGGAAAGTGCAAGGTAAAGAGGAAAAAAGAGTTTGAAGAAAATCTTTAAGAGGACTTGTACAAGGACAGTCTGAATCTTAACACAGATTGCAGGTGAACTCCTACATCAGTTGCCTTGAAAATTCCACTGAATGTCAGTTGTGCTCCATAAGATTAGGACTTTGCAGTTATATATGACTTTTCATCATAGGATCTCCCATCATGTCACAAACATTAATTAATTAAGTCTCAGGATATCCCCCTGTGTTCCTCTGTGCAGCTTCAGGAAACTCTAGTTATTGGTTTAGATCCCATTTTACACAGGTACAAGAGATGTGTCATATTATTGTTAAATGCAAGCCTAGTTTATTCCCTTTCCTCAGACATTCTGAGTCCTTGTCTCTCTCACCCAACACATGCAAAAAAAGAGCAGTTCTAACTGCTGCTAAGTACAGGAAGATAGCACAGCCTCCAGGCAATTCACAGCTTTAAATCCCTGCTTTCTGCCAACACAATGGGAAATAAAAGCAGCATTTTAAAGGAGACTAAAAGGTTTCTATTTCCTCTTTTTTTTATTCCTTTTTCTCTGCCCTGTACTGAACAGTCCTAGCTCTTCATTCAAACTTTGCTGCTCTGTATGTACTCATTTCTGAGAGACATTGAAAGGTAAGCATAAACAATTTACTTGGAGCTACATTATAAAGGCCAAAGTTTAGTCTGAGTATGTGACTGAACTTAAAATGTCACCTTTAAAATGAACTGGCTATTTAAAAAAACGAAGGGCCAAAAAATACAAACCCTAATCTCTCAAAAGGCTTTTACCTTCACCAGGTTTTCCATTCCTTTCCTCAGTGCTTTACACTTCCTACATGAAGATACCTGCTCTCCAAGCAGAGACTGGCTGAAAGTAAAGTAAATTATGCAGGCAGCCATGTGGGAAAGGTGCAGTCCAATTCTGCCAGTACAAGCCAGGAAAAAGAGATTTGCTCTGCACCTTTTTGTGCCAAGCAGACCCCATTAGCAGAAGGCCAGAAGCACACGGGGTTTATGCAGGGAGGGATGACGCCTCTCTTTTCTGTGCCTGGAGGGAAGTTCAACCTTTTTTCTGAAGATTAGCAGGGATATTGATGAGACACACGTTCAGGTGTACACTTCAGGGAAATACCTCAGCAAAACACACCTCCCATCAAAACACTGAGAGGCTGAGCAGAGATCTGACACTTTCCTTCCAGATCTTTATGGGATATTCCCCCAGTGTTGGAGTAGGGGATTGCTACAGGGGATCCTTCTGGTTGTATGAGCTAGTGGACAGCCTCAATGAGCTCCCCAATGAGTGGAGAGCCTAAAGGAGGCCAAAAAGCCCCCATGTCATATGATGGTAAAAAGGAATATAAATCTTCCCATTGTAGCTGCTATGGACTGCCCTGTTGATGAAAATACCAAGGTCCAATAAAGAACAAGTTCTCTATTTCTTTGTCCCTTAGCAGCTGTGTCTTGCCATATAAAGGCTCAGAATCAACCCCACACTGAGGAAAGGCTTGAAAAGAAGACAAGAAAAAAGAGAGGTAATGGAGTTTGGTAGAGTAACTGGAAGAGAGTCTGCCTTCAGCTTTAAAGTCTTGAAACGAAGTAAACCCAAATGAACATGAATGGATGAACATCCAGACCCTCCTAGGATCACACAGGTACAATTCCCTCTACTTTAGGCTTGCAGGGCACACTGTTGGAGAGAAACTCCCCTTGACACAGCATATGAAGCTGTGTCTGCAGACTGCCCATTCCCATTTTCCATGCTGTCAGGTGAACACTGAATTCATATACATACACAGAGATGCAGACAGCTGTGCCTGCTGCAGTGGGAACAAGGAAAGCAGCTAGCTAAGCTTCACTTTGAAACATTAATGCCTAAATAAAACAGAGACTTTCATCATGTCCTTTCATTAGTCCCTCCTAGTGTGGGTTGGGCTTTTCCTGCCAAGAGTCTGTGCTGCTTGTGGCTTTCACCAGCCACATGAATTAGTTAGGGAAGAGATGAAATAAGTAAATACAGAAATATTACTTGAAAACTGAAGCATAACAAGTTTGGTTTGGATTCTGTATTTTCCTTGGCTATTTAAGTTACTTGGGGAATTAAAATAGATAAGCTTAGTAAAGAACACATTGTACTGATTTCTCAATTGAAAATGTCTTTACAGCCCATTATCGACTTCAGCATATTAAGTTGTAAATCCACTGGTTTCACTGTCTCATCTATTGATTAGCTGCATGTATGTACATTATAAATGAGCAATCCAAAGAGAAATTACTACCATTTAGTCATTTTGGGACAGACTTGCAAATGTATTTAAGTGCCCAAATATGAGGATAGGCACTATGGGAAAGAGTCACAATGTTCTCCTACATTCTGACCCAAACCTTGCAGAGCTGCTGTCCTCAGATCCTCCCTACACTGTGCACAGAGGGAAGGAGGTGTCCCCAAAGGGAAAGCTTCCCCTCTCTTTGGAATGGCCTGTCAGAGAAGCCACACTCTTTATGACAGACTAGACAGACTAGCCTACATGTGCCATCCAAAGGAAGTATATAGAATTCACAGCTGGGATTTTTTTTTTTTTTCCTTAAATTCACTTAATACTCAAAGAGAAATAAAGGCAGTAACAACATTTTCAATCAGCACACAGCAACAGACCACACAGGTCTGCTCTTTCTTGTTTCTTAAAATGAAACACAAAACCATTCACAGCTTCAAAAGTTGAACTGCAGCAGTTTCAAAAGACTTCTAAATCAATGTAAGCTTCCATTTGCCTTTCCAAGGACGCTGGGCCAGGGTCTTCAGCAGACCAACCAAACCACATGGAGAATGTAGAGGGCACCCAACCAGAACAGGGATTTGCTTTAGTTAATCTGAAGCAAATATCTACTTAGTTAATATTGAATTAGTTACTGAATTCGGAATTAGTTAATACATCCTCCTGATTTCCATGCACAGACCAGCAAGCTGGAGATGATCTTCAGTCTGAGATCATGTTACTTTAAATGTGGTTTAAAATTTCCATTAACACCCTCAAACCAAATATCAACCCAAGGGTTTTTTAACAAAGCAAGTCAAGGTGTTGTGATGCCTCTATGCAGGACCAGAAAAAGTGTTTTATGATAAAGATGTATTCCTAGTTTTTGTCTCAAAAATGTCTAAAAGCCACAAGTTCTCAACTCTGTTTTTTCTCAAAGGCAGTACTGTATTTGACATCAGCACAACTAGAGCTCAAACTATTTTGTTACCTGGTGGAAAAAGGTGATGTTTTCTTTCCCATTTGCTCTCAGGGTCTCTATCCAGTCTTTTTAGACCTGGACTTTCCAGTAACATTAAGCACAGCACTTATATATGTCACTGTCTTAAGCTACAACTATAGTATAAATCTCATGATCTATTGGTACATCATGGGTCTAGCATTTCTAGCACAGACTAGTATTAGAGAAAATCTAAATTATCATCTGTCTTGAGCCCCTGAAGAGAAAACAATAAAAAATAATTTTATTATACCATAATGACAAGAATAATACTTCATCTGGGAGAAGATGTCTTGTGACTTCTCATTAATTCTTTTTTAAAGCCTGTCGAAATATAAGAGCTCTGCAAAGTTTCATTCATTTTGTTTGTGTACTGTAAAGTTTTCCTTATAGCAAAAATACAGAAAATTTATCTCTGCAAGGAGTCCACTACCCTCACTCTCTTGCAATATTAAAGGTGCATTTGCAATTCTCATCTTGTGGGGCAATTGTATAATTGGTGTCTTTTTTTTGCAGCCACTAGAGTAGAATCTCCACACTGAATGGGATATTTGTCTCACCCTAGGAACTCTGCTTCAGATGGGAAAAAAAAAATAAATTGATGCATTCAAACCTGCTGGAAGTGGACTTAGAAAAATACTTGGAACAAAACTCAGAACCCAAAACAAGTAGTGATTTGTGCTATGGCCCAGTAGGTTAACTAGATCCTGGGACCTCAATCTTCCCATTGAGAATACACAATTCCTCAGTGTCCTTTTGGCACACAGACAACACATTCCAGGCTCTCCCTGGGATGGATCTCCACCTTAGGGTGCTGTGGGCACAGAGGTGTTTAGAAGACAAACATGCTGCCATAAAAGAGGAAGGTGGAACAGCCATAGATTAGCTCCAAAAAGGCAGCCACAGCTGCAGAGTCAAAGAGTTGAGGATGTTGTACTGCAGGTCCAGCTGCTGCTCTTAGCCAAAGGATGCCTTAAGTGAACATCTCCCAAAGCTTTGCCTGTGCAGCCACAGAGCCCCCATTAATACAGAAATTTTAAAGGACATTACCTGCCTGAGGCAGAGTCCTGCCTGTTGTAAGGGCTGCAGGACCCTCAGAGCATCTGGAAACAGAAATAAGTTCCTAACAAAAATCTGAAAAACGCAGACCTTATTCTCCACTGGACACTCAGGGTGGAAATTCCTGCTTCCTATGTCATCATCATCATCATCTCTAACTGTGCTCTTGGGAAGGAAGGCTGGTGAGGGGAAAAGCAGGGAGGAAGGAACAGTTTCCACAGTTTGGATTGTAGGAGTAAAGCAGCCTAAAGGTGCCAGTGATGTAACAGGTGATATCTGATGTCCTAAAAGCTGAAACATGGCACCTACTAATAAGGCAAGAAACATTTCTCTGAATCCATCAGCAGCTTTGGCTGGGGTTCTTGCAGCAAGCCCTCCATGGGTAGAAACCCTCTTTCCATGCTCAGAGTTTCTCTTGGCACTCGTACAGCAGTTCAACAAGCACATCCTTTCCAAATCATTGGCTTGTCAGATGCTGATGGAGGGACATCTGTACCAATCTCTCTCTTTCTTTAAAGACCAAAGAGATTTTCCTTAAAGAATGCTAAAGAAACAGTCCATCCACCATGGTCCTTGTGAATGGAGTATTGATACACTCGGATGCTCCAGATCCCATTTGTCATGCATTTCTGTAACTTTGGTCAGTAAAAAGCTAAGGTGCTGAGAGAAATATTTGTGGTTTATGAGGGGATAAACTCATAAATCAGACTTTGTTTCCTCCTAATAGAGATTATATATGTAAACCCCTCCCACACATTGCAGATAAGTTCTCAGACTACCATCCTCACAGGAGTCTACTAGTTTTTGCCTTCTATTTCTTTGGAAACCAACCACCCTACTAACCTATCAATTACCCTACCAACCTACCAACCAACCATGAATTACTTATGTTTGGATGTTTTCATTTGTGATCATACCAAGAAGCAAGAAGGATAAACATAAAGACTCTTGTGAACTTTATTGGATCTGATTAACTGTCTGGTTTGGGCTCAATTTAAATTTGTCAAGACTAAAGTCCCCTGTCATCTTTTCCTGTTTGAACAGCCATCTCAGAGTTCTCCCTTTACAAACTTGGTGGCTGTATGACTGTTTTCGAAATGAAATCATATTGGCTAATTATTCAATTTATATAATTACGATTTAATTCCCACCTTGTATGAATCACCAGAATCAGTCAGTAATGCACCTGCTGACTGGATAACCAGTTTCATTTTGTTTTTTGGCTGTTTTTAATAAACAAATTTTTTTAAATGTCAACTCTGTTAGTAAAATCTCACAGAGCTTTTGAGCTTTGAAACCATTTAAAAACATTAAAATCTCCCAACAATCTGAAAAACAACAGAAAGTCCCATTATAATACAAAAGAATAAAAAGAATGCTGCACTTCGAAATGAGAGTCACATTTTGGATTTCTTTTTCATACCCAGTTAACTTTATATACAGCCACATTATATTGTGATAGTAAATTTATACCCCTCCATTGTCACCTTTTCAAAATGCATTGGAATATTCAGGGTTTTTTTTTTCCCCTGTTCCTAAAGTCTCCATCAGAGCCTGTGTGAGAACTGGAATAAATAAGCAGCCACAGTTTCCCATACTGGAAAAGTTCCAGAAGGGAAAGGGCTCTTGACAAAGCTAAAGGAGTTTTCAAGACACTTTCTATTTCCATACTCGTTCTTTTGTATGCTAGGTTGCCTGCCATTATGTTTATGTAATTCTGACAGTGTTCTTAATGACACACTAACAGATTGTAAAACACGCTGCTGGCATTTACTTGTTTTTTATATTTTTAAAACAATGTCCTTCATGTAACAGTAGTTAAGCGCGGCAGAAGGACATCATTAGAGCCATGGTTAAACTGTAATTTACACCATTAGGAAGGCAGGAGCAATTTTTATTGCCTGGCAATTTTCTTGCTGAAATATTTGGACCATATGGCTCAATTTGTGTAATAACCTTAATTTCAGCACCCTTCAGGTCTGCCTCCATCTCCTACGGAATGGTAAAATGCGGTTTAGCAGAAAAGGCAACTGTCTATACTTAGAGAGTTGAGATTAATAACATGTCACGTCCTGTTTTTGGTGAAGGAATTCGAACAGCAGCCAGATGGTATCTCTACAAATAACTGTCAGGGGTCTTGATCTAATCAATACAATGTATTAATACATCTCCCTCCGCTGCTTCTCGAGGGGCTAGCGTGCAACATCTGGAAGGATTGGGGGGACCGCCAAGTAGAAAGCTGATCCTTTTCAGAATCAAACTGAGCCCAATTAATTTTTCATGTATACTTGATAACTGTTTCATAATGAGCTATGCGTCTTGACGGAGCTGGGGCTGGCGGCACGAGCGGCTTGGGCTTCCTATCCCCATTCAGTCCACTCACAGAAACCAACCCATTAATCAAACTATCTGGCATAAAACTGAAATCTCAGCTCAGCAAGAGATCAATAACCATCCTTAAAAAAAAAACAAAACAAAACAAAAAAAAAAAAAAAAAACCAAAAAACCAACCCACATCCAGAACAACAACAAAGACCCTGCCACAGAAAAGGGTTTAGTGGGCAAAAGTATCCAGACGTGACATTAGTAATTACTTTAAGAAAAACCAAAACTCAGAGCCATACTCACCTGACAGGCACCTAAACCACAGAATTTTATATTAGCATCCTGTCAAAAAGTAACATTTAAGCCCATTAAAAATACACTGCCATTCTGCTTTCTAGCTACAGAGGCCATCTGGCCCCTATTCACCATAATTGCTATTACAGTCTCAAAAATAATATTTATATAATGCTGTGAATTAACAGACGGACACCCATTCCCACTCCCAAAAAGCTTTCTGTTGATAAACTCATCTTTTAGCACCACGCAGATATTAGGGTCTTGCTCCCTAAAGAAAGAGGGGGCAAGATTATAGGCAAGATTACACATGCATTCCAGGGCTTTTTGTAAAGTCTGAAAAGAGGAGAGAGAGAGAGAGGTCACTTGGCAGGCAGAAAATGGGAAACTGCAACAAGCAGAGGGGAGAGGAGCCTGAATGAGGCTGTGAAGCTGAGTGATGGGAATGGATTCAAAAGGGAACAGTAAAGAGAAAGGACAGGAGGTCAGCTGAGAACACTAAACTTATCTTACATAGGACACCCCACGGCTGTTTGATGAGAATGACTTTGGTGACTGTAGACCTGGATTAGATTCAAATGGAGTCCCCAGTGGTATGAGGCTCTGTGTTATATTACCAATTCCCAGGAGTCCTATGGCTTGCTTTTGCTGCCTTTTTTTTTTTTTTTTTTTTTTTTTTCCCTTAAAAGAAAAAAAGAAAAAGGCAGGATTCTCTGTTTATTAAAATTACCCTTTTCTTGCTAAAATTCCCTATGAAATCTAAGCATGTGACATAACACTTCCCAGCCAATTTGAATAAAAGACCTTATCTGTGGAGGGAAGTGGGGCTGGAGAGTAGGATGGGGGCTGGGGAGTGGCCTTTCTAATTATCAGCTGAAGAATTCCTGTATCTGTAGCTGTTGGGCATGACCCTGGAGATTTTAGGAAGCTGCCCTATGACTTCACCAACAAAAAGCATTATCTTGGAGTTGCCTGATACATCCACTTAAGAACGTTGGTTAAATGTGAATTAAAATCTAGTCAAATCCAATTAAGCATTTTTAAACAGATATCTAATTTGAAAAACAGCTGTACATATTACCCAACAAATTTCTGCCTCCTCCTTCTTCATTTTTATTTTCTACTTACATATGAAAAAGCATCTGTAGCTTACTGAAAACTTGCTTTTTAAAGCTGACTTAGTGCAGTCACATAACTGGGCACAAAGGGAAGAGTGTTCCCATATTACATCTTCCTAACAAATTATACTTAATAAGATGAAGCTTTGTGGGGGTTCCGTTTTGTTTATTTGGTTTTTACAAATTAGAAAACTTTCTGTCAGTGGTGTTTTTCTACACTGCCTGGTTGGCTTCATCTTATTCTCACAACTGAGATGTAAATACAGAAAAATCACAGAGAAAAGCATAAATATGAAGCATCTATAAAAACATATATAGAGAAACAGCATATGGAGCATTTATAAAGTTAACTCATTTTAGTCATCGGCCTTTAGACTTTGTCAGATGCTCACCTGTTTTATGGCTGCAGGTGCACACACAGTTAAAATTACCACTCCCAGAGTGCTGCCCACCACCATCTTTCTGCTGAGTACCGTCTTTTAAACCTTTAATACATCACTCCATTGTGTGGGGTAAGAAAGCCGATTAATCAGTGAAAATCAACCACCTTCTTGGACTGACACTTATCAGGAGTGGCACACAAGTGCTCCACAGGAAAGCAGTCTCGTGTGAACAGCTCCAAGGATGGTAAATGTCCATGCCTGAGATGCTCTGAGCATTTCATGGTCTGTAGAGGACATTCATGCTCTTAACTGGGTGAGGTGTCTGAATTCAGACATTATAAATGTATCACAAAAGACATAGCTCTACATGTGCTTCACTCTTCAAGAAAAGACTACACAATGGGTGAAAAATGCACGAGGAAAAGCCCAAGCACAAAACACACCAGATTTTTACAAACCGGTAACTAATTTATTTGTAGAAGAAATTACCTATTGAACCAGGCATTCTGGCCTAGTCAATCTAGAGTGTGGTTAGGTGTGATCAGAAATAACTATCAGTGCTTTTACACCTATCTGATCCAAAAATTTACTGGAAGACAGAATGATGTCACCTTCATGTAGAACAGCAGATCAGGGAGAAAATGTGAAAGAAAAAAGAAGTGAAATAAACTTCTTTGCTGTAACCTCCACTAATTCAAATCATCAGTTGCCTGACAACATATTAAGACCTCACAGACACCAGACAAAGGTTTCCTTCCTAACTCACAAGGTTTCTTTCCTTCCTGGCAGAGTTCCAGCAGGGACTAAAGCTATGTTTCTGCAGCTGCAGGAAACATCCAGGAGACCCTGAAGTGGCCTTGTTTATGGCAGGGATGGTGTAAATAGAAGAGCTGAAGCCTCTCCCTGTCTCTCTCACTATTCCCCTCCAGTTCCATTACCAGGGTACTTTAAAATCATCAAAGTTGTGCAACAATCCATTTCATCCTTTCTGCTCTAATTAGGCAATTCTACATGTCTGTCTTGATAGGTGGGGCTTACTGAAGCACTTAATCACTTTCTGGAGGGGCATCATAGTGCCAATCCAAATGCTTATTTACACAGAGCTGTAGTGCCAAATCCAGCATATTCTGCAGCAGCATGGAAACAACAGAATCTGTGAGACACAGATTGCCTCACACACTTTTTTTTAAGCAGCCTTCAATGTGAAGGAGCACTTGTCCTGTATTCATCCTGTGTAAGCTTAACAGGTCTAGAGATTAAAGCATGGAAAGCATTTTACATTGCTGGGCTTTCCTGGCAAATAAAACAATTAGAGCAATTCCAGTAGAAGCCCTTCCTGAAACTGTGCTAACAAGGCTTTGAATCTTAAAAACTGCACTTAAATCAAACAATTCATTTGCAAACCCATCACATACAGCACACACATAGTAGGTGGGGATCATTTCATTGAAATTAGAAAGCAAATGTCTCTATACATGAGAGGTCACCAGTTGTTGTACATTAAAATCTTTTCACTGTTAGGCATAATTAAAATACTCCAACAGTGGTTTCAGTAATTTAAACATTGCAGTATTGTTGTAATATTTTTCTAGGCTTCAAGAGTTCACAATTGTTTGGTCCAATCAAATCTGGGAACACTGGAGAAGTTATCACCCATCAAGGTAATTACTTTCAAGTTGAAATAATTACTCCATCAATGTTAATGGTCTTTCAACTTCAATAAAGCACTCACCTGCCGATAATCACAGCTAACCTCTTGCTCTCATGCAATTCCTCTCTATTTAGCAGGTTATATTGCAGCCGTTAGAGTGGTCACTTGTCCTGAACAGCTGCTGAATTTCACTTTGATCGTCTGTGAACCATAAAAAAATTAGTCATCTGTGTATGCTTTCCCCTAACCCAGAAGCCCTTGCAGAGCTAAGAGATGATCTCTTGGCTGCACTAGGGCACTGCTGAACAGCCATCTTCTTTCTGGTGGTGGCCACTTTCCACTGTCTAACAGCAGCACAGTAGCCTAATTAACTTCTGCCCTCCACTGCCATTTACAGCTTTCACTCATTGCTAAGGAGCACATCTTCTGAATTTATGGCATGTGCAGGGATTCCTTCACTTACACTCATCCTCTTTTCTTAGGGTGCACTCCATTTCCCAGGCATCTGCACTAGCCATGTATAATAAAGTTTCACTGGTCCCTCTCCTTGGCATATTTTTTCTTGTTCCTGTGGTTACAATCTTCATTGCTTCTATGAGGAAGTTGCCACATCCAGCACTGCATACTGCATTAGTGAATAGTCTGTACAAGGAAGTTATTAACTAAGTGGTCTCTCATCTCTAATGCTGCCAAATGTTCACAGCTCTATATGAGGAAATAGAAGTGAAGGACTACACATAAATGTATTATGTATTTTCAAATGGAACTAATAGAAAGAAACTTACTCTGGATGCATGAGCCCAGATATGTGTAAAATCCTGCATAGGAAGCATGAATATATGGCAGTACTGGCCACTCAAAAATATTTCTGATCTATTATTTTTGATATGGAGTTTTTCAACAAGTAAACTATACTCAATATTCTGACTCAATTTATTTGATATGTAAATTCTGTCTGCTTATAACAACACAATCATGTTAGCCAAAGCCTCCTCCTCCTCCCAAAATCTTTATTACTGCTATTCTGCAATATGTCTACAGATTTCCCTGTCACAGCACCTGCCAAGAGAAGCTTGGCCAGTGCAGTTTTTTACCACCTCCCCAAATAATGCAAGGGGAGCCAATATGTGTTCTCAACTGTTAGCACAGCTGCATCCAAACCAGAGGCTTTGCTGGGGCAGTGATAGCAGCTAAGAGATGTGTTAATTTTTTTCACCCCAAGCTGGCATAGTTATGCCAAAAAACAAAAGCCTTTAAGGATAAGTTTGGCCTGAGAGCCTCACACTGCAAAACACATGGTGAGAAGACCTGTGTACAGGTGCAGGATTTCCCAGGAATAATGCCTATAATGCTCACACCTATCTTTTGCATCCTCTAACAAGCACATTGCACTTTGATCTACACTTGGCTGAGGTGAATTTAACACACTGAGACCATGATTCTCCATAATAACAATAATTGTGGGGGGCACTGTGCATAGCAGGCAGTCTTCCTTTTTAACCCTCATCTCTGGATGCTTTTCTTTCTCCAAGTGTTTTCTAACAGCTACATATTTTTATGGGTTTTTACTTATCTTCCTGGCTTTGAATTCTCCTGCTCCCAATAAACCACCAAATACTTGATATAATTATGGAAAAACAGCATTACACAACCACAAAATGTCCATCAAAAAAATGTCCAAACCTACCCACAGTTCTTCCTCACAGCAGCATTTGGAAAACAGCAGTTAAAGAGCTGTGATGCTTTGATGACATTTGGCAGGCACTCTTTGGCTTTATAATGAAATCAGCACTGGGTTCTGTGTTCACAAGCTTAAGTCCTAAGTTCACAAGAGTGAGAAGCTTGCTCTGACAATCTAGTCACTTTATGCAGGTTTCTGTAAATGAGAACCTACTGCCAATCCATTCCCCTATAAACACATCTGGCTCATGTTAATGCTGTCAAGACACTAAACACAATTCCTGCTTTACAGGGTTAAAATGAAAGATGAATGATAAAATGCTACAAAGACATTGTGGGAGACACTTGTGCTGCTGTAACCAGTCTTGACTTGACTTTGCTCTGCAAATAAACCAGAATGTCACTTTAACTGGCTGTCACCTCACATCTGTCACTGCACTCCTGGCCAAAGGAGCTGAGGAAATGGGTGACACTGCTCTTTAGCAGAGAAGCATCAGAAAGGCTCACGTGATGCGCTTGCTTCTAATGCTGCAGGACACCTCCTTTCATTGCAGGGGCAGCAGCTTTTGCTCTCAGCATTGAGTTCTCATTTTATTTTCCCACAGGCAGTGTAAATTTTCAAGGGGTCAGTGATAACCTTAAGGTACCAGAGAGCCTTTGACATATGAACTCAAATTCATAATTAATGAGGAGTAAACAGCTGGATTTGGGGAAGGTATAGTGGATAAGTCTGTTAAATAGTTTGAAAACCCAGAATGGACAGAAACAGAGCTGTCATACAACCACAGTCTGTAGGGACACCAGCAAAAGCTTAATTTATATCCTGCAGTATCACCAGGATTGTATTTCTCCTCTAAGTTTTGGTCAAGCTTTATGTCCTGGGGCACAACCAATGGTGGGATCAGCCACGGTGATTCCCTCACTGCTTTTTGTTCTGGAATAATCTAATGGGATAAGAATGGAGTCTAACAGATTAAATAAAGGACCAAACTCATTGCTTTCTTAATACTTTAAGTCTTACTTGTAACATGGAGGCTTGTGAGAGAGAATGACTAATGGCATATCCCATGAGGGAGCTCCAATACAGATGCTTTAGGAGATTAAATGATTTAGCCTAGTACCCACGAAGGCTATATTTTAAAGGGGAAGAAGTTTAATCATTGGAATTCTAGTTCCTTCAATAAAATTACATTTTAATTAAGGTATCTCATTCACGAAGCTAAAGTTAAGGGCATATCAGCAAGTTCCTGATAAAATTCTATTTTAAAGCACTTATAACTTTGAAAGTTGGTGTCCAGGTTTTTTTTTTGCCTGCTGGGATAATTGACCTAACCTCCTGCAGATATCCTTGATAACAGGACTCCATACACTTTATGTCAATATCTTTGATTCAAAGCTTTAGCTGTTTTGCTATATTCAGAAGAGGTAGGATTCAAATCTCAGCAACAATTCTACTCAGGTAATGCAGCTGCAACAGCTTCAAGTGACTGCAAGTAATGGAGGTGATGGAGGAGATTGCAAAAAGATTTGTCTCCAAAAAGCAGTATAATATTTTAAATGAAAATGGGTAGCAAATACCATAATTAACCCATGTTCAACACAAAGGACAATAGAAAAAAATGTGCAAGCCAGCTTTGCTGCAATGGTAGTAGAACAGCTATACAGATTCTGCCAGAATGTCATTTAGATTCAGGATAGTGTTTGGGGAAAATAAAGGATTTTGAAGCCAGGAAAATACTAATTCAGTAAATAATAGCTTGTTAATCTAAAAGGCTTTTAACTGATGCTGTTAAAGAAACACACTGTAGCAACATTATTCAAAATACCATTTTGGTAGGTTTTATTGCCCACAGTACAACCAACTTGGCTATTTTCTGTTGTTGTTGGCATGCTTAGAAGCCACTGCAATGCATGACCAGCCAGGTCAATTCTGATGCTCAGCAACACATTGCATGCTGCTGAGGCACAGTAATAGGGGAAGCCCTGGCTTTTCACTGGTTTTAAAATCTTAGGTGCATCATCACAATTATGAGGGTGGCAATTTTTCTTAAAAGAAGTTGAGGGAGCTAAGTACCAAAATGCCACTGAAGTTTATAATCCCAATCTACTTTTTTTTTTAAGCCTGGCATGCTGTGCAATGTGAATGCAACTGCTTCAGAAGGCAAAAGTATATATTATTTCTGTAACTCGGTTCAGGATCTGTTTTCCTTTTCAGAAAAAAATATATTACAGACTTAAATTTTCAGAAGACAACCTAGTACACCAGCTGTCCTAACACACAACAGTTCAGCCCAACTTTTTTCCTATAGAAGAAAGCTGTCTTCCTATGGAAAGACTAGAATGCAATATATAAGGGGGAGGAACAGTGGTAAAAGCACAAAACACATTTTCTCTCACTGGTTTACACAATGTTGTTAGTCAGGTCACAAAAAACTGAATCCCAAATCTAACCCTTCAATTCTCAATAGAAACAGCAAAAGAAAGGGAAGGGAAAGACAGATCAGCAGTGCAAAGAAACATTCTAATATAATTATGTGAATTGGAAATAAAAGTAGAACTGCTTTTATTACTGATGAATTATGAGGGGAACATGCAAATGGGTTGCATATATGAACTATGTAATTGCTAATTAATTAATTCACTTTATGATTCCAACTGAAATAAAAAACAGAATTCTATACAAGGAGGAGTGATATTGCTGTTCTTTGTGCAGGCCCTGTGGAACTATTTTGTCAGTCAGACAAAAAGTTCAGGACAGTATTTTCAGAGGAGCCTGACAAATGCATGTGCTTAATTCCTCCAGACATGACACAGTCATGCTTTTGAGTAATCCACTTGCCTCTGCCAGAGACCCAACACTAACATGAAATGTTTCAGTCTGCCTTGAGCCAAACACAAAAATTTAAACCAACAAAACATTGTGCATAAAAAAGTGGGGCAATTGGACCCCCCACTTTTCCAACGGGTGCTAAGGGAGATTTCAACACACGACAGAGACCAAAGCAGAGTAAACACATCTGAACCCTGGTTCTGTGCTGCAGTTCTTACCATGACAGTGAGTGCTGTGACAGCTGGGGTGCTGAGGGTCGGGTCACTGGGTTTCTCTTGGTAGAGCACTCTGTAGAGGGCTATGACCCCGTTGGGGGACACGGGCTGGCTCCAGTTCAAGAGCACCGAGTAGGGGCCCGTGGCTTGTGCCCAAGGGGCCCCCATGCCCCACGGGGAAGCCTCCAGAGTCTGGGCTGAAGCCCACAGGCTGTCCACAGAGCCCACGGAATTCTGAGCTCTGGCACGGTACTCGTAGAGAGTGAAGGGCTGGAGAGCATCGGAGGCATCGAGGAACTCCAGAGCTCCTTCAGTCCAGATGAACAAGAGCAGCTCCTCCTGACTGCCCACAGGACGTCTGGAATGAGACCAGAAAATAGATTTAAATAGTGTTTTAAAAGAGAAAACATTTTTAGCTGTCCCATAATAGTTGATCCTATTCAACTTGTATCTCAGAAAAATACAGAAATTATTTCTGTAAGTTACACACACACAAGGAAGTGACTGCCTATCTTTGCATCTTAAAAGAATTTCCCTTAACTTGTGTTAGGTACTGAGTAATTAAAAAAAGATTTTTGAGGCAATCAATTCTTCTCCTTTATCTAGAAGAATACTATAAAACATGGCAAACAAGTGTGCTGTCACAGTCCAGGGCAGCAGAGTACCAACACAACTGCATGTTGTCCTTCTAGGATGGAACACACCACAAAGGACACTTTCAGAACTTAGAACATGAAATTTGAACTCTATCTGTAGTTGCTAAGCAGTGACTTGAATTGCAATATGAGTGCAAGTTTTCAGCATTTCTGAAAATCAATCTATTTACAGAGGTACTCACCTCAGAATCCTTCATTTATGGAAACCTCGTGACCAATTTACTGGAGAAAAATGTTACCTAGTGAATAAGGGATAAATATTCTATCATGCCCTCAAAACTAAAGCTGTGCACTTTCAAAATCTGGTTTGCTCACACTAAATATCCCATTTTTTCTTGCAAATTGAATAAGTAATCCCTTGTGCATAAACTTAGCTGAATTTGCAGCTCCACTACCAAACCTCATTAAAATATCACACATAGTGTTTTCTGTAATAAATGACATATTTTTTCCAACACTGCTTTTGTTTAAAAATGCAAACCTAAGATATATGAAGAAAATTCACTTATTGGTTTTTGGCACAATGGGTTTTTCTTTTTGCACATATGTACATATATGTATACATATATTTATGTAATACACAGTTATGTATACATATATATGCATCTATATAGCATTAAAACTGCAGATATTTTTGCCTTGGACCTGATGATATTCTGAGAACCAGAAATTACAGATGATCCTCAGCCCCTTTGCAATAGGGCCCCTTCTTCTATATAATTTACAACAGTTTTAATAAGCTGAGCACTCATCTTCAAAACAGAGTTATCAAATCAATTCTTTCACTCGGCATAAAAATGTTTGTGTGAAATTAAGTTGGTTACATTTAAACACTGTGATAAATCTCAGTGATGGTTGGGCTGTACTGCACATGAATTTAAGTATTTCCCCTCCTCTTCACAGGAACCTTGGCTTTTGCAGAACATAAAAGCACTTTCACCCTCTATGCCAACAACAAAAATCCAAATTACATTATCTGCCACTTTTATTGCAAGTAGGGCAAATTTGCAGAAGTAAAATTGGTTTGTCTGGCTGCTGGGTGTCATCATCACTCTACACACACAGAGAAGCTGAGGAACATTTTGTTTGGCAAGAGAAAATCTCTGTTTCAAAAAATGCTGTTGGGTTTTATCTCGTTAGGTCAAACCAGGAATTAATATAAAAATAAAAAAAAATTGATTTTTTTAAAAACTGATCATCTTAGCTGCTTGTAATAATATATTCTCAGGTATTAACATGCAAATATGAAGGACATAATGAATGCAAGTGTGTACACAGCTGTTTATTCATCCTCTGTGTACATGCATATGGAAGGCAGGAACGAAGACATTATTTTCTCATATGAAACTAAATAAGTCTTGCTAAATTCTGGGATAAGCAGATCACATGGATGCTGTTTAGTTTACAAACATTAAAGTGTGATTTTTATTAAAAAAAGAAGAGTTATGGGGTACAATATCTCTATCATAGTGAAATAGGGAAATTGTAAGATATTTTGATGCTGAGGGTTGGTTGGCAGAACTGGGCAAAGACTGGCAGGCAGTAGAAGTGGGAAAGATTCCCTAGAAATTCTCAGTCTCTCTGTAAAAGTCGGGATCCAGAATTTCCCACTGTCTCAAAACTTCTGGCAAGTTTTTAATACAATTGCTCATGCTCTATTATAATGGCATTTTCAGCCTCCTGCAGAACTCTCCCTCGGATGCTGCTCACTGACGTCATGCAAGACATGTAATTTTGAAAGGTGAATCATTACTGTGCCTTTCTCTTGCACCTAAAAATAAAGTCTTTTCTCTGTGTGCCCAAAAACATGTCTAAAAAAATCTCTGTAAATAAGGGAAAAGAGAGTACATTTTCATGCAAGAAAGTCACATTTAATGTGTCTTGCTGACCAAACACTATGGGACTCAAATGGATACATACATTTATGTTTTATAAATATTCTAAACTCTGTGATAAACAGTTTTTTCACACTGAATGATCAAATATGCCACCAACTGTAAACTGATTCACAGGCAAAGCTGTACAATGTAGCCTGGTTAAGTATTTAGATCTTATTACTGCTGAATATTTAATGAATGAAACTTATGGTTAGGTAAACGGTTCCATCTGTAGTGCTAAAACCCAGAATATCTTCATGTATGAATAAACTTTGAACAGAAGTGGCTGAACAATCTGTAATCATTTGAATAGTCCTAAGATTTAAGATTCAGCTGCTCATTTAACTGGAAGCATTTCTTGTGTACAATGAGCTGCAAAGGAGAATTTCCAAGAGCCGGGCGCCGTCTCTTAATCTGCACAGCCTGATTTGCTGTGCACGTTCATTTCCAAGATGCTCAGAGAGTGATTTTTATAAGGGTGGATTCTCCCAGCCCCAGTGGTAGTCTGAGGTGGGTGACATGGGAAGGATGTGATCTCCTTTGTGGCAGAGAACTCCAGAGCTGTGCTGCACCAACGCCGACTGCAGCGCTCGCCCCCCGTGCGCCGTGAATCCCCCAGGTCTCCAGGGGCAAACCAGAATTATTCCTCATGTGTTCACCTTTCACCACACATTTTTCAGCAGTGCCTGCTGCTTTCTTTACCAGACTGGTAAAGTTGTTTTTAGGAACGCTGAGAAGTCTTGGGGTAAAATTTAAAAAAAATCAGCGAACTACGCTGTCAAATATGGGGGAATAATGCAACATTAGCAAAGCTCCCCCTCTGCAGTTTCACATCTAATTAAACAAAGAAACCTCACTTACATTTGTATTAAGCAAAACTACACTAATGTAGCTTTCATGATTTGGGGTATTTTTGTTTTAAACAGGAGTTCTGATGGAAAAAAAAAAAAAAGAACAGAAGGAATTTGAAGTTATTGCATGTAATAGACGAGTTTAGATCGGGTACTAGATCAATTACAGGTATAAATAAAAGCTTTCAGGAGTTCCTGTACTCAGTGACATAACCATCCATAGGGATTCCTACATTAAACCATGCAGTAACATATGTTCCTTGGAGGCTGTCTTGGGGACAACTCATGGCTGAGGGTATACAGTTAAGCAATGAATTAATCATAAAGAGTCAGTCTGGAAGCCTCTCCACTGCAAGGCACGACAGCCACTGAGACATGTCTTCTGTCTCAAATTGCCTCCTCATTTTTAAGCTACATTCTCACCAACAGCACTGCTCAGTTAACGAGAGCTGCACTGCAATCTCACAAATATGTGCTAAATAATAATATAATCTTACTGGACAAGACATAGACAGTTTGGCAGAAAAATTCAGACAAATTCCCTTAAGGAAGTTACCAACTAAAATACTTCTAATTTTACAGGCAATATGTCTGTAAGGGCCATCTCCTGTGCCCTCTACACAGTGCATCCTGATAATCAATAGAGAGCAGTTCCATTAGCTCATGTGACCTGTAACTTACTAAAATGCAGCAACAAATATATATAATCTATTTTCATAATATTATTATTTTTTTCAGAGTAGCAGCTTCTGTGGTTGGCAGAGCAATGTTTTGCCATGATGAATGAGAACAGAACTAGATTAGATGATTACCTTATGAACTAGGTCTTTTCTCATTCACAAACTCTTCTGAGTTGTGGTCCTTGTTACTAAATGTTAAAAGCCTCAGATCTGATTAAAGCTGCTTTATGAATAAAATAAAATATATCTCCATCTCCTCTGTCGAAAAATAACATTTTAATTTTTTGGTTTCTTGCAAAATGGCTGCAAACTTAGGAGTAATTTACGATGCTGAGGAAAGCACAAGTCCTGCCACTTTAATGCAGAGATCTGCACACACACCAGGTCCCCAGGCATTCCAAGTTTTGAGTTAAATGAATTTATTTTGGTGGTGATGCAGTAAGGAAGAGGCACATACTGAAGAAGAAATTACATTCCATAACCTCCCATAGAAATACTGCAGTCTTGCTGCTATAACAATGTAAGGCCATGTGTGGCTACAAAATGAAAAAGAACTATGTGCTTACATCCCATTTCTGATTTTTTTGCAGCTATCTGAGAAAGATTTGATATTGTTGTTGTCTAAGCACATTTAAACTTCAGCTGAAATAACTGCCAAGTGATTCATGCCTATGTAGGTGAATACACCGATTGTATCTGGAGCCCCAGTGCGCCATTTTCATTTCACTTTAAATAAAAAACAAAATGTATCTATGTCAGTCAGTGCCCTTCTGCTGTACTCAGAGGTATCAAACAGGCTACAATTATGATTGTGAAGTGATTGTGTCACATTGGAGGAAGGTTTATTGCTTTTGAGTCTGCTAGGCAGTAACACATTCTGTTTCATATTACTCTTTATATCATTGTTTGGCTGTGACTAGAATAATCAAATGCCATCAAATGCTGTCAAATTCAATTTACAGTATTTTTCACTGAAGCAGGCTTTCTGCATTATATTTCCTGTTTTCCCTTTCTATGGTTGCCATGGAATAGCAGCAGTAATCATCAGCTTTATTTACAAAACCAACAGAGTGAAGACATGGGCTATAACATACACTTTATTCCTCTTTATGCAGGGGAGGGACTTGGGTTTTTTGATCAGACAATTAAAAAAGGCAAACAAAAGGATATTTCAAGACAGCAGGAATTTTTAGGGACCACTAACATCTTTAAGGCAAAAGTGCATTTATATTAATTATCACCGAGGATTCCAAAAGGTAATTGGATTTACCTTTAATATAATCAAAAAGTCCCAAACTCTTTGTGGGAGCCTACGATCAGCCCAGCATGTGTTTGCTACACACACTCAAGAGCTGGAAAACCCAGGAACTTCAGAGCTTAAATCCCTCTCCAATATATGGCTTGTGTTTTATATTCTCTGAAGCCATTCAAGAAGGTCTCTTCAGCGAGCTTTTCACAAAGGGACAACAGGCACAGCAGAGATGGGGGCTCTGCTAGTTTAACCCTGCCCTAAACCACAGCAAAATCCTCACATGGGGCTTGGGAAACTCCTCACAGGAAGGGAGAATGCATCAGTCAACAACCTGCACAGGGCAGATGAACACCAACACCAGGGCACATAAACAGATGCTCTGTGATCACTGTCCGGATCACTTCCTTAGGAACATAAATTATCTTGGACAATTGATCTGGTTTAGAAACCTAGGTACCTTTTTCTGCTTTTAAAAGTCTCAGAATTGGTGAATTACTCCTGTTTCCATTATACAACTGTCAGCTGTCTGTCAGAGAAGACTGAAGTTTGCACCTAGCACAGTACAAGTATCTATCCCACAAACAACTTCTAAGATTTTTTGTTCCCTTGAATTTTTAAAACCTATTTTCACATGCATTTTGTAATTTGCAGTTCAGGAAGATGATTCTTGTTTGAGTTCCTATTCCCAACATGACCACCCACAGATCAGCTTCTTAGCATTTGACAGATAATACGTATTTTTTTCATGTACTTTTACACCTTTTTTCACCTCCCAAAAAATCAAGGAATGAAGAAAGGACCCGTTAAGTAGGACTAAGAATCTGAGGTGATAAGGACATTTACCTGTAGATGAAGTAGTTAGTAATGATGCCATTTGGTTTCCTGGGTGGTGCCCATTTCACTTCTATGAGTGCAGGTCCAATTGCTTTAACAACAGGCGGGCTCAGTTCTCTGGGAGGTGCTTCAGCAGTCCTGGAATATGCTGGACCACCCACTCCACACCCACCTACAAAAACAGAAGTTTCTGTAGGGGTAAGAGGTTTCTCCTCATCAAAAAAAATGCATTAAAAGCAAATTAATGTCAAGTAAAGAAGCTGCTGGTGTCTCATTTCTCCTCACTTCATTGTTAAATACTCATTTAAATTATCACAACTCTATCGATGAATTACTCCTGATTTTCAGCAGTGAGAGGGAGGAGCAAATTGGTTCAAAATTGTCATTTTAGAAATACTTATTTCAATAGGTTTTTTGACAATTTCCATCAAAGTCATGGAATTTCTAATTTTTGGGCTCTTCTTTCCTGTCTTTAGGATCACCACTCCTTGTTGGTGAGTAGTTACAGAACTGATTCAGTTCTGTACATCCATTCTCAAAGATCTTTAAGCTGCTGGTGAAGAGCTTTTAAAAAGGTGGCACATATACCCTAAACCACACATTTTAAACCCCCATTTGATATATTCATGATATATGGAAAATTACAGGCATGATACATGGAGAAAGATTTGATGCTTCATTCAGCGCTAGGCTTCCTTTTCACTAGGTAAACATTTGACTACAGCATAAAAGAATTTCATCTTTTTTACAGAGTTGAATCTACCTGGAAATTCCTTTCCAGTCACATAGGTGAGTGTTTTAAATTGCCTTACCACTCTGGCATGCTTGTATTCTTATCTCATACAGGGTGTAGGGATCCAGGCCATCGACAAAGGCAAAATGTGCACGTCCTACTGGCTTCAGCAGCAGAGTGGGACTGCTTGCATTCAGCAGGATGTTGTATTCCAAAGGCACATTGACAACGAATATCCCTGTTGTGAAACAGAGAGGAACCAGTGATTATCTAACAACAGTGCAGGACAACTTCAAAGAGCCATTCATCACATGCAATTTTAAATGTAAGCCCCCTCTGGAGGTTTACCCGACTGCCTCTTTTTGAAAACTACTATCATTTAAATATAAACTGAAACAGATCCATCTGCAGATTATGAGTGGAAGATAGACATTATGGTTCTTAGGCAAGAATCAAAATTCAATTCAGTCAATGCCTGTTTTGCAATTGCCACTTCTGGGAAGCCCGACCTTGTGACTGGGAACCAGGCAGCTTTTATGTATTTTGGAGGAGTAACAGCTACTAAGCACTGCTGTTTGAATAGTTATATGATCAAACCAGTGAATTGCAACCATTCAGCAAATTATGCCTTTTCAGCCAACAGCAGTAGCTGAGTGTAAGTTCTTAGCCTGCTTCACCAACAGAGTACAATACAATAAGAGCCAATTTCTTGAGCCAAAAAATATATACTTTTAAATAATGTAAAAACAAACTGTTCAGCTTTTGTTAAAAAAAAAAAAAAACAAACCCAAACAACCCTCTCATTTTTAGTATTTGAATTCAAACGTTTTCCTCATCTATTCCTGTTCCCATGCTGTCAGTTCTTAATTTTCTAGTTTTCTTGAGAAGCTGAAAAATGTCAGTTCCTTCAGAAGAACAAGCTAAGCCATACACCATCCCTCTAGCACAACAGGCAGATGTTCCTGGATGCTCTCTTTTCTTCTTTCACGTGGCTAAGGGTTTTGGTTGATTGGCTGGTGATTTTGTTTGATTTTTGGTCTCCTTGGGCAGTACTTTTTATTAGGAAATGAGCTGTAGGCTTTTTAATTTTTGTCCAATACAGACTGGTCTGTGCAGACAGCAGCAATTTCACAAAACCAAGAAAATGACCAAAGAAGAGTTTGTGTTTGTGTTTCCTTCATTCTGCAGTCACATAAGGAACAGCCTTTAGAAAGGACAAAGTACAGAGCAGACAAGGTTCCTTTCTGAGAGGAGTCAGGATAGATCTGATTAGTAAAAGCACATTTCTCTTTCCACACAACACCTACTTTAGATGTCACAGAGATGTCTTTGTGACTGCCACAAGGACCAGATGCCTGTGAGCAGTTCTGAGACTTGCCCAGACCTTGAGAATCTTTCCATTTGTAACTTTGGAAAACAAGTCAGCTTTTCCTCCTAATTACAATTTTGGTCCTTTTCTGATAAAGCATCTATGTTGATACTGCTACCCTGAAGCTACAAAGAGCATTTCCCACTGTTGTGCATCTGTTAGATGGGTTTTTTAGCTAAGCATGTGGGTGAAAATATATAACTAAAAAACCAAAAGTTTGCAAGAAATAAGAGATTTCAAGTTTAGTTGTGGTGCTATGAACAACTGATGCACTTTGAAAGATCAGAAAAATCTTTGAAACGCCATGTTTTTACAATTCTCATAAGAAAAAGTGAATATAAAAATCCCAAAGAAATAGCATTCTGCTGCCTGACTAGATGCTAGATAAAGAAAATGCCATTACACTAAAAAGCTGAAAAATAGCCCTGAAGTAGAGGCATGACTTCAATCTTATTCAACTGCTCAGCTTACAGAAAGAACAAAGATGTTAGGAGTTGTTGGAAGAGGTGAAGGGAGAGGGAGAGAAAAAAATGCAAAAATTCCTCTGTAAAATTTCCTTCTTCAGTGTAAAAGTTACAAGAAAATACCAAGATCTAATCACTAAGAATGGAATAAGAGAAATACAACTTTTTAAATCAAGGACAATGTTACAGAGTAAACCTCTGAGAGGTGATCTTGAGGTAGATTGGTTTTGAATCAAAGAAAATTATTTTTTGCCTGGTATATGGAAGATGCCCCAGCATAGTGCACTTGAGTTTGCAGTGTAAAATTTTGCCAGTAATTAAAAATACATTTTTAAAAATAAATTATTATTATTACTACTAGTAGTAGTAGTATTTCCACCCTAAAAATGGAGGGTCTATAAAGGATACAGAAGAATATCTGAAAGAGTTTGAAATGGTACAGAGCACACCAAGAGAAATCTTTTTTTAACCTCCTAGTTAAGGTCCCCTTCTTCTCCAGTCCTGAAACCTGACCAGATATTTTAGCCAGAAAAACCTTTTCCTTTATGAGAATAATATAATTCAGTTTTTTGCATCTGATCAGTGCATTTATTCTAGGCAAAAATCACCAGAAACCTTAGAAATTGAAACTATTCAGAATGCTTGA
This sequence comes from Sitta carolinensis, assembly GCA_032173965.1. Lineage (NCBI taxonomy): Eukaryota > Metazoa > Chordata > Aves > Passeriformes > Sittidae > Sitta > Sitta carolinensis. Next base: position 2,308,983 of record JAVUNC010000019.1, read on the forward strand.
TTTCCCTAGGAAGATTAAATACAAACAAGGATAGCTGAATCCAGCCATCAGTATGCAGCAAAGGACACCAATTTCAAAATAAATTACCTACCCCAAAACGTTGGACAGTGTTCAGTCCATACCAGAAATTATTAAAAAAATACCACTCAAACTTGAAACAAAAAAAATCTTAAAATTCTGCTGAATGTTGCACTAAATTAGGAATGATTTCAATGATAATTATGCTCAGGAGAAAAAATACTCTCAAGCAGTGAAAATGAAATTGTAAATAAAATCACATAAGTATCCTGAAAAATTCCAGTGTCCAATGGAATCCTTCTACACTTTGATCAAATTCATCGACTACAAAGATCAAAGGATCACTTCCTAATCTGAAAAATTATAATATATATTCTTACAACACAGAAACTTGTAAAAAAAACCACCTTTCTCCCAGAACAGCCTCAGCATCTGCAGCCAGTCTGAAGCCACTACCTTGTGTGCTCTGATGACTGAAGGAAATGAAATGGGCATATTTGTTAAAGTCATCTGGGAAAGCACACGACTTGGTTAGTTCCAGAGTTCATAAATTTATGTCAGAATAAAAGGAACAGTAAAGGCACAAGTGAACCAATTTACCCTAAATGCAAATGGCAGTTTTGTTATTTGGTGTCAAAGTTACCATGAGCACAATGACAACCTGCCATAACACATTTTCATGTTCACTAAAGAACAAGGATTTAGTTGGTTAATATTCCCAGCAATGCTCTTCTTCATAATTTACAACAACTAGATGCTGATAGGTTATTTAACATTTATGAAGTTAAGATGTAATCAGAAAAACCCTGATTATCTTTACAAATAAAAAAGTTAAATTATTCCACTTTTTTTTTTTTTTTTCTCTGCAACTTCATTTCACAGCAGGTGCACATTTTGCAATGGGACAAATCAATCAAATGAAACCCTGGGTTTTTGTGGGCATATTTGGATAACATTTAATGGACAATTCTGTGCAAAACTCTGCAAATTAAGTTTGATGGCCCTGTGTACTTCAAAACTAGCTAGGTCAAAAAGGGAATTTGCAGCACAAGATGCTTAAAATTGGGGGTAAAAAGCCACAGACTTACAGACTGGTCACCCAGAATCTGTTTGAAGTTAATTGCTGAAAAATTGTTTACTATGATGTGAAATCCAATCACAATTAAAGCAAAATAGTTAAACTTTTTCCCTTGTAGGAAACAAATACTGAAACAGGAAAGTCATGTCTTTAATGTTATATTTGAATATTTAAATTCACGAAACAAAACAATCAATTTGGCTTTCTGAGATTAACTATTTACATATGCTTCAAGTATCCAGATGTCTCAATCTGGTTGCACCAAGTACTCCCACCAAGACTCTGAAAACACTGACAGCTGGAGATGCTGACTGCTTGCAAGATGCTGAGCTTGAAAAGCTTGTCCTACAGTGAGGTGGAGCAAACAATAATGTACTCAATACAACCAAAAATGAGAGAATGTGACACTGGCTTATCAAAAGCCCCATCTGCAAGCCCACAAGAAACCAGGTTAGCAGGAGAAGCTGTGACAAATACGTGGTATCCAAATACCATGTTTGATCCCAAGAAGAATAAAGTAAGAACCCAGATTTTACACAACTGATTATGACAGATTATGACAAATGTTCAGTCATTCTAACTGATAAGCAAACCTAGAGGTGGATAGAGTGTTATAACGTGACAAAGAAGAAAATATTTTAATCCAGATGCTCATTAACATATGAAACAGGTATCCTAGGAGCAGAGGGCAGGATCCTACCTTGAGCACGTTCAGCTTTCAAGTTCCCACCAGCAGCTGAAGACCCCCAGAAGAATCAGGTCCCCAGTGAGGACCAGTGGGGTTGTCAACGAGCTGGAATGCAGAATGGCTCCCTGCCACCTATCAATAACATCTATGGATATACCTTGGGGAAATTCTGTGCTGGGTTTTTTTTTCCCATTCAGCTCCTCTGCCTCTATCCATGGCACTAGTAGCTGTCCCATAATAATTGCAATGTTTCCTTCGACAGCATCCCAGTGAAATGCACCACACCTCTGAGGTCTGTGCACTGAGGCAATGGCACACAAGATAATGGAATATCTCTTTCAGAAAATAAAGGCCTATTTTCCAAAGTGAGTGAAGTGTGCCAAGTATTTTTTTTTTTTTTTTTTCTGAATCCATCACTTTAACACTACTGGGCCACCTTGCTCTTTAGCTAAGTCAGGAGTTTTGAAATGCTACGTATCTATAAAGTCACAAGATTGAGATATATTACAGATGCTGAAACATTATAATTAAACCATGCAAAAGGAAGGTCTGTGTAATACACTGTGTCCATAATTAATCCTGAGGGTGATTATTTGATCCAAATTTATTACAGCAGATAAGACAGAATGCCAAAGCAGCCCTGATATCCACAGACAGGGATAGACATTATGAATAAATACCTTCTCATCAAAACTTGGTTAATTACAAGCACTTCTTTGGACATCCAGCCCATACCAGTGAAAAGAACAGTTTTGTGCAAGAGTGACTGCCAAGCCTGACAATCCTTATAAGTAAAGAAGCATTTTAAATTTATAAGGAAAACCTATGTTGTCTCATTATACCCTATTGTGAGACAAGGAGTCATCTGCAGATCAGAAAAAAGAAAAATAGTTACTCTATGTACATGGACATAAACAAGTACAAGAAACAGCAGACATTTCAGGCTAATCCTGCCAAGCTGGGGATGTGTGTGACCCCGGACCTAAATGACAGGGCATGCTAATGGGATCTGTGCTGTCCCAGAGCATCAGAACTTCCAGAATAAACCTCCTCCTGCATCCTCTGCCCACAGGTTTTAGCAGCATTGTAGCTTTCAGTAACACATCTCTGCTTCTAGGATTCCTCATTCTTATAAGATCAGCAAGTGGCCCTGAAGAGCTGGAATAAAAGGAACAGGAAAATTTGCTTTCCTGTCTTTTCCTTAACTAGGAATAAAATGAACTCCCTTCTAGCTGAAGCCAGAACAATACCCAACAGAAGCACAGTATGAAAATCCCTTCTTCATATTTTAAAACCTAAATAATTAGCCCCACAACAAGAAGGCAAAGAGGAAGTGTCTAAGTTATTAAATATCTGTAGAAGTGAGACAAATATTCAAGGTGTGTCCCAGTGTCTTGAAAAGAAGGACATGTTCCTTTCCCATCAGAGGAGAATGATTTCTACAGATGTGGGAATGCATCAACCCTGCATTTCTGCAGATCCATAATGTCCAGCCTCCTCCTCACCCCTCTTCTTGTGTGGTTTGGGGAACAGATGGACCTTTGCATGCATAATCTTAATTGCAACATAACCACATATACTACACAGGTTCTCCTTGCAGGCTTGTAACCTACTGTGAGTAACAGGAATTTAAGGAGCTGGCAAAAGTCTAGAACAAGGACAAGCTTTTTTGGGATACACCCCACTCTTCACAGCCTCTGCTATTCCAATGCATTCTTATGTTTTAAATCTATTTATAATGTTGCTGCCTATTTTGTACCTTAAATTATATTTATTATCAAAACTATAATGCAGCATGAGTCACTTTCCAATAAAACCAACTGTAGATTATATGCCATTTGAATTCACCTGCCTTCTGCAGGGTTCTCAATCCTTTCAGGCAGTAGGGGGAAAAGTTTAATTTAAGATTTTAATCTTTTTCATATATTATAGCATTTCTATAATGGATTTTGTGCTCCTGAAAACTAAAAGATTGACAGCTCAGGGTATTATAGATTTATTAATCATTGCTTAAATGGGTAGGGTGAGCACTGCTAAGCACTGCCACAATACTTGAAATCCCAGTCTTGAAGGCAAAATACTTTTTCTAGGTGACTTTATTTTTAATGCCAATTGACCCTTGCTAAGCAAGGATAGAACATCTTAAATAATTAGGAAGAGGAGATATTAAAAACACCCATGAATTCATTGATAAAACACATATGGCTGTTATTGCAATATGCAAACATCTGAAGTTTCTAAGAAAAAACTGATGTAATTTTAACTGAAAAAAACCCAGTACCTACAAACTATAAAACACCTCATTGGAGATGAACTGCACTAGACAAAACATTGTTCATTACAAGGCTCTCATTGTCCCACAATAAATACAACATCTAATTTTTATAACATCACCAAACACTTAAGCTATGATCTACATTGATGAAACATGGCATAGTTTCTCTTATAAAAATATATTCATTTATTCATATTTATTATTATTCATTCAATTATTCCTTGTTATAATGGAATCATATAATGGTGAAGGCCACCTGATCATGTTCAGGAGAAGAGTAACTAGGGGAAAAATATTTTTGGGCCTTTTTGATCAACCACACTGCGTGGTAACATATCCACATTACACTGAGCTGCTTGGGCAAGGAAAATTTACTCAATCAGGTCAGAGCTAGCACAGGATCTCTGTCACACAACCTAAAAGGCTATCAGTTTCCCCCAGTGATAACTCAGTATAAACAGAAGAGAAAACTTATAATTTTTTGGGTGTTTTTTCATCAATATTTGCACTCAGTAATAATTCACAACACCAAAACATGCAGGGTTTTGTTCAGCTAAACCTCATGTTACCCATGACAAGTATCTAGGTCAATATTATTGAAATAATATGTCTCTAGGACACAACAGCTTTAGGTAGTGGTTATTTAAATCACAAACACTAAAACCAAATATGAAGAATAAAAATATCAGAATGATTCAACTGCCTCCCTGCATATACTAATTTTTCAATCCTTTTCATTTTGCTACAAAGTACTACATAGAAATACATTTTTTACCTGGCACATCCCAAGCTAGAAATATCGAATATGCATCAATTACTGTGACATTATATGGGACAGGAATTTTCTCTGGTGTTCCTACTGGTGTTTGTATAACATATTTATCACTAGTGTTGCTGCCGCCCCAAGTGCTGGCTTCCAGCTGGTAAACATATCTGCACAAACACAAAAAGATCAGGAGACACTGCAGTTAGAAGCTTTAGGCATATCAGTACCAACATTTGCATTTTCACCAATTTAAAGTGAATACAATGCATTAGTATTACTGCATTAGTAGAGGATATTAATACACAATTTATTAGTATTACTGCATTAGTGAAGATTTTCACATTTAAGTTTTGTTAATGTGAGAAAAGTAACTTAGAATAATGATTATTCTAATAGAACCTTAGATACTAAAACTAAAATACTAATACTAAATACCAACACTAAAATTTAAATTAGCTTACATAAGTGAAGAGCAGAATTAATTCAAAAAAGTGTCAAAAACTAATTTCAGAATAATTTCTATAAAAATATCAGCAGACACTTTTGAGCCTGTATGTTCAATATGCACTGGAACATTAGATACCATGTGCAGTGCTGTTTGTCATATAAAACCTGAAATTTTTCAGAGCATATTCCATGATGGAAAAATATCTACCACTGAGCTACCAACAAACCATCCAAGGAAAAAAAAAACCCAAAAAAACCCAACTTTGCTTCTTTGAATCAGAATGACCTGTTCTCAAAAACAAAACAAAAAGTAGAAGACCTTTCATTAAAATCTTTTTATCATTTGAAAGACTCCTAAAAGTGCTCCAGCAATTTCCAGTAATAAAGGTAATACCAAAAGAGAGTTTTCTTCTGTTCGCAATATTTCATATTATTTTATAAATATTTGGCAATATTTTACTAACACAAGCACCTGTGCTTTTCAGGGCCTTTCACCTGTTACCAGAGCTCTTTAACCTGCCTTACCTACTGTTAGGCTGCAGGTTAACATCTGTGAAATTCAGGTCTGTGCTGCCACCCAGGAAGATCTGCTCTCCGTCACGGAATAATCCATACTGAGTGATGAGCCCATTGGGTTCTGTCGGTTCACTCCAGTACAATTCCACTTCTCTTGAGCTGACTATGATATGATGAGGCTTTGGCCATACCCCTATTAAAATTAAAATTACCCTATTTTAATTTTATGACAGAAAATCAAAGGTGGTTTTTTGTTTTGTTTTTTTTTGTCTTTTGCCATACTTGTGCTGCAGTTTTCAGAAATGTAATGAAAACATAAAACATTGCCAGGGAGGATGACAGAATTTAACACATTTTCCTGTATTTATCCTGCAACCAATTAGACAAAGCAAAGATTAATGGAGAATGAGGCCAAAGGCTGCAGCCTTTATATGCCCAGTAGTCTGCATATTCATTTGTGCTTTAAAAAAATATTCATCTTCTAATTCTAACTTCATTAATGAAGCTAATGAACTTAGAGATGAATTTGAGGAAATTTTCACAAAAAGAAAGTAGAAATGCAGTGCCAGGCAACAAAGAGAATGTGGCAAGACAGAAAAACTCCAAGAGAGACATATTCTCTTGTGTAAATTCCTACATGATAGCTTGATGGATGGCAGTGTTAATCAGTCACATAACACAAGCCCATCTCTTTGCAGTTCTGTAAGAATGACTTTCTCCCTTACCATGAGGAGCAGCTTGTAAAGTTTGACCTGAAAGTGGCTGGCTGGAAGCACACCCAGCAGATGTGCATGCAGTAAGCACAAAGCTGTAATTAGTGTAGGGCTGCAGACCTGGAGAGAGCAAACAGAGGTTAGGCTCAGATGTTGATATCCATCATTCCAGGAATTCTATCTCTGCATAGAAAGTTATTGCACTTAAAGTTAACTTTCGGCATTTTTTGGCAAACATAAAGTATGAAATACTCTTATACTACACCTGAACAATACTGAAATGGTGAATTCTCACTAATTTAGACATATATCTTCTACTGATTTAAAAGACACAACAAAACAATTTAGACTGAATGTCTGTCTATGCTGCAATGGATCTGTGGATGTCCCTCATATATCTGAATCAGCTTTAAATCAAAAAACTTAGATGACACTTGCAAGGCAGAAAAACACATGAAAGTGCAATTGCTTAGAGTTTTGGACTTGAAAAGCTGAATAGTCTGTAGGGTTTTGAGAATTTATTAAAAATACATTTGCAAAAGTAAGTTAATAAAATACTCACTTGTACATGAAACCTTCTACTACAATGCAAACAAGTCCAAGGATTCTCCTGCCACCTTCCCAATACCAATTTTTTAATTTTCCCTCTTTTTTCCTCTATTTGATACAAGACTTAAATGCTGGAAAGCAGTTAGAAGCTGAAGTGACAACCCAGCCCTCATTACAAGATATAGATTTTAATTACTTGTAATTTTTAATTTTTTTTTTCAGCTCACACCTTCTGTGCTGGACATCCTTGAATGAGCTAAGAATATATTGCTTTGCCTTTTTCTTGGAAAGTTTCAATCATCTTTGTGCTGAGTGTCGATGACTTCAGATGCCTTAAGAATTTGACTTTAGGGATCCTCATAAAATTTGGCTAAGATACTGAGCTTTTAGAATAGCCAATTCTGTGTACCCATTAAAGGCTTCTTGGAGTTAAATTGTTAAAGATGCAGATCACTGTGAGGTCACTTTAGGGCTCAGCTTGAACTGCTGCTCAGCCTTCCTCACCCTCCAGCCCACAACAGCACCTTTGCTAAACTCCTCGTTTGGATATTTCTCAAAATTATCTTTAAGAAATCACCAGGCACAAACACTGCAAACCCCTTTTTCACATTTTCAAGGACCCTCTTGTTAATAATACATTGAATAGAGGTTACTGTTCCTGAATGTAAAGGATACAAGAAGTACAACAAGAAGCAAATTATGCACAAAATCTCTTTGAAAATATTAAAATTGCAAAACTAAATGCTCAAGAACTAGGAAATCCCAGTGCCAAGATATTGTACAAAACGAATCAACCCCGTTTTGTTCACAGCCTTTGTGGCACAGTCCTTTCTAAAACTGCCTCCAACCTGTGGTCTCTGGCCTGATTAATTGTAATTAGAGACTTTTTCTTGTAGTGCCCACCCTTCCAGTGGACAGATACTTTACTAACACAACTGGCTGAGCATTCCAAAAATCTTAAAAGAATACCAGACAAAAAGGTCCCAACCAAGCAAGTCCATAAGAACCCACTTAAACTCAAAAAAAAAAAAAAAAAAGGAGAAAAAAAAAAAAAAAAAAAAAAAAAAAAAAAAAAGAGACCAATTGAGCAATTTCTCTCTCAGAATCAGGATACTGACTCTGCCTTGACCCTGCCTGTCAGAATACCTGGTGTTATGCACAACTTTATCTATCCAAGCACAAGTGGTGCCTTCAGCTGCAGCTCTGAGAGCTCAGAGGTGCCAGGCCAGGTAGTGAGAATGAAGAGGACGTGGTGGTGCCAGACTGGGAGGGACTGAGCTGTGCCTTCTCAGGAGCACAGCTTGAACACACATGAAATAGGAACAAATTCCTCAGCCTGAAGAGCTGTGCCAGCCCTGGGTGTGAGGCCAGCCTGTGCCCCCAGCCCCTCCACGAGCCACCCCTGGCCCCTCTGGGCTGGCCCTGTCCAGCTCTGCTCCACATTCCCTGGAAGGGAAGGGAGCCCTGGGCAGAAGCAGAGTGAGACCCATCCACACTGGGATCCCAGAAGGAATGAATCCAGCGAACACAGCCAAAGCTGAGGCAGCAGTTCTCCATGCAGGAGCTTCACTTGATTTCGTGTCAGGCTGTGGACTGAACGAGGCAGTGACCCTATGAGCAAATGGCCACACTGCTGTGTAATGGATTGTTTGTGTGGAAGAGGCTGGATTAGGATTATGCAGGTCAATTTTTAAGCATGTGGCTCTGTGGTTTTAACAGCATACTTTTGATGTAGCTCTGGTGTCTAAATGGAATGATTTCAAGAACAATGCAATTCTGGGGCAACCAAACAAGCCCGTGCAAGGTCTTTGTTTGTAAACAAATCCTTGCTGACACCCTGTACCAAGATATTTTAATTAAAATATATTACAAACAAATAGAGTGAAAGAAGAAGCAGCAATTATGTAGGAAGGTAAAATACTGAATGGAGGACATGCAGGCTGCTTAACAAATTGAACAAGATGTGAAGGAGAGAAAATAAAGAGATGACTCAGAGGGACAGCCCTTGCTGTAACCTAATCATGAACTGGAAGAGAAAAAAAATCATCTGAACACTGTGTATAAAAGTAAGGAGGGGGAAAATGACAGTTGCAGACTAGAGAGAGGCAAAGGCATGGAGGAAAGCCAAGTATTTAACATTTCAGGATAGAAAAGATTACTGTGGCAACAAATTACTTGAATTCCCCTAAAGGGAGTCATGTTCACTTTTAAAGGAAACATGCATAATAAAGCAATACTCATTTACAACTACACTTAAAAGAGAAAAATGAACATTAAAAGAAGAGCACATGGTTTCACTAAATTTATTGGTGAAATTCTGGTACCTGAAATTCCAGCCATATATGGAGCAGTCACAGCAGGTTTTTATCTAGATTATGAAAGCTTTGCATTAGATGCCTTGTCTTATGCATGCTTTGGAAAGCCCTGTGCAAATCCATGGATGTGATTGATAATAAAAATAACAAGTAAGATAATCATGAGATATAAGCAGCATTTTGCATTTCTAATGTCTCTACTTGATTGTTCACTCGAGGATATTTCTCCCTTCCTCTTCTTTTTCAGTTTATTATTGTGGGGAATTTTTAATTTTTAGTTTTTTTGGGGTCAACGTAAGCAGTCCATTATATTGCTGCAGCATTTGTCATTTGCCAAAAGGCTGTGGAATAGTGGGGTTTTTTTAAGAATGCATTGTTCTAATAGCTAAATCAATTCCTTCTGATACTGTTTGTCTCCATTTGTGGGTATGGCTCCAGCAAGGTCAGTAATTAGCTCCCAGGACAATGCTCCTGGGCCCCACTGTGGGAATTTTACTTGGGAGGATGTCAGATTGCTGACCACAGCCTCACACAGCCCCTTCACCCCCAGGAGTTTCCTTCAGATAAATATTATTAATGACTCCGTGCTGCATATGGAGATAGACTTGACAACACTTTGGTATCTCTTCAGATTTCATCACCCTGAAATGGAGAATGCGTTCAGCTGAAAGAATTTCAAACTGCTCAGTCATAAAGTATTCATACTATTGTTTCTGTTACTAAAATAAATATTAATTATCTTCCTTGTTTTGACCTAAAAATGATTGATCCTACAAATTGTTGAAAAAGGCTCTTACTTGGGAAATTAATTTTAGTGTATTAAAAGGGGGGGAGTTGAGAAGAACCTTTTCTATAAACCCACCTGCTGCTGCTGAAGAGGGCACTCTTGGCTTTCTTTTACAATTCCCCTAATTATTTCCCTCAGCCTTACCCTCTGCCTGGCCCCACTGCAAAGCATTAGCAGGCCCATTTGTAAAGTAGTAGTAACACAAAGTGAAACAATGCCATAACTGTCATCCAAATTGTTCTGTACAGGGTAGTGGAAGTGTTCAGTAATAAATGATATAAAAAGGTCTTTTATTGACAAGCTGCCATGTGCTGTTTGCATTAGAGAATATGAGAAGATGATGGCTGCTGCCCCTAGGTCCCAGTGGCATTCAACTCAGTGAGATAGCAGAAAATGCTTCAGTTTGCTTAAAGCATTGATAACACCTCTAAATAATTAACTGAGGACTTCCTGTCTTCAATTACTTAATGCTTTTTTTAACATCTTGAGAGGATTATAAGCAATTTATGGATTTCACATGATGAGCACATTCACCGCTATTCCCACAAAGCATTTGTGGGATCATGTTTCCAAAGCTTTGATGTAATTAAAAATAAGCAGCAAGACAATGGTGCCGTGGCAAGGTGCTCGCCTCCACGTCTGCCATTTGTGAGACCCCCACATTCAAAGTCTCCACAAAATACTAAAGCTACAGCTTCATTAATGTTCAACTGTTGCTCAGGGAAAAGCAGGCAGTTTTGGAGAGGGGAAAAAAAAAACCAAACAAACAACAAAATAAAGAAAAAGTAAAAACAAGGATAATGGGAAAATCGAAACGTGCATCCGCAGGGAATAAGACAGTTCAAACATTTGAGATTATGTATGAAGTGAATTTGATTCTTTTATCATATTCTTTTAATTTAGAGAGCAATAATTACCCACATTGATAAATCACTCTCATGAATTCCACATTATTACCCAAGGAAGCTCCTGCAGAAAACAGCAAAAGATTTGATTATGGCTGTCAGGAGAAATGATCACTTATTTCATTCCTAGCTTAACATGGCTGCACTGGACAGTGGCTTAACAGAACAGGCACACAAAAGAAAAAAAGATCCTTGTTTCTCAGGAATTAATTTCATTTCCTCTCACTTCCACCTGGTAAGTGTTGTTGGCATTAAAATGGAGATATAACTGAAATATTTTTCAATGGGTTTGATAAATCACTCCTTGTTGGAATGTTCCCTCTTTGCAGTGCAAACTTACAACAGCAATTCAAAAACGTGTACCCCCAACTCTGGCTAATATCTCATGTGCAGAAGCACTGGATGTGAGATAGGAGTAACACACCATTGATGAATCTCACACTTGAGCATGGTATTGCCAAAGAGCAACAGCAATCTTGCTCTTCTGTGAGTGACTACAGCAGAGACAAACTCCTTTGAAGTCAGGATCCAGCCCTGACTCAGGACTCATCCTTTGAGGGGCATTTGAGAGTGTCTTCTATGCTCTAGAGGATTTATGTGCCCTAAATCCAATCCTGCTCTTTGGCTGGCTGTCATATGCTGTGTACAACATACAAATCTTGAAATTTCCTACTTGTGGGGCAAAAAAACTAGGGAAAATTAATGCATTTGTGAGATATAAAAATTTAATGAGCAACCTGAGGTCAAAGAGTGAAAAAAAGATATCCCATAATGCTTATGTTCCTGCTCTGTCTTCAACAGAAGCATTTCTAAGAGGAATTTTACCTCAGTGTAACATTCAAAAATAACTAAAAATTCAATATGTGAAAATAATACATTTGAGGACTGAGCCAAATTTTCCCCCAAATCCCTGGGATAAAGCATCTTTCATGGGTTATTTAGAAAATGGCTATAAGCAATATACGATATTATGAACAGAATTTGGGATCTCTCCTGTTCTGTCTTCCTTTCCTTTTTATTATCTCAGACACAAAGCACTGGATCCTTCTTGATCCTGCACATTCACAGCTGCATATCAGTGATGTTAAAAGAGAGAGCTGAATCTGTGTGAAGGGATGGCTGGCCTGCACAGAATATCTAAGTCCTTGAGCACACTACAAAGCATGCATCTTCAATCAAGCTGGATAGATTTATTTTAAAATTTTGAAATTAAATCTATTAATATTTTAACAAACAGCAGCTAGAAATGAAAGAGAGTGGTAAAAAAAATTAAGATATGTAAAGTCATGATAAAGCATTCCAAACTGTGCACAATACTGGGGATTTCAAAGTTACTGACAAGTGGCATTTTTAATATATTAACACTGCCTTATATCTTAAGGACAGGACATTAGCCTGTCAAATGTCAGAACCCAGGACATTGCTCTGACTGCCCTGGATGACTCAAAACCCTGGTAGAGGGCTCAGAGATCCTTGGCACAGAGTCAAGAACACCTGTGTGCTTGATTTGAGTCCAGGGGAAAAATTACCAACTTTGCATGAAGATTTGCAAGCCACAAGAGTTTAAGTAGAATGGTAGTTAACTTGTCACAGGGTGAAAAAAGTAGAATTTTGGGGTTTTAGAATGGGGGTTCAAGAGAGAAAGATGGAGGAATCTGGGTGTACCCTGCTCTTCTTCTTCATCTTCTTGCTCTCCATCTTCTGCTGTGATGGTGACACTTCTTGATTGGTTTAGAGTAGAGACAGACTGTCCAACACAAGTGATAGGTATTGGAAAATTATTGTAAATAAAGTACACGTAGTTTTTAGTTGAAAGATAAACCCTGCCCCAAGGGCAGGCAGTCTGCCTCATCCTGACCTGCAGGACAGATCTCAGCAGGTCAGAGAAAGAATGGATTAATAAGAGAAAATAAACAGCCTTAAAAAGCAGAACAGACGAATCTCGACTTCTTCTCCTGTCACGGGGCTGGGAAACCAGAGACTTTCTAACACCTCGGGGTCACCACAAGAGAACCTGAGAGTCAGAGAGCTCTGCCTCCTTACCTGACACTGTGTGCTGCATTGTGCCTGCAGCATCGCTGTGGACGAGCCCCCTCCCCAGCTGAGTGAGCTGGTACTCTCTGATGATGCCGTTCGGCTTGCTGGGTGCAGCCCAGCTTAGCTGCAAGGCTGTGGAGTTCAGAGCACTGACTGCTGGGGGCTGAACACTCTCAGGGACTCCCTGCACAGTGACTGCAACCACCTGCAGACACAGGAATTAAACAGCAATTTAATGGAATAGTACACTAGATACCATGATCAATGAGAATGTCACTTTTGTTTTAAAATGTTGTTTGGGCTGGCATATCATTACCAAGGGGCTGGAGAAGTAGTTACTTTTTTTCCTCCTTTTTCACAATGAAATCTGACCTTGAATACATTACGTAAGTCTGTGTCTACAATTTATCACAACAGGTTCACCACGTTTTAGCTGCAGTGCATGGCAGAGGGTGAAACAAAAAAAACAAACCAAACAACCCTGTATTGCTTGAAAACTCTTGATAACTCTCTTCCATATGGTTTGTCAGTGCCTCTGCATTTTAACTGCCTGATTTCATATATTTTAAGCACCAGTAAACATGGGGCTAAACCTCCATATATCCCATGCAATCTGAACTCTATTGTAGTTATCTGCAACTCCGTACTTCTGTAAGGAACTTAAAGATTTTGAAAGATAGGATAAGTTTGCACTTGTTAAGTTCTTCTAAAAAAAAAGAAAAAAGTAATTTTCTATTGACACATCTCCACCATCAGCTACAGAAGAGTCATTTCCAAATTACATTGGTTTAATAAGTAAGTCAGACCGTTTTCTCTTTGAGAATTACTTTTCTTTTTCTCTTATTACCACCATAAAGTATTTATATTATGCTGTAAATATAAAATGTGTCCTCTATAATATATTGTCTTAGTGCACTTGGTGGAATCAGTCCCCACTTGCAGGCTTCAGTGTTTGCAACAGTATACTCCTTAATTAAAGGCAAGTGAAATAAGCAGGATTTATTATCGGGTCAGTGGTTGCAGCCACTGTGCCTACATAGTTTCCAGACCACAGCTCTGTGTGCAGGCAGAGGACTATCCACCTGTCTTCATCTCTCTGCATCAGTGTTTATTATTTTGGTCTTCTGGCTGAGATTTGCATGAATAAGAAAAATATTTAAACACCTGCAAATAAAAAAAAATGCAATCCCACAGATATTATAATTACAAAACATAGTCATTACTCCCCACCTCTGCCCCACAGATCTTACCCCTTTAGTCCTAGAAATTCATTTTCAAAGAGACAAGAAAAATATTGTGAAAAGAGGTCACTAAAGAAATCATTTTTGCAAATGATGAATAAGGCAGGTACTTTGCAGAATAAAAACCAGAGCTGGCTAAATAGTAATGTTGGTGAAAGGCACCCATGAGTCAAAGTGATACAAAAGGAAATGAAACAGTGAGAAAGGGAGGTAAGAGATCCTGTTTGCTTAAAACTGAAGCCAAGGCAGGTTACACACAAAGGGACAGAAAAGGCTGAAGCAGGTGCAGAAAGTCAGCAAAGAGTAATAGAGTGAAAGGAGGCTTTTCCACTGGAGTGGAAGAGTAAGACATTGGTTGAACAAATTGCTAGACTATAACTAAAGCAGATGATCTAAGAAATAGCAAGGAAGAAGAGGCTATAGACCTCCTAGTGAGAAGCAAAAATTTAATTTCCAGGTTTAGAGAAAGCGCATTTCAATATTCCTTACTCCATTCTGCCATGTACAGCTTTCTCCTTAACAAACATCAGCTCCTACAGTGCAGCCTCAGCTTTGCCAAGACTGAGATACTGCTTTCTTCCTCCTTTTGCTTGTATCAGCCTGGGGTTCCAAATATTCAACCGTCAGTAGCTGAATCCAAATCAGATTATTGATGTGTTTTGCCCTTATTCAATAATCAGCGTGTCTTCTAATTTGCTTTCCGAAAGCCTCTCGCTGTTGCCACACTGGCTGATAAAACCCTGGCACCAATTGCCACGAATTTCACTGACCTTGCTGCTGTCTGTGCAGCCAGCCACAGTGCAGGCTCGCAGCTGGTAGGAATATTCCTGGTGTGGCTGGATACCACTGGTGTCTGTGAAGCTCCTTTCTGTTCCCCTGAAATGCTCTAGTCCGTTTCGGAGGATGATGTAGTGAATTATAACACCTAGTGCAGAAAGAAAGTTTTCCCATTTTGTTAGCTGAGGGATCCTGTGTGATGGGGTAATAACGTTCAGTGAAATACCTACATGGCCACAGTAGCAGATAATCATTCTGATTAAATGCTAAATGTTAATTACCAGCTACTTTCCTGAGCATCTGCATCAGCACCTGAGTAGATCCCAGTTTTTAGTGAGAGCTCTTCCAAGTTGCCTCAGAGTTTGAAAAGAATAAGCAAGATTTCCTGGAATAAACATAAGCACCACCAGCCCTACCCCCGAATCCCCAAATATTTTTTAGGATGATTGCCATTTTCTGATGGTATTTGAACACTTATTATTACAACTGTTCTCAAAAGAGGCTTTTGGGCACTTTGCAAAGACGTACTAAATTGTCTTCTGTGAAAAAGACTCCCCTCTTACTTGCAATGAAAATTATAGCAACCTAGAACAAAACCTTCCTGCAGAGTTTAGGGATATGTGCACTTCAGTGAAGGGGTTAGTTAAGATATGTTTTGTGATTTTGGTACACTGTCATTGGAATGATCAAAAAAAAAAAAAAAAAACAAACACTTTAAAACTGTATCAATACCATTTGGTTGCAGTGGCTCCTCCCAGTTCAGAAGTATCATGTCTTCCCGATTATCTACTCTGGCCCATTTTGGTGCACTCACACCCTGTGGCACATCTTGCTTAGTGACAGCTCTGCTAATGTCACTGAAAGCTCTTCCATAGCTATTCCAAGCAGCCACCCTGTACTCATATGTGACATAAGGTTCGAGGTTCACATCTAGAAAAGGAAAATTACATATGGATCATCTCAGTCTTATCAAAATACAAAATAACTTTTTTTTTTTCCCCTGAGTTTACAGATAGAAATGGAAGTTATTCTTTAGACAGGGCCATTACTTTTGTAAACTTTTTTGAAAGCAGGTTTGCACATTAGGTACTCATTGAATCTCACTCATTGCATATCTCTGAAGTCTCTGCCCCAGTTCACAAATTGCTTCTTAAAAGAATTCTGCTTCACTACAATTCATAGAACCATAGAATGGCCTGGCTTGGAAGGAACTTTACAGACCATCTAGTTTTAATCCCTTTACCACAGGCAGAGACATCTTCCACTAGACCAGGTTGCTCAAAACCCACCCAGCCTGGCCTTGAGCAATTCCAGAGATGGGGCAACCACAACTTCTCTCTGGGCACCTGTCCCAGTGCCTCACCACCCTCATAGTAGAAGAATTTCTTCCTAATATATCATCTAAACCTGCCCTCTTTTAGTTCAAGGTCATTCCCCCTTGTCCTACCACTACCTGCCCTTGTAGAAAGTCCCTCCCCAACTCTCTTGCAGCCCCCCTTGGGTACTGAAGGGGCTCTGAGTGCCCCTGAATGACACTGAGATGTTACAGAGAGACGTATCAGACACTGCACACAACAGGGGCTTAGGTAGAGAAGAAGAAAGGAACTCTTTTGTTCATTGTTGACTTTGTATATATAAGTTTCTGGACAGTGATTAGAGATTGGACAGAGAAGTTACTATCTTTTTATTTTTATTGGTCACTTGAGCAGTCCATCAGGTGATATCTTTTATAAAGGAATGCAAACATGATTCTTGTTTATCTTACAATTCATGAGAACCGACTCCACTATACTACAACAAATCAAAAAACTTATTTTCCAAAACAACACCTGAATCCTCCTCCTGTCCAGCTGAGCAGCCCCAGCTGTGCCAGCCTGGCTGCAGAGCAGAGGTGCTCCACCCTCTGAGCATCTTCATGGCCTCCTCTGGACTCACTCTAGAATATCCATGTCCTCCTTCACACTGCCTCACATTTAATTAGGGTGTCTGACAGCATTCAGGCCATCTTTTTTCTCCAGAGCAATTATTAACTCTAGCAAATCACCAGGCTGCTCTGCCTCTTTCCCTTACCTGTGAATGAATACTGTGTTGGGCCTCCTGTGTAGACAGTCTCCTCTTCTGATGCACACACACCTGCTTCTACCTCCATTTCTGCAGCACTCTCTGAACCTTTTATCCAGGCACAGATACTCTCCTTAGGATCAGAGTCACACTTTCCACAGTGTGCTGTTTCCTCCATAGATAGAGGGCAAAGGACATTAGCCTTGCATTCTTCTTTTACCTAAGGAATACACAGGCAAATAAATTTGAATTTATTTCCCCCACTTTCTTTTCCCTATAAATGCTTCCATTAGTATTCCTCTATCTTTCTACAACACAAAAACCACACCACCACCTTGAGTAGACTGACATTTTTAGCATATGGGAGACCCTTTCAGCCTTTGGCCTGTCTACTGTTTTTGATCATTAATTCTTTTATAATCCTTCCTAAAAGAAGCAGATTTAAAAAAAAAAACAACAAAACTTTTAGGGTCCTTGGATGGCAGCATCACAAATTTTAATTACTGGAAGAACAAATGGCTGGATTTGTTGAAAACAGAAGAGTCTAGAATCAATGACAACAGGATTTTATCCAAGAATTTGAACATTCTGTTCCTGCAAAGGCCAATATCCTGTGGCAAATCAGTAGCAAATTCCCAGCCCCTCACACAGCTTGCCAAGTACACAAGAGGGCTCTGTGCAAGTCCTTGGCAGCTTTGAAGGCTGAGAACTCTATCCCTGGGCTATATATATCATGTCTTCTGCCACATCACTCCTAAACAGCAGCTTTGCTGCAATAAGAGGACTTCTGCAAACATAAAAGATATAAGATTTAACCCATAAAGTACAATTCACAGAAATATACACTGAACATCCACAGCTTTCCATTAAAATTCATGAAATAATATTTTTGCCAAACCATAAGCTAGAGAGCAGTAATTCTCATAAAATATAGGTTGCTGCAGTAAGAAATGCACTGCCATATTTGCAACAAGTATTTTTGCCCATTAAGTCATAAACTTCAGAAGGAAAACCAAACAGATTATATCAAATTCTTCCTTAATTCACCCATTGAAATTAGCCTCGTAGCTGATTAGAAACTTCAGCTGATTTAATTTCTCGAGTTTGACACTTCCACAAAAATTATGTTGTGATAGAAATCCATATAGGATGCAGGATATAGATGGATTGGATTCCCATGTAAAGGAGCTGCAGAATGTGTCAGACTATCAGCCCTTCTGCTGTTAGTAAATCTATACATATCAGAGAGCCAGCACTGCTATCTCTTCTCTACTGTGGGTAAGGGAAATACAAAGCACTTCCTTTGTTTATACTTTATACCTAAGGCAGGGATCTGGTGTGTTATCTACCAGAATTCATTAAACTGTTCTCAGCCATTTTTTTGCCTTGCATGAGCTGCTAATACAATGCATTGAGGAACTGCAGCTGACTCATCACAACGCCTGGATTTTCTCTAGGAGAAAATTATTCAGTCTGAAAATGAAATTACATGAAAACCTTGACGTGAAAAGGCAAAAATGTAAGATATATTTCTGTATTAACTTAGAAGATGAACTCCAAGGATACAGGAACACCTGCATATGGCAGGATGGGGTCTGTTTTACTTTTATGTGTGGTAAATTCCACAATATCTCTCTGATTTCCGTATTGTAGAATTCACAATATCCAATGTTCTTTTTTCTCTCTCTCTTATCATAAATATAAACAAAATTTTATATAAATAATATTTTATATATATCTATATCTATATCTAGATCTATATCTAGATCTAGATATAGATATATAAATAAATACAATAATATATATATATAATAACAATTGAGAATAGTTTTACAGCTTATGTATAACACCAAGATGCTAATTCTTAAAGATTCCTGTAGAATTCAGCTTGGAGTTGCAAGGGAAAATTGTCTCATGCTGATACCTGTACTCACAAGACACTCTTGGAAAAGACCAAGTTTATAGTGTTTAGTTTACTTTTTTCATTAAAATAGAATGAGAATAAACTCTATAATTCATTAAGCATGAAAGGAGCTATGCTAGCACTGCTGAAATTTATGCCAAAAATGGCCACTGGTATTCTGTAGGATCAGGATTAAGTCCATCAAGAAAATGTCAATTGCTTTATTTTTTTAATTTTTTTTTTTGTGGGGTTTTTTAGGGCATTGGGGAATCATGTCCTACTGCCTTGCCCAAATTGAAACGTTATGGCATTTTTATACTTCAGAACTGGCCAGTCCAATTTTAATTTCCACTTAATGAACATCATCAGACACAGTGGCCACTGAATGGGAGCTGGCTATACATGTCAGTCCTGTTAGTATGCCAGCTTTTAGCCACTGCACTAATCTGAAGTGCTGGGCAACACTTCACAGAGGCAGCTAATCATTATTAATTCCTTTAGAATTCATTGCAATAACATCAATCATGGCAAACTCATTCGGTATTAATATGGATGTAATGTGAAAATGAATAATGCACACAAGAGTTTTTATATTCCTATTTTAGAAAAATAGTTATGAACAGTGTATTTCTCTTTCCATCATCAAATCAGAGCTACCGAGAGATTTTCTATCAATTACCTTCATCATCATTCCAGCTGAAATCTTGTCAGAGCAAACATATTTCAAAGGATTATATCCAACTCCATTACAGCATTCTTCACTCTTTGGAATAAGTTCAGTCTCACAGCATTTTACTGGCACTTGGTCATTCTTTCTAACATGTGCTAGGGACTCACCACTGGAACCTGAGCAGCATATGGTATCTGACTTATTCACGTACTCCTGCCCACAACAGAACATCCCTGAAATGAACAAACAACCCAACAAAAAAATCATCTGAATAGGAAATTTAAGCAAACAGATAAATAGATAAGAAAGGAGAAAGCTCACAGTGCAATATATCTTGGCATAAACCCACTAGCAGCTGGAATTATGCAGATTTAGCTGAAGTGAGATTAAATTCAAACGTGAGGTGACTGAAGGAAGCATCCTGACTTCCAGACCTACTGAAAACAATCAGAGAAATAAAGAGGCTCCCCTACAATCAATGTTCACCACTCCTGAACTTTTTTAAGAATTTTGCTATGGAATACCACACCAATGTACTGGCCACAGCAGGCTGGGGGTGGAGTGTTGATGAAAATTTCCTGTAGAATGCAAAAACTGAGAAAACTTTCCATGTGCTTTCTCCTCGGGTCTCCCTCATACCCCCCTCACATGGGCAATCCTTCAGTACCACATCAGAGCATTCCACAATGTACCACATATTTTATATTTTAATTTTTTTATTAGGTACCTAGAATGGAATGGATCACTTGCAACGTACCCACAGTGAATTCAGTCATCTAATACAGAGAATTATCATTCAAGAAGTTGATATCTAAATACAATTTGCATTTCTATAGCGGAATTGATAAGCTGCCAAAATTAATTCCACTGTCTTTTTTTCTGGTTTTAATAATTTCATTTCTGAAATAAAAGCTCATCATAACCACTGCAATTTTCCACATATTCACATGAAATACCAGTGTTGAACCCAACACCATCTAAAGAAAGGGATAAGTTCTAACTCAGAACCAAACACTACAAACTTCTCTATAACTGGCAATGAAATAAATGTTATTACTAGTTGAACTAGAAAGATATCACACAAACCCAGGGCTGTGATATATGGTTACATCTACAAAGTAGTTTGTGTTTGATGTAATTCCTGTCATATATTGGCATTTGAAACACGTGCAAGAGTGGCCACTTTTTTCACTATTTATTGCTGTAAATCTCTCTTAGAAGTCATACATAATGAAAATTGATGCATAAAGGTATGATCCTGCTAAAGCATTGAGAACATTTCATTCCAGTCACTGGAATGGCTCAGACTGGTGGTGTTGCTTGCATGCTTTACCTTTTTTCATGGCTGGTTCTATTCACAGGAACCAAACTGTGATCACCAGCTCTTCAAGAGGTAAAATATTTCCTCTTGTTCACACCCTTTTCCCAAATTGTTCGAGGATTCTACCAATTTTAAAGAGAGAATTAATGCAGAAAATGACTCAATTCAATACTAATAAGCAACTCACACAGCCCCAAGGGACTTCTGACAGGCAAAGTAAAATTTTGATAATGAACTGTTTTTCTATTGAAACAAACAAAGCTGTATTCTTTCACTGTGAACCTCATCTTTGTTTCACTGAATTAAATTTTTCAGCCAAGATTTCACTCACATAACAAGAAGTGACTCCCTTTCTAGTTTCTTTGGTAAACCATTACTTCTTTAATTATTATCAACCTTGTTCCAGTGTGATAAATTGCTAATTACTTAATACCCTAATCAGCGTTCATTCTTTGCACAGATAAACTGTGACAGCGCCATTAATTTAAATAGTAATTTCACTTAATGGCCAGAACGGCACACCAGATTTTTATGCAGCATTTTCTGAAGACTGCATCCATCACTGCAATATTCTGACATAAAGATGTCTGACGTGCACTAACTCACTTAGGGAGAGCAGATGTTGCAGAGCAGAGTTTGGTAGTAATTCCCAGAGTGCATCACTTCAGCATGAATGAGCTGCAAAGGCAGAGGTAGACAATCTTCTGAAACTGCATTGCATAGCCTCTGACCTTTCCTTAATTTATCACATGTAGCACTTGACTCCTGAACCTTGACACCTCAAATGTACAATTTTAAATATGCTCCAAGAAAAAACAAAATAGGACCGTGTAATATTGATGGATTGATTTGCCTTCTAAAAATTGCTTTATTCGGTTGCTTAAGGATCCAGAAATTCCTATAAACCCTTGCTGAATTCAGCAAAATATCAAAATGTAAACTATTTGTTTGCAACTCAGTTGGACTGCGTGTGTCATATTTTATATATTTATGTTTCATAGGCACGTAATGCATTATAGCAAAAAGAAAATCCACGGGCTGGAAAAGACACTTCCTGCTAACACTGATTTCTGTCAACAATTATTTCATGTTCATCCCCAGCAACCAAAAAAAATTATAAACCTCGCTGAGTGATGAATTACTAATTTAGTAAATCTGCAAAACCAATGCTTTCAAAAGGGAAAAAATGAGTATTAAAAGGCTTAGCCTTTGGAGCCAGAATAGAGGATCAACAAAATACAGAGCCAGTGTACATTGCAAACTACTCCAAAAATCCTTGGCTTACATGTGGGTATTGCAACTATTACAGATCAGGAACCACAACAGTACAAAGCATCATCTTTCCTGAGTCTGGGATGGCAGTACAGTGGCATTAAAAGGAAAAGAAAAAAAAAAAAAAGAAAAAAAAAAAGACAGAGAGAGAGAAAATCCAAGAGTGGTTTCAGCTGACATTATCCTTTATAGCCAGAAATAGAGAACTTTGGATAATCACACTGCAGCAGAGGGGCTCAGGATGTGCATGTGCACCACTGCCAGCCTTTGCCAGTAGATGTCTCTATGGTCACCCCACTAAATAAGGACAAGGAGGGGTGAAAAAGGAAACCTAAGAAAAATTAATAAATAAAAATTAAAAAAAAAAAAAAAAAGTGATGTGGGATGGATAAAAATCTCTTCTTGCAGGGAAGATTCTCTGAAAAATCCAATGGCAAATGAAAAAGTTCTATGATTCAAGCTCTTAACCAACGTTCAGTGCAAACCTGGATCTAGATTCAGCAAAAGGACACTGGGTTTGAACTGGTCATGCAACAAAACCAGACTGTACAAGGCTTGCACTTTTAGTGATCAAGTTTTCCTCGTATGCTTTTTTTGGAAGAACTTAAAGCTCTTAAACAAATCTTCAAATTGTACTAGATTTTTAGCTATGGCATTCATTGCCAAGTGCAAAACAGTGCTTCAGAAGCAATTCAGCTTTTGCATAAAACCACTCCTGTTACCTCTTCTCCTTCCAGACAATGAGATCAGCCTTCCAATTACCATATTCTTGCAAAATTCTACTTACCCATTTGCCAATGATAAGTAAATTATGTTTTTATGTAAGAGCATTTTTTCCATTAGAATAATTACAATAATTAGGATAGGAAGCAGGTAGAGTTTTGTGCCTGGCTTGTGCATTTTTTGTGATGCATTTAGCAAGGCTGAATTACTCCAAGAAATTAAGCAAAAGCCAATTGAGCATGATCTATATGATATGATAAGAAACCACAATCTATTTTATGCTTACTGCCAAAGAATACGATCTCTTTTCAACTGTGGTGCTAATCCATCTTTCAAACCTGTATTTGTGTTCAGCTGTGTGCTGGCTCACAGCATAAAGTCCTCACAAAAAACCTGTGAGTGATGAAGAAAGCTACTGTTCTCTTTTGTAATAGCCAAAAAAAGGTCATCCTGACCCATTCTTGAGAAAAACAGTGTAAATGATGGAGCACTATAGGCTAAATGCATTTTTAAAAGAGCGATATGAAGGTTTTTTTTAAATATATATGTTTAAGGGGAAAAAAAACTGTTAAGAATACATATATACTGAAATGAAGAACATAACTTTCATCCCAAGATACCTGTATTACACTCCTACACAACTCATCTGCCCAGAGAGAGCAGTAAAAACATAAACGCTACCCCAGCAGTTCTGTTCCAACAGCATCTGTTAATTCACTCCATTTATAAAATACATATTGACAAAGACAACTGAACTGGGACCAGAGAGATTTGATTTGGTGTGAGAAAGTCAATTCAATGTGATTTTGTTAAAGGGCTCCTGCAGGCAAATAAAAGAGTTTAAGTAATAAAGTACATAAAGAGATGTTTTATGAGCCAGCCCCGTCGCGCGGCAGCCGCTCGACGCGCGGCTATGCAAGAGGGCCTTGCTCAAAGCTGGCACTGAGAGCATGGATGCTGTAGATCAAGCACAATTAGGGATCTCAGGGAGGGGGAGCTAAAATCGTGCAAGCAGTGCTGCCCACAGCTCCCACCAGGAGTTGCCAGTGGAAGGGCAGGATAGCATGGGAGCACGGCAATCCTCATCTGGTTAGCTCATCTTGACAGTCAGCACCCAACAAGGCTGCTCCTAATGCCAGAGCCACTGAAGAACCCAGGGAATACAAAAAATCAGCTGAAGACAGAGCTTAATTTTTGAGGAAAAGAGGATTTCAGCCTTCAGATCCAGATTCTTATGTATTAAGGTTCTTAGTTTTACAACTAGAGGCTTGAACTGGCACACACCATCACTCAGTTTTGTACACCAAGCATAGGTGGGTACTAAACCTTCATTATTTCTGTGTTTTGGAATCAGGCTCCCTTTTCACACCACAGTAGTATCTGAAGTCTTTGTGTCAGGCTGAGAAAGCCTAAGGTTGATGGGATATAATTTGTCTAATAACTATGGAAAGAAAAGACACATGAAAATATCTGAATAGGTTCTGTAATAATATCTCCAATGTCTGTCCTCAGATTGTCACAGAGTGTTTTATAAGGAAGTAGATTGTACCTCTGAATGGAGCCATTTCCTATTGTTTCCAAGAAATTAATGGGATATACACCAGATGAGACAGTGAGTAAGTAGTGCTGGGGATTCATTTTTATTAATTTTAAACTACAGCAGGTTTAGCCCCATCTGAGGGATGAACACAAGGGAGTGACATAGACCACCAAGTAGAAACCTTTGCAAGCTTCAGTTTCCAGGTGACATTTGCAGAGCAAATGGAAAATCCCTGCACTGGGATGTGTGGCAGCACAAGCTGGTCAATCTAACCTCACTGAGGGCACCAGTCCTGTTCCCTGACTTGCATAAAGAAAGACCACTCTCTCCTTTTGAATTGTCTGTTATCTTCAGCCCCTGCAGCTCTTGCACAAAAGCAAAGAAGGTTCCTGAAAGCTCAGAATTTTGACAGCAAAATAGGTGATTAAAGTGCAACAACATTTTAACAAATTGGCACGCACGCTCTAAACCTGAGTGTGTCACTTCTGAACAGCTGGTGTCACAAGAGATTTAGAAAGATTAAGACCTTTTCTTCTCGAGGGCTTATCACTTACCAGTGAGAGGTCTGTATGCAGTGCCTTCCTTTTCATCACCACAACAGACTGAGTCCATGCTGATGACCCTTCCACCGCAGCACTGCTGATTGAAGCTGTCATGCAGGGATCCTCCACAGCAGATTTGATTGCCTGATGTGGAGTAAGGCATTCCCCGGCAGCAGGAGTCACCAATTCCAACTGAAACTCTGTTCTCCTCTTCATTAGGGCAGCATACTTCTCCTGTCAACATCAGAATACAATTAAAGATTTTATCTGTTTATAGCTCTTGAAATTCCTGAGAGGCTTTCACCAGATAGCAACAAGTCTGGATTCACACAGCTTCGTGTACAGAACTTTCCATGTGGAAGCACAGGATCTCTCTATAGCTTCAGAATGCTATAGTTATTTGTAATGTGTGATATTGTCTGTATGTATTATATTCATTTGTAATAATGATTAAAGAAATGTGCATTCATTAATTCAGGTCGAGACTCTAAGATATCAAAAGACAAGCATGACTAACAAAACTGAGAAGAGCAATAAAAATAATGTCTATGCATAGACAATTCTAAAGCTAAAATTTTTAGCAAATGTAGCTACAGAGTAAAGAGAGCAAATTCTTGCTGTATTTAACAGAACCACCAGGCTACACATTCTTGGCACAAAGGTTTCTTGTCTCCTTCAAAATCATTCCAATCTTCTCTTGACGAATTAATCCACAATGCTTAAAGCATTTTTCTTGTTTGAGTGTTGCTCAGGACTTCATCTCACAGATAATTTAAGGATTAAACTCACTTTAAAAATTAAATACCACCACCACAATGGGTGGACTTGGCTGCTACTTAAGCAAAATCACCAGCTTTTGCAGGAAAAGACCTTAAATAAAACTCCCAATGAGACTGACACTAATGGTGGGGTTTACCTGGAATAAACTGTGGACTATGAACAAAGTACATACTGCTACAAAGGATACAAAAATGCTGATAAATGGTAATAATTTTTATTAACTAGTGTCTGCACTTGAGCTTATCCAATGTTCTAATATTTTTATATTGTTTTCTGTAGCTCAAATGTCATTTGGAAGGAGGAGTGGTTTTGTTTTGCCATTGAAGATGGGTAGTAGAGTTGCTTAAAGTATTTTGATTCCTGAATGTTAATTACAAAAAAAAAAAAAAAAAAAAAAAAAAAAAAAGAGTTTTGATTTTTAAAAGTCATCGTTCTCATTTAAAGCAATATCTCAAGTTCTCTTCTATGAAAGGTTGGGAATTAGAGACAGAGAGCTCCAAACTCAATGCAGCTTTTGTCAGAAATAAACATGTGTTGAGATTGTAAGAGATGAGGGAGAGCAGTGTTTTCCTTTCTCCCTATTCCTTGCCAAAGAGGTGCCTGGGTGGTAGTAGCATTATTTGTTCTGCCTCCCATCTTAGTTCTGGGATGGATGTTTGCACTCCTTTGTGCACTACTGTTTCAGAAACTGAGATTCTGCCTCCCTAATTTGTATCCAGCCCAGTATGCTTCAGCACATCCCGAGCTACTGAGCTGGCCAAACAACATCTGGGAAATATGTATGCTTAGAGAGTTTCCTGTATAAATAACTTTATCAAATGAAGTCAATAATAATGAAAAAAAAGATGAGAACACATTTTTAGAGTATAATAGATATAATCCATCTAGGTATTTCATCATATTTTCCTGCATTCCTAGGAAGCTAATTTAGTTGTTACACAGAAAAAGCATTAAAACACAGAATGTAACTTACATCTATTGGAAATAAAACTATTTTTTTTAAAGAACTATTAGACATAAGACACAAAGGATCAGTAACCTTCTCATTAACCTCTCAAAATGGGATCCATTCCAAGCTAGACTTGAAAATGTTCTCCCTCTGAAAACTACTATGCAGTCTTACCAGTTAATTGTTATCCTTATCAAAGAATGACCCACATTAACATTTAGCTTGAGGTTATTAGCATATTTATAAAAATAAAAAAGAAAAAAGTGACCAACAGCGTTCATGTTGCTGCCCTTTAGAGTATAGAAAAATAATGCAGCAAGTATACTTAGGAAAAAAAATTGTTTAAAATCACGTTCAAACATTCACTGTTTCATGCTTGTGGACTGCTGACTGAACAAGAACTACTTTCAGCCATAAGACATTTTGTTCCACTGTGCTTTTCTTTCTTGATATAAACAACATTAAGCTAGTTAACACAGACCACTGGATGGGGACAGAGGTCACAGTATAATCCCTCCGTTTCAGTACACTGAGATTAATGAGGTCAGCCAAACACACTTCTCTGCTTCTTCCACGTGACAGCATTTTTCTGATGACATCATGGAAGGCATCCTAATGTTGTGATACGTGAATTACTTTTCAACAGATCAGAACTTGGGATGTGCTGGATGTGTTGGCAAAATGTCAAGTGTTTCTGAGCCCATGGAACCTGTGCCAGCTCGTGAGTAATGGAGGCATTTTAGCTCCTGACCTGACAATTGCCTACAAAGAATTATACACTCTGAACACTGCCCCCGTGAAAGAGATCTCTCCTCCCCCTTTTCCTCCCTCTCCCTGTCAACAATGACCCACCAACAAACTGGAAAACCAAACTCTGGACAGTAACACAGAAGCACAGTGGTGGCAAACTTCCCAAACCTCTCTGAGAGTCAGAAAAGGATAAATTACCATCAAAGTTAATGCAGTGGGAGGTATACTTTGATCTGTAACATCAGCAGAAACTAAGAGTAGACAATGTAGAAACAAGTAGAAGTGATACAATCCAGAATATCAACACCAAATGCTAACAAGTGTTCCACAACAGAAATGGCAAAGGAAAATCATGTGGGGTCAAGTCAAGCAGAGAACTAAACTCCACCACTAAATTGCCTGACGGTGTTCCTATCAGGCAGAACTGCCCTCCCCATTATGCAGCACTTACTGCAATTAAGTATAGTTTGGCATAAATTAGTTCTCTGGGAAATGACCCAATCATCAGGTTTCATCAATTAAACCTTTCTTGTATAAACAGAGTGCACTGTGTTTAGGAGGCAGAGTGAGTGAGATTCTGCACCCAACACAAGTCCCGAAGCCATCTAGGTATCTTGATAAATCCCACTTTTATTGCTTTCATTCTCCTTGGTTTAACAAATACATCAACCTTGCTGTTTTGTTTCATTCAAGCAGTGGAAAGGAGTTGTCTCTTACCTACTAAAACTCGGGTGTAATAACCAGCACAGCACTGATGTTTCGGTTGCACAGCATGTATCTGCCCACCACAGCAAACCCCTGGTGAATTAAGAATAAATGGAATGTACTTGTCCTCACAGCACTGGAAGCCAGGTTTACTGTCGTGCAGAATCCCATTACAACATACCTAGAAGTGGTTAAAAAAAAAATAATAAAAAAAAAATAGTCAGTCGGGCAATATCTGTTAAAGAGAAGGTAATGTGTTGTCTGGCAGAACAACGTGTATGAAAACATGTATCCTAGTGCAGACACTAATATGACTGCAGTCAAATAAAATGTAGCTTGGCTAAAATTCTCTGCCCTCCAGCATTATCAGACTTCAATAAACTACTGTGTATCTGACAGAATGCTGCTATTCTGTGGCCTTCAACCATACTGCACCTTAATAAAATAGTCCATTAATATGAATCATTTTCATATGCCTTGCAGGTTGTTTGAGTCTCTCAGTGTGGAGTAGATTGCCATATGTGGATTTAGTCTACCATCACCTGACCCTTTTTCTTTTTTCTTTCCCCAAAATGGCCTTTTTTTTTGGTTTGTTTCTTTTGGGTTTTTTTGGGGTTTTGGGGTTTTTTTTTGGGGGGGTGGGGGTTTGGTTGTTTTTTTTTTTTTCATTTGTGATGAAACCCTTATAATTGAAAAACAGTATTTCCCAATATGAGCTTCTGGGTTTTCTTTCACCTAAAAATAAGTGGAATTTTCCTCTCATAGCACATGATCACTTACTCATGACCACAGCTCTTTAAACAATGTGATGTCAAGAGAACACTATTTATATAAGGATTTCTTTTTTTCAAACTAAAATTTATATGGAAATTAATTTTGAAAAGGCCTTTTAACTGTGGACTTCTTTCTAGGTGCTGTCGAGAAAATTATATGCTTGAACAATCAAATAACTATTTGTACACTTATTCCTCTGTCAAGGGAGCGGCACACTGAATACCCAGAAAATCACAGCACAGTCACTGGAATAACCATAAAAATGGTAAACTTGGAACCTATAGTCTGTGCTACTTATATCAGCTTCTTCCAGCTAGACATGAAATGGAGCTGGAGCAGAGATGGTAGAGCAGAGTTCCTCCTTTGTTTTCCTCTGAAGGATCTTTTATTTACCTAGGTACTTTAACTATTACCAGAGGAAAAAAAAAACTTTTAATAATGTACATTAATAGGCTCAGGGCATCTATTTTGTATTAAAATTATAATGTTAATAAAAAGAGATACATATTAAAAAAATGGGTTTTCTGATGTCATAAACTCTGCCTTCAGAAGGATGATGCTTTGTTTTGTTCACTTTTGAATGGCCATGATTCCAGGACTCTTAGGTTAGGTTTTGAAGTTACAATTTACAATACATAAACAATAAATAATCCACAATTAACATGAGGTAGGACAGAGGGGGTTCCTGTTTCCTCATTATATTTTTAGATTTTATAACTTTATATGCTTTGAATTGTGACACTTTTCTGCTTTTCCAATGCACCTTCTCCTTCAGCATCTGCTTTAGACTACCAATGTAGCTGAATTTTGTAATTTTCAGGAATTTTGGATCTTTGCAGGCCTTATTATATTATTTTGCTGTCCACTTTGTCACTGGTAAAATAACCCAATCTATGAATTTAATTAACCTACTTGTTCTTTCTTCCAGATCATTAGCTAAGATGTCAAATAAAACTGTGCTTTAGAACTCTTCCCTGCTTCTTAGCTTGTGGATATTTTGCAATGGCTGGCACGCACTCCAGGCTGGTTTTCTTCATTTACAATTGGCTGCAAAGAAACCTAAACGTTTACCTGGTCACTCTGTATTTCCAAGTGGCTTAAAAGCATTCTTAAAAACACAAATCCAAGTCCTGTTGGGCCCCTTTGCTCAGAACAGGTCACCTTTAGCAACAGTTCTCAACATTTGTAAAAATGCCCTTGGTCTTGTCCTTTTTACTGCAACCTGAGCTCGAGACACCAGTCAGAAATTCTGAGCCACCTGCATGAAAGGAGATCAAACACATGTTCCTTGGGCATTCCTGCTCCCAGTTTGTGCCCCTTGAGATGGTCTGGTGTCTCCCTCTGTGATCTGTCTGGCTCAACACCTGCTCTTCTTTTCATGGATTTCATTTGCCATCCCATTTTTCATTCTTTTTTAGTGATGGCCACCACTCAAATTTCACCTGAACAAAGTCTTTCCACCTTTCAGACAGAGCAAGATGCACATCTTTGTCTTTATCCAGGCACAAATGCTTGAGCATTTTACTTTCCATGAAATGCTTCCAGTTTTAAGAAATGCTACTTGTCCTGTGAATCCTCTGCAGAAAGGGCTGCTCTGCATATTTCACACCAATGCTGTGAGGGCTTTTCTGCTACTAACTCTACAGCATTCAGTTTGAAACACTGTTTGTATGATTGCATTATTATTGGTGTCTCTCCTTTTCCTCCTCAATTCCTGCACAAAATCCCCAGCTGTACATCCAGATGTGTTGCAGTAGTTTCAGCAGCTACTTTCTCTTGTTAAAAAATATTTAAGATCCTCCAACAACCTATGGACAGTTTCCAAAGAGGGGCCCAGTCAGTTCTAAAACTCAGTTCAGACTCTCATCTGGCATTACCAACTGATGCAGTTGGTGCTATTATTATGTAGTTTCATAACATCCTCTGCAGTCAGCTGTAAATTGTCAAAGAACACTTTTTTGGCAGTCCTCTAGAGATAGTTTCTAGTTGCATCAATATTAAGCCTAAGGATTCTGCATTATCAATCTGTAAAAAAAAACCCCAAACCATTCAAGTAATGCTAAAATTGCATCATAGAAAAAGCAAAGCAGATGGATTGAGTGTTGCAGTGGCAAAAGGTTATTATGAGCTCATCCTCTTACATCTAAAAGTGATGCCACTGGGTGGTGTTACCCTGCACATGGAAGCAGAAGCCCTGGAATGGATAAATATGGTGCCACCAGCATTTTAGGCAGGTTGGAGATCTCACCCTTTTCAAGAGAGCTGAATGCTCAACATACACTTGGTAACCAGAAGATCTTTGCTATCCATGGAGATGATACAAGATGTTCATCCTTAGCTGCCATGGGAGCCCTTCCAAACACCAGTAACCTCCCAAAATAACACAAATCAATCCTGTCTTTCTCTTCCCACCCAGGCACACACAGGGACTGTGATGCAGGAGCACAGGGACTGGGAAGGCTTGGGCACAAAGAAAGGATTATTATGATGCCTGAGAAAGGCCCAGGCAGCCACGACACCAGCAGAGTACTAGCTATCAAATCTGGCAGGTAGGATTACACAATATTGTAACAATTTTTAAAAATACTCCAAACTTATCTCAGCAACTCTCTTTTAATTACAATTGTGTCATCCCTGATCCCTCTGCTTGCTGAAGACTTTGCTGAAGGATATTATCTGGCCTTATGGACACATGCCAGTTGAGCTAAGACTGATTTACTCAAATAAACAGATGTGCTAGGCAGCCATGTTTATCCTCCTTGTCAAACCCTTGCTGCCAGAGCCACTTTGTGAAATAGCAATTCACCAAACACTCTCAGGAATTCCTATTAGCTACAGGAGTTCATTAAAAATTTCTGCCTGTGGAGCAAACACCAGAGTAATGATTGACCCATCATGTTCTCATGTGAGAGGGAATATTTTAAATTAGCAAGGCTCATTCTTTTTTTACTTAAATTATCTCTGAATCTATATAGACACCCTTTTTAGCTAAGTACACTTACTCATAAATTTCTTTTCTCAAACTGTTGCTCTCTTTTGGTAATTCATACAGACTTAGATCTAAAATCCATGAGCAGAAATTATTGTTATTCTGTTACAAATCACTATATATTATCTTCCTAAAAAGAGTTTCATTTCCTGTCTTTCAGGTGTGTTACAACAAGAGGTGTAATATTTTTAAAGGTTCTCTAAGCCTGAAAGAACTTGAAAAGAATCTGCACGATATTGCTAACATTAAGAGTAAATTTTGCATAAATATGGATGGGATACCCTTCACCAGTGTCAAGATGTGTTACATTTCACTGCTGACAGCTTTTGAGGCTGACTGTCAAGCCACTGTTCTACTCCTCCTGTCTTTAAAAAGAGTCCTGCTGGTGTTTTTAATAAATGGCACATTCATTACAATGAGTAAAGGGGTAAGCCTGTACTTCCTACTAATGTCAGTTATATTTGATTAGTTCATTAACTGCAGCTTTATACAGCTTGTTGCACCTGAAAATAAAAAGTGCTGAAGCTGTATTAACACCTTCAGTCAGGACCCTTTTAACCACTGATGTTCAGACTCATGATGCAAAGTGAACAGAAATTATTAGCCTTTATGCCACTCCTTTAATTACATTTTTACTGTACCTATCTCATTATTTTCAGAGTTCACCTCAGGATGTCAGTAAAAACAGATGCACAGTTTGGTAGCCCCATGGATAATACAGGAGTGTCTTTCCTGTTGATACTGGGATTATGGTACCTGATGGGTGAAACTCAGGCACACTCCCTTGTTAATTGGAGAACGTCTGGAAACCTCACAGTCATGAGACTTCACACGTGGTTATGGATCACACCTTACTGAAAACAGCTAGAGAAATCGACAGTTTTGGCAGCTTGGGAATACCCAAGCAGCACAGTTTGTCACTGTAAAAGGACCACAGAACATAGGGACTCTCCTGGCAGCAGACAAAATGCAACATCAGAGTGTATTCTCAGTTCTGCAAAAACACACACACACAAATATTTCTAAATTCTTTCTATGCTCAAGGAATAAATCCATGCAAGTCTGACTAAACATTAGGGTAAGGATACTCGGACCAACAAAGTGTTAGCTTTAGTTAAAATAACACAATCCTAACACTGAAGCAGAAAACCGGATAACAACTAGAAAGAAGAAGTAGGGAACTGATGCAAAGATTATTTAGAATGAGAGGAATGTTTGGTCTTCACTGGGCTTAATATCAGGCCTGCATGTGCCCATGAATGTGCATGTACACATGTCCCTGGTAGAGAAAAGGTCACTTGCCCTTTCAGAGATTCCCCAGATGGCTCAGAGCAGGTTGGTTTATTTGCAGAGCACAGTCCCAAGCACAGACTCTAACCTGGAGCCCAAATGCAGAACACACACACACACACACACACACACACACAGAGCAGTGCAGCCTGGCTGTTCCCACTGCCCTTCTCAGGGCTCCACCACTTGGCTGGACCCAGCTAGTGCTGGATGAAGGGTCCCTGCATCCCACTCTGGCTTTTCTTTTACTGGGGTGGATTATATTTTGGTGACCTCTTATGTAGCTGAATCATTGCAAATCCCTCTTTTTCTGCAGTGCCTTACAATAGCAAGCTGATGATGCCAATTGTAATCTATAAGGAAAGATTAATAAATAACCAAAGACAAATCTCAAAATAATTTTAGACATAAGGACTGGTTTTCCTCTCACTTTATACTCATGAATTCAAGAAAATTGTAAGAGGGAAATTAGATCCAGATTTTGTCTTGTAAACAAGGTACAATAAGTGACTCAAGCAAAAGTGAGAACTCCACAACCTATTTGTCTATTTTTATACAACTGCCTGCTTTTGCTGACCAGTCCATCATCAAAAAAACTTGTTTATTATTCTGGATCTGAACATTACTGAAGCTGCTCAGCATTAATTCTCTTCACGTCTGGCTGTACAATCAATGTGTGGTGAATAGCTCCTGTTGGATGGGGCTCTGACCAGCCTGGTCCAGTGGCAGGAGGGTTGGAATGAGGTGGTCTTTAAAGTCCCTTCCAACCCAAACCATTCTGGGGTTCTATGAAGTGCAGCTGGCACTGGGATAGGAGGCTTTTGGAACAAGAGTACACTGGTCAGTGTTGCCTTTCACTTCTGTCCAGCAGACTGTCAAATCCAAGGACCACAACCAGCAGCACAAAGCCTGACAGTGAGTTCTGTAAAACTGAGAGAGGGCTGCCCCTGGCTCACATTGTCCCTGTCAGAGACTCGAGTGTAAAAGGCACAAAAGGCACCAAGAGCTCTGTAAATGTCTCTTACAGACATGGAGCAAACTAGACAAAGCACTGGGAAGGGAATTTGAATCAATTCACCCACAAAAATTACCCCCATGTCATTTTATGTACAGTGCTTCAGTTTCCTGTGGACCTTCCAGACATTTATTACATATCCATTACTTAACAAATAACATCCACTCCTAACCACAGCCTTGGAGAATACAGAGAGACCATCAGAACAATGTAATGCAAAATTAATTAGAAAAAATTATAAAGCCAGGAAGCCATAAAAATAAATGAACACTCTCCAAGCTTAAAGTTACCAAAACTGTAAGAAGACTGAAAAAATAAAAACTAAGAGGAAAACTACTAAAACTAATTTAATACAAATTTAATTCATGCACATGCCAAGATGTAGTGTAAGTCTACTGTGCCAGAAACCTGAAATAAAGAATTCTACCTTTTAGAAAAAAGGGCTGCACATAATTCTCTTGCAAGATTTCAGAAATACTTATATTTAATACAGTATTGCTTTCAAGGGAATTCAAAAGCTAAAGCTGTGTTGGCTGGAATAATTTATATTTTGATTTGAACCCCTCGAATAACTCACTCCCTTAATTACTGTCTTGTCTGACAGGGAATCTCGTGAATACATATTGTTTGCTTTAGTCACAGAACATGTGATGATGTCTTTGACAAATAGAGACACTATTTCATGACATTAAATCTTACTTTCAAACTAAGGGTTTTCTACCTCATTTGTCAATAAAAACCATTACAGACTCCTGCTATGCTATTGATCCTACTCCTAAACAGGAACTCATATGAAGATTAACCTGAAAATAGCCATAATTTAAAAATGCCTCTGACAAATCACGATAGATCCCATTCAGAGTTGCTCATCATTGTCATGTAACAGTTACCCACTTGTAGCTGAATCTAAATAGATTTTCTTTACTGAAGAATCTGGTCATTAAGCATTTAGCCAAGGAAGAATTTAAGAGGGGAGAAAAAAAAAAAACCCAGCAAGCCATGTTAATAACCACCACTTGCCATGCAGGATTTGAGGAATGATTCCTCACGCAGAGAGAAACTTTATGGATTTGCTAGCATTTTTCAAATTCTGCATACACCTAGAAACTTCCTGTGGCCTTTCAGTGGTCAAGTGCAATGACTTTATGCTAAAGCCAGATGAACTACCACGAATGTACAGGGGTTGCTCTGCCCCAGGCACAGAATCCAGCACTTTCCCTTGTCATTACGTTGGTGGTTGCCCATCTCTCTTAATTTGCTGAGGTCTCTCTGCCTTTGAAAGGGTCAACAGCTCCTCCCAGTTTGGTGCCAATTGTCCCAAGCAGGATGCAAAAATACAAACTGAGATCTGTGTGTATCCATCCTGTAATTTGTCACAGTGGGACTGTGTCAGTGGACTCAAGAGGTGACTCTCCTCAAACTTCATTATCCTTGGCTTGTGGGATTTGCTTGGGATCACCCCTATAGCCTGAATTCTTGGGATGAACATCTGCACTGTACCCATGAAGCAAAGCTTTCTGAAGGAAGAAACTTCAGAAGTTGGATGTTGTGAAGTGAGGTGGTCCTTGTAGTGGCTGGGAAAATGAAGACCCCATCCAGACCTGCAACATTGTTTGAAAGGTTTCTGAAACACAGGTTCTGGCTCAGATTCCTGTGCAAGAATTTAATTCACATGTGTTAAAATGACTTCAACCCTTAACCAGCATGTTATAAATGAAAACAATCTGGAGATTCCCTTCAATACTGCAACAAACCAAAGTGTTGATTCATAAATGCTTACCAATTCACTTCTCCTAAGAGGAAAAATAAGGTCAACAAATGAAGACTTAAAATAACTGAATCACTTGTCATCAGCTGCCTCACACACAGCTATCCTTGTATGAGCTCAAACACCCATAGCTGATTTTAAAGAGTTTCAAGATTCCTGTCAGAGCCTTGATTTTAAAGTATCAAAAGAAGCAGAACCCTCCACTTCCTTTTCTCTGATAACTAGAGGTTTGGTTCACACACCTCTTCCTAACAATATTATTTTTCATTATAATGTAACTTAAGAATATAGGAGTACCTCCGACTCTGGATGATAACACTTTTCTCCACAGATATTTTCATCCTTTTTACATTCTAATGAGATGCACATGCTGTTACTCTTGCTGCTCCTTGGAGTTTTCAGTGAAGCACACTTCTGCCACGTTTTTCGCAGGAGTTCATAGCCCAGGATAATGCCATTTGGCTGGCCTGGTGCTGCCCAGTTGATTTGAAGAGATCTGCAATAAGAAAATCAACATCTGTTCAACTCTTGGATGTATTGATGCCTCTATA
The DNA here is from genome assembly GCA_032173965.1 of Sitta carolinensis. Classification (NCBI taxonomy): domain Eukaryota; kingdom Metazoa; phylum Chordata; class Aves; order Passeriformes; family Sittidae; genus Sitta; species Sitta carolinensis. The sequence continues at coordinate 2,345,698 of JAVUNC010000019.1, forward strand.
GCTACTTACATTAAATGATTAGCATATAGCAGTTCCTTTTACGCTAGTTCACACGGAGTGAAACATTTTGAAGTTTCTAAAATGTTCTTCTGGAAAACAAATTCCACAGATGTTTCAATAACCAAAGGTGTAAACATTTGAAACAGTGGCAATATGTGCTAATACTCCATGAAAACAAATCACACACACAATCCAAGTCCTTAAATATTGCTGTTTAAACAACATCTCATTCCCACTTCTGGAAACTTATGTGTAATAAACTATCTAGCATTTTACTCTTCATTTCATAACTCCTTTCCCTCGGTGCCTTTGCCAGTGCAGTTTCCTCACACTGTGCTCAGCCATCACTTAGAACAGGCTTGTCTTAATCTTGCCTTTTCTTTGCTTAAAATAAAGCCAAAAAATGGATGCTGCTTTGAGATGTATTCTTCAGTATAGAATGAAAACTCATTACAGCATCAGTAAGCACTAGTTCCCTTCTGTACTTAAATATTTTCATGGACATAAAAGGAAAAGTAAAAGATGGAAGTGCTTATCATGACTAAGACTCAAGACTTCTGACTGAGTGCAAAAATATCACTGCAACAGCCTGCAAAGACTGCCTGTAAAACAAAATCCTGTAGCTGATTCCAGGTTTGATAGCAGACCATCATCAGTTTAAGGAATAAAATATCTTAAGGGATAGTAAATCATGCTCAACTGGACCATACCCATCACTACTGAAAATGTGTAGATATTTCCTTGAGAAAGTCACTTAGTACTATGAGAAATAAAAAATAAAAAATAATTTTAAAAAAAAGAGACATTTGAAACAAAACCACAAATTTTCCACGGATATTTCAAATGAACTCTTCATTTCTTGTATAATCACTGTGGAGTCTTGCATGAGACAAATTCCTTTCACTGTGACTCTATGGGTGGAGAGAAGGAGATGCCAATGCTGCATGTAGATCAATAGGAGGACTGACAAGACTGCATAGTTAGGCTCCAAGTACCTCTTTTTAATCTCCATGTCCCAATTACACAGTCACTGTCAGAATGCCAGTGACATCAGAAATTAGCATTAATTTAAAGTGAAAACGTTGGAGTGAAACAGCAGCTGCTGAGATAAACTTTGACATCCTAACAGAAGAAAAATAAGTGAACTATTATTTTCCTTCCTTGAGGTATAAACAGAGGAATATACACTGCAATAAGCCTTTGCAGAACAGGAATTAATGTCACCTATGAGGGAATAAATTCATAAGTGGCTTGGAGAGTTGCCATTATCATTCCAAGGTCTTCATCTGAAACATAGATTTAATTCCATGTTCCATCCATTGCTATTTTGCATTCTCTACCTCTTCTACCACATGCACATAAGCACATCCATAAATGCACTCATCCACATTTAAATCATACACCTAAAAACAGCAAAGCAGGAAAATACGCTGCACAAACTTCAGGAAAAAAACATGAAAGAGAAAAGGAAGAGAAGGGCAGTACTTTAACCTTTATAAATGCCACTGTAACTCTGTCCTGGTCTTTGCACAGACTTGATCATGGGAGCAAAGAAAGCATTCCCAGTCATAGTTTTGAATTATTTGCTTTCTTCAAGTTTCATCCAGGCTCTCATGAGTATATTTTCAAAGCATTGTGCCAGTTTTTTGCAGTTTTACAAGTCATATTTCTCTCCAATAAAATTTAAAATTAGGCCAAAAACTTAACACCATGATTTAAACATTTTGCCTTTTCTACAGAGCACAGTATTTGTTTTCTTCTTTTAACAAGCAATCACTTTATTATTATTATTATTATTATTATTATTATTATTATTATTATATTATTATTATTATTATTATTATTTGTATTGTTATGTTATGTTATTGTTATTGTTATTGTTATTATTATTATTTGACAGATACATCTTTGGGGTCGACATAGCCTGATATAAAGAAAAACTGCAGCTGAACAAGGAACTTGTGTGGAATGGGAATTCACTGACCAGTGACAACGAGGTAAATCTCAGCATGACCTTCCAGAACAGGCTCATGGACAAGCAGACTCTCTCACTATTTTATGGGTGTTTCAGTTGCATCTACACATCCTGATGTTTGCCACCCACAGCAAATCGTGGCAACACAGCAAGAGCAGAGCATAGCTCAGTTTAAAAAAGAACAGCAGGCTTTTCATGGCACCACAGAGGCTTTTTGACATCCCCCACGTGAGGGCTGAGCTGAAAACCTTCTTGGGCAGGTGCTGATTTAATGGGACACGATGGGAGCTTTAGTGTGCAGGCAGCTGTGTCGTGTGGAGCTGCAGGAACACAGGGACACAGCTTTCCTTTCCTTTCCCTTTCTCTTTCCTTTCCTTCCCTTTCCCTTCTCCTTTCCCTTTCCCTTTTCCTTTCCTTTCCTTTCCCTTTTCCTTTCCTTTCCTTTCCCTTTTCCTTTCCCTTTTCCTTTCCTTTCCTTTCCCTTTTCCTCTCCTCTCCTCTCCTCTCCTCTCCTCTCCTCTCCTCTCCTCTCCTCTCCTCTCCTCTCCTCTCCTCTCCTCTCCTCTCCTCTCCTCTCCTCTCCTCCTCTTCATCACCAGCTCCAAGTGCCCATAAGGGAGAAAACAATTCCTGATTTTTTTTTTCTCAATATAGCAGTAAGGTTTTAACAATGAAGATTAAAAATGTATCAAGGCTTCACTCCACAATCTTGATAATGAATGTTCCATTACTCTCATCACATGCAAGAGTTAAATTCAAAACATCAAAGACTCAATGACTTTACATTTTAGAAGCTGGAAGTAAAAAAAAACAAAAAAAAAAAGAAAAAAAATCACAAGATTCACCTGACAGTCCTAAGATAGGGAACACTGCTGTTATTAATGACTAGTGGGTAAAATACTTCCCTCCTCAGGAGATCACCCATCCTGAGCAACTGCTGCAGCACTACTGCCCAGGAGCTGAGGCCCTGCTGCACGGTGGCTGCAGGGCTGGCACAGTGACAGAAGGCAGCATGGCAGAGGCCAGAGAGTGTGAGAAATGGCACCATGCCTCTTGGTGCTGCAAACCTCCTGCAGGAACCTTTCAGTGCTTCGTGCTCCCCATGACTAGAGGAGGGAGTTTGATCGGAAATGGCTCTCTGATCATTTTCCCAGTATGGAAAATCAGACTCTCTGGTCTTTAGTTCCCCATATTCCCTTGCTGCACTGCATTTTCTCATCTTCCATTTGTCCAGCAGTGAGACCAATTTAAAGGATTTTTAACATGGCACAGCAGTTTGACACTTTCATATCTGATCTCCTTTAGAACTCATGAGCAAATACCATAATCCAAATAATTTGTTGCTACGTTTTATCCATTTTTCCCTAAAAATATTGCTCACTAGCATGTTCATTTGAAAGAATTCCTCCTCCTCATACACCCACAAACAGCAACAGATATAGAAACCTTCCAAAGTCCATGATACTGAACACCAAGCCAAATTCATCCAGCTTTTCTCCCATGGCCCCATCTTCTTTGAGCTTTCCATTACACTCTGACCAGGGTTTCTGGTTCCCCCAAGATGTTTAAAGGGCCCTCTCTTCATGAACCTATGGAGGATTTTCCCACAGCGTTTTCTGAGCCATCAACCTTTGAACTAAGCATGCAACAGAATTGCTGTATTACAAGGAAAAAGAGAGTGTCTGAAAGTGAAATTAATTATTTTCTGAAACACCATGAGAATTAAAACCACTACCCAAACTTTCAGTCAGAATCCACATGCATTCAGTACTCAGAGAACTTTCTAAACTGTGCAATAAAATATGATCCTTGTCTACAGAGTCAAATCCTGAGGTCCTAATTCAAAACAAAACAAACCAAAAGCATATCTTGTGTCAGTGGCATTTGTTTCTACCTAAACATGGTCAAGGCAAATTCTCCCCCAAAAAACCCTAAGTGCAGGCAAGAAACACAACAAAGCAGAACCTGACTCAGGACTTCAGGATTGGGTCCCACACTGTTTTCTATTTGAAGTTTGTCATAATAAAATAATTATATCAGGACTGCGACCTTTTGTGCCAAGTTTCAGCCTGAAGCTGAGTTATTAAGTGTAAGGGGTGGAAAAGTAAGGTATTCATAATGGCTCTGGTGGTATAACCTTCATTAGAACAGTGGGGATGGAGCTGCTATCAGAAAGACTCCTAAGTTGGTGGGTAAAATTATAATTTCTGTCATGTAGCACCTTGAGGCAAATTTTAAAACGATTATTTGTGAATGCTACAAAGACATTATCCTACAGCATTCTCATCAATAATACAGCCCCACAAACTGATTCAGAAGAGGGGAAAACGCCATGATTCCAATTAAAGACAATAAACTGCACTGGCTTTATTATAGCTCAGGTATCCCACGAGCCCCTACTCTAGAAATGCCTTTTCTTGCTCTCTGATGACAGATATGTATTAAAATGTCCACTTGTCCACACAAACTGGGGTTGGTTTGGGGTTTTTTTGGGTTTTTTTTTAATGATAAATAAAATAATAAGGACAAATAAGCAAAATTCATATTCAGCCCAGCACCTGCCAAGCCTGTCAGCTGCAGTGTTTGTCATACTTCAATCAAAGCTGAAGCCAGCCAGTCATTTTTATACAGCACAATCCCTACATACTCGAGGACCAGAATTAATGAATTAGCTATTGATTAAATTCCACTCTAGCAAATCCACCGTGGCAAATAAATGAACTACCCAGGGCACATGTAGGCCACGGCCAGACATGGCCGGGCAATCGATCAGTAGTTAGTATTCTTTTGGGATATAAGAACAGCTGATGATAATATGACATGTAGGGAAAGGCAGTGTAGAAACAGAGTCTGTTTCTGGCTGAGCAGATTATAAAGTAGGAAGGCATTTTTGATCCTTTTGCATTCATGTGTTATGACATATTTAGTCTATATATAATAGCAGAAACATGCATAAGTGTTTGCAGTACAGACAATGCAGACAAAGGCATACGTAAGTTAAAGCCAAGGGCAAAAGATGAGATCCTGAATTGAGTTCTTATCATCAAACAAGCTTTGACTATAGCTATATGTGTGACAGAAAAACAGCAAGCTTAATTTCACCCTTATACTCAATTCAAACAAAATATACAAATAGCAAACAAGAAGCTGAAGTCCTTAAGGGACTGGAGAAGCAACTCCATTCTGTAGGCCATTTCTGAAGGCTCAGATGTTAGAAAATAATTATTTTCAAAAGATTTTTTTTTTCTTTTAATGAAAGAAACACTGCTAATGAGCATACTCCACCAGAAGTGGAAAATAACAGGAATGATAACACAAAAACGGAGGTTAACTGCTTTAACTGTTGGTGTAACTCTGAAAAATGTGTTCACAAGTTGAGTTTGACTTTGTCTTTAGAAGGTATCAGCTCCCAAAGAATCACTGTATTATATTTGGCTGCTTCTAAGGACTGAAAATGTGATGGTCCCTTTACAATTAAGAAGTTTGCCCATGCCTGTGGATGCAGTGGATAGGCAAATTGCAAACAGTGGTTCAAGGAGACATAGATATGCACATCTTTTCAGATAGCTTACTAATTCTTACTGCTGTGATAGGTGACTTTTTTTTACCCAGAATTATTCTAAGTTTCCATTATCAGCATCGCATTGCTCCCTGAACATTAATCTTCCTCTTCTTAACTGACAGCAGAATGTGATAATTTTCATTCCACTACACTTCTTCTCTTAACTATTTCCACTTATGCCTTATTTATTATCACAGCACAGTGATACCCAAATGGGTATGTACAATCACCCAAGGCTGAGACTTCTTTGATTGATCTTCTAGAAAAAAAAACTCCAAGACCAAAGATAACAACCACTAAAAATGTGTTTTTTCAAAGTGTATACTGAATTCTTTCGTGCACCTCATTCAATTTTGAGAACACAGCTTTACATTCTGGTGCCCATTTTGGGTTCAAATCTCCTTGATACAGGAAAGCCACCTCTAGCACAGTACCTTGAGCCAATTCTGTGGATAATGGGTGCTGACAGCTGCCTGGGCTCGTCCTCCACAGTGGTGATCTGGGTCCCATTGCTCCTCACACAGGCATACACCGTGCAGGCTTCAACCTGGTGGAGAGGAACAGGTCGTTCACATACTCAGCTGCAGGAATTTTTCAGCTCTGCTACTTGTTTAGACTTTGTCTTCACCCAAGATATAATTCTTTTTTTTTTTATTTAGCAGATTCCATACAGCCAGGAAAATACTGCAGCTTTGAGATAAGTATATCTGCCAGAGATAAACTGTGCTGTATCACTTTTTCCCACACCATTTCCAAAAGAAGGGTACATGCAGCCCTCTGGCACTAATTGGTGTTTTCTATTAAATTACCAAAAGCATTGTAATGAACTTGGTTTTCTTCATGTATATGTAGACCTCGATATACAATACTGAAAAAAAAAAAAAATGTGCTTTCACTTGAGGCCTTGAGTAAGGTTTGTATTCCTACTAGATATTCTGAGATAAAAATAGTTTTTCCTTAGTGTTTTCCATTCCTTCATGTCTATTTTGTAAATTATAGTGAGAAATGCAAATTGAAATCATACTTTTTTAATGAAAAAATGTCAAAGAAATAAATTCTTATTCCTTCAATTCCTGGGATTAAACTAAGAAGAGGAAAAGTAAAATAGGTAATGAAGGACTATAACACTGTTTCTGTATTGTCAACAGGGAAGTTACTCCAAAAAAAAAAAAAGCATGAAAATGAAAAATAATGAAGGAAGATTACCAGTGAGATGCACATGCATCCAAGGTAACATGGCTTCCAGTAAGAGAAGAAAAAGAATCAAAAGAAAAAAAAAAATAAAGGCATCTTATTTTGGTTTTACCTATCACACTGATGCAAATATAAATACTAGCAAAGCAGAAGAGAAGAATAATTAACATCTCAAGCAACAGAAGCTGGCCATGGTAAATTAATATAGAGGGTCTATAAGTGAGGCAGTACACTGAATTTGCATTGTTATTGAGAAAAGACAAATGTGTTTCCAAGTGGCATTCAGAAAGTCATATGTGTATTCATGGGTGGAGGTTTGCTGCTTCAGAGGGGCTGGAACATGGAAATCTGTTATGGTGTGCCTGTCTGTGAGGTTTATTTATGGCATGGAGTAACTGGCTGCAAATTTTCAGAATGAAGTATACATGGTACTGCTAAGTTTGTCTCATATATAATAATGTAAACCAAACCTTCATGAAATGGACAGGAATAGTTACAATTAAATGTCAAAATCCATTTCTGGAGGAGATTAATACAAAGGCAGGACAGAAAGATTTCTTTTTTTATTACTTTTATTATTATTCTTCTGCCCATGGTATTTTGTCTTTCACTAGTTATGTGAGTAGAGAGGCAAAGAGAGAGAAAGGGAAAAGCAAAGCAAAAATGCTGCACATATTAAGACCACAGAAAATGCTGCAATGATTTCAAAGATCAGCTCTTCTGCCTCCTCAAAAGGATAAGGAAAAAAAATGATAATGGGGTATCAAATGCAACATCATTATTTCACTGTACAGCTACATCATGCATGCCTGATGTTTCTTAAACAATTGCAATTTTCTTTTAATGAGTAGGAGTAGGATCTTTGCCTCTTTGTAATATATGTTGGGGCTTTGCTAATGCTAAAGCCCAGAAAGTAGATGGAGTTTTGACACTGAAAAAAGAGAGAATGGGAATTTGCGATGAAAAGTGTACACAAACCAAAACACACTAAAAAAAAAATGTATTAATTGTATGGATATTCACACCAGCATCAGTGCAAACACACATCCACGTGTGTAAAGAAACAATATTCTCCTTGGAAATCAGAAAACTAAAAATTAGAAAAATCTTGGAAAGGAGAACTAAGTAAAATTCAAGTACGTCACACAACGCCGAGAAGACATCCCAACCTGGATATCATACACGGTGAAGGGAGACAAATGTGCCAACAGAAAGGATCCCGGCTGGCTCGTTCCAGTCTTGTACTGCTGGTTATTTACATAGACAGAGTAGCCTGTGACAAGCCCATTCGGGTTTGAAGGCGATGTCCAGATGACTCGTACAGCTGTACTGTTGATGATGACAACCTCTGGAGGGAACATGCCCTCAGGCTCTAGAAATAAAGGAAGAAAGTGAATAAACTCCAGCTGTCTCTGCAAAAGCGCTTGTTTAACCAAATGCAGATTAGTATTTAGGTTTAGCAAAGGGTTCACTGCTTATCTGCTTTCCTCTGATGAAGTTATCACAGTCTGTAGTCTTCTGTAAATTGGCTTATTATAGTCTCAGTTAGAAATCATGAGAGCTGATGGTAAAATGCTTTATACCAGCAGCACAGTGTCAATCATCAGTAGTATGTGGCCAGTGAGATATGATGACAAATCACTCACCCATCTGCACTGCCGACATGCAAATATTATCTTTATGTCTCCCCAAACCTAATTCTTCAAAAAAAGAAAGGAAAAGAATACAGCATTTTGCTTTTAAAGCAAAACCTGAGACCAAAATGCCTTCTGTCTGATGGAACGTGACATTATCAGCCTTATAGATGAAGCAATATGCAATACTGCCATTATGTAAATGGTTTCAAATGTTGATTACTATAGGTAATGATGAAGTCTAACATTTATTTAAAAAAAAAAAAAAAAAGAAAAAAACCAACACCTTCCTTAGCGTTAAATTACATAATTATCTAAGCATGTCAGAAATAACCATGCAAAGGCCTATTTTTATCATAAGAACCCATCTTTACGAGATGAAAAATTGCCCTTACCATCAATTCTACTTTATAAACAAAAGGTGCTGACCTTTGGCATGAGAAAGGAAATGGAATCCTCCCTTAAAGTGCTTTGCTAATGACCTGGAACACTTGCTTCTGAGGTAATGATATTATAATGTTTATAATGAGACTTTATAAAGCAAAAAGATTAGAAAGACCATTCTAAACACATTTCAGATGCACATTTTTTTTTTTATTATTATTTTATCCTCAACCTCCACCCCCAGCTCTGCACTTGCCCACTGGCATAGAAATGACTCATATGGAATTTTCTTGGAGGCTGAACTTGTACCCAGAGTTTCTAGTGACTCAGGAAAGGCCCTGTGTACAACTGTCATGGCAAAACCACGTCGCTTCACAGAGCAAGTCTCTTTGAAAAACCCATTAATTGTTTCTAAATTCCAACATTTATTGATATGAACTCAGTTCCAAACTTAGTGCACGCAGACAGGAATATGCAGGAGAAGATGAGAACAAACTGGGTTAATATCTGCTATTAGAGCTTTTGCCTCTGTCTCAGTGGGACCATTTATTGATCTACCACACGATGACAACCAGCACTTAAGCATTTTAACGTTTTAGACCTTTTTCCTTTTATACCGGAAATTTTATAATGGAAGGATGACTGATCTCAACCCTAACAAAAATCAATCCATTTCATTCTCAGATTTTAAGCCTGCATTCACTGCCAACCAACCTCCATCTGTAGTAGTCACATGCACAACTTCACTGTTGATGCTGTGGACTCCATTAAAAACTTGAGAAAATATCTGATACTCTGTGTTGGGCTGCAAATCATCTATGACTACAGAGTTGACATCAGCCTGGATCCTCAGAGATCTCCTCTCATCAGTAGAATTCAAGAAGAGGGTGTAGTAAACGACATCTCCTTGCAAATCCTGCAGTGCTAGGGAAAGAAAGGAAAAAACATTGAGACGTCAACGGGGAAATTTTTGGTCAGCAAGTTTCTTATGAACAACACTCATTGGGAAGAGTAAAACAAATTTTTTGTGGACCCTCTTCTTTTAAAAAAAGGAAGAATTCTATCAAGTGTCTCCAATTTAAGGAGTGATGCAGACTGCTCTCCCTAATTTGTCAAAATCATTAATGGTTCATCATCCTGTCCAACACTGGAGAAAGCTTTCCTTCTCTAGACATCCCCATTAGACAACAGAATAAACAAATTAACAGGTAAAACCCACTGCAAGCAATGGTGTACAGGCCTTTTTGCTCCTTCCCTTCAAACAACACTTCCCAGAGCCCACTCCTACCCTGTTTTATTCCTCTAGCCATGAATAAAGGACCTGTGCCTCTGCCCTAAGTTCTGGTGACATTCAGCTTTACCCAGATGGCATTTTGGCCATTTGCAGTACAGTGACAAGCTGTGTTATCGTTTCAGGACAAGCACATCTTCTACATGTAAAGCTGTAGTACACTCAGAAGCATTAGACACACAGGGCAAAAACTCCAAATCCTCACATTTCTTTCTAAAATGTATTTAGTACCCAGCACTAACTTTCCCAGAGAAAAAAAAAAAAAAAAAACAAAAAAACAAAAACCAAAAACCAAAACCAAACAGTACAATTTTCTGGCTACACAGAGAAGGATATTCACTGGTCTGAGCTGATGGATAAGCACAGATTCCAGACAAGTCTTCTCCATTTTAGTGACTCAGATGTCATCTGTTATCTTATCTGTCCTCTGTCAAACAGTTTAAGTGCAGGTCTGACTAAATGTAACTGCTTTTCCACTAGGCATCGAGAAGAAAAGTATAATTACAATGAAAACTGTAAGCACCAACACAAAAATCTTGAAATGACACACTGCACTACTGAACAGGAATCAGCTCACTGGGACAGAGCACTGATAAAAGCTAAAAGCATATTTTCAGACTTAAAAAATATATGGGTTTGGCATCAAAATTCTTAGTCAAGAATGATACATTATTTTGAAATGGCATTAATAGAAGGCCTAAATCCTTAGAAGTCAGAAACTTTCAGTAGGGAAAGACAGCAAAGCAATTTACTTATATTGAGGGTTCCCAAAGAAAACTAAAAGCTAATTTGAAAACTAGTTTTATGAAAAAGAATGAAACACTGATATACAAAATAGTTAATGCACGTATTTGCAACATAAGAAATAATAAAATATGATAAGGTTTTCAAATAAAGAATGGGGTTGTCTTGGTGTTTAACTTCTACATTCACAAACATATATGAAGGAAATTTCTAAGATGTGAATGAAAATAAAACCAGATTGCATTACCTACATCTAGAAGGTCAGGGGTTTAGATTACTGAGGTAATGAAACTTCAGTGAGCTGCTTCAGATCTATTACATTTGTCAGTTTTTATAAGCATGCTTACTTCAGGCATGCAATTATAAAATAAAGAGACTACATTTGTTGCAATTCAGCACCCAGTCCTTATAATATCATTTGCATTTAAGTCATGAAGAAATTCCCCACTGCTATATTAACAAACCAACGAGAGAAATTGGCTAAATTCATTTTAAGGAGCAGAGCATAAAGAAGGAGAAAGGGAATCTTCTCATTGAATGAATGTAGATGTAAATTTTTATACAAAAGGGATGAAATAGGCCACAAAGACAATAGGATTTTGTGTAGTACTGCTTTATACATGTCTCATGAGTTTGCATTAACTATTTCTTCATTTTCACTATTCTCATTCTGCAGAAAGAGCATAAAACAAACACACACACGACTGAGAAAGAGCAAAACGTGCACATTTTTCCCCCTACTCCTTTCCTCTCCTTTCAAGGACACCTAGGTATATTATAAATCAAGGCAAGGTCTGTGTTTCCTCTGAGAGCAAGGCAGGCCATGGTAAGTGATGGCAGGTTAACATCTAGTTACTGGAATAAATACTAAGCACACTTACTTGGTTTTGACCACTCCACTTCCACGGCAGTGTGATTAACAGCACGTGCAAGGAGGACACTTCCCTTCTCTGGCAGCCCTGCTAATGTGGTAGCTATCACTTCTTCACCTGATGTATATCCCACCTCGTTGTGCACTATGAGCTTGTACTCATATGTCGTGTACCTAAGACATTTTAAAAAGAATTAAACGGAATTAAAAAGGCAGACGTAGAAAATCTCTGCTGTGAGCCTTCTGCCTGTGCCAAAGTTTTGTTGTTTCTTCTCCCCCCCTGCACAAAAAAAAAAATAATTCATCTGTGTGGGATGCACCAATGAAGACTTCAGAAGAGGCATCTATTTTGTGGAAATTATTCAGCATGATTAACGTGGTCACAAAAATAAAGCACATTATTTCACTTCTTCACAGTTGTAGCTTCTGAGGTGTTGAGAGATTATAGCTCAATTCAATATGTAATTACAGTGGTGGCAACCTGCCAAAATTTGGATCAGAATTTAATCAAATGAGGCTTTTTTCCTCTTTTGGGAAACCCCTTGATTTTAACTTGCAGAGCCTCGCTTGCAAAAGGGAGTCGCCATGCAGTCAGGACTCTTCTACTACAAAAACATCCCAAAACAGGCACCTAGGAGTTCGAACTCATTTAATAAAGTGATTTTCCTCAGAACTGTGCATATTCCAATTACACAGATTTATTAAAAATTACTTGTGTATTTGGTAAAACGAGTGACTGTCACGTCATCATTTCCCCCCTATAGCAAAAGGCATATTAATGTACTTTAAGTGGGATTTCATAATCTCAAATTTAATTTCCTCATAAAAAAGCCTCACACAAAGACAGAAACTCAGGATCATCTTGCTCAAATTTTCACTGAAGCTGCAGTGGGATAAATGTCTACAGATGTGATAAAGGAGAGTACAATAAATGCCCAATATTTAGAGATTTTAGTACAAAAAATACAGTGTATATTTACTTTACTTTTTATATTTATTTTAGATGCTTTGCTTATTAACACCCTGATTTTTAAAAGAGCTAAGCTTTAGCAGTCCCACTGAGTAGCAAGCAAATTAATGAGAACTCACTAGCTCCAGCTCTAACCAGAAGCATTGGTGAACTGGGAAAATATACAAAACACATCTTATTTCTCTCTCTGCATATTCTGTCACTTGCAAACATTTATTTTTTTCTTGGACATTGTAGCACACGTAGAATTAAAAAAAAAAAAAAAAGAAAGGACTCTAGTCTTGCAATTTACTGATGAGAATTTGTGATTCATTTTTTTAATCCATATTTTCAACAAAGAAAATAAAATAAGTTTGTTGTAGCCTATTAGAAATGAAGAAAACATCTCACGGTAATTCTGAAACATGCTTAAAGAATAACAAATGAAAATAAACGCTGATATATGAATTTTCTTTTGGATAAAAAAAGAAAAGGCTTGAGAGCTTGAGCCTCTCTGCAGCACCTTCTCTCCAGTCACAAACTCATCCTGAGTTCACTGCAGTAACATAGCTGCAGGTTGCAGAACCTTCCCCAAAAGTGCTCAGATGTGTCCAAGGGTTAGGCACATTTTTTTTGGCCATATCTCATTCAACCCAAAATGCCATGGTGCCTAATGAGCAGCTCTGTCTGAGTGTACTGCCACCTGTGAACTGCTGACATAACTGCTACACACACTAAAATATGCAAAGTTAAACCCAAAGGTAACTCTCTACAGACTTTCAAGCATGGCTGAGAGAAAGAAATGGGCACCTGGGCAGGATTGGTACAAGAACAGCTCTGCTATTGCCACAGATGGAAATGAGCAGAGACCTTCAGCAAGCAGGCAGAAGCAAGGCAGAGGCAGCAGCCCTCAGCTTGCTTCAGTGTGTCTCTGACAGGAGCAGAGGTCACATTCTCCTGATTCCCACTGTGCTCAGGAGGGATGCTCACACAATTTTTACAGAAGTAGAAGGAAAGTACAGATATTTGAGGGTCAGTGATTGACATGGAGTTCTCGTAAAGCACGCCAGCACACAGAGCACACACACCTGAAACCACCCATGAGGGTTTTCCTGAGACTTTAGCTACATAAACCCAATGCAGAATCCATACTGAATCATCCATTATGATTTCTTCATTTGTGTGTTTTGTCTTAAGGAGCAACAGCCTTGACTTCAAGATGTAGAAACTAGGGTTGATCAAGGGTAAATATCTTGCTCTTCCCCACCCAGCAGGTCTGTTACATATTGAGGAACAGAGTACACACTCCACTTCCCCACTCTAAACACCCTGCACTTAATGGTGATGAAGCTATCTCCACAAAATCAGGTGAAAAAAACATGGCTGAGAACAAATTTCAGATGTTTCCCTCAAACATGCATTCTGCCTGTGTTATAACTTTGACAATGTTCAAATCTACAGCATCTATACACATAAATCTGAGTGGTTTGATTGCATGAGCATATCAATGTTAAAATTCCATGAGATTTTTATTTTCATTTCTTTTTCAAAGCAAAACAATGTATGAGTCAAGAATGACACACTAATAATAAATCCCTGCATATTAGAATGATTAACACCAAAGATGATGACAAAAAATATTTCATTACATAATTAATATGTTCACTACATAAAGACACAAGAAATACTTTGAACTATTAAACATACACTATACAAAATGCCAGCATTTGTTTTTATAGTTTTTGTAATCTCACCTGCTAAGACCCTTATCTTCATAAAACCACTGAGTTCCTGAGTAAATATTGTGCCACAGATTTAAATCTTCAGGGGGATTTGATGCAAGTGGTTGCTGGATTTTACGTCTCAGGAGCTCATATCTAACACAAAAGACAAGCAGAACACCAGGATTATCTCAACTAATGTTATTACACAAAAAAAAAAAAAAAAAAAAAAAAAAAAAAGAACCCAACCAGTTTGTTGTTTTTTTTTTTTAAAGCCACACATTATTTTGTTTTTACAGCTGTAAACTTCCTGAGATAAACATTCTTTTTAATGTTTTGTGATTTAAAACATTCAATTACTTAAAAAAAAAAAAAAAAAAAAAAAAAGGAAACTACTTTGAAAACGAAAATTAAGCATTTCCACTTTAAAAACAACCAAACTAGTTTATTCAATGATTTATGGATTTTAAACTTTGTGGAAATGTTATCAAGAGCAAGTCCAAATAGCCCAAAACAGTGTTGGATGCAGACTTGCAGGATAAGCACAGGTTGCTCCAGAACATGAAATGATTTTGTCTCTTTCTTGCAAATGTGCTGAAACAAAGAGCACTGCCATTATTATTTTACTATTAGCAGGAGCTTAATGTGCCTTTGTACTTCATGTGTTTGCAAATAAGCACAGTGTAAATGACAGCAGAAAACAGGCACGGAAGGAGTTAACTGTTCCAGCCATCTGTAGACCTTAGCAAGGCACCTTTGTGTTTAGGTAGAAATTCATGATGTGAGCTTGAAAGATCAAACTATTTCATCCTGGTTTAATTGGTATCTGAAATGGTATTCCTGTCTCTGTTCCAAACAGCAGGTCAGCCAAAGCCCATCTTTCATCAGGTCAGCCATGAGACTGCCTGATTTGGAAAACATGCTTTCCACCCAGGCTGCATCACACACTCTCCATCATCTTTTATACAAAACCTTTATGGAATTTAACAAAAATTAGATCACTTAGTGCCTACACAAACTAAAGGGAATAAATTTATAGTTCACGTTTCCTAATCATTCTAGGGATTACAAAGGAAACAAAATTAGATATATTTTTTTCAAAATCTTTAGAATTATTACTCTTTGTTACATTCCACAGGACTGTTTAATTTATTCTTTCAATAATTGTTTCAGTTTGATTCACCAGCAAATTAGGGTCATATGCATATATATTCACTTAAATATATAACTTGATTCTCTTAAGTGCTGAGCTGCTCTGTTTCTCCTTGTCCCTGCCTCCATTCTGGAAAGGTGCTTACTGCTAAATTCCAGTATGTGACTACTCAGGCAGGTTTCAAACGCTCTCACTTTAAATGCACATTTGTGAAAATGTTTCCATGTTTCATTGTTCTGAAGAATACCTTGGTTCGGGTTCCCACTCTGCTGTCATTATCACGCTGACCAATGGCTTTGTGTGCAATCTGACACTTCTTAAAGCTAAGATCTCCAGTCTTTACATTATCTCCAGTCTCATAAGGACATGGTGGACAATAGAATTGGAGACCCTGAATGAAGAGGTGCTTAACAGGTACTGCATACAGTGATTTAGTGTTGCTTCAAATCCAGAAATCAGCTGAGATGCTCTTATGAGAGATCTGACACCTCCTGTGCTCCAGAGCAGCTAGGGAGTGCATGCATAACTTCCAACAACTTTTGCCCTTGAGTTTAGGGAATAATCCTCAAAAGGTAAAAGGAAGCATTGTGCCACGTAGTGCACAATGCCAAACTGAATTACTGCAGGAATTGGATTATAACTTCAGAAATTAAATAGCAAAAACTAATTAAACTCCAACTCTGTCAAAAAAATCAGACGACTTTATAACAAGAACAGCTCTCACATGAGTGGTTCATCAGTGTCAACCCAAAGACAGATCATTACAGCTTTATAGAAAACCATCCTGGCATATTCTGTCCAATATATTTCATAGACGAGTCTTGAAAAACATCAAATCTCTTTGAACACTGAGTGGCGATCATGTGTAAATCACCCCCACTGGCAGCTGCTGCTGCTACCCTGCTTGCTGCAGACTTCTTGTTCCATCATGCTGTACAGAGCAGCTGCTTCAGTGGTTGTTCTTGTTGAGGGCAGCATGGCACACCATGAAAGAAATGAAATCTGCAGATGTAGGTCGTGCTGAATTACTTCAATAATCTATGGTAAAACGGTCGTGTTGTTAACCCCAGAATAACAGACACTGCTTTTCTGAAACTTCGGATTTTACTGTGGAGCAATCAGCATTTCATCCAGTTGTAGTGTGCCCTAATTAAGCCTGAAGAAAAAGTCAAGCTACTGTGCTGTAATAACACACGCAACTGAAACAGCATTACATGATAATTATTGAACCCATCAGTGCACCTAGAAGAGAGCTAGTAACCAGAACATATGGAGTACAGAGCTGTAATTCCATGCACAATGTTTCACAATACGTTAAAGCACTAGAATGGAAGAGTTGACATTTTTTATTGTGTATATATAAAGATATATTTGTCTTTATAAACCTTTATGCACTCAAATCCGTATTTTTTAATGTATATCTACACACACATGCTCAGTATTCAACATTCAAGTGAAGATTCCTGTCCCATCATTACAGACAAATCTCAGAGAGATTCCCTCTTTGGCTCCTGTGGTGAAATCCAGTCTGCTATACCCAGCACTTCCTTGCATTTCCTACTTTGGCTGTGCCCTCACACTTCTAGCACTTTAACTTCCATTTTTCTCACGCACTGTCTCCCTTGAAAGTTATCCATTACTTAATTTTTGAAGATTATTTCACATCATCATCCTTCCAAGTGGTTGTTTTCTCTTCACATGGAATAACCCAGAGAATTGAGAATATCAGATATGTTAGCTACTCATATTTACAGAGGTCTCTTCTTTTTCTCACCATTTTATTGGAGGAACTGTTGGTGGTAGGGCAAGAGGCAGTGGTGCCATGACCTTCCAGAAGCATCTCCCTGGGGAAGCTGCTTGGAGGCACGGGCACACACACACTCTCAGCACCAGAGAGCTCCTTGCAATCCCTGACTGCAAAGCAGGGAAAAAAAGTGGGAAGGGTCTTTGAGCAGAGCTCCACGGGGGAGGTTTATCCCAGCCACACGTGGAGGGCTCTAGGAACGAAGGCAAGGGGAGGATGGAGGGGCCAGGCTGCAAGTGTAGGGGCGGGGCAAAGGGTTACAGCCAATAGGGAATCAGGGGCGGGGCACTGCAGCAAAATACAGCCAATGGGAGAGCAGGGGGCGGGGCACTGCAGCAACATTGGGCCAGTGGGAGAGCAGGGAACGGGAGAACATTCTAGGGAACATGCACATAAGGAATAAAGGAGGTGGAGAGGTCAATGGGCCAGACAGGGAGGGAGAGCTGGGGTACATTTGCATGAACAGAAAAGCGCCTTGGGAGAAGCGTCCACCTTGTCGCCCTGACCACGGGAGAACTTTATAACTCAGTGTTCATCCCTCCAAGGGAGCCCAGCGGATCTACCAATCTCCACGTGGAATTTGTTGCCTCAACTCGTCACCAAAAAGTGGCTCGTGCTGCAGCCCAAACTGCTTATGACTTTGCAAATACCCTGAGTTTGCTGCTCCTGGTTTGTCAGGCAGCACCGATCTGAGACCCAGAGCTCTCCAGCACAGACAACACACTCACCCTGAATAATCCTGGCTCTTCTCTGAGCCCTAATTTCAAAAAAACCCAAAACTAAGAGATCACATGACAAAGCCTGCATCGCTCAGCGCTTTCTGAGCCTGACTGAGGTAAGGAGAAGCAAACTGCTCTCTCAGTCTCAGCTCACCTCAGGTGGGGACCATTGGGCCGGAGCGGCGGCTGCCAGGAGACGGCAATGAAGGACTCGCTGATTGGGGTCACGGACAAGGGGCTGACGCTCTGAGGAGCTGTCGGGGCTGTGCTCACCTCGTGGGCAGGCTCTCGGTGCAGCCTCCCAGAAAGCCATCCCCTCCAGTGCAAGCTATCACCGTGACCGAGTAGTTGGTGTAGGGCACCAGATTGGTCACCAGATGGCTCAGCCTCGACGAGGGGTTCCCAGCGATGACAATGCGGGGGTCAGGCATGCGGATCTCATAGTTCAGGATTTCTCCATTCGGAATCAGAGGAGGCTTCCAGGAGACCTGAAGGAGGAGGAAAAAACACCCAGCAAATTAAAATAACGGATTTCTTACGGTCACATCGCAGAAATACAGGCACAGCATGCTACGGATGGACACGAGCGGATCTGAAGATGCTGTCTTCCATCAAAATAGACGTTTATTTTCAAAGGGAAATCAGTTAGAAATCCAAACTTTAATTTTACTGAAGTCCACAGTAACAGTTGTAACCATTGAAAAATCTACTATTTTGATTTACCACTAAAATGTGAACACTCCACATCACTCAAAATTCCATGAGGTGCATTAGCAGAAGTACAACATTTATAATAAGTATCATAAACTGTCACTTATATTCTTAGGGCATTTTACCTGGCATGCTTGACTACCAGCAGCAAAGTAAAACCAAATCTTATTATGCCTCTCCACAATTTTAAAAAATTGTGGAAAAATTCCACAATTGTTCAAAAATTGTAACTGCATTATCTCCTATAAGAAAACAGATTTTTTCACACTCTTC
Source organism: Sitta carolinensis (assembly GCA_032173965.1). Taxonomy (NCBI): domain Eukaryota; kingdom Metazoa; phylum Chordata; class Aves; order Passeriformes; family Sittidae; genus Sitta; species Sitta carolinensis. The sequence continues at coordinate 2,364,683 of JAVUNC010000019.1, forward strand.
ATGAATGAAATGATGAAATAGGCAGGTTTTCCCTTTTATTTTTAATTAATATATTACACTGGTAAGTATCAGACAAAGAACAGGGACGGTTTGCCATTTTAAGAACTATAAAATTTTACTAAGAAAACTTTATTGCAGAAAGATTGGAAGTTACATATGGAATTCATGTTTTTTATGCATTTATACACACATATATATGTATTTCTATATATACATGCTGCTGCTCTCACTGTGGTTCTGTTCTTACTAAACTGAGGTTAGGTGAGATTTTTTAACTTTTTAGGTGTTTTTTCTGGGGGAACGGGTGATACCACATTTATATATATATTTATTCTTTCCAGCTCCACTGAGGAATTACAGACAAATAATTGCAATATCAAGTGCATGAATGTTCTAAATTATTCCTTAAGGCTTTTTGCCATGGTACCATGACAGAGGAGCCTTCAGAGTGGCACAATGAGGACACAGAACTTAACATGTATCAGGAATCTCAGAGTTTCATCAAGGTAGTGTAAAAGCATCTATCAATACTCATTTCCCTAGAAATCCCAGGGCAGGAAGCAGTCGAGCTTTGCTTTGCTCTGGGACTGTTTTCCTTGCCATTTACCCACTCATCTATAACAATTGCTGTCTCTTTTCCTCCCAGGCACAAGATAATTAAGGATTGAATCCAACACAGAAAAGAACGTAGAAATGGAGAAAACATAGATATGCCTAAACCCTAGGTATGCATAAAAAAAAAATGAACAAAGACAATACAGAAGTGTTAAATAGTAATACCAAGATACTTTAGTTTCAGTTAATTTGAACTTTTTCCTTAATTCTCTCAGTCACCAAAATAAGTATCTTTAAAAATGTATATGCACAATTACACATGGCCATGGAAACAGAAAAGCTTGATTTATAAAATGATTTTTAAAAAATGGGATTACAAAATGTTGTGTTTTAGGTACAGAAGGACCTCTTAGGCCATCAGACTTTTAAGAAAGCTGGCAGCAAAGTGCTGGAGAAAGCTGAAGGATTTTGATAACAGATTCTGGAATAGTATTAAACAGAGTATTAGAGACAGGGTGATCTTGAGTAAAGACAGCAAAACCAAGATTATTGGTGCCCACATAGGAAAGGCTTAGCTCTGGCTAATTATCAAATGCTGTATTCAGATTTCTGCTGTTTCTGGCCCCAAATCATGTTCAAACAAATAAAGAAAATGCTACTGACAAAGCAATGCAAAATTTCACACGAGGTAGGAACTGATTCACAGACATGGAGCAGAACTCTCTTTCTGAAGTATTTCATGTGATCTGGTGATAAGCTTAGGAAACAGAAGAATGGATAATTAGCACAAACAGAAAAAGTTTTCAAGTACAAGTATGTGCTGGTTTTGGCTGGGAAGGGTTAAGTCCATCGTAGAATGGGGTTTCAGATTTGTGCTGAAAACAGTGTTGGTGACATAGGGATATTTTTGTTATTGATGGGCAGCACTTCCAAAGGGTCAAGGCCTTTTTGGCTTGTCACCCCAGGAATGGAGCAAGAGGCAAGGGACACAAGTTGAAACAAGGGAAGTAAACAAAAAGAAAAGTAAGTGATACATGGTCAGGAACTGGAACACAAGCTGTAGAATTCTTGGAAATGCAGGGATGAAGCACCTATCCTGAAATTCTGTCTTGTGGAAGATAATGTATTTGCCATCTGAATATTAATAAAGCAAATCTGTCATTATTGGTGAAAAAAGCCTCCTTGTTGCTTAATACAAAGTGCCTTCTAAAAAAGAACTGCATGTAAACTACTTAGGAAAAGAACCTGGTACTACATGCTCAGAAGATAAAATTATCTCAAAACATTCACTTTTACAGAAACTTATTTCCTGGAAGACAGGAGGAGTTCTAACTTTTTGATGCCTAACTTTTATGTCTAAACCTGCAAAACCACTCTAATACAACTTGTGCAAGGTTCACCACACCCAGTCACCCCTTCACATAAAGGAACAGATTGACACCACGGCAGGAGAACAGAGACTGCTCCATAACCTCAGCTCCTGAGTTTCACACAGGGTGTGCACTAGCTGCTACACCTGAAAAAACTCCCAGGTGTTGCTTCACAGCATTTGTTGTGTTTTAGCAGGTATAGTAGCTCCTACTGTAAGTAGCAGATATGCTTTGTGGGGTTTATGGTGCAAAATTTCATTATTTTGTTGGGGTTTTTTTCCTGAACAAAGAGTACACTCAGCCAGCAGCACACACAGTGCAACTTATTTTTCTCTGAGCATGGATATCTCACTCAAAGGAATGAAGATCTGTTGTTGCTTTGGTTAATAATTTTTTAACTAAGTGATGGGATGACCAAGGATACTCCCTAATCCTGCTGTGTCACTTGAGCTGCTTAGAATTACCTGTGTCACCTGGGAATGACAGAACATGAAATCCCTCACAAAACATCTCTTGCCAAGAGGCAAGGGACTGCCTGACCCATAAATGGAGATGATGGAGCCAGCCTGGTTAGCACACGTGTCACTGCTGGACCTCTTCTCCACTTGGATGTGCCAAGGTTTGAGGTAAGAGCTTGGCAGTGCATGAAAGCAGGAAAGCTCACTAGACTGGCTCTGTTGGAAGCAGGAACAGTTTGTTCATTGATTGGAAGCTCAGCCCTGAGACCATGAAAGAGGATGCCCATGAGGAAGAGAGAATAAGGTAACTATTGGGAGAGATTAACTGATTCAATGTAATGACTCTGGAAGCTTTCATTTAAAGATCAAAGGACCTTATTTTCTCCACCACAAAATTTAAAGAGACAGAAATTAGCCATTTCCCCCCATTAAACAGTTATAACCTTGGAATTTTTTTCCTTTTTTGACAGCTGTTGGAACCCTGCAACTTAATTCTGAGCTATCTGAGGAGAGGCATTGGCACATGTAAGCTATTTTACTGTTCAGGCCTGGCTTCAACAGTTTGCTTTTAAATCAGTGTGTTTGGCTTCATTTTATTCTCATTTCTCCTAGATATTGCTTGTAACCTCTACAAACAGAATGTAATAAATACACTACTGAGAGCTTTTCACTGATGGTCTCAAAGCACATTTTAAGTCTCAAATTGCAAATATTATTATTCCAGTTTTAGAGATAGAAAACTAAATCCTGTAAAGACTAAATTACATATCAGAAAGAAGCAAAACTCCAAACAAAAACCTGCTACCCTAATTCTGCATTCCAGCCACTGGACTAGTCCTCTGACAACCTCCCAGGTCCCCCCAAATAGCTGGGAGAAGATTTTCCTCCTAAATTCTTATCTGTCTGAACAGAAATTATTGTGGGCTCAATCAAGAGCCAGGCTCACTCTGGAAATGCACATTCTGAGAAAGGTCACTGACCTGCTCCTGCACTTTGCACATGAGTTACACCCAGCTTCCAGCAGGGACTACCACAGAAGAACAGCATGATCAAGATTGCAGCAACTGGCTGCTACCACAAAAACTCATAGAACTTTGCTTGAGTAGTGGGAAAACAAAAGAACATTTATGATCCTAAACACCAGCACTAGAGAGTTTCAACTTTATCAAAGGCAGAGGGATGATGCTGATGAAACCCCACTGTATAATCTATACCAAATGAGCAAGCTGTGCAAGAAATCACAGTCCTAACATGTGGAAAACCTCTAGCATGCCAGTTAAGGTTGTTCCTATGGGTGCTGGAATATCCTAAGTCACTCAAGCAGCACTTATGTGTCAAATGAACCAAGGTCTCCCTGACCTTAGCAGCATTACAAGACACTCTTCACACAAGGATTGATCGCTCCTAAACAATTTCCCCAATGCACCAGGCATGCCTGCATAAAACTGTAAGGGTGGTGAACAAAGTCCAAGCCCTTGTTTTTCCTTTTCCCAGCACTGAGCTGTTACCTTGGCTTACTGCACCTCCCTTTAGCAGACATGGTTTAGGAATCAGGGCTGTTTCTACTGTCAAATTTATGTTCTGGGGTAACTGCAGGCTGAAGAGTTTGGAGAATGAAATAGCAACAGGGAGATTAAACCTGGAATAAAGGAAGGGTCTTCACAGCCTCATTCTCTGCCACGGAGTGACCTGCAGAGGAGGAACACTGAAGGATCACCTCACTGTTAGCACTGACTTCAGTGACCTTGGAGCAGTCAGCATTGCATCCAACATTCTGTAACCACAATCGGCTTCACAGGACAGAAAACACTAATGTGTGAGACAAAGAGACAAAACACCCCAGCTCCAGAACATGGGCCTGTAACTAATTCTGTGGAAATAGAAAATGGAAAAAGAAAACCCCTTTATATATATATATATATATATATATATAAATTGTAACCAGGGTATATTGCTTTAAATGTGTCAGTGGTATCTGTTCCTTACAGCTGAAATCTTTCTCCTGTGTATTTTAATCCCAACCTATTTACAGAACAACAGGCATTTAGCAGGCCACTATCCAGCTTCTGGGCTAATGAAGAACAGAAGACAACTATAAAAACAGAACCTTGTTTATTTGTGTTTGCTCACTTGCATATCCAATTTAGTAGTGAAATTTGAGAAATAGCTACTAGAAAAGTTTATCACTGTTGCAATAAATGATAATCTGCACTGAAAGAGTACAGATGGCAACTCTTGAAGATACTGTGACAGCAAACTAATGACTTTGTTCAATCTGGAGGGTAGAATAGCAGCTTTCTCTGCTTCAGTTTCTTCTCTACAAAGAACAGAATGGCAAAGTAAGAGACTGTCATCTCTGTGGGTAACAACAAATTTGTATGACAATTGAATTAAAAAGTCTATAATCTTTCCTTATTCAGAGTACTCATGAGGAAATACTTCAGAAAACTAATCAATCCATGGAAAATCAATGATATTATTGAATCAATATGCAAAACAACAAAAAAAAAATTAGAATGGCAGTTAGGTACCACAGAATCACCACAGCTCTTCATTCCTCACAGACAACATATTTAACATATATTAAGAGAAAAGCAATAATAATTTTTTTAATTTTCTCACTTTGTATCAAATCAAATTGCAGGAGTTTTCTTTAAATGATGTTATCACGAAGAAATAGCAGAGCACAAGAACTATATGTCAATAAGGTATTTACTCCATCCAACCAGAAGGAAACCATTCTTTTATAAACTCTTTATAAACGCTAAAAAGAAAAAAAAAAAAAAAAAATGCTTCCCCTGGAGAGAAACATCAGGGTTATGCACAACTCATGCCAACTTCCATCTTGAGAAAAAAGTTACATGAAGGATGATAGGAAATGGCTGCAGCTTTTTTATCTGTCAGTGGTTCAGTTGGTGGCAGTTGTCAGTGAGGGGGAGCAATACAGGCAATATAAGGCAGCAAGTCTCTGGTTAAACCAATAATTAAGACCACAGCTGCTTCTTCCAGGCCAAACTCCTCAAGGAAGAACCCCAGCAGCAAAAGGGAATCCCTCTTAGCAAAAGTTATAAGGCCAAAGTTGGAATATTTGCATACTACAGTTAATTTAGTTCAGTGTACCCAGCCACATAATGCCTTTCCTACACAAAGAACTCCATTAAATAATTATTCACTGTGTAAACCTGCCTCTTTCTCCAGCCACTCAACCTAGCTACATTCCTGAATGTCATATCAGTGTGAAGTGTGAGATTGGAGCAGCACAGCAATTGCAACCCTCACAAGAAAAGGAAACAATTCCTTTTCTACTTCTCTACGTTAGGGTATAGCAAATCTTGTGTAACAGGAATAATGTTCATGGCATTGGCATATACTAAATAAACGGCTTTTGCAGTTGCTGAATACCTCCACTTCACTTTGGCATTTAATCAGCCACAAAAGCAGTTTATTGTGCATTATACTCCGCTACCATGAACATTATCAATTCAGCAAATATTAAAAAATATCACGCAGGTGTCACAGAAATGGGTACTTTAAAAATTATCGACAGCTTTACACTTTCTGCTGCACGAAGGAAAGCAAGTTAAATGTTAAGGAGAGATATTGGTTCCCTCTGATTAAAATGAAATGTTAAAGAAGCACACACATATCAGAAGTGTTTATGCTGAGAGTGACCTGCCATGCTGATATTTTCCTCCTTGCAGAGTGAAAGCTTTGGTCTATGAAAATAAGCTGTATACTCAAGTGAGTACTATCCTGGAGCACTTTGAATTCTTCACATCCTCAAATCATTTTTATTGATTCAATGACTAAATAAAGGAATTGAAATATGTTTTTCTTTTTCTGTAAATTCTCTCTGTTTCCAGTAGAAGTAAATATTTGCACTCATGGTTTAGGGATTGGTTGCACTGACAGCTGAAAGCCTCTATTGATTTGTGGCTTGGTAAAGGAGCCTCTTGCTAATCTTGCCCACAGCACCCTTCCAATACCTTGGCTCTAACCTGGGAGGACAGCTCTCTAGGGCAGGAGGTAATTAAATTCTCCTTCCCAAAGAGATGGCTTCTTTTCCACCCTGTGCTTGAGAGTTACCATCCTAGGCACTGAGGTAAGAGCAAAAACGACTCCACAAATTTCTTTTGAACACTACATAGGTGATACATGCACTGCAGGTGTGCTGGGCTTGAGCTTCTCAGAAAGGAAACCAAGCCTTTCTAGGACTCTTAGGGGCACCAGTGTAAAGCAATTCCATAAGAAATCCATTCTATTTCCACACAGGGAAATATTCCAACCACTAAGAGGCAATCGTGGAAGAACACTGCAGAGTTAGTCTGTGCAACTAGCAATTTCTGGGATGAAGGGACACAGTGGGCTTGCAGATCTCCACCCTAGTTCTAGAGAATGTGGACAAAATCCCAAACATTTCATGAACAGGCTCTCCCTTGCTCTCCTTGTACTCTCCCAGCACAGAGCACTCACACAAGTCCTCCTCAGGGACACAGTGAAGCCCTGAGTGCTCTCCAAGCCCTCCTACTCTGGGATGAATTTGCCACAAAAATGCAGGGAAGGAAACAACACCACCTCTAGCAAGCTAATCCATTTGATCTGTAAGGAGACAGACAAGTCAGATGAAATCCCAGTTGCTTCCTCTGGTGCTCCCATCTGCAAACAGGCAGAAGGTGAGAAAACTGCTGGGTGCAGCAAGCCTTGTCTATTAATTCATTGGTGATGAAGTGCAGTGAACTTTTCTGCAACTATAGCTTTGCTTCAGTGTTTTTAAAGAGAGGAGAAATAATGTACTATTAGAATAATAAATGCTGAAATAATTACATAAAGGTCTTGCTGACCTGGACAAATGAGAGAAATTTAAAGATTTTTAAGAAGTCTTAGATTCTTAGGAACCAGAACTGAAGAAATATCTCAGCCATGGGATGCTCTCTGCACAGGAACTGTACCAAGTGTTCCTGACTCCAACACTTATGATGAATGTAACATGGAACAACATTAAGTAAATTAAAATACTCGATAAATACAAGGATTTATGTTGATATTAGCAAAGAACCAATGCTCTGTACAGTAAGAGAGAATTTAGCAGAAGAGATACTCAGGAGTGAATATATTTGGAGAGGCATATATGTAAGTCACTTTTCTCAATTCAATGCTGCCACCTTAAACTATTTTAAACGTTTTAACTAAAATACTTAAAATTAATAAAAACTGACAGTAAAATCGATTCACAGAAATAAAAACATCCAGGCTTCAGCATATTCAAAAAAAAAAAAAAATTAGTCTTAACAGATCCAAAAAATATTTGTCTTCAGGTAGAAAGCACAAGTCCAAGACTACACAAGCAGCAGTGACATTAAATTTGACCACCATTCATAGAGGAGTTCATACAGTTTGGACATTAAAGGGCTTTAAAGAGTTTGGAATATTAATGACAGGCTGGGAAAGAAGAAGGAAAATAAGCATTTGAACTCTTCAGTAAGAAAGGAAAACAATTTTACAAAACAATGCTCTATTGAAATTTAATTATTATAGAGTGAAAACTGCATTGCCTGACATCAGATTTCAGAAGAAATAAATGACCCAACTAACTTTCAGTACTGGTAGATTGCTTAATCTTGGAGCTGAGCAAAATAGAATGAAATTACAACTGAACACACACGTCTGACCTCAGGAAAAGACACCCAGTAAGGAATGACACAATCTCTGATAACCCACAGGCTTTTAAATCCAGGATTGAGCGTTGAACGCACTTGGAGAAAAAAATAAACAGGGGTGAGATATACAATTATTATGTTCTTACCACATTAACTGGAGCTTCAAAGGCTGCAGTGACTCTTTGTGCTCAGAGTGGAAGCCAATGCTACAAACTGGGGAAGCACTCGATTGAGCTAGAGCTCCTGTTTACTCAGAGTTGCAGCTTCTGGCAAATCCATGAAAAATGCTTTACTATAAATTGTGGGGAATATTAAGATATATCTGCAGAAGTACAGAGGGCAGAGTCATGGAAGTAGATTGCCCAAATCTTCAATAAGCAGTCTGGCAATTCATCATAATTACTAGTGGTCGATCGTTATTAATTCTTACAGTAACCATTGTACTCACACTGAACTGATTTGCAATTAACATGGAGGTAACGTACAATTCCTTTGACATTAAAACATAATTTTATAAGCTCAGGAATTTTTTTGTCTAATAGTGAATAGCTTTTTTTTCATAGCTTAAAATTATTTGTGAACAAAGGAAAAAAATCAGCATTGGTTTACTGCTGAAATTCATACCCTCAAACCATTCAGATCGTGTTGGTAACACCACTCTGTTTACCTTTTGATAGTACAATGTATACTAAAAAATAATAAATCTAACAGATGAACTTCAATCTTATGCAAATGTCCTTTGTTTTGTGCTCTGGTGAGCAAGCTACTGTACCAATACTTTTGGCATTAGTACAAGACTGAATCCATGGAAGCATGTGTGTATTTACACAAAAGAGGCTTCTAAGCTACAAAAATCCCTCTTGTTTGGTTACACTAATTTCCCTTGAATGAAGTTTGTATGCAAGCCAAAACAATGGTAGTTATCCTGTCCTCTAGAGTTCATTCCCAACAGAACGATGTGAATAATTGAAAACTTCCTACGTAGTCCTGTAAGACTCCTCTTTCGTAAATCAGGAGAACAAAAATGCTATTTTTTCTTCAGTAGCCATTAAAAAAAATCTGATAATTATACGAAAGACTTAATTACAGAAAAAAATTTTTTACTTCTTAGCATTTTAATGAAGTCTTGAAATTTTGGAGAAGGCAGTAGGTCATTTTTTTTTATCTGATTACGGAGTTAAAAGTAATCACTTAACTTTAATATTGAAAATACATCAGGTGTGCAAGGAAGAAAATGAACTGGGATATAATGCCAGAGGCTGGTATAAAGAAAAAAAAAAAAAATGGAAAGGAATCTAATGCTTTTGAGCCAAAGCACAGACACTAATTATTCAACTACCCCTGCAGCAATGAAGCCTGTTGGCTCAGCCAGTAGATGTCTCTCTGAAATCCACAGTTCCTACAAGGAGAACATGCTAAGCCACGAGGCAGGGAGGGTCATTCCTACCTGGACTGAGTAGGGCCCCAGTGCCTCTGCCTCAGGGGGCTGCACTCCAGCAGGTCTCGAAGGTCTGGTGGTGACCCCAGCCCAGGCACTGCTGCTCGTGCCCCCGTGCAGGGTGCTCATCAGCACTCTGTACTCCAGCCTCTGCCACGGGCTCAGGGCACTGCTCTGGTCAATGTAGCTCATGGTCTCACCGAGGGGCAGCTGCACCACTGCTGAGATCTGCTCCCTTCCTTTCACCCTCCTCTCGATGGTGAGGTTTTCCACCAAACCGTTGGGGCGAGCAGGAGGTTGCCAGGATATGACCACAGAAGTTGGAGTATCAGAGTAGAGTTCTGGAGCAGGAATATCCTCAGGGGCATCTGGCAGAGTCTGTATTTCTGGGGTTGTGGGTGAAAGAGAGCATCCTTTAGAAGTGCATCCTTCTACCTGAAGCACATAGGCAGTGTAAGGATGCAAGTCTTCCAGAGTGCAGTTCAATGTCGTTCCTGGCACTGTGGCATGCAGCTGGCCATTTTGGTAGATATTATAATGTGTGATAATGCCATTTGGCTTTAAAGGATGCTGCCAGGTGATGCTTGCTGCCCTTGCTGTAACATCCAAGAGAAGTGGTGGATCTAAAGGTCCAGGCTCTGCAATAAAATAAAATTTTTTTAAAAAAAAAAAAAAAAAAGGAAAGAGAAATTACTAATAATTTATGATTTTTTAAAATCAGTGCCAGCAAGATGTACTCACCAAATGAGACACAAAAATCACAAAAGGAGCTCAGCTCTACTAAACAGCCTGTTTCTTTGGAAAACATAGGCCTAGATATTCAAGGGATGAATATGGCCCTCTTCTCAAAGGCAAGCTGCTCACCTTGCCTTGTCCCAACCTTCCTCCCTCCTCTTCTGCATCCTTTTTCCTCCTGTGTCTCAGAAGTGCTCTGTCAATGCTGTTTGCATGTGGATAAAGTGTATGGCTCAGTGTTACTGTAGATCTGCAGTTCTAGCTTTTGGGGATGTTTTTCTAGAGCACTAGATACTAATTGCAACCAACAGCACAGGCATAACAATGTTGTGTATTTTACAGCTCAGTAAGTCCCTACTGCATCTCTCATTATATATTCAATATTTTACTTGGCTCTGTTTATAATTCTAATCCATTTTTTGCAATTTATCTACTCCCTGTTAATATTATAGGTGATTTTTTACTTCGACTGTGACAGAAGCTGCCGATTTAGCTCTTTCACCTACTGATAAATAAACAATGCACAGATCTGACCTTTAGGTTAACAGGTTTTATGCTTGCTCCACTCAGCACTCTAACTGATTCAATTATCATAAAGGTTCAGGAGCTTCCATGAATACTGAAAAAGACCGACCATATGCCTGCATAGGTGTTGTGGAACAGCAAATACTCTGCAGCCCTCCAGAGAAATTCCTTAATTGTAAATAATTTCACCATGCGACACAATCAAGTCACCTTGAATGCAAAACCCTCAGCCTGTGGAGGCAAAGTGTTATTTAAGCTTTACTGGGCTGCGTTAAATTCTGCAATTTGAAGGGCTGTTAAGTTTTTCAATTGAAATTTCATTTAAAATGCAGGTGCTTTTTATTATATTGAGGCTTTACTGCTCTCTAGGTACAAGCATGAACATGGTGCAATAACACAAATCTGGCTCAATCACTGATCAGTAACAGCTGTAATTCCAGAACATTTAGCATTCTTATAAACCACATCCTGAAATCTATAAATTGCTACAGCAGATCAAGAAAATACTATATTCTCCCCTATTCTGCCCATAGCAATTTTGACATTTATGAGATTTTTCTGTGAACGTTACATTTTACTGAAATCTTAAAAAAAGATATACTTGGATTTAGTAATTGTTTAAAATAGCTTTAGATTCGGGGATTTGCAGGGGAAGGGGGAGAAGAGGGGATGTAAATTTGGAATTATAAGGGTTCAAAAATTTAAAATTCATTAGTGATTGTGGGTGTGCCAAGACTTCAGCAGAGGTGACATAGCATATGCTGAATTCTGTTGTAGTCAACAACACTGTTATATAATTCCTGGTGCCCAAACCAGAGGGAACATTATAGGAAGAATAATTTACTTCACTAGAATTTAAATAATTCCTCATCATTTTTAAGGGAAAAGGGTGGGACGTGGTGGAAGAGGAATCAAATCAAACCAACACAATGAGTTGCTCTTTCTATATTTTAGAGTAATAGCTGAAGCAGTCAGAAGTCCCTGTTCTACTCTCACATAGAAAGAGAGGTAAATCAGAATTATTCCAGTGATGTCTGTGAAAACACTGATGTAAAATTGGGAGAGCAAGCTTTTTTTTTTTTTTTTCTTTTAAATTTGAAAGGTAACTGTTTTTTCTTTCATTATATGATGCATCACAAAGCAACTCCATAAATCTCAGCCGTATCACATATCCTGCTCTACTCAGGGTGATAATAAGGATGGAGTTCTGTATTTAATGCTTGTGCACACTAGGATTAATTTAGATCTCTGAATTTGCAAGTACAAAAGATGATCTGTTGTAAAGAGTAATTAAATTCTATTTGCATGTACTCCTGGGTAAAATCAATTAGGTCGTAAGTTGGAACGAAATTTGGTCCATTTTTTAGACCTCACTGAAAGATGGAGAGGTGGAGGTGTAAATCTGAATTAGATTTATATTCTGTACACCGAATATTTTTCTGGGGTGGAAGGGAAGGAGGGGAATTTGCTTTGGAATTAAAGACCTTGAAAATCAGTTGTTGCAAATTCTAGTTTGGTGGGGGAAAGGAGCTGAAATATGATATTTACCACTGAACTACAATTTTGCATTTTATCTAATTATAGCTCATAAACTACTGCACTGTGAGTATCTACAGGAGAAAAAAAAAAAAAAAAAATCAAAAAAAAACAAAAAAACAAAAACAAAAAAAAAACACAACAGAAAAGCCCCCCAATATTCAAGCAGTTTTCTGTAAGGGAACAGCTAAGCTTTTATAGTCTTACTGAATAAGTTGCAGGCATTACAGGTGAAACATTCATGGTAATTAGTTGAACCTGAGCTTCACTGAGCTTCAACGCCCCCGAGTTCAGACTTATTCCTTAAGGACAATCTGTAACGCACTGGAGGAGCTGTCAAACTTCAGCTTTGGGTCCCCCTAGTCCCTCCCCTTCCCCTCAAAAAAGCATATTTTGGTAGCTAGCAAACCTACCCACACATTCCCCACTGCCCTTTTAAAAGAGAGACTTTTAAGATTTTCTGAGTTCAAACAAGACGATTGAGAGATGCTTAATTGGCCCCACTGGATGGGAAAGCATTAAATCCTGGTCCCCAACACTCATTCAGTGCAGCTTCTTTTTAAATGGCAAGCAGACTCATCTAATTCTATGTACAAATCAACTAGCACGATACTGCTTGGTTGAAAGGGTCACCACAATTATGTAAAACATGAGTATTAACTATAATTGGGATAGTTTGCTAATACAATAAAAAGCTCTGAACATGAAAAAAGTTATGCTCGCAGCAGTAGCTATCACTTTCTAAAGTAAGAATTCATGGATGAAATGACATGAAAAAGATGGTTATAAAATTTTAATGGAATGATAAAAGGCAAAAGTCATCCTCTCAGCTGAATTCTTAAAATCCCTATATATCACAATCAGCTCCTTAACTGTAAAATCAATGTGGAGTATAACATGTTGTCAATGTGGTTGTCACTGGAGGGAAGACTGCAAAGTATGACAGCTACACAGCTCAGCCTGTCAATGATGAGAATAAAATCATAAAGCTTTTTACATGGATGTAATTGTTTATAGGAGTAACTACTGACGATGGAACAGTGGGCATCTTTGTCCTTAAGATTCTTAGTTCATATTTCAAACCATTTCATTACAGTATTAATACTAGAAGGTAGTTTCATTTTGGCAAATGAAATTATCTTTTATGGTAGACTACTTCGCTCATCTGCTTCAAAGTTCAGACTTGACTTAAAATAAAGGCACAAAACTGTCATTAATCCTTTTTGATTCCCTGAGTAGAATGACACATTTGTTTACTTACTGTGAGACTTGGAAAGCAAGGAGTTATACTCTCATGGTTGTATTTTTTTTGGGGGGGAAGCTGCATTTACATTTAATATACTAAGACACGTATGTGGACTTGATGCCCTTTATAGCTAATGAGAAATACCTGATTTGCTGGCAAACTCTCTCACTAAGCAGAATAAAAATTCTGTGCCTTTTACTCTTGAATCATTTACTCTTTTCAGGAACATGGACAATGAGATTATACATATTAACAGAATGTGGTGTCTTTCATATACTGCTGACTACCCAGCAGCAAACCCAAATTGTGTAGCTCTGGGCATAAGGGACCACAGGAATCTTTTATCACATGAGATCACAGAACTCAAAAGTCATTAAGCTGTTCATGCAATGACATGCAATCCATATGAACTCCTTCAAATATGTATTAAGAGCTGTCTCCAGAGTATTCAGATTTGTTGCCCTCTACTGCTCCAAATGCACATGGCTTCCAGAACTTCAGTTCTACCAGTCAATAAAGTTCTAATTCCATCTGTAGGCATGCCTGGGCAGTTTGCACTATATATCATATGATCATCTTATCATATGTGCCACTACTACATCAGCTTAATTTGTTCTGTCCTTTTGCTATTCACCCTGTCAGGTATTTCCCATGATCTCTCTTCCCTTTGTCACCTCACCAGGTTTTGTCTTCTCTTGCTTCAGTTTCCATTTTTCTTTCTTGAGCTCATGTGAACACATTCACATCAAATATTTATGGATTAGTTTATATGCCCAAATTATATGGACCTAACTTACATAGCTAAAGCAGGAGACCTGTCTTCTCAGACAACAAATATCATAAGCAGAGAAAGCAAGAGCTCCCAAAGGTGGCAAACTGCATTTTTTACCCTCTTGCTCTGCATTGCCTCTCTTCATTGTCTCCGTCAGGAAGATTTAGGAGAATCACAGAATCATAGAATATCTTGAGTTGGAAGTGACCCATCAGGATCATGGGAGCACAGCTCCTGACCCTGCCCAGGACATGCCCAGGAGTCACACCTGTGCCTGGGAGTGGGCTCCAAACACTTCCTGAGCCCTGCCAGGCTTGGGCTGCGAACACTTCCCTGGGAGCCTGCTCCTGTGAGAAACCACCCCTTGAGAGAAGAACTTTCATTCTAATCCCCAACCTAAACCTCCCCTGGCACAATTCAGGCCATTTCACCTGGCACAATTCAGGCCATTCCCTTGGGTTCTGTCACTGGCCACCACAGAGGAGAGAGCTGTGCCTGACCCTCCTCTTCCTCTCATGAGGAAAGTTTAATCTGTGATGAGATCTCCCTCAGGCTGAGGCTTTTCATGCTGGAACCAAAGCATGCCAGAGGAGCACACCATAGCACTCCCTAGGATGGGAATAATGCTTCCCTGATTTGACAAGTAGCTCAGCTGACACATTGCAGGAGCTCTTTTTATTTTTTTAATTGCTTTTTTATCTCCAGCAACTTCAACATGTAATGATCTCCAATGACTTCTATGTGCTTTTGCCCTTATTTATTGTGAAGAAACACTGGGCTGGCCTATAACTTCATTGTGTATAAAAGAGATGGACTTGAAGTCACTTATGTAAGAAATAAAAAATAAAAATTTGGACTGCCTGCTAGCTAACCTGCAAAATCTTCTTTTCCAGCTAGTGCAAGCCAGGCACTTTTAGAAGTGCTTTAGAAGAGCTCTCCATACTGGAGTTGTACACTGACCCCCAGAACTGAAATGTAGCCATGGCAGGGAATGTGCTGGTGGCTGAGATGTTCTGCTGTAAGCAACAGAAATACAGCAGGCTGCAGCCAGGCTCTGGGCTGTTCAAAGGCTAATAAAGAAACAGGAAGCTTTTCTTTAAAGTAGAAATTTTACTATCTTAGAATTTGTCCAAGTCATGGCAGGTTTTCTCAAGCACTAGAAAAAGATCTTTTCTCATTTGGAAGATATCCCTCTCAACAAAAAATTACACTGTGTGGATTGCTATCAGACAATATAATTTTGCAAGTCCTAAAACTACACCATAGATTAGCATTGGGGCAGCTTCAGGTAACTGTAACCAATGTCTTTGCAAATCCCACAGAGCTCAAAGCTCCCCATAGCTAAAGGAAAACCTAACTTGCATCTCCTTTATTAGAACTAGAAGTGTTTTATTTCTGAATACAATGTATGAGAGTCTGCTCTCAGTTCAATGGTACATACTGACCTCTCAATTCAGTGGTCTTTACACTGATTGCAAGAGAGCTGTATCTGAAATTTCCATTAAAGTTACTGAAAGCAAGCTCTAATGCAGAAACTTCATCAATTGTTTCTATCCGTAGATGTTCTGGCAGGAAATAGTCTGATGCTATACTTACCAAGATCACTGGAACAAACATCTTTTATTAATGCATGTTTAGAAGGTTTTAAAATATTCATAGTTATGTATATTTTTGTTATCTGGCATGGGCGGGCTAGACTTTAAAAAATGCATGGAATCAGGTACTAGTACCACAATCATGTAAATGGGAATATTTGAAAATTCTTTACTGCATTTTTCTCTTGCATTAAAAAATACCCCAAACATACTAATCTGTATGTTAAGACATTCCATTGCCAGAGACAACATATTTTTATGGCAGAATTTGCTTCTTTTCCCTTCATGATTCCCAATATACTCCTATTTTAACAGATGTTTATCATAAATAAAATATAATACCCAGATATACTGTGAAATCATCAGCTTGTGTTACTTGAACTCTACTGACTTTAAAAGTGGATGTGTTGATTCCCATCTATTGCTGTCAAGTGTATGTGCTCACAGACACACACACACACACATATTTTATGCCTACAGATACTTTATGCTTTCGTGAAACAAAAATGACATATAATTACTGAATAAAATTGAACAAGAACATGTAGACACACATCTACTTCAACAGAGGAAGGGAGATTTCCACTATTAAATTGTACTTTAAAAAGTCAAAGTCTGTTGGTTAGCAGGGCCAGGAATTAAGTGTACTTCTGCAACAAACTGTCAGTATAGGCAGTTTCACAAGAAGTGTGTTGAAACCTTGACAAAAATACTGCTTAGACCCAATGACAATCATTCAGTCTTAAGCAATTGAGCTGAATATCCTTTCACAGATGGCAGCTCTCCTCAATGACACCAGAGTCAGTCCTCTGTCACCACTGAAAGTTGGGTGTTTGTTTTTGGATTTTTTTTTTTAATAAAAGGGTTGTTGGACACTGTTGCATCTCCTGTGTGGGTTTTCCACCCTACCCCTAACTCCTCAAAAGAGAATTTTAAAATTGTACACCTACTACTTTGCACCAAAATAATTTTTATATCAGTTACAAGTGATGCCTTTTAAATGTACTTTTGTCCTCCTTCTATGTGAAAAGAAACACTATGTGAACTATCAGACCAGAGCTAAATAATTATTGCAATTTGAACAAAATAGTCATAGGAGAATGGTTGCACTTTGACTATGAATGCAGACAAGTTCAATAATATCATATCCACTTTTGTTAGCCAACAATGTAATGAAATGACTGAATCTCAACAAGGGTTTACAGGTAGATAACACAGCTCTGGTATCTGAAGACCAAGTTCAGAACTTACATGTCCTTGTAGGTAGCCTGTTCATAGAAGCATTAATACCTTTGGAGCTTAAATGAATTTATCAGATAAATTTCTGTTGTGAAGCATTTGCTCAGCTTGAAAGAAAAAATGTTTTACAATGGTGGGAAAAAGAATTTTCTGCTCAATGTTTTCTCAACATAGACAGCTGTCCATTTAGAGAAGGGACTAAAATCAAGTTGAGTCACCAACACTGAATATTTGCTAAATCAATGTTAGAGATCCTGCTACCTTGTACAAGAAAGCTAACAGCTCAGTTTCTTAAAAACCAAAAAAAGCTGAAAATTGTGTGGTTTATATCTGTATTATGAACAACAAGCTCCAATTTTGTCATATGTTTTTGCCTACATAATGAATCAGGTGCAAAATCTTATCCTGTCAACCAACTGGTCATACCTACACACTGACAGCTGGTTGCTAAATCAAGGAACTGTTGAAAAAATTGTGGGGAGTGAGTCTGGAGAACATAGAAATATTAACAATGAAAGTGAAGGGATTGACAATGACAAACCCAATTTCAGACCAGTAGGTCACCACTTTGAATTAAGAAAGATGACTGGGAATGAAAAGTTCTGTGGTAGCTTGAGTATTCTCAGCACAGAGATTAGACAACTGCCATATGCTCTTAACTTAAATTTATTTTCTCTGATATGACTGAAATCAGAATCAAGTCCCTGAATATAAAGGAATACCACTTATACAGCTGTACTTACCAGTGTATCTTAAACTAACCATATATTGCTGGAGGGATATTACATACAGAAATAAGATACTGCTTCACTAAATACTTATGTAAAAATCCATATTTTTAAATGAATATGTAAGACAACAGATACTTGACCCTTTAGGAGATTTTACTTCAAGTTAATACTAGGGAAGGAAATACATTATCGCTCTATAACTGAGAAAGCTAGATACTTAAAGAAATTAAGTACAATGGCAGCTGGACTGTTATTTATGTTTTCTGCTAAAAATAAGATCTGAGTGCTTACTGTCCTCTGCTGTAGTCATTGAAGTCCAGTTGCTATAAGCACTTCCATAACCATTGGAGGCAACCACTCTCATCTCATACTCAGTGTAGGGCTCCAGGTCTCCAACCCCGTGCTGCAAGGAAGCAGTAGGGCTGGGAAGCAAACTGCAAAGAAAAACAGCACCAGTTACTGCAGAACACAGCCCAGCAGGTCTAGACTAAAACCTTAGGCCTGGTAGCAAGAGCAGCCACCCCAGAGGTGAGCTGTGTGCAAGGGGAGGGCTGCTGCAGGCAGCAGTGGTGCTCCTGCGTACTCTGAGATGTCACCAGCTGAGCGCCTCTGCCGCATCTGCAGCCGGTAGCCGGGCACACCGGGGGCGTTGTTGCGAGCTGGTGCAGACCACACAACCTGAAGACTGGTCGGAGTGGCAGATGAAAGCCTTGGAGGCATCAGGCCATCTGGAGCTGTGGAAAAACATGGATGAATTAGAGCAGAGAAAAACCATGGAGAACATATGCCGCGTGGAAACGAAATGCTCCGTACACTGGAAAAACTGTTCCTCAGGATCAACAGTAATGCTGGCATGGTCCATTTAGTTTAACATTTTCACTGCTGAACAATGCTGATTCTTAATTTTCTTCTTTCCCATACGTGAATATCATCTTGCTAAAAGCAAACCTCCAAACACCAAAAGTAATTCAGAAGCAACATATTTTCTACCACCTGTTCAAATATTATCTGCTCCCTGTGCCCAGCTCTGCCACCCTGAGAAGCTAAGGAAATGCTCACAGAAATGTTACCCAGCAGGAGTAAAACTGATCAGACTCTTCACCATTCAGCTACCTTCTCGCCCTTATAAATGAACAATAATTTAAAAAGAAAACAGAAGAAATTTTAAGTTAAGAACATCTTCAGGTAGAAATCAAAATAGATTCGCCGAAGTCTCAGTCTGTAGCCCACTGTTTTGTTAAGAAAATTAATTTTTATGAAGTCCAAGGAACTGCAGATCAAAATGTGTCAGTAATGATACCACCAATGACCTTTAACTGCTGAAAATTTCACTGCGTGCAGTAAAAAGAACTATGACAATTTACACCTGTGAGTTTATGGCTTTGCTTTTTCTTTAACAAGAAATCAATCTGTTGAAGAAACTTTCTGTATTTAAACACATATGTAACTTTTATATATACCACATCTGTAGACATATCTCTGTAGCTCTTTTCTAGAGTTAAAACACTGGAAAGTTACTGCCTTTGTCATTTAAACTCTCATATAATAGTTTTGCTTTTCATGGTCCAGTAGTTACCATTTGCTTTTTTCCTTTGGTCTTTCCAACAAAAATTCTTTTTCATTGCTGTTATTTTCTTCTTGTCTCTATTGGAGAAAAACCAGTCTCACAGATCTCTAACTTAAAGTGCAGTTGTAAGCCTCAGGGCCTAAGTTGTAAGTTTTAAGATGAGCAAACAGTAATTTACAGTAAACTTTATGATTTTCATTTACCACCTGTATCTGAGGTGGTTACTAAGAGGGAAGAAACAGACTCTGTGATACACTGAGTCATTCTCTCCCTGAGACAGATGAAAAGACGTATCAACTCCAAAAAAGAAAGACACCAATCACATATAATAGCTTTTATTTATACTTATATACACATTAACAGATATGTGAACTTGTGTCTGATATTTTTAATCTGATTATACTTATATCTGGGGCACTTCAACATTTTTCATCTCCAGATCCAAACTGTATTACAGGGAAAGGCACAAAACCTCCTGCTCCAACCTAAGAAACTTGTTCCCTTTACATTAATACCAAGGTCTGTCAGTTCTCATACAAAACTTTTATTAAAAGCTGGCTTCTGGGGTACTGGAGTTATCAGGTACTTCTAATAGTTGGCCCCTAACCCTACAGCCCTCCTGGATTTTTTAGAACAAGATGAAATAGAACCTCTGGCTTCCCTCATTCCCTCTGCTCCTCTCTGTCACTGTGAAAAAGAAAACATGTAATATGGGAGCTTCAGCCAGCCTGACTGCCTCTGAATGTCCCTTCCTGCTGCTATTATCTACATCTAGGCAAACAGGCTCCAGTAAATCCAAGTAAACCTGGAAATCCTCCTCTTTCCAAATCCAGAAAATCTCTGAGACTAACGTAATTCATGGTCTGCAAATCCCATGCCAACACCTTCAAGGCAATAAAGAGCTTGTGAGCACCTTGCCTCAGAGGGAAAAAGGGCTGGCTTAACTTAAACAGCCCCAATATCCCTCCAGCTGAGCCATCAAAAACAAACACTTGCACACCAAATGTCTCTGCACATGACATTCACTCTCACAGTAAAATGGACAACACATTTACACCTTACATAACATTGCTCTGTTTAGCAGCAGCATAAGAAGAGTTGGATTTAAGTTTTGCAATAACAGGTTTTGAAACTTATGGATGTAAAGTACAGTATTCACAGATAAATACGGATTATTTTGGCTTCCTTTATAAAGTGAGTCCTGAAGCTGAAGGCAAACTGAGACAGCACGAGAAAGAGAATGCAATTAAAGTAAAAATTTTTAGTTCACGTTCTTTAAGTGTTTTTCTAAGCTGACACTGATGGAAAGAGTCAATATCCCTTCAAAGCAGGGTACTACCTCATTTGAAACCAAACTGTCTGCAGATTAAAATGCACCAGTTTTCAAAGTTCACACAGAAATTCTACACAGCAAAAAAAGAGCTAGATCTAAAAGTGAATCTAATTAACACCCTAGTAATTTGGCCAGGAAGTCAAAGTTCTTGTTATTGAGGGGACAGTGGAAGGCAACTCACTGAGGAGGCAAAAGCATTAAATTTATTTGCAGTTCTGTCAGGACACATCACTTCACCTTTGTCTTTCATTTACCAATCTGTTAAATGGAGATAATAATACTCATCCTTCTTTGTAAAGCTCTCTGAGATCTACAAAGTAAAAGCTCAGATTAAGCTTTATGTATGTATAGAGGTGGTTATTACAGAGATACAGGAGTGTTCATCAAAAAACAAAGATGTAGCTGTCGAAATGTCAATAACAATTCCACAGTGTGGATGTTATTTTAATGGCGTGGGTAATCTCAGCTAAATGTTCAAATCTCTTCTACCAACAAAAGCACAGCATAGGGAAGAGTAGAAAATTTGGACAAATCTCTACTGTGAAAGTCGCCTGACCTGTAGAACAAGCCAAGCCCACTACTTTCAAACCAACATGTTTCAACATACAGCAATTGTATTTATCTGAAAGGCTTCCTGCAGCCCACAGAGAATTTCCTTGGTGATGAACTAGTGAGTGTTCTCCAGAGGAATGGGGCAGAGGGGCAGGAGGGTACAGCAAATAAATTGTCAAGTCTCTGCTGAGTCATAATGAGAAAGGTGCTCTATTAAACTAATCACGATTTGCTCATTAAAACGGCAGAGCACTTACCCCCCAAAGTGGTAATTCTAATTTGCACACAAAACATCCTCTGACTATTTCAAGCATTCCTCATCACCAAGGTCTTCAGTGTAACATTTCCCTCAGCTTAACCCTTTTTATCCAATCCATATCCCCAAGAGACTCCTTACTATCCAAGTAATAACTGGCAACAAGCAATAACTCTACTGTGAATTTCTCACCAGAAGAGCCATGTATCTATCAGCTTGATATATCGTCTTTAAGATGCAGTGTTGCTCAAAAATCTCCCCTCGAGCTTTAATATGACCCTCAGGGGGCAAGCACTCCACTTGCAACCTACTGAATCAACATCTAGCCCAGTAAATCCTCACTTAGCAGGGCAGAAAGTCATGCTTTGTATATCAAGAGACTACAAAGGCAGAATAAAATATTTAATCAGATGTCAATTCTAATCAAATAATTAATAAACAGTTCCACAAAACAATAAAAACTGAAGACTGTTTCAAGATGTCAATGATATATTGCATTCCAAATACTCTGGTACATGCAGAGGGATTGAGAAAGATCTGATCCCTCTTCAGCCAGTAATGTGCTAAGCAACCTTTGAAGAGTGTTTCAACTTTTTGCCTCAATTTCTTTATCTTAAATAACATGTGCAAAAATAGTCAGATTTGTAAGTATTTGTTTATTTTAGGTCAGCAAGCATTGTGTGAAATGATTGTGCTTAAATGTTTATTCCATGTTGAAAGCCTATTTTTTTCTGAGAGGTATTCATTATATTTATCATAAGGATTTATCTGAAATGTAAATTTTCTGAAAGTAGATGACTTTGAGCAGGACTATTAAAAGGTGAACTACTATTAGGACAACAAATGATTATTTAATTATAAAAATGTCTCCACTATTAATCTTTCATAAGAAGAATAAGAAAAGCCAACAGAGCTTGATTACATGTCTATAAAATTGATGCAAACTCAAACCAACTTTGCTCGGAACAAACTGCCCAGGGAAGAGGTGGAGTCAGCATCCCCGGAGGTTTTTAAAAGGTGTGCAGTGTGGTGCTCAGGGACACAGATTAGTGGTGGACCTGGTCATGTTAGGTGAATGGTTGGTCTTGATAACCTTCAAAACCTTTTCCAACCTAAATGATTCTATATCTCCATCCAACGTGGCAAAAGAAGCTAAGAAAATTCAGCAACTTTAGCTGAATGGTAAAGGAAATGGGATACTGGAAAATATGTGAATGTTCTCACTAAATAAGAAGTCTCATTAAATAAGAAGTCTGTTCAAACTGCACTCCTGCAGTATGGATGTGCTGGTGGACTCTTAAAGAGCAGGTCACCCTGCTGGTAGCAAACTCCAGTGTTACCAGCTGATGTGCATTCTGACAGAAGCCTCAGTTTACACATCCCTGCATGAACAGACTGAAGAACAATGTAGGGGGGCAACTAAATTAGCTCCTCAATAAGATCACCTGTAGTTACTTTTAATCCATAAATTTCTCTGTGGTACATAATGGATGCTGTGAAATACTACCATTTCTGATGGAAACCAAGCTTGAGAGTGCCCATAAATAGAAAATGGGTCTGACAGGATGACAAATTAGCTGGTGTTAGGGAGCCACTACACACAGTGGGTGGTGCAGTCTTCTTGTATCTTGAATATCTTACAGGTACCTGCGAGATCCAGGTCACTGAACTACCTTTTGGCAATGAAACAACTGCAGCCAGAACAGAATTCCTCCCTCCCAAATTCTCTCCTTATTTGCAGAAAGAGGAGGAAAAGAAGAACCCTAAAGTTTCTATTAATCAAGGCAACACACAGCTGACTTTTGTTTCACAGCTACTACTTAATTCTTTATGATATATATGGTAATCACAAAAAGACTTTGACTCATTGTCAAAATGAGACAAAACCTCTAACTTTACAGACTGAGAGTCTTGTCTTTGCTTGCAAGAAGTGTTGTTCACCTCAAGACAGTAGAAGTCATGCCAGTAGAACACCGAGTGCATAATTCTTTAAAAATTGACTTCTTAAGGTTCCATCAAGTATCTTGTAAAATTTTTCTCCCTGTTTCAGTAGCAAACACATTCTCACAAACAGAAGTTTAAAATATCCCAGCTAACCAAAAAATGCCCTAACAATACAGTACTTTGCTCCAATCTTCACACTATTAAAAAGCATATTAACTATTCCTGTTCACCTGAGTTGGACAAGGCTGGAAACAAAAATATCAAAGCAACAATATCTATTAAGTAGAAACTCTAGTTTGTGTGTCATCTTAACCTGCTTCTCAATTCACTCTATGGCATTCAAAGCATATGGACTTTATGTAAGTAGCCTATATTATCTAGTTTTATCCTGCAAAGTATAGCATATGTCAGATTCAGACAAAATACCAAAAATGAGTGTATATTTTATTAAAAGCCTATTTTTATTCTTTCTCTCTTTTTAACAAAAGTCTAATTTAGTTGTTGTTCCCTTAGGTACGAGGTACACAGTTCATAATTCATTTGATATAAAATGTCAGTTTAGATTTTGGCACTTCTTTGATAAATGAGAAAAAACACGTACATTTCAATTTCCTTCTACGAGGTTTCACTAACAGAAGCCCCCCTCCCATTGTGCTGCTCAAAGACCTTTGCCTTAAATTAAACATCAAGATTCAGAAACTGTAGGGAATGATATTTCCAAGACACACAGTACAAATACATGAGACTGGGAAAAAAGGCAATGATTTTTTCCTACCAGTAAAGTGATGTCTCCCAAAGAGCATCTTTGATCCTTGAATTAGTTCTCAGTTATAATTTAATATATCAAAACTGTCAGCAGCTTTCCTTACATTTAAACATAAAGTGATATAGTCAGCTCAACAAAAAGCAAAATGCAACATTCAGGGGCTTTCTCCCCCCACCCCCTACACGTGCTTGTGACTCTGAAGTCCATCAATATTAATGAGGAAAATCTGTGTACATCAAAGGAGACAGCAAAGAATTAATTTAATTGTATCTGTCATCATCACTAGTATGGAGGTTTTTTTTCCCTATATAACAAAATCCTGCCATTGATCAATGTGTAAAACTCTCAGGGGTGTAATCTGCACAATGGAATAGAGAAGAATCAAAAATTTGGTTCTGGAAATAAAACTGATATAATTAGGAAAAATAGCAACAAACCACGGTGCATTATTCTCTTATGTAACACACGAGGCCAAGGCTGACAAATCAGCACCACCACATTTCCAGAGTAAACAAGAATCCTTATCACTCCTCCAAAAGCCAACTGCAATGCCATGGCTGTCACTCCACGTTAGGGTCCAGGCCAGCAGCTGCAGTGTCAATAAATTAATGTATTAGAAAATAGCAACAGGATCACATTCTGATGCTCATGCTGAGCACACCCCCTCACCCCAGAAGTGTCATCAGCCCCACTTACAACAGCCCCTGCCCTCTTTTTGCCCTCTTTTCGCCCAATAAATGAGACTTCTCCCTACACCCAACAGCTGAGTTTCAACAGGATAGATGGACAGTATTCTGCATTCCCTGCTTAAGAACCCAGAAATTAGTACACTGCCCAGCAAGTGGGAGACAAGCTCCAGATCTCCTCTTTTTCAGCCAGTGTTCTAACAGAGGAAAGCTATGAAAGGATATGAAAGGTAACACCTCGTTTGCACCTCACTGTGGCAAAAATCCCCGAGTGTTTTTAACCCATCGCAGTTCCCCACTAAAAATAGCATTTCAATTGACAGAAATGTGATCTGGGTGTTATATACTGAAGCAAAATAGTTAATATTAGGGTGAATAAAAAGCAATTTAGGTAGGACTATTCCCACACAGAAATAATATGTTCAAAATATAGAGCTGACTTCTCTGATAAAGAGGGTAAAAGGATTACAACCCTTTATAGCCAAGCTATCCACATAGGAATGCTCATACAGCATTATTAAGTAGCTACCCATGAGTTAATGCCCTGTTACCTCAGAAAGGTCTTAAAAAAATCCTTATTTTTTCCCCCCTATGAAGCTTTATTTTCCCTAATATGGAAACATAAAAAATCTGCAACAGGGTGACAGAACTTTGCTGGAGGTGTAGAGAGTTCACTGCAGGCAGAGGAACTGTGCAAACTTCCTGAACTGTGCAAAGTGGCTGAAGCCTTCAAACCTTGCCACTCTCCTGAAATGCTTTATCATCACCAGGCTAACTTCCATAATCTAGATGCTTCAAGTGCAGAAAATACAGACTCACATGACATTAAAAATAGCAGCAAACCAATGAACAAACAACTCACAGATGTTTGCCTTTGCTGACAATGAAAATGAAATTTTATTCTAAAACCTATAGGGCAGGAGTTGTCAAAAAAAGAAAGTATAAAAACATGAGCTTTGTAGAAAAGCTGTGCAAATCATTGCATCAAAGTAACACAAAAATTGATCTGATTGCTAGTGCTTACATATATCTGGGAAATGGTTCTAAAGACAAAATTCATGGTGTGATTTTTCAAATGTCTTCTGTATGTTTTCACCAGGAATTTCAACCACATTTTATCATAGAATTCCTTCAACAGAGCCTAACTTATCACATAAACATGTGTGAACATAGTACTGAAAAATCTAGTTCAGATTTTCTCAAAAAAAAAAAAAAAAAAAAAAAAAAAAAAAAAAAAAAAATCAAAAGTAAAAAAACCCTAAGCATGAATAAGCTTGAGATTATATAAAATTGGCACACTTCATCTAAATTGCCCCTTTCTGTGTACAACTGAAATTGTTCTGAAATAAGTTAATGTGATGGTAGGTAATAGTTTTAAATAATGATCTACCTCTAAATTCCACAACAGCCCATTCCCCCCTTTTTTTCATATATCCTTCTGTATTTCTGAAGTACAATCAAGCTGCTGTTTTTCAGCATGGCATCTTCCCTGTACAGACTTCTTCTAAGAGTTCTTAGGCACAGTCTGGATGTCCCACTTGGGCTGAGGTTTTGGAGAGACCGAGGGAGCCCTCTCCAGGGAGGTTCACTGCCTGCTTACAGCCCATCAATTAGCTGCTGCACACTTTGCCCTGTCTCATCTGCCTCTCCCTAAGCAAGCAAAACACATCCATGCTCTGCCAGGCAACTAAAATTGCTGGTCTGATCTTGTCCCAGCTGTGTCACGCTGCTCTAGAAGAGCCAAAGGAACACAGGAGTTGATAAATGCAGATTCTTTGTGCTGGAGCATGGATAGAGCACAGCTGGAATGATGGGAGACCTGCCCAGCCCTAAAAGCACAGGGGGCACAGGCACAGAGAAGGAGGCAAGCAGAAGAAAAGAACATAGTTGGAGTGTCACTGCCTGATGGCAAAACTCCTGTTTTATGAGTAGGGACTTACACTAAGCTTCCATTTAAAGCAGCCTTTATAATTTGTGGAGTCAGGCTGAGCCCCAACTGGCTGCAATTTAGGAAAGAGAGCAGCAAACAGGGCACTCTGTGCCTCCCATTGCTGGAGTTGGAAGACACAACTGTTCAGGAATGAGACTTCTCTCATCTCTTGCCATGCAAAAATCAAGCATGGACACAGTACCAGCTCATTGAAAGGTGTGTTGAACAGCCTGGGAGAGGGGAATAAAAGGAGAAAGCAGAACTAATGAAAATGACAATCAGTTCAATACTGCAGATATTAGAGAATTAATGTTTCTCTAGCTGTTCTGTAAAACAGCTCCCAGTTTTCCACACAAGCATTTTGGAATCTTACCCTTCTATCCCCATGAAATCATCTTTCTGGACAAAAGTAACTGGAATGGACAATTTTCACTGCTTGTTACTGACACTGCAACTAGCTAGGTCATTGATGAGAGAGGCAGGAGAGCTGTGTCCCCTCCCTACTCTATCCTGGTCTCTTCTTAAAGTACCTATAGAAAAGATATGGTCACAATTTTTCCATAAGTACTTTCTGTTAACACAAAAGATATAGAACAAAAGAATCCTCTTGGATTTCTCTCTAGAGGGAGAAGAGAGAGAGAGGAAAAGGAGAAGGAGGAGAAGGAAAAGAGAGACAAGTGATGTCTTAAATACCTGAAATTTGAAGGAAAGGACATTGTTTCAAAACAGATTTTATGGTGTGACTCAATGTGATACTAGGAAAAATGGGGAAACAAATCTGTCTCACTGTGAAAATTCTAGCATATTCAAGTTTGAATTTTCTTCTTAAATAATTCTGACTTAGCATTAATTTGCTTTGTTTATTGAACATTCATTCCTCTAAGGAGGCCTGCTGGCTTCAGAGATCAACTTCCACAGCAAATGCTTCCAGATGTGAATGCAAGTTGTGTGATGTGGTTCCTCCTTGTTTGCATAATCAGATCAGCAGTCCTGTGATGAGGTTCACTATCCAGTCTCCAAGGGGTTGCAGCTTTGACTAAGAGTGGCTGAAACCCTCTGGTTGCAGGACGTCCTCGCCTGTAGATATTGAACAATCAACACCTGCAGGTGTGTAAGCTCTAGTTTTGTTGCTGAGAACAAGCCCAGGCAGAGGCATGCAGTGTTCCACACAGAAACAAGGGATCAAGGGGCTTAAGGGTCAGGCAAAATCTCACATCTCTCCCTGCTAGACACTCCTGTGTTGTGCAAATCACAGACAGAGCACATAATCGAACAACACAGTTAATAAATCATGGCACAGTTTAAAGAGGCACTTCACAACTTAGGCAGATTTTTTTTTTTCAGAGTACCTTTCCTTTTATGTTTTTACACAGGAAGCATGTATCAACTCTTGGAAGCTCTTTTCTGGAGATAAATCAGCCCCAATTAATGGTTTGTAAGCCCAGTGTAAGAACCCACAGGGAGTCAGCTCTGCAATGTGGCACAGAATTACCATCCACGAGAGCCTGCAGATCCCCTGTCATGACTGGGGAAGCCAGTCCCTTTTCCTGCTTTGTAGGTGATGCTTGAGACTCCACCTTCCTGCTTCCCATCACAGCAGCAGCCTGTCCTTTCTGCATCTATTTGTTCCACAAAATCCATCTCCTTCCCATCCCTTCCATACTCAGGCTCTGGTGGCCAGAGGCAGGGAATACATGGATTTAACTAGAGTATAAGCTATTAGCAGCAGAGATTGCAAATCTCCTTTCTGCTAGCTCACCATCCCTTGTTACAAAGCAATTCTTAAATAATGGGGTCTTCTATGTGCCACTACATCAGAAATAGCATTCATTGAGGAGAAAAATGTATAACCAAGATCTCTGTGCAAAAGGTTTTCTCACAGAATTTTGCAGTTTTATATCCTCTCTATCACTTCAATTCATTTATCAAATTAATTCTAAAACAATTTGTTTTCCAGATCTTTTTACTGGCTGGCATCCTCGAATTAATGTGAAGCATTGCCTAGTATATTATTTTTTACAGCTTCTACGAAAGCAGTTTAGGACAATATAAATAGAACAAATTTATTCTTTTTGGAAAAAAAAATATAAAACTCAAAAAAATTTACTTCTACCTCTGCAGTATGAAATTTGTCACTAATCATTTTAAACTATGCCCTTTTATGCTTCTTCCATCTCTTTTAGCTTTCTATGCAGTTCTTTGATGTAACAAAGACAGTTTCAGACAAGATTTCAGTTCATCTGGAAAAAAAAAAAAGCTTTAAGTCTTGAGGCAAAAAGCAGTGTATTTAAAATTTATACACTCTATAATGCCTTTGTTCTGAACTTGAACATCCTGAAAAACTTCTCCTCTTTCTTTTGCTTTCTGACTCTGAAGATCATTTGTTCTCATGGTTTCAGCTCCTTATTATGCAACGCTGACTTTAACTGGTGGTTCCAGCATTTAAGTACATGCACAGTCATGGCTGACCCTTTCTGATCAATTGCCAATCCATACAGGTTTGACTGATAAAAGAGCCAATTAGATTTAAGCAAATTAAGGGACATCACCAATGTCAACCACTTATTAAACTGAATGCTGAATTCCATGCATACCAAACACTAATGCACCAAGTCCCATTAAGAGTTGAAATCCTAACCCCATTAGTAACTCCAGACCACTACAGGGTAAGGGTCAAAAGAAAGTTTCATATTTATGGATTAACGTTTGGATTCAGTTTTTATCTTTTTAATCTTTCCAAGAACTCTTGAACCTGCATTGCAATTTTAGTTGAGAGCGTAGATAAAATAAATTCCTTATTTCTAAGATTTTTTTTTTTTTGAGTGTTGACTTTAAGCATGGCAAATCAGCTTGATAAGAAAATAAGATGTATTCAATCAGGTAACATTAAGGATTTGGTGTGCTTTATATTGTGTGCAATGTGGTTTAAAGCTAAAAAAAAGGAACAAAAGAAATGCATGTTGGAAGAGAAATTGTATCATAATTGTAAAACAGTGTTCATCAATACCCTCAAAATGGAACACTCCTTTGTCCTCTATCACTCTGCCTCTTAGACAATCTTCCATCAAGCTCCAAGAACTACTCCCCACAGTGTGGATTTCTTAAATAGTAATTTTTTTGTATCCTTAAAAGGAGAATGCCACATTTTAACACTCGTTTAAAGGCTTCTGTACATAATGAGACCTTTACTTTTTGATCAAACAAAACTTGCAAACGAAATCTTGGCCACTGAAGTAAAGAAAGTACTTTCTTATTTAAGTAGCATCTAGATTTCATTTAATGATTTAGAAAGTGTGAAGGCACTGAGTACTTCCCAGTGCAAAATTACCATGATACTCATAATTTCGCATGCAATGGAACTGTATAACACTCGAAGCTCATTAAGATACACATCCTATACAGCAAACATACATTGTCCTAGCTGCACACGTGTGTGTCTGTCCATGTGTACACATACAGTGAGAACACAGCATGTGAGAGAGCACTTCTCTCATATGCACTGCTTCATTTATTATTCATTTCTCTACAGATCACAGTCCACTGGACAATAGTATGGAAGATTTCTTTAATAACTCTCACTGCTAATTTAATTCTACTTAAACACACATATCCTAGTGAATGCCACATGCTTTTCAGCATGATTTTATGTGTAAATCAGGATAATATGTTTTCAGATCATTAACTAAAAGGAAGCATGAACTGAAACCTATTTAACCAATGAGGTATTGCTTTTAAACTACCACAAGGTCATAAAAAAGATAATTTCAAAGCTATAAGTTTTCTAATTGTAATCAACAACAATCTAATGATGAAAGAAAGTGTATCTTAATGGCTATCATAAACTTGTGCACATCCTTGCTGAGCTTTAAAGATCCTTTACTTTGTCATTTGGTGAAATTTTCGCTACCAAACTTTGCTATGCAAAATTGAAATGTGATGCTGAAGCCAGAAATATCAGTGTCCTACTGCTGAGTCTTAAAGGAGCAGTAAAGCTCAGAGGCAGTTTTATTATTCTATGAGAATGTATGTTTGTTAACAGTAGGTGCAACTTGACAGTCAGATTGGAAAAGTGCAAAATGCACTGGGAATTGACTTTTTCCTTGTTCCTTAGTAAACTGTCATAAAAAACTCTGTATTGTTTTAACTCATTTTTTCTGAAGTCCCCAAACCAAATCCATCTGTTTGCAAGCAAGTTGTTTCAATGTTTTTGAGCTGTAAGTTTTATGATTTTTCTTTCTTTTTTTCTTATTTGCTTTTCTTTTGCTTTCAGATTGTGTGTCCCTCTACACTGCTCTTGCTCACCAGCTACACCACACATCTCTCAAAAACAAGCATTGTTGGACTCTCACTTAAAAATTTCTAAATTGCCTTAAATTAATTGCATCCATTGACATTTGTTTAACAAAAACTAATTAGCTAGGATGTCCATGAAAAGAAAATGCAAAAGTAGCACATCTACATCAGCTGTAAACTTCCTTGAAAAAAACCCAAGCGACAACAAAGCCACAAAACAAATCATTGTACAATGTTTAGGGCATACATTCTCAATTCTCTTATTTCAAATTGTTAGGAAGATAATATCCAGACTGGTTACAGCCTAATTCACTGTAAATCAGCACACTGTAATTGACTTTCTCACAGCTACATTATTTTGAGGATTCCGGCTCAATATATTGCCAATGGGTTTTATTACTATTATTAAACAAATTCTCAAAGTCTATCAAGTCAGTAGTCCTTTGTCAGCACTTACAACTTTTACTCTAAAACAGATTACAAAGTACAGGTGAGTCTCTCGATTTTCTTGGGCTAGATTAGCTGTCCATGCCAGAATTCACCACCATTCACAGAAAAAAAAAATGAAGTACGTAATGCACTTCTCACCTTCATAATATGCTAACTACACAACTATGTATTTTCATTTTCTAGTTCTTAAATGGAGCAAAGTGACAAATTAGAAGCCAAAAAGAACAATTTTGTGAGTCAGAACTACTAATACAAACATATTCTTCTGAACTTCAGCCCTCAGCTGTGATCATAAATAACATTTTGTTGAACAGAGTGTTTGTGTAATTGTTACACGCACAGAAAAAGCACTTTTTCATACTTACCTCCTGGAGGCATGACTATGGTTATAGCATCACTTATCAAACTGCCCTGGCTGTTGGAGGCATTCACTTGTACTGTGTAGTTAGAAAATGGAATCAGTCCTTTAATGGGTACCCATACATTGAATTCCTTGCTGCTGCACAACATCCGAGTATCGTTTACAAGAGAATAATTAGCATTATCTGTTATGGAGAAAAGAGGGGGAGGCAAAGAACAAATGTTAGACCTTGCATCTGCTACAATTAGTTGTTTTTATGAACCAAATCTTATTTCTACTCAAATGAAGAGTTGTCATTTATACCAGTAACACACACGAATTTTTGGTCTGTTGGGAAGAAAATTTATTATTCACAATTTCTTCTCCTTTTGCTAACAGTTTGTGCTTGGAAAATAAACAAAGCAATACGTGAACCAACCAGCTGCAAAGCTGATTGCTCCATCCAGCAAACAGAAGTTCTAGAACAGTTCTGTGATAACTGCAGATTCCAAACATTAATGATAATTCTTATACCCCCAAAAGACTGGTAAGAGTTTTTGAATTTGCTAGAAAAATGCTTAACTTAGGAGCTGATAAGCTCATTCCATTGCATGCATAACAAATTGTCCTCTGCAGTATCAGAGGGTTTCCAGCATGGCCTGCAGTTCTCTCAAAGGCAAAACAAGGATTTGGAGTACTCAGTTTATCAGTTGAAATCATCAGAGGACACCACAGCAACCTAAATGTCCTTTGCAACCCTTTAAGATCTCAAACTTAAGATAAGACAATATTCTACCCTACAAAAATTAAAACCCCAAAACCTTTCCAAAATACCTAGTAAGTCTAGGAAATAAAAAAATTCTACATCATTCATCAGTAACATTTTTTTTACTTAATAAAGACCTCAGTCACATAGCTCAGAGCCAAGCTGACTCACTTAAATATCATTGTATATTTTGAGTGTATTAACTGCTATGTAAACAATTAATATTATTATTACTATCCATCATTCCATGGAGAGCTCTCACAGTGAAGTCAATGAAAATTCTGTATTACAAATAACAGCAGAATCACACAAGTCTAAGACCACAGGTATGAGAGTAAGTGCAAACAAACTGTAACTATAAAAATATTGTAAATCAATTATGACATTGTCACAGCTAGAAGATTCAATATTTACATCTGAGTCTTCTACAAAATCTAAATAAGACAGGATTACAAAAAAACCAGAAAAATCAATCCTTTAATTAATTTTTTAAGGGACACTCATCAGACTTACTCATTTTGATGCAAGTTTCAAATGAACTATTAAAATTGAAATGTCATTAAATCAGGAAAAAAAAATCAAATATTCCATGTTTCTATGATGTGCATTAAGGTGCATTTGCAGTACATGTCAGTCATGCTCCCATTACATTTTACCACGGTGAATGACCTGGATTTTCCTCTAATTTGGGGATTCCTATGAACAATTTGGTTCACTTATGGTACAAATCCAAGCCCTTCCTTTATTTTGGTGTTCATGAACTGCACTGGTGTTTTCAGTTATTCTGTTGGTAATATACAAAAAGCTTATTGAGGTTTTGGGGAGGGGGACAGGTTTGCAAAACTCTTCTTTTTTAAATCTGCCTTGTAGCCTAGTTCCTCATTGCTCAGATTCCACCTGGATTGCACCCTGCCATGGCACCAGCCCTCCAAGCAGGCTACAGTGGGGTGAAGGTGGAAAGATTTCATGGAGCTTGATGGATCCACTTTGGATTTCACTGAATTCATGTGAGACCCTGGTTTAGGTACAGCAATGGAGGCAAGGCTTCTTTATGAGCAAGAAGAACAAGCACATTCCACAGAGAGTCAGAATCCTGCAGGAACAAAGTTATTTGGTCTGAGATCACTCTTATGGACTTGGGCTACTCAATCAGCACCAGAAAAATGCATCTGCATCACTTGAGCTCAGCTTTTAAATTGTATCTCAAAGCCTCCTTCTGCACCTTTGTGAAACAGTCCCTGTGTGTGATTTGGGAGAAGATGCAATCCAACAGAGCACATTTCCCCTGTTATCTGCCACAGTTTTTGTGATGTTTGGGATTTATTATTTGTGAGGATCACGCAGCAATATTTGGCACGTACATTCCTAAGGTCCTGGGGATATTAAACACTTAAGGACTCAGCTGGCTGTGGAAAAAAGAGATGCACTTTTCAAACGTTTCACCTCCAGTGTCTGGGAAAGTTTAAAAGTAGAGTGTTAACAGATCAGCACATAGGCTAGAGTCAAACTTCAAGCATAAAAGAAATTTGTCTAACAGCAATTTATATCCCCCAAATTCATGTAAAATGAAACTTTTTCTATCAACAGCACAGATTTAACTTGGTAATATTTTAATTTCATCCACCTGAGCCTGGCAGAAAACCATGTACTTTCTCTGCTGATATTTTTATTCCATTATTAATCTTTATTCTAATGGCTAACTATACTATATTTTAAAAATACAGTTTCAAGTAACAGAAAATGGATTAAAAGGATAACACTCTATTCCAAGTTGCCTGGATAACAACATTAATATACAGTAATTATACAATTAGTTGTAACATTAAATTCTAGTTATAGCAGAGTGATTACTCGGCAATTATAAGAAGTATATAATTACTCAATAATTAGGAGAAGTATGTAATTACATAACCATTTTATTCAGCTCAAAAATGAACTTGCAAATTTACAATGAGATCGACAACACAGCAGCTCAAAATTTTTCACTGCTTTAATAAAAAGCTAAAGAGTGCTTGCAAGTTTCCTAGCCCAAATTTTGAACAGACAAAAGGTGTTTTAGCCCAAGTCCCAGACAAGGATAAAACACCTCTGTAGTTCGTTCCCAGACAAGGAACTTACTGCTGCTGGCAAGTAAAATATTAGAACATTTTTAAAATGCAGGTCTTGCTGTGGCTGCCTTGCACTGTGCAGCTTTGCCACTTCTCACTGCCTGCACTGCACTTTCAGTGGGCTGGAAAATGCAGACACACAGGCTCAGCCTGGCAGAAAGTGATCCAGAGATAACCCTGCCCTATCATCCCGTGCCACTCCTGCCCAGGCTGCCTCAGTGTGCACCCAATTTGTCAGATGAGGCCCCCTTGTCCAATTTTCCTGGGTGTTTTTTCCCTCCATCCTGCTCACAAGTCCCACTGCAGGCCACCAGCAAGTCCCCTGCAGGTCTGAACAGCAGCGACCTCAGACAGAGGGAAAGTCCTGAGAGACATTGTTCTACTTCTGACCAGTGGTGTGCACCAGAACACCTCATCTCTGCCTTGCAATTCCTGCCATGAACAGACACCAGCACCCCAGCAAGGGAGATTCTCCAGATTCTGTTACCAGGAACAACCTAAAGGGGCAGGAAACAAACATTCCTCCACCCAGGAATGCTTAAGGCGTGCAGACATCTGTGCAAGAAAAGAGGAATCCCAACAGGAGAGGACTCAGAAACACCATTTTCTATAACCTCCTAAAACCCCTGAAATCTTCTGCAGACATGAAGGGCTTCCCCAAGCTCCTTAATCTTCCCATATTTTTGCATAGTTATGGTTTTGTTCTTTTGCTAGTCTTCCTGCTCAGTTCTCTATATCTCCTCGAAATTATCTGAGGGATTTCTTTGCCTTAAGCTAATTGAGAAATACTTCTGCTGTTCCCAGTTTATTCCTAGTTTATACTAGATCAAAAAACATCAGTTTTTCAGGAAAAGATCCATATGAAGAAATGAGGGCTAAAGAATATCCATAAATATATTAAAAGTGATACATAGTTGAAACAAAGTCAAGGAATAAAACATGCTCACATTTTCAAGGCACACAAATCCATATATTGCATTCAAAATCACTGTTTGGAAGTGCCAAGCCTCAAAGAGCACTGAGGCTGGTGAGTATCTGTACTTGAAGGTGCAGGATGGTTTTGAGTGGACACTCTGCAGGGACTCCCCAGCATTCCTGTTACTGTAAATAGGTGAATTAAGCTCCTGTGAGTCAGTGGTGTGTGAATTACTGCTGTCCTGGGTCCATCATCCTAAGGGGTTCACTAGATTGAAATAACATAAATGGGTATCCTTTTCCATTCTTGTTATAATCATTGTCACAAGAATTTTAATGCCTCATATATTCCATAATTTTTTTGGTGTGCTGTACTGCTGTGACCTTTTCAATATTCTGTAATTTGACTGGCTGGCGATTTCAAGTTCTCTCCTTTTTACAGCCTTATTAACTTGTGGGGAAGAGGTGAAATGCACAGCCAATCCAAATACAGAATATTGCAAAGGTCACAGCAGCACAGTACAGCATCAGCAGCCACGGAATACTGTATATTAGTCATTAGCATCCTGATCTCTTATTCATGTGACAAAGGTGGTGAGGAGGAAATGGTACAACATGAAACCATTCTCATGGCAAAGAGACAATACAAACCAAACACATTCATCTCACATTTAAGAACTTTTTCCCCAAAATCTGGTACATTTCCATCAGGATCAAATTTTATGTTTTTTTAAGAAAAGGTAATAAATTGAGATGTTTCCTTTTAAGTATTAAACAAAGACACATATTTCACAAGTGTGGGCAAATACCAAGTAATTCTATTACTACCACTGCATTTGTGATTAATACCAATCCATACTTTACATAAAGTTCCATTATGTCCTGATAACCTTTTTTTCATTACAGAACATGTTGTCCTACAATATTCAAGCAGACAGAAGCAGAACTAACACTGTAAAAGGCTACTCAAAGAGTAAAGGTACCAAAAATCCAGCTCAAGGAATAGTTCATGTGAGGATTACTTAATTAATCATCACAAACATTTCCAGTTGTTTTTATGCCTGCTTTATATGACTGTGAACATACAGAGGTTAAACCTTCTACCTTGGGCCACAGAAAGAGTTAATATCAGATGAGAATAGTAAAATAAAAATGAAACAATAACTCCCTTTTTCCACCCTTTTCCTCAGAACTCATCCTCTTGTCACCAGTTTCTGTCCCTATTTAAGACAAAGCTAGGTTGTGTCTCTGGCACCACATCTTTGGAGAAAATTCTGTGACTGTGCACATTTTGTGTCTCAGCTCATTCTTTTTGCCATTTAGTTTTGCCTGTTCTTCAGCCTCATTAACTACTACAAAAGCTACTTTCCTTCCTGCTTAGGTTTTACTTTTCTCTCTCTCTTCATTTCCCATTGTTTCTAACGGAGTATTCAAAATTAAAAATATCACTTTCCATTAGTTTGATTACCCCAATAGAAAACCAGTTGAAATACTTCCTTGGCATTATTGGCAACTCTCTTTTCTTAAGAACTGTAACAATGAACTGTTCTCAAATTGTCATCTCAATTGTTCTGTTGACTTGTGAAGAAGTTTGGCTTTGATGCCATACCCCCCTTTTCAATAAAATATTCAGGGAGGGTTGTGTTTTGAGACAAGGTTAGTTTTAATGCTTTGGCATTCTGGTTTGGAGGATTTTTTTGTTTGCTTGTTTGCTTTTTTCTTTCTTTTTTTTCAGATGTGCACACTGCTGATTTTTTTGCCTCAATATCTTGAACCACTGCTTGTCCCCTTTCTCCTGAGCTGGCAGATGTATTGTTCCTTTGGACATATCATGGTCACAGTCCATCAAACTGAGTTCAAAACTTAAAGACTCTCTTAACTCTTAATATGAAAACTTCACTCTCATGGGCTGGGAGGAGTGCTGAATGAGTCAAAATGGGTAATTTAAAAGCACTGTGGGAAACTGGAAAAATGATGAATGCAAAATATTAATTTTCCTGTAAATAAAAAGAGTTTCACATTATCTGCACTGAAAAACTATCATTTTCCTTTTTCCTGGGAATCAAAAGGAACCTTTAGTTTTAAAACTGAAAAATGGAAAATATTTGAAGAACAAGATCAAAATCTATGTTGGCACATACAGCAGAAATCTGAAATCTTAAAGACCCAGTTTATCCTAGGAGTTTCTGCCTGGTACTCAAATCATCATTCAGAGAGGATTCTTAGAGACTCTGATGTGGTAGAGCTGTCTCAGATTGTCTTGAGACATGCAGAATGCATGCACTGACACTGACACTGGCAGGGGATTCCTCCTCTCTATTCAGCCTGGTGAAACACACTGGAGAGTTCATCCCCTTCTGGGATCCCCAGCATAACCCAGATCTGGGCTTCCTGGAGTGCAGTCCATGCAAAGATGATTAAAACCTTGAAGAGTACATCACACAAAGAGGGATGGAGAGAACTGAGGCTGTTCAGCCTCAAGAAGAGGAGGAAGGATCTTAAAAATGAATTAAATGTTAAAAATATCTGTTGTGAGGGCATAAAGTAGCCAAACACTTCTCAGCAATATATAGCAGCAGAACAAAAGGCAATGAGGACATGCAGAAAAAACAAGAAATTCTGTTCAAACCTAAGAAAAAACTTTTTTACTTTGACATTGGTCAAACACTGGAACAAGTTGTTCAGAGTCTCCAACTCTGGTGATACTCAAGAGCCAGCTGGACACTGTCCTGGGCAATGTGCTCCAACTAACCCTGCTTGGAGAAGAGAGCTTGAACTGGATGCTCCCTAGAGGTGCTCTCTGACCTCAGCTCTTACAAGATTCTATAAAAATTTTCAGAACACTTCAAGAACCCTAAGGCAAAGCTGGGGTAATTATGATGAAAGCATGTTCCTGTCAGTAGAAATAAGTGATTATTAGTGTTACAAACACTAAGTAATGTGCATTTATGTGCTCATTAATTCTAGAGACTGAAATA
Organism: Sitta carolinensis; assembly: GCA_032173965.1. Taxonomy (NCBI): domain Eukaryota; kingdom Metazoa; phylum Chordata; class Aves; order Passeriformes; family Sittidae; genus Sitta; species Sitta carolinensis. The sequence goes on from JAVUNC010000019.1 coordinate 2,403,424, forward strand.
TGAATAAAGCCCACAGCTTGATGTGAGAGCTCATACAAGAAAGTGTCCACAGCCCCTGTGGATGGTTAATGACTGCAGCCAGGATCAGGCTTTGGCATGATGGCAGGCAGGAAGGAATCTTCAGTGTGTGTGGTCCCAGCCACCCTTTTGAGCTTTCAGCTCAGTGCATTGAGGCTTTGAACTAAAAAACCTCTGTAATTCTTGATGAAGCTGCCAAGAAGAAACCTTTTTGATTTGAATTACTGTTTTAGTTTTTCTCATTACCCTTTCACAAACACAGAAACATCTAATGAGTCTTGAAGCTGAGTCAGTCTCATTTAGACCTTTCCAGTTAAAACAGAGGCTTCAGGACAGTGTTAAAGCTCTGCTGTAATTCTATTCACCCCTACTGTAACTCAGTTTTTTCTGCAATAGCTCCAAGGGGCATCAGTCCTGGACCCCCAGCCCTGCACACTGTCCAGAGAGGTTTCTGAGAATGCAGCCAATGACTTAAACCAAACTCTGGAAAGCATCCTATGAGTACAGCCAGCTTCTCTGGATTTCAAAAGGTTCCCAGTGTCCAAGCACTGTTATCCTGATACAAACAGGAGGAAGTGTCCCAGCACAGTTTAGTAATCCGAGTGGCAAAACATCACATTTGACACAAGACATCAAACAGCAAAAGCATTTGCTGCACTTGCAATCTTAAACTGATGACAGAGCATATTGTTACTGATCACACCCATTTTGTTTGAGGGGTTTTATAGAAAAATTATGAGACTTTATGAAGTTTGTTTCATGAGGGATTTTATACACTTAAAAAAAACCCCAAACACCTCAGACACAGTTAGCTTTTATACCTTCAAGTTTGCTTCTCAATGGTTAGAGCATTCTTTCCCTGGCTGCAGCAGTACATAAATGGAGATTATCACAGTATCTGCTTTCTGAATCTATGCCCATAATTCATGGATGCCAATAAGAATTTTCCATTCTCCAGGGACACTATCAGAAGGAGACTAGCTAAACACACAGAGCAGAACTTGGACTCTCAAATCCATAATCAAATATCTAGATTGATTGTGTCACTTGCACTTGTATTGATTTCAATTGGAGCAGCTGACCCAAGGGAATAATAAAAATGTGGAATAAAACTGATTTATGAGAAGAAAATAAATCCTTTTGTGAGTGGTAATGAATTGGTACTATTTAACCCTTTCAATCACAGAGGGAGAACACTATTTATTTTTTCAGAATGCTGAGTTAGCCAAAAGAAGTCATATAAAAAAAGCCAATACTGTCAAATGCCATTACACTTAGTTGTAATACTTTGGGAGGAATGAAGCCCTAAACTTGATCTAAGATTTTTGTTTGACATATGACATTTGTCAGAAGTGATGCACTTGTAGATTGAAAGAACCACAGAGCCACTCAGGTGACTGTTTGTTGTACTTACTAATAAATTACCCCCCTCTAGACTATTTAGGGCAAAAACATGCAGAGTAACATCCTTTTTATCCCTATAAAAGGATGACCTATCATAGTGATCTTTCTTGTATCACACTAGAAACTTAGTCAAAATAAAATTTGACTCCCCCTTATAAAGTGCAAAGAAAAACTTCATCAAAAGCTTGTCAAATCCCAGTTTTCATCATGTTTTCTCTGCCTGAGAAAACAGATGGGGTTTATATTAGTCTCTAAAGAGAAGTTTATTTGTTTGAAGCCAACACAGAGAAATATTCAAACTCAGTTTCTTTATCTGTGGAAGCTCTTGCCAGATTGCATATATGTTGTTTGGGTTATGTCTTTGACATTAATCTTATTGTGTTTAATGTCATAAATTGGTGTTCTGTATTTAGCAGCTACCATAGATACCTAAGTGCAGTCAATGTAGTCTTCATGTGGGTTAAAAATTCTGGAAGACATTCATTAACTAAAGGACTGTTTTTGTAGGAAAACTGATTGGCAAATTCCCTTTTACTCAATATTGTTTACCAGAGCCATCTCTAGAAGATTGCTATTATTCCCTAGACCATTCCAAGGGAGTAAAAACAGCCTTGGAGCCAATCCTGCTATAGGCAGTCACCAGGAATCCCAGCCTGTTAAGAACTGATAATACATTCCTCACAAAAATGGGGTTCAGCCCTATGTGTCAGCTTTATCACATGAAACCAAATAAATTACAAAGTACAAGACAGACAATGTACATGTGACAAAAAGCATAACTATGGGAATAGAGTGATGCAGAAGTTCAATTAAAACACCATCTGTGGCCTGATGCTAGAGTCTTCTCCAAAGAAATGGTCTAGATGTAGGAATTAGGGAGTGACTTTAATTTTGCTTTCCTCAGAGACCCCAGTATTAAGGAAAAGAACAGCATACCTGATGCTGACAGGAATTATACCATTAGATGGTGCATTGTGAAGCTCTTCAAAACCTACTGAGGCTTGACTAAACATTACTCAATAATCACCCTGAAGTACGTGAAAAAACATGAGTTTTCTAGCCAGGCAAATCCAAATTTAAATGCCCTACAATTCCAAGGCAAGATACCCCTAACTCCTGCTCTGGTGAACAGATTAAATATGGCTTTTTGAAAATGGGTTATTCATCCTTTTTGTTCCCCCCTCAAATGTCTTTAGGAATGGGAAGTGTTGTAGGTCTGTAGCTAGAACTAAGAAGACAGAAAAAATGAGAGAGGAAAGGGACAAAATATGAAAAATCTCCTTAGTGGGTGTCTTGGAAAAGCATCTGAGGGCTTCCACAAACATATCCCACACGGGATATGAAGGTGGTAAGCATTTTCTAATAACTTTTATAATAACTTTCATTCCTCATTCTCAAGCCTTCAGCACTAGACAGGTTAGGAACTTCAAGGAGCTTCAGCATTCCTTTCCCCACTCCTGTTGCCATCTGCAGGAGGTGTTTTCCCCAGCAGACATTGCTTTTGGCATTAGGTTGAGTCTTAAAAATCCCTTTTTGACTTCTGTTTGGAAAGGGTACTGAAAGTATGTGGTGTACTGCACTTAGACTTCCTATCTCCTTCTGAACTACATTTCACACTTGCAGTGACCTCTTCCATCAGTTTATGATAGTATTTGCTTGACTTTCCATTTGGTTATTGACAATGTTAACAGGTACACACTATTTACCAATACTTTGCCAGGTCATCATCTTAAAATAAAAAAGTATCAAAAGTATCAGCGGTAACAGAATTAAACAGCAATGAAAAAACTAAAAAAAAAAAAAAACCAAACAACCCAACAGGCTATGCATTACAAAACATTTATGTTGTAATCAAAAGTCAGGAATTTAGACACATTACAGCTAAAACATTCCCTCTTGCTGTTGTGCACTACAGTGTATCCTTTGCTGAAGTATTGTTTTTACTCTAAGAAGATAAACGTTCTCCATTCCAAAAAGAAAGCCCCACAGCAACTTTAAATCTTTTACAAATTATTTAAGATGATCTGGCCCCATTAGGAAAAAAAAAAAAAGGTCTAGAATTAAATACAACTTGTTTTCACATGGAAACAACCAATAAACTGTCAGGCTGCTCACTTGAATTGCTATGAGGTATGCCTTTTTTTAAAAGCAGATGGATGAAAAGTGATATGGTATCTTAACAAACAGGATGAAGGGCAGAGCTATTGGGTGTAAAACAATATTATCAAATATTAAGACAGTCAGAGACATAGGTGTGTGAAATTTGAAATATTTGAAACAGGACAAGGAAAGGTGCTAAGCCTAGGGACAGCCATAGAATATTCAGTATGAGATCAGCTGGTGCCTCTACAGTGTTGGAATAACAGGTTCATGACAGAGGAAGTGTTAAGTTACACGTTATTTAAACACTTTCCATGTCATTGACCTGCTATCTCAACATACCATATGCTATAGTAGGGCACTGATAAGATAACAACACATCAAGCAGAGTTTCACAATATACATTGGGGATGGCAGTGCAAAAATGGAGAAATGCAACGTGCATTAGAAAAAAATCACACTCTCATAGTGGGATCCTTTGCCCTGTCCAGAGGCTATACTTATGCAGAAGGATTTCCACTCCTCAAAAAGTCTGTATCTCTTAAATCCATCCCTCAGAGGCATACTATTTCTTACTTTAAAATAAAAAAATATGGCCAGGGAGATATGTTAAATTCAAAGGTAGGCCTTCTAGGCCCCACATAGTTAAGGTAAAGCTGAAAAAGATACTGATGTAATGAATCCAATTCTTTGATGAAACACAATGACCCCCACTTTATCAAATCATAGATACCCCTGCAACATCTTGATATGTTTAAATTATTCACTCAAGCTCCTTTAACTTCAATCCTTTCTAATTCTACTTCACTTAGAAACAGATTTCTAAGCAAAGTACAAAAACTAAATTTTCATAAAAGTATTGCCAAAATGTGTTTGGGTTTTTTCACAATGCTCTTCCTATCCGATGGGCTTTTCCTAAGCAGTTCTTAGAATTATGCAATTGAGTATCCTCTTGAGTATCCCTATTTTCTAATAAAAAGAGGTCATGGGCTGGAATGACTCAACCAATCTCCTTCATCTCCCCTTCCTTCATAATAGAAATTATTTTTACATCTAATAATCTTTGCAGTGTTTTGCAACAGAAGTTAGTTAAATTTGTTCTTAATAAGAGAAGGTGATTGCACTGGTTGGAAACTATGTTTGTCTTGCACTTATATTCCTACCAGAAGATTGAGGTTTTATTAATGAAAATGATCTTAAAGGGTTTTCATTTGAGAGAGGTACACACAAAAATCAGCTAGTATCAGTGGGGCTTCTGCTTCCCAAACTGACATTTGAGGTTCTGCTGAGCACTAACTTATGTGATAGGTGCAGCCATTTGGATGTTTATTTTCACCTTCTAGGTGAATTCTGTCTTCCCTTTCTACATTTTAATCCCTGCCTCTTTAACAGACACTGCAGCAAAGGATGAAATACAGTTGCTCATTATGTCAAGAAAATACCAATTAGCCATCAGACAATTCAATAAACTTTGTGTAAATATTGTGAACAGATGATGTCTTGTATAAGTTTGATGAATTAATGCTTAATTTCCTTCCTGCATAACCCCAAACCAGCCAGTGTAAATGTCAATTGCTGGAGCTCTGACTTCTGGGGGGAAACACTCTTTACTTCTTTAGCATTGCAAAGCAAAGTTTCAGCAACAATGCACAAACATAATGAAATTTTCTGGGTTCTATTCCCCAATGATTCTTCCACCACCACCCAGCCCTCCTGAGTTGAACTAACAGAGCAGGCACTTCAAGTCAACTCTTATAATTGCTTCCAATTTGCCTGTTTTGCTTTTGGCAATTAGCAAACTGAAATGTTATCATGAAAGAGTCCATCTCATTTATAAGGCCAGGTTTTCCCTCCACTAAAATATGCAGGCACTCTGTTCTTTATTACCAGCAGGAGATAAATGGCTGGTTTTCGTTGCTGAAGAATATATAATGGTTAAAAAGTCACTTTTTTCCTCCAGCTCTACATAAATCACAGAACTAGTCAATATTTAATAATGCTTGCCTTGGTCTGGAGTCCCTTGATCACCCCTGTCATGTGTAATAGCTCCCTCTCCGATATCTTTGACATAAAAGCCCAGCTTTACTGCAATACTAACATGTAGAGGGTCATTACGGATCGACATTTACCTTAATCTGTGACTGCCAACCATGAACCGATAAATTCCAGCAGATTCCACTGGGAGAAATCAGTAAACTTCTCAGTGGAAAGAACTGAAGGAAAATTCTGCCGAGAACAGAATACATTTTCTACAAGGGCTGCTCTGCAAATGGGTTCTGACTTTTGAAAGTTCTCTAGCTGCACAGCTTTGCAACATTTAATACCGTTTTGATGGTTTGAGAGACGGGATGACAACCAAGGATGACAGGACTTAGAAAGCAAGCAGAAATTTTCTTTGCAAAAACAATGCAAGATTAAGCACAAGGGGAATATGGCTTCTGCATTATTCACCCTGCTGCCTTGGTGGAAATGGCTCTGCTGTCACGGGGCCAGCCAAAACGTTGCTCCTTTTTTTCAAATTGATCATCACTCCTTCTCCTCATAATCTTACAAGTGCTTCACAGCAGAATACATCAAAGCCTTCATTGTATAAAAAAGGGACACGACAGCCTTTGTGAGGGGTCAGCTGAGACTGCCTACCATGCTCTGCCCTCCTCAGTGAACGGGTTTCTCCAAACAAGTTCATTTATGAACTGCTTTGCCCAGCAATTACAGCAGCTCTGTTCTCCTTAGCACCAATACTGCAAGCAGCAAACCAGTCTCATTCTGAGCAGAAAAGGAGAGCTGTGAAGGCATCAGCGATTCAATTCTCTTTCTGTTACTGCATTTACAACTCTGATTAAATTTGTGAACGGTACATAGAAGGATTAAATGTCATCCAAACATTATTTTCAACCACAATTTCATATTACACTCATAAGAAAACATTTTTATAGTTGCCTAATGTCAATCATGCGGTTTAAAGTGCACTAAAAAATTAATGACAACACTGTTAGGTATAATTCATAAACATTACTTGTGTACAATATTTTATTATTTATTATACCTTAGAGCATGCTTAATAGCTCAAATTGACATATTAAAGGCTCATACTCATTTTGTGAACATTCATTTTTATTCACTGCCAAGTATTTTATATTTATATAATTAGAGGACATGGCATTGTACTTTCAACTAAAAAATATGCATGTTCTGTAATACATTTGGAAAAAATGTCCATTTAGTGCTTTAGGCTTTTACATACAGGTGACATCACTAACTCTGCCTATTCTGATTTAGCAACATTTTAACCCAAGACCACATTCCTATGTTTAAGTTTAAAAGATGTAAGTAAAAAAGAAACAACCTGCAAGACACACCAGTGGAAGCACGAGATCAACCTGCAATACAATGAGGTTGGACAGGGAACTCTTCCTTGTCAGGCTTTTGTATCTCCTGTTGAGTCTGTTTATGATACAGAAAATAAAGAGTTGGGTTTCCTTCTCTTTCTTCTTCAAATTATACCCACGATCAACAGTATTATGAACAGTCTCTCACCAGTGGTTCATATAAGCAAACCAAGTGAAATTTTGTGAGCATAGCTTCCTTATCTGAGTGAAGGTGGCAAGATAAGAGTCCATGTGTATATCTAGAGACTAAATAAGTGCAGAGAGCTTATCTTTATTTGCCAATTTATGTGTTTGTACAAATGTAAAGCACCATAAATCAAAGCAGCAGTTCTTAAAGAATCAAATTGATAATTCTAAAATAATCAATGGCACCGAGAAAAAACAAAAAAAAAAGTACAAAAAATTAGTAGCAAAGGAATTGTGTTTAAAAATAAATGGAATATCAATGTTATCATTAGACTGATTGTGAAGGGAAAATTATACCTTGATCAGCATAGAAGAGACCAGTGACGAGGACTGTGTAGGTCAGTTTTCCATTAGGTTTGTTTGGGGCAAGCCATTTTAACTGAAGTTCTTTGGACCCTCCAGCAGTGGCAAATACATCAACAATTCCCTCAGGGGCTGCCTCCATGGTCCGAGCTTCCACCTGTAAATTCCACAGGAGATGGAAGGTTGGTGCCATAGCCACAGAGAAGGGATGAGAGATGCAAAGCTTAAGAAAAGGAGGTTTTAATTTTTTTATTTTTTATATTTTTAATTTTTAATTATTTTTATTCTGCCACACCCGCTCTGTCATCTAAACAACCAAACGTATTTCCTCTGTCCTTTTCTTAATTAAGAAAAAGTAACTAACGCTCTCAGCATCCCAATTTTTAAGCATGTTGCTGTCCTTTCATCTATATTTGTTTGAAGCTGTCCAGCTACCAACCTACTTTAAATAAAGAAGACTGTAAGGAAACAAATACTGGAAAAAAAATGAATGATTTTTTTTTTTTTTTAAACACCATTGTACCTCATGTGGATGCTTGATCTCAGTGTAAGGAAAGGAAACTGCAATAGAAGGTCACGTAACATTCTCTTTCTGCATTTAAAAAGCAACTGTAAGGAACACACATTTAAACAGTGTAGTAAATTATTACAGATATTTGATGGGAAAAAAATCCTTTGTGGAAAACTGGCTGCTCCCTAAATTAACTTCTACACTCACCTAATAAAACTGAGGCGCAATAAAAAATAAATCTCTAAGAGAAAATAAAATATAAAAGAGCTGTATAATGTACTGAATATTAAAGATTTGTAATATAAGTAAATAAATACTTATTCAGTATTCCAGATATTTAGCATTGAAATTTCATAACTTGTAGTAAACATTCAGTGCAATGGAACAAAGTAATTTGTTATTGTTATTTATGGCAACAATTTTGTTTCTCCTACATTATTTATTTGGTGTTTTCTAAGGTATAAGATGGTTTCACACCTTTTTAAGTGCCTCTCAGCTGCAGGTTCATGGGAATGCTAATAAATGCTATTTTTAATCTGCCGCACCTGCTCTGTCATCTCAACAACCAAACATATTTTCTCTGTCCTTGAAACAGGAATGTTGCACTTTTCAGCAGGTAAAGATTGGGCAGCTTATTGTTTCCACGTGCCATGTGCATCAAGACCTCCATATGTGCTTCTCTATTTATTCACTTCCTTGTATTTAAAGGAAGGCAGAAGTTGCAGCGAAGTCAAGAGGATAAAGGATGTGCTTAAAGATAAACAAGCACTCCATAGACCTGCTGGATCACTGCCACATTGATTATTTAGGTATTTCAGACAAAAACATCCTCATGTAAGGGTTTGACTAAACTGTGCTTTCCAAACAAAATAATTCCCAGGAAAGTGCTCCTAAATGCAGGTAGTCCAATCAGAAATATCAGAAATGTCAATAGACTAATATCATGTGTTTCTACTGAAGAAGAATCAAAAAATCTTTAATATAAATTTGTAGCAACCTGTATTGTGTCCTAAACAGCTGTATTATGTCTTTAGCTATTTCTTTATGTGTTATATAAACACATGGCACAGAAAACCTTTTTCATACTTGTTTTTCTAAATACTACTTTATACAGCACTCTGTGGTCTTTTCAGACATATTAACTAATTTCTTAATAAACAAAGACTCTGCTATCATATAAGTGACACCAAATCATAGGATAGACATAATAATATTGGGAAAAGTACTAGCATACATATTACTATAACCCTGGAATTTAAATTTAATAGCAGTGGGTTTTTAGTGAGATGAGAAATATTTAGTGTTGAATATTTCCATTTATTTATAAAGTATTTACAAGAGCTAGCACATTTCAAAACTACCATAATTTTAGTTCTTCTGAATTTCTCCAAAGAATCTATTAGAAGTTACACTAGTCCTTAAAAATCCATTTTTTCCCCTCTTTAGGAACAAAACACCCAATTAGAACAGACAAAAGCAGTACCTTGGGTCTAACAGGAAGCAATTAAAATGTAGCTTTTCTTAACTTACATGTTAACAGTTGGTATCTCACTTGAAAATAAATCATATTCGCAGAAAAATAAAAAAGCCAAACAAAAACTACCTAAGTTGAACAAAAGGAAGTTTTTGAAACAGAACAACAGCTAATGCTCTCACAATTAGTTAAGATCTTCAGAGCCACCTTCAGGAATATAAGGTGGACAAATTCCATATTTAGGGGAATGTCACATGATGTTCCTTGATCGATTAGGGCACATTAAGCACAAGATCAGCAACAAAAATAGCTGGAACCATTCTCAGTTTACTGCTGGGAGATGTTTCCCCTTCTATTTAGAGCAGAGGTAAAACATTAGGTTTCTCTCTTTTTTTTTTTTTTCCTTTTTTTTTTTTTAAGTGTTGGATTTACTCCATAATTGATATGAAAATCTTTTTAAAGAATCAAATGATCCCCGTGCTTTAACTTCCTGGCAGCACTTAGGTGAGCCTAAATCAAGATGTTCTTCAATTCCTGTGATTAGAGATGGATCACTGGCTTTGGAAAACAGTTTGTGTACTCATCATGGGATGCAGATGAGTATCAGCTACAGCAACCCCTTTGAATTGTTCCAAAAGTCAATTTACAGGTCTGCAGCTCAGTGGAGATGTGAAAAAAGACTACTAAAAATGTTTTTTAAAACCCTAACTACTGGTGTTCTGCTCTGTCCTTTTGATGCCTATTTGATAGGACAGTAGTACTGAAAACATACATATTTAATCTGTATGCAAAGTTTGGTAAAGACTTCTCTTAAACATCACCACCAACACAATGGATTAGGTTATTGCACATCAGGTACCCTAAAACAAGGCTTGCTTTGGGGGTATATGTGAAGTTGTAAAAAATGTACAAGAAAAACTGGCAAAAAGCCATTCAAGCTCTTAAGAGTAAATATTCTTCAAAGTAGAGCAAGCTATAAAATGTTTAATGGTTATAAAGTCTAGTTGCATTCTGCAGATAGACTGTTAGTGGCATTTGAATGAAAGCAATCTTGGAAATAACATTGGAAATGTGACTAACAAATGACATCATAAAAATAAAACCTGGAAGTTCTTCCCTGATACAAAATAAATTGAGATGGGAAAAAGAATAGAAATAAAGACACAAAAACCTCCCAAATCTTTCTCTCTTTTCTTCCTTTTCTTTTTACCAAATTTAAAAGCCTACAAATAAAGCTGAATTAAACAAAAAGTTAAATCACAGAATAAATACAGGCTTCTTTTTCAGTTATGCTTGAAAACAAAACCAAGCACAGTAGATATGATTCTAGTTATTCATCAGCTACAGTGCTATGAAATTATCCTAGATTTATCAGTTCAGCTATATGTCTAAAACCTTTAACAAAATATAAAAGCCTCACAAGGTCTGTTTTTCACAAATTTGTCAGATTTAATATTCCTGTATTCTCAAATCCTGAAGAAATGGGATGTTATACAAGACTGCTGAAATCTGTCCAGTATAATATTTTGATCACATACTTGCATTCAAAAGATTTATGAATAACCATATTTTCCTTGCTCCTGTTGCCACTTCTGGCTTCTGCAATTCTCAAATTAACTTTAGTCCTTTCAGTCCAGCAGCTAGAAATTTGCTCATTACTGGAACAGTAACTCTTTCTTTATATGCATTCTTATAAATCTGGTTAAAGCACACCTGCACCTTTCAAACATATTAACTCCATTTAATTTCAATAATGTGTGTTTCAGCCCCCGTTTTTGTCTTCCCTCACTGGACCTATGTTCTGCTTTGGAATGGTGCCTAACAATGACCTATTGAATCTTTAGCAGCTCTTAAACAGGATTTTTTTTTAAATGTCACATTTTGCCAGATGGGTTAGCACTGCCCAGAGTGAATCATCACCATTTACTCTGATATTCACTGTCATCTGACATTTATTACACTCCCAGAATGTAAATTAAGGTACTCACCAGTGGACCTAAAGCACAACCTTTTGCAGTACATGCCTGGACTCTGAAGGAATGCAGACTCCAAGGAGCAAGCCCATAAGCATAACTACTTAGCTGTGATGAATTCTGCAGCAGAACACCATCCATGTACAATCCATAGCTAGTAATAATACCTATAAAACAATGTGAGAGCGCTCAGTAACCAAAAAGCTACAGAATTCAGAAGAAAATTAATGCCACAGACACCAAGGAAGTAGTAGTAGTATTTCAAACTATTTACAAATGAGCAGATACAGTTTAGCATGACTGAGCAGATAAAACTCCAAAGAAACATACTCTTCCACCTTTAACTGTTGAAAACCACACAGGTGAACTGCCTATCTTTAAACAATTACACATTTACAAAGATTACCCCTTAACAAATTGTTTCTGAGGGGCAGCCAACATCACATTGGAATGAGGAAAATTAGGCAAATCTTGTTCACAGCCTACTCTGCATGCAGCTTTTCAAACAACACAAAAATCCATCTTCCATCTCAACAGCTTTAGACTTAGAAACAAAATCTCCAGTATAACTGAAATGTGGAAGGACAACTCAGGGCAGTTCCATAACTGCATAAATCAGGAACAAGTAATTTTGTCACACAAAACACCTTTTTCACAGCCGTCCTTTATGACAATTACTGCAGATTTTCGGCGCTTTGCCAACAAAATACACACTTCATTAATTTGGGGTAGGGGTGGGGTGGCTGGAAAATTTTACCCACTTTTCTAAATGAAATCACAAAGTAGTAATGATTACTGTTTCATTCTCAATATGCTGTAGAAAAATTCCTGAACTACTCCTTGTCTATTCAATCTAGAAAAAGAAAACATATTTGGAAACTTTAACATTAGCAAGATTTTTAGACAGAGGAGAGGATGGTCCTTCTTGTAGAGCTGGCTAATAATAACTAGAATTGCAAGTGATTGCAAACAAAACAAAGCAAAATGGTAGGATAACAAATCCTGTACAGTGTTTTGAATTTAATGGACTAAAGACTTCATTTTACAGATTTGCTTAGACTTTGGAAAATGAGTTCGCAAAGTACTTTATCTTGGGGTTATTCTGCCATCTTTCTCATTTCTGTGTAAATTCCATCTTTAAAAGTTACTTCAATGAGAAATCTTAAGGCAAATAATCATGATGGCATAGGATTCATTTGAAGTGATTTTAGTTTAGAGGATGCCTTCTAATCCTTCCATTATAGAAGACAAATTCTGTTGTAAAACTACAGCTCAGTTCATCATTCCTTCTCTTAAAAATTAATTTTTTGAAACTAAATTTCAATTGAAATTGAAAAATTGTTTTCCTCTCTACAAAAAGGAGAACTGCTTAATAAATAGAAGTGTACACACAACATCAGCTGAGCTTTGAAGAGTTCTACTTCAAAAGATTTATATGCTAAAGAGCTGAAGTGATTCACACACTCCTCAATTCTTTTCTCTTCTAGAAAAGTGAGAGGCTGAACTCAACTCAGACAGCAGAGATCTGTGTAGGACGAGGTCCTGGCAAACCTCACACCCTCAATCTTAACACATTTGACAGGATTCCTAAAACAAAAAATCCCTTTGTGGTTCTGTGTCTAGTTGCTGGTGTTGTGCCCAACCACCCTCTGGGTGAGGAACCTTTTCCTGGTGTCTGTGGGAACCCAGGACATCCCTCTGACTGTCCTGGAAAATTCGTAAGTCACAAGAATTTAAGTGGAATGATAGTTAACATATCACAGGGTGAAAAATTAGATTTTTGAGGTTTTTATAACGGAGTTTAAGGGACAAAGATGGAGGATTCAGGGTGTGCCCCTGCCCTTCTTCTTTGTCTCTTGTTCTCCATCTTCTGCTGTGATGGAGACACTTTTTAACTGGTTTAGAATAGAGACACACTGTTCTACATAGTTGATAGGTATTGGAGAGTTATTGTAAATAAAGTATACGTAGTTTTTAGTATAAAAGATAAACACTGCCCAAAGGAGTGGGGAGTTTGCCACAGCCTGCAAGAAAGCTTTCAGCAGGCCAGAGCAGGAATGTAACAAGCTATCAAAGACAATCCTTGGACAAGAGAACAAACGATCTGGGCTTGTTCTTCAGACCCTGGGCTGGGGGAAAACAGAGACTGTCACAGGCTGGGGTTCACAACAGAAAACAAAAAACCCAACAGTATCCAACCTAAACCTCCCCTGAGACACCTTTGTGCCATTCCCTTGGCTCACTGGCCACCAGAGAGCTCAGATCAGTGCCTCACTCACAAATCATTATCAATTCCTTTGATACTTATGCTAGCAGCATGAATCACAGTGAGGGCACCTGGCATTAATGTTCCCGGGAGTTCCTAAAACCACAGCACTGAGCAGTGTCCACACTCGAGGAGCAGCTTGCTGCTCACCACTGTGAGCTTTTGTTAGTTCTGGTACTGTCAGACAATCATCTCTAAAAATCTGATCCATTACCTCTTGATTTTACTTCTGCCTTTGCCTTGTAGGACACTGATGGAGAAAACTACAGTACTGGGAAAAGAAAAGAAAAAAGTATATTTCAGGAGAAAAGGGCTAATAGTCCATTTTTGAGATGTGAAGCCATTTTACTGAATTAGGCAATAAGCATTTTTACCAGGGATAAGTAACTCTGCCTCCCTGTTTCACCAGTATAGGCTTCCAAAACATCCAGAGAAAAAGTGCAAAGTTGGCCCAAAGTTAATGAACTTCTTGAGACTTGCTAGATATTGCTGAAGTTTACCATGCACAAAATATTATAGCTATAGGACATTTTTGTGATTCACAAGGCTTCCTGAGAAACAGGTGGTCACCATGAAAAGATGCAGTTTCTCCAGAATTATGAAGTCCAGGCAGCTAGGTCAAATCTTGATTTCAGTGAAGACAAAATCTCTATGGTCTATAATACATTTATGTTTCACTTTTGAACAGAAATCCAAGAATGCAAATGAAACTCAAACTGAAGAAAGCTTTGAAATCATCTTCTTCCTCCTTTCCCCTCTCTGGGTGAGGCCATATAAAGCATCAATGATATTCAAGACACTAAAGAGGGTTTGAATCCAAAGTACTACAAGCACTTTACTCTTAAGGTGCAATCTGGAGGTCAAATCTTAAGCAAACATACTTCTACCTACATCAATTCCACTGACTACAAACACCAGTCATCTCTCATAAGCACAAGGATTTGCAAGAACAAGTACTGGCTTAGTTCACTGAATAATTTTATAAATCAGTTTTTACTATACATACTATTTTCCATAAAAATTCCACATGGCCTTGGAAGATACAGTCCTGATTTAGTCCTTGGTTTTATCTATGACGTGAACACAGAGTGAAGTTTTTGAGAATTGACCAGCTAAGGAAAATTTTAATTGGAGAATTTTCAAGGATTTTAAAAGAGCAGATCTCAAACTCTATGGCAAGATTATAATGGATGTGCCCTGAATTAGAGATCATTGTTTATTAATGCCACTAGAATAATGAAAGGTCAAAACAGAGTATCTGATTTCACAAGCCTCTCCATACATTGCCTGTGCTATCTACTATCCACCTACAAATGCAATAAGGAAGTGTAGAGTGGCAGAATCTGGGCCATGTCCCATCAACCATTTTATTGCTGGATTGAAAATAAGACAAAATAAAATGTTGATATTTCAAATATATTCAACATGCCATGCTCCAAAAGCCTTTTTTTTCTACTTGGTACATAAATGATATTTCTGAAGCAACTTTCAACAAGCAATTAGGTGTATAATTTCCCATTTTTCTATGAAACATATTTTTTCTTCAAAACAACGTAAATAATGCAAATATTCTTCCTCAAAAACAATGTAAAAACTGCAGCCCTGAAATCTGAGATCCACATTTGGATAACACAAGCCTAGGTGTTCCTGTAACCCAAAGCTTGTTTCCCTCCTTGTGCCATCTTTAGGAAGAAACCACGTAGCCTTTAATCCTCTTTGCCACCTCTGACCTCCAGGGTAGCATTTTAATTCTCCTTAACTTTTTTTTCTAATTCACAGCAAGCAGCTGGAGCCTGTATATATCAGGAGAGCCCAGCAAAGCCTGTGCTGTCCAAGCCCCAGCCAGCCCACCCACCCATCAGGAGCTGATAAGCCTCCCCAGCCCATGGAATAAACAGCAGCATCTGTCAAGCAGTGGCAAAGGAAAGGAGCAGGAGAGAAAGGAACGGCCCCAGAGATCTAATAAGGAGATGACAATCTATGATATGCAAATCTTTGCAATTCTGACGTTTCCACCTGAAACAAAGCCAAGCTTAGTATTTTTAAAAAGCACCACTTGTGCCTAGCAGCCTGAAACACAGAGAATTTGAACCGATTCAGGTCAAAGCAGGAAAGAGTCCTGTGCTTTTGGAAAAAAAAAAAAAAAAACAGAAAAAATCAAGAATGCACCAGCAGAATGCTGAAAATTTTAGGGAAAATACCTAAGTATCTTCTGCTGGTCTTTCACAAATTTTACTCTTCTCAACTACAATAATTTTCAGCTTCTTACACAGTTTTAAAATCCTGACACAGAGAGTGATTATAAATGATGTGGCCACAAAGCAGCCCAAAAGATGTGTTGAGAATGAGCAAAACAAAGTCACTGAACAATGCACATTCCTGATTAAATACCTGCTCAGTCAAAAGTTTTAGAGCTTATTTGCTGTTGGGGGGTTTCTAAATTCTTTTTAAGAAAAAGGGGGAAAGGATGGAAATAGAAAATTGGGGGATGAGAAAACATGTTATTAGATAAACCACAGAATCATTTAGATAGGAAAGGACCTTGAGGATGATGGAGTCCATCTGTTAACCCAGCACTGCTAAATCCACCACTAAACCACATTCCTGTTGATATGCATGTACAGATATGAAAGTGGACATATACATTTATATTTATTTGATTAGTTAAAGCACTCTCTAAACTGTTGGGATTTTTTTCCACAATGCAAGGTTAACAGGATCAGGTCCTGAGACTAACTATTAAAAAAATGCCTATTTCAGTGAAAACTATTCAGACTTTAGCACTAAGCCACATACATGACCTTCCTCACCATCTCCTCTCCCATCCCTTCCCCTTCCCCTTTCTCCTGCCTCCTTGCCTTTGCCACACATGCTGTTGAGATTTTGGAAACAGGGTTAGAAAGTTTCTAAGGAGCTAGGAAGCAAAATCTTCCACAATGACTTCTATACAAAGAGCCATAAATTATCAAATACATTATTTAACAGGTGACATATTCTGATTTCTTTCTAAATTTAATGTAAGACCTTACAGAATACAATCACCAATTTTTGGGGAATCGTTTAAAACGTCTTTAGTGAAGTTGAACAAGTAGGATGTGCTTTTTCACAAATGAAAGTGGGAAAAAACTTGCAGGACAAGATGAAATTAATGTGAAACCACTGGGAGAAATAATTATATATATTTATAAAAAATATCATGAGCCTATGAAGAAAAACATTTCTGATACTTCAAATTTAGTGATTCCTACAATTCATCACTGGTTTTATTATCATGCTTGTGGCAGTGATTTAATCTGCTACATGCATGATAATAAAATCAGAGTGAATTCCAAGGTAAATGATATCGTGCAACCCCACTAGAAAAGTAAAATCTGTCTAAAAGTTTTACACAGGAAATATTTCATAATGGACAACATTTCTAAACAAAAGAAAGTATACTGCTTAACTCTCACAGCCATAGTTATGCACAGCTATATCGATGAGCATGCAGAACACAACTATAATTACTTATCAATGAATGTAAAAGAAATGACTGTTTCACTGGAAGGTGAACATTAACATTCTAAGCCCACATTCTCGAGGAATGCCTGCTCCTCAGCTCAGCAGTCCTGGAAAACACTGAACAATGAGGTGCAGTACACGAGAACTATCAAAAGGGAGCACTTTTGAGCCGCTGAAACCCACAATCTCCCAGCTGCAGACAATGATACTATCGCAGGTATTTTATGTGCTAAAATGATCATTAAAAATTAAGCACCACATATAAGCTGCCATTTAGAATATTAATTTACCTTTACTAATCATCTTTTTAACTTGAGGCTAAAAGAGTTCACTTACCATTCGGATACTCGGGCTTAGTCCATGAGATGTTAAAGGAGTCAGGTGCATGTGACTGGGCTTTTGGAGCAGGAACCCCTTCTGGGGTGCTCTCATCTGTCACAGCCCTGCTGGCTTCACTCACTGAACACCCACCTCCAGTGCAAGCCTTAAAATATTAATCAGAACAAATAAACACCTTTCAGGGTAGCACTGATAATTTTAGCAATTTTTTTTTTTTTTTTTGCCTAAGTTTCATTATTCTCCCATATCTAAACTTAGTAAGGCTGTGGTTTGCAGGTAAGACGCTTTTCTTAGCATAGATTTGTTTTCTTAAATAACAATAAGAGGATGTATGATAACTCATGATCCTTAGTTTTTAAGCTAAAACATTCTCCTGTACTTCACAACAGCCCCCAGAGCATGTGCATTTATAACAGTGAAAAGCCACCACTGGTTTATTACAAACCAGTATGTATTAGTTGTTATTATTATTAAATAACCACTGGTTATTATAAACCAGTATGTATTATGTTATTATTACACATTTATAGAAAATAAAGTAAAATAATTTGTATTTTAGTTGCCACAGAACAAAATGTTACCCACGTGATTTTTATAATTTGCTTGGGAGATGAAATAATACAGTGTGCAAGCAAAAGTGCATATCACTCCATATAACAGGCTTTTAAAGTTTTACATGCACACACCTGTGGTCCATGTGATGCTTTGCCAGTTATTTGTATTAACACTAATGACAAAACTACATAAGTTAAAAAACATACAAAATATATATATCACTACTGGATTTAAAGATTTTTGTGTTAGGTTATTGCTTAATTTTAGGGTTTTGTATAATAATAAAATTGATCAAGACCTGAATTCAACAATATTCACATTTGGACATACACTCATATAAAACTTACTGGATTATCTGTGTTTTTCTAAGATGTCCATGTACTAAAGTTGACAAGTGGATCATTAGCACATAAAGAACCTTGCTCTCCAGATCTCCAGGAATAAAACATTTCTCTCAATATTTTATTTTAAAGGATTAGCTTCAGTTTCCCATTGTTTTTCAAATCACAGAGCAGTCAAACATATTCCCCATACCCTCCAAAACTGCATGCTGACCCCAAGGGTAAAAATAAATATTGTTTGTAAATGAGAGGCTCTTTTATACATAAAGATTGTTTTGATATCACTGGAAATTACATTCCAAATACAACTAAGGAATGACTCCATGTTCAGTCTGAAATATTAAGTAAAGATGAAAGAATGCAACCTCAGTTTTGGGAACACCCAAAAAACGGCATTTACTCTAAACATGATAATGTTCATAAAAAACCGAAAACACTCTCAGTTTAGATGGATGATCAGATAACTATCAACATTTTGGTAACTAAAATATTTAAGAAAATTATCCTTCCAGGAGAAGCAGAGTATTGTTTAAAATATTCCACTTCCACTGGCTTCATGAAGAAGCCAAAAAGAGCAGTTCTGGAAGGCCTTTCTCATTTATTCCTTCCTGACTTGCTAATTAATTTCCACCAGGCCTACTTCAGCAGTGGAGAGTGTTTCATTTAAGGGCTTGGTAACAGCAGCCTTCCCATTCATTTGCTTCTTGAATTTCATGCAGCTCAATGTTTGTATCTGATATTTGCTGGGACATGCAGTTTCTGGTTCCACTAATGAAAATCACCAAAAGTGAGATTATCTGCATTTTAGGCAGTGGGATTTTGGATCAGTGTATCCAAGAGGAGTGGACATCTGGCAGTCACAGCCAGTGACACTCAAAGCCATGAAAACCTCCTCCCAGACCGAGTTCCCATTTTGCCACACCGAGATACAGATTTCAGGTAAAATTTGTAAAAATACCAAAGGGATTGGACAGATGCAAACCAGAGCAGATGAGACCACAGAGCAAGGTCCCTGCCAGGAGCTGAGCCAGCTCCCCCACCCTGCAGCATCCTGAGGAGGTGCTGCCTCACCAGTTCCATCCCAAAGCAGCAGTCATAAAATAAGAGACCCCTGGCTACTCAAGGCAGCCCCAGCTTTGCATTTGCTTGCAGACTGGCCTGGCTCACACTCACCCAGCTTAGAGCATGAACAGAACAAAAAAGTTCCTTTGCACTAATCCATGGAGACACGACCTTATGTCTTCTTGGCTGACTTTTGGAAAGAAGCATTAGATTTGCTTACAAAGCCTGTTGTACTCATTTTTGAATAAAATTGTGAAATGGCAGTAATCAATTCTGAAAATTGGTAACAGCATGAAAAGATAAACATTTTCTTAACTCTCTTCAATACAGTTATATTAACCTTTCATACAAAAGTTAAAGCCAACAGCCTGTGAGGTACTGAAGGTTCTGCTCGTGAGGCTCCTGATTCCTGTGTTCAAAATTGTTTGGTAACAACACAGAAACCAATTTTTGAATGGATACAAACTAAAATTAATAGCAACTGTGAAACAAAGAAAATAAAAAGGTTCTATCTGATGGAAATATTTCATTCTAACAAAAAAAAAATTAGTTACATTTTCCCTGCCGATGGTTGTTTGAGGTATTTTTATTCTATAAATTTTTTTGAAATTCAGTTAAATTATATGTGAAACACTAAATATTTCTCTTTTTTTTTTTTTCCAGGTGTGTATGCTTGATTTGAATTTTTAGTGGATTTTTTTTTTTGTTTTATTTGGGTTTTTCCTTTCATAAACTACACAAGTAACATTTGGCCATGTTTAATCTTCATAACTTGTAAACCCATAATAGTACATTCTTCTCAAACCAATCTTACTAGTTCTGTGTAGGATGGATCCAAAAGTTTTAAGAAAGCTATCACACCTCAAAGATATCAAGTTTTTAATGCACTTTCAGACCAATCATTTTCAAAGCTGCAAGGACATTCAGATCTTCTAACTCACCTATCACAGACCACTGCATTTTATCCAGGGAAATGCAGTTATCTTTGCCCCTAGAAAAAATTATCTTTTTCCTACTTTCTGATTAAATGCAAATATTAAGGGGGGATTAAAAAAACCCACAAAGAAACGAGAAAGAAAATACAAAGAGCAAAAAGCTCCTAAAAATTTATTCAGCAACTTGTGGGAAATCTGCACACGCTGATGAAACAAAACCAACATCCTTACGACATTTCCTGCCGTGTCCCAAGGCAGAGCCACCAGAAGAAGCAGCCCCAGTTGCTCTCCAGATTGGGAATTCTTCCCTGAATTAAGCCTCTCTCCTCGTGCCCCCATGCAAGGCAGCTGGGCAGGAGCAGAGATGAGCCGTGGCACAGGCAAGGACAGCATGAATTCTTTTGTAAAGAATAAATATAAAAAAATCAAGGCATAAAACGCTTGTCGAAGTAGTGTCTTAGTTTTGGACATGGTGCTATTATATATTCTAAGCAATTAACTATGCTGAAATATGTAGGCACAAATGAATTAATTTCGACATGAATCTAAGCTTTAATTAGACTGAATATCCTTGGGTTTTTTCAGGTTCAAGACAGATCCTTATCATTACCTGAAGGTAGCTTATTTTTTGTGGTATAATATTTAGAACATTCAAGAGCATGTTAAGAAAAAATGAATGCATACCCAGTCTACATAAATGTAAATTTATTCATAATCAAGAGCAGAATATTTTTCTATGGCATTTATCAAAGCAAATATCCTTATATAGGTATTGTTATAAAATGAACAGTGTGCTTAAAACAAGGGGCAATCCCCTCCTTTTATTCACGTATTTTCAGGTTTGTGAGTGAGCTGAAGCTGTTCTATTTCATCACAAAATAAAACCAATTATATAGAAATGCAATGAAAACACTAATGTCTTTTAAAATGTTTTGAATACACAAACTACTATTTGACACTGAACTCATCTTCTCTGCTATTTCCTTCTATATACAAATTTTAAGATTAAAGAACAAACAGCCGTGGTAGAAAAAAATGAAAGGTTGACACTGTTAAACACATTCAATGTTACCTTTTAAGTTGGGTCCAAGGAAACATTTTTAAAGCAGTTTATCTATTTCTGCTCGATTCTTTATTAGTTATCCAACCTAACCTTGAAGAAAACCTGTATTTAAATTACATACACATTTTTGTGAGTCTGCTTTGAAACAAAAAACCCTACTTTGGTTCAGGATGGCT
Organism: Sitta carolinensis; assembly: GCA_032173965.1. Classification (NCBI taxonomy): domain Eukaryota; kingdom Metazoa; phylum Chordata; class Aves; order Passeriformes; family Sittidae; genus Sitta; species Sitta carolinensis. The sequence goes on from JAVUNC010000019.1 coordinate 2,425,020, forward strand.
CGTCCACCTTAGCTTCAAAAAGAAGAGGTTAAACAAAGTGGAAACTAGAACCATTAAATATTAAGATGCTAACAACGTCAGAATAATTTTCACCATTTTACACCTCTACTACACATCTTTAAAACTTACAGCTAGTTTTATGAGGTATTCAGTACCCGGGAAAAGCTGCGGAACAGTAAAATCCAGAAAAAGTTCTGTGCTGTTATAGATTACATCCCACTTTGTAAAATTCTGCTCATTGGTGGCCATATAAATTATATAGCGCTCTAGGATTCCATTTACTTCTACTGGCTCTTTCCACCTGCAAGTAAAAGCAAAATATGATTAAGACCACACCAAACAAAGATTCAGACCACACCGAAAAATGCAAGGCTTTGTTTAGGGGACTTCATGGGGTTTATTTTGAGAATTTGAAAACACAGTTGTGCAATCATAAAAATAAATCTAAGCCATACCTCTAATGCAGTATTTGTACTCAGTAGATAAATGATTACACACAAAGCAGGGGCTACAAAAGGGGCATATCACCAGAACATTTCCTGCACTGAAGTTTGCAGAGGCTATGCCCATATGTAGGTTATACTGATTGCGTAAAGACAAAATGGAAATTAAGTTGGCAAGTGATAATCAGAAGGTTCACAGAACCACTAAACTAATCACTTCTATGCATTTAATCATAATAAATTTAATTTTATGTCACAAACCCTTCCCCTGATTGAACTCACTGGAATTCTTGAATAAACCGACGCGCTATTGTGTTGTCAGGAAAGAAGAAATCCTTACTTACTGCACATGTATTGTTCTAGAATCCAAAACTGTCAGGACTGGGGCATCTACGTGAGCTGGTGGCAGCTGTGCCGTGAGCAGGGTGACCTGGGAGCTGTTTGTGCAGCCAGCGAGGGTGCAGGCAGCGAGCAGGAACCGCTGCGGCGTGAACACCGCCAAGTCTGGGCAAAGGAGAACAGAATTGACCCGGGGTGCTCACTGTAACCTGTTCTTCTGTGGCTTTCAGGCACTACTGAGTTTAGAAAAGCAAGAGGAAGGGGAGCTGTATCTCCTAAATGTCTCAGCTTTGCCCCAGAGGAATGAATAGGTTACTTAGTAGTAGGTAACAGCAAATTTTGACTACGCTGTGGGGTGTGCGTGGGCTGAGATGACCCCACTGCACTCCATTTACACCAGAATGTACACCAACCAACCAAAAAAACAAACAACCAAAAAAGAAATGATATTGTTAGGTGCTACGTACTACACCAATTTGCAACAGTGGCAAATGAACACCTTTGAGATGATTAAATCAAATCAAATTAAATTAATGGAAAAACAGATTCATTAACACAGCTGGATTATATTTTTGTAAAAAATATGAATGTCAAGCATCGACACATACAACGATTCACTCCATGCAGATTTCTCTGCAAGCATGAACACAAAGGAAGCTCATTGTTGACACCACCCAAACCAATCCATTCTCCCTTTGCCTGTTTGTCTTCTTGAACACCAAACAATCATAAAATATATCCCAGTAAAGACAACTCATCTAATGCTACAGCAAAACAACCGTTCAATGGTTATTCATTTTGAAGCTATATCTTGAGTTTCAATTGCTGCAGAAAATGGTGAATAAAACGAAGCATTTTTGCTGAATAAATATTCTAAAAGATCTTATAATCTTCTCTATACTAATAAAAGAATGTTTGATAGAAAAATTGTAGCCTGAAAGTAATGCAGACATAATTTTCTAATATTTTTCTTTCTCTACTTTTTTCATTTAAATACAAATCATAGACTTTAACAAGCAAATCTTTTAAGGAATTTACAATGGAGGTTTTCACAACAGTACAAGGTATACAGGTAAAATATTTGTTCAACAGACACACATTGAAATTTCAGTATGTCAGAAGAGTTCTGTGTTTTTGTAAGATATTGCAAAGAATAGTGTTTTCAGAGCTCAACAGTATTTTACAAAATAATTTTGAGCACAAATTAAAAGATTGCATTTGGATGACAGAGACATCACCAAAGCAGAGATGTTGCAGACCCAACTTCTCTCTCATTAGTTTTCCCCTCGTATAACACTCCAGCCCCTGCAGGAATGGAATTTCTTCTGATTTGCTTCACTCTGTGTAAGGAGAGAATGAACTCGTGCCTTTTTATTGAAAATACCGTATCACTCAGTGGTATTGTTCTATGGAGCACATGGCGAAGTGTGAGTTAAAAAAAAAAAAAAAATTGCTGCAGCTAAAAAAAAGATCATCAAGTGAATGCCTGTAACAGTGACATGTTTAATCAACATAATGGGACTGATTCTACCAGGGTTAAGCAGTGCTTAAGTCAGTGAGAGGGGGAAAGCACACTCCAGAGCAGGTGCTCAGGCTGGCTCAGCAGGCAGGGAAACTCCAGGCACTGCACTGGCTGGACTGCCTTCATTAGTGCACACCCCTGGCCCCTCAGTCCCTGCAGCTGCCATAGGAGAAGCCAGAAAAAGTGCAGATGAAGCTGAAAGGCTGTGGCACAGGTATTCCATCCTGGGGGGAGCTCAAACAAGTGACCAGAAGGATTTTACTTTCAGCCATCCTAAAATGAAGAGATGAAAGCAATTCATGAAACCTGCAAAATTCATAATCTCCTAGATACTGATTCTGCATTCTTCTCTAAACTTTGAAAGTTTATGGTAAGGCTTCACCAAGAAGAATGAACATATCCCAAGGGAAAGGAAAAGAAAAAGTTGATTTCTCCTTTTCCATTTTTTTACAGTGGATCACTTTTTCTTGTCAGCTCAGGGCATTTTTCTCTCCTTTAAGGAAATTTCCACATCTGGAACTGCTATTTTTTAAAAGGTAGCTTGTACTGAAACCCTGATTTGATGCAGACTGTAGCTGATGAGACTACTGGCAGGCATATGTTGGTGGGAACACATTGTGTAATTTGAAGAGGGAAGAATTTTTTCAAGGATTAAGAGAATGGAAGATGGGAAAATGTTTATTTCCCTCCTTGAAAATAACAACTGACTGTAAGTTACCTTGTGTGTCTCACTATCAAGAATGGAAAAAGCAAAAAGAAAAGATAGGGAAACGTAATGTTTTAAAAAAACAATAGCAAGGAATGGAAATATGAGTGCAGAGATCATTTGAGATCAGATGATAAACATACTGAAAGAGGAGGGAAAGATAGGAGAGTTTAAAAAATAGTTGAAATATAAAACACATTAAAAAAAGCAGCATGTCACCAGAATCAAAGAAAATCTTTATACCTCGTCTTGATTTACTAACACCAGAGTATTTTGACTACTAAATAGAAAGCTTCAATGGAATCTCAAAGATTTAGGTGGGATAAAGGTTAAAAAGAAGAACTACGTTTGTGTAAGCAGAAGAAGAAAACAAGGAAATTCAAGGCTTAGCAATGTCATTCAAGGTAGGAGCTTTGCCATCACTAAAACCTCTCCATGGACTTCAACATTTGGATGAGCCAGCAGATACAGGGTAGGCAGTATTTCTAAGAGGTTAGAAGCAGAAACTGGCAAACTGAACAATAAAAAATCATATTACACCATAATCAATACAATTATTCCTCACGACCTAATTTGGGAGGTATTTTCCTGTTTCAAGTTCCAAGTGTTTCATAAAGGACCACTGGATTCAAACAGCTACAGACACAAACATGAATTTGAAAGAGGGAGGAGGTTCTTAAAACTACAAAGCCACTGCTTGTCAAGGTCCTCTAGCAACGATGCCTTGCTTTCCATTTGCTTGATTGCATGATTTGCATAAGATCAAATGTAGGCAATTGTGGACATGAAAAACAGATCGCTCTCAAACACATTAGAAACAGATCCACAAGCGTAATGTGGAAATGTGTTACAAGGAAATGCACCCCAGTGCATGGAAAACTCAGGGACAAGTGTCAAACAAAGTCAAATTTACACTATAGGGTGTGAATTATATGTTATTTTACAATTGATTTCATGTTGTTGCTGGATGAATTTCATTGATCTCAATTTACAAGATGAACCCAGTAAGGACACAATTACTACTTTTAAACCTACGACAAAAGCTGGATTTTTATTTTTTTTTTTTTAATTTGCTTGATCAGGTTATATTCCAATTTGTTCCACAATTCCAGTTGCCTGAGTTAATTTAAAGATCAAATGTTTCTTATTTCAATATTCCAATAACTACTCACTGAAAACACTTCTTCTTTTCCAATATAAATCTAAGCCGAGAAATTATAGAAGTTCACTGATGAAAAAACCACTAAATTCAGGATTTCATCTTGTTCTCAATTTCCAGACTCAGAAAAGCCCAAAAAGACAAAGAAAAAAGATCCTCTTTTAAGGGTACAGGATTCCCTCAAGTCATCATATTAAAGTAGAAGGCAGACATAAAAATAATTCTGCATTTTTCAGTGCCAAAAACAGAACAAAGGAAGAAAACGGAAATAAAATCCCACATATCTGTTTTAAAGCCATTACTTACTTTCCCCAAAGAAAAAGGTGGAGCAGAGAGAGAGAGGAAGGATCAACCTTTTCATCTCTTTGACCTCAGAGGCAATGCAAACAAACTAAATCATTTTCTAACTCATGCATCAGCAAGAGAATTGTGAACTGTAGTGACTATGATTAAAATTGATATTTGCATACCAGTACATTTATTAGCTATGTGGGGTGTTTGGAAGTTCCCACACTAACCATCTCTAGTGGTTGGTATCCCTCCAGTTTCTAATAACCACCTGCATCAGTCCTGAGAGCACAATCAATGCATGAGACAGAAAGAATAAAGAATGACCCCGTTTGCATGGTCAATAAGAGCACTCACTTGCTTTGATCAAATTTAATGGGTAGTCATTGAAAGATAATATGCAACACTACAGTGCCACTTTTAGCATGGAATTTGAGAGATGTTACTAAAAAAACCCATGAAAACATAACCAATATTAAAAAAAAAAAAAACAAAACAAAAAAAAAAAAGCACCAAAAAACAAACCAACCAAAATTAGAGATTTAACAAAATATGGGCTTTCTCATTTAGCTGTCAGAATATATCCCAGTTCAAAAATAACACAGTAGTAATAACTACAATACTTTAATTTATCTGTATCACTTGTATTTTAGATTCAGATTTACTGCCAGAAATCCACACATCCCTCCTTGTTCCCCTCTTCCTCCCTGGTTTCAGGCAGCCACTGTAAGGACCAAAAATGGCAATGTTCTGTCTTGGGGAGCACTCACAGGACAAGGAACCCCAGATAGTTTCTCAGGAAAATAATTAAATAGACAAGAGTTAGTATACATCATAAGGAAAATAATTAAATAGACAGCAGTTGTTAATATACATCATAAGGAAAATAATTAAATAGACAGGAGTTGTTAGTATACATCATAAGAACCATCACGTCTCAGTCAATGTTTAGCCCAAAAAGTGAAAAGGGAAAAAAAGCGTGGTTTGACCATTTTATCTCTGTATTACTTCAGCTTTATATTCACAAATGGAAAATATATTTACACTAGGCAAATACATGGCAAATTTTAATCTCAGACAACTGTGTCTATAAAAAGGGAACTAGTCTGGATTCACATTAGTATGACCAAGAACTCTTTATCTCACCAGTGGAAGTACATCCTGTATTCCCAAGTAATTCCAATCTTGCTGCAGTGGGAAAACCAAAATTCAGACCTGCCTAGCATTTAGTAATTGTATGGAGAGAAGTGCCAGGCTGCCACTGTTAAGAACTGGAAGAGCACATTGGAAGGTGCCACTGTGGCTATCTCTGAATATATGGTAAGCAACAGCAACTCTGACTGTCCACTTTATATAATCCAACAGTGCAGCCTCATCTGGAGCAGCTTACATTACAGAGAGCAGAAATAAAGTCTGGAAAACAGCAGAGAGAGCTGGATTACAAACACTTTCTTAGGAAGAGAGGCTACAAAAAGACAACCTCAGAGAAGGAAACAAAGAAGACACAGCAGAGAGGGTGTGAGATAGTGAGTGCTACATAGAAAAGCAATTAGGATGCTCTGTTGGCATGAATTCCCTTTCGATAATAGAGGGGAGGGGGAAGGAAGGGAGGGAAAAAAGACATGCAATAAATTCAGAAAGTGGAATTTTCAGAGATGCCCCACCTAAACTCATGGCACATCTACTACTGCTGACAAGATGATTCAGGGTTATCTTTGTAAATCAAACTTGAGGGGAGAAACATTAAGTGTCGATATAATGTTTTTAGAATTATTTATGTAAGCATCACTATAATTTGCAAATCTGTACAACATTCCTGCAAGATTTCTATAATTATCTCTATGTATCTGATACAACTTAGAACTTTAACACCATATTTAATTTTATATAAGCTTTTCTGCCAAGCAAAGAAAAAGAGGGATGGGATCAAAGAAATGAATTTCCAAAACAAATATTTTGACAAAAATTAGACAATTTTACTGGTCTATTTTTGTTACTAAAATTTAATATGCATGCTAAATTACAAAATACCATTTTAATGCCAAAACAATTGTCTTAATCAACAAAAGCCAATTCATTAAATGAGCAGAAGCTTGAGAAAGCACACTCAACACTAGGAGTTGAAACCTAAACAATAAAACTACAATGAGGGTTCTTTGAATTGCCTTCAACTACAGACTTACAATTTAATCAACTACAGGTTGATTTAATGATTTATATGGTTAATTTGAAATTAACCATTTAAATTATGGCTACTGATTTATAGGTTGCAAGTTTCATTTAGCAATACCTGCATTGTACACCCGCGATGAGTAACTTCTTTCACTATTTTGTATAAACCAGGCATGTGAGATGATTAGAGAACAATTCTCACCATCCAGGCAAGGCATCATGTGATTTAAGAGTTTCTGTAGAAGAGATACTATCACCTTCCTAGGACCAGAACACCTCTGTAGTCCTGAATTATAGTCAGAGGATAAAGGAGTTTGCCAAAACATTACTGTAGTGCTGGAACAAGGATAGTGGGAGGACTCAGCTTCTGAGCATTGCTCCTAAACAAGACAATTTATAGCAAGTTAAATCTCTTGCAAGACTACAAAAGCTGAGCTAGTTTTCCACTGACCACAAAGTAAGCAGCACAGTAAAATATACTGTATTTCTGTCTGCTCTTCTCTCTCCTTAGTAGGACAAGCAGCCCAAGCTGCAGCGTCATTAATGTGGTCAACATATGTTTGGGCAAAATTATTTGGATTCCTTTTTTTGTTTGGTTTGTTTGGGGGTTTTGTTTCATTTCATTTCATATTTACTTTCAAACACACACATGAAAACAAAGGAAAAAAAAAATGAAAGCCCAAAGTTTTTTTTTCAACTTGACATGTTGCACTACCCAGTTATGGCATGTAGTGTCAGTAATGCCATCAGATAATATAACTGCCACAATCTGATGTGATGCATTAAACTGGGATTACCAGAATAAATCATGTCTGTGGGTGCACAGATCACAGGTGGAGCAGTCAGCTGCTCTGTATTATGGCATATCTATAGGATGTGCAGATTAGGATGTAATGTCCAGAAGCTTGTTCTCATTTGTGAAGTGCTTTCCAACCATAAGTCAATAGTAAGGAGCCACAAAACAGTTATAATGGCATAAACCATCATCAGGGAAAAACACAAATCGATCAGTGCCAGCAATATAAAAGGAAGAGCCTGCATCTGTCCCCAGTCTCATAAATTCAGTGGTTGTTGCAGGCTTTTCCTCTGTCCCACATGTACTTTATTAACAACAGTAACTACCATAAATAATAATAATGCAGAGTAGTTTATTTCAAGATGAATGCTCTTCTTATTATCTGTTGATCCTATACTTTATTTCTTATATCATGTCTGTGTTCCTCCTGTAAACAGGAGGGAAGAGCTGGCTAAATTTATTGTTGGAAGTTTATGCCTTTTAATTGGCAACAGAGTGCTATGCCCCGAAAGTTGTCTATGTAGGCTCCTTGAAATATCTGGCATACCTTAAACAGCATGTTAAACCTCTACAAAGGAGGCACAGAATTTACATTCTACTGCATGCTATAAATAAGTAATAAGAACAGATTAGAATTATGCATTTACGCCTACTAGTGAGAGTGAGATGCATAATTCACAAGTGGCAAACCCTTAAGAGGCTTTTGTATTTCACCCCACCCCTCTCCCTGCTTCAGTCTGGTCTGTGGAGAACACAGCACATTGTTCAGTCCTGCTGTTTCACTGTTTTTGGTGGTTTTTTTTTTTTTCAGGATGGGTCGTTTAGGTTTTATAATCACTAGTTCTTGCAGGAGAGCAACTGACACCAGGTCAGCAGTCATTGCTGGGTGTGTGCCCACCTGATGTTACATTATCGCTCTCATCTTTATGAGTCTTCTTGTGAAACTCAGGGACACAACTAAGAGAACACGGGGCTTGCAACTTTTCAGTTCTTGGAACTTCAACTTGCCACTTGGCTAGCACTGTCCGTGGGAACAGGTCCCAGCTCACTGGTGGGATGGAGCCCCTCATCTGTGAGGAAAGGCTGAGAGCTAAAACTGCTCAGCCTGAGAAGAGAATGGAGATCTAACTGCAGCCTGAGAAGAGAAGGGAGATCTAACTGCAGTCTGAGAAGAGAAGGGAGATCTAACTGCAGCCTGGAAAGAGAAGGGAGATCTAACTGCAGCCTAAGAAGAGAATGGAGATCTAACTGCAGCCTGGAAAGAGAAGAGAGATCTAACTGCAGCCTGGAAAGAGAAGGGAGATCTAACTGCAGCCTGAGAAGAGAAGGGAGATCTAACTGCAGCCTGAGAAGAGAAGGGAGATCTAACTGCAGCCTGAGAAGAGAAGGGAGATCTAACTGCAGCCTGAGAAGAGAAGGGAGATCTAACTGCAGCCTTCCTGTGCCTGAAGGGAGCCCAAGAGAGACAGAGAGCACGGAGGGACGAAGGGGAAGGCACTCAGACTGGAGGAGTCAGTTTAGATTCGATTTTGGGGAGGAAGTCCTTGCCTCTGAGGCTCCAAGGCACAGACCAGGCTGTCCACAGAAGCTGTGGCTGCCCCTGGATCCCTGGCAGTGCTCAGGGCAGGTGGGATGGGGCTCTCAGCATCCTGGGCCAGTGGGAGGTGTCCCTGTGCATGGCAGGGTGGAACCAGCTGATCCCACAGGTCCCTTCCCACTCAGGCCACCTCTGATTCCACCGTTAACATGACACACTCAGCTCCTCCAGCTGCACCTCCTGGAGGAATAAACAAGTCTCTACATCAACCCACACCCTCAGCTTCTCTGCTGAAGCCTCAAACTACCTGTTGTGACCACAATTTTTACGACAGCACATGAAGACCCCAGATTTTGCCAAAATGTGCTTTTCCCCACAAAAAAATAATTGGCTTTTCCCTTTTTTCCACCTCCAAAAGCTCTGTAACCCAGTGGTAAGGTATAAAATATACATATAGGGTTAGGATTAGGATCTATTTCATGCTTGACTATTTTTTGGTTCTCTAGCTGGGGCACTACAATTTTGATTCTTGTACCTCCCAAAGCATCACTAGGGACAGGCTCTTTGGTGAAGAAGTTTCCTTGTAAGTTCTCTCAGCTGCTTTAAACTTAGATTTTTCCTGGATTTTTCCTTTGTCCTGCATGCAAATATTTTAAATTATTTTCTAGCTCTATTAAACATTTGTTTATTTTGCCTTGATCTCTGCCACACAACTTCTTTTCATATTTAAGCCAAGACTTTTACCTCTTTTTTATGGTAATATTTCTTATTTATTAATCTTTTTATCTAGTCAGTGTATCTCACTTTATTTTTAGTTTTACTTGACAAGCTTTCTCTGCTCTTTTTCTGCCTGTAAACATAGGAGAAAGAATCAAATTCCACAAGTATTTTAATTCCCAGTACAATTTAACAGCTTAAAAATTGTTATGTGACATTGCAATGATGATATTAAATCCCAAGAGTCATACCTCAAAACATTCAAAGCACATTAGTTGAAATGTTTAATCTAACTTATCCTTGGGCTGATGAAAAGGCTAGCATGCCAGCTCATGAGAAGATTTTAAAATTCTTGTCAATTGGATTCAATTCTTGGTCCTTGATCAGAACAAAAATTACTACCACTATTAAAATTAAGTGATCATAAATAGCTACAAAGTCGAAGTTAATATATTATATTAAGTTAATATGAAATATACCTCTGCAATCATGGAACCTGGCATGTCCAACACAGAAATAGCAATGTTTATCATCCACCCTCTATCCATTTTAAGACCACGAGTCCAAGCCTTACTTAAAGCACACTAATCTGATGTTCTTTTTACATGTTTAGCTTTATGTTCACTTGAATATTTTTCCCCACTAGTTAATTTCCTAGTAACCCATCACTTTAATGTGTCACTCTATTTATACAATTAAAACCATGGAAATGAAAGAAAGAAAAAGAGGAAAATCCTCAGCAGCTTCCAGAGTCCAACTACAATCTATGTAAAATGCTTCAATCAGAAATAAATCATCATAAAAAAACATATTCCATGGAAGACTAGTGAAAGGCATGATGGAGTTCTGACTGAAAAAGGCTCTTAAGCTTTATGAAAACAATTCAAGCAACCAGAGTGGAAGCCTGAGTTAGATTTCTGGCAGTGATAACAGGAAAGGAAGTATCCTAGAATGCCTCCCATGGCTTTTGGGACAAGATCCATTTCTCTCATATGTTTCCACATAACTTAAGAGAATAGAGAAACAGATTTTGAAAATACATGAATATCCCAATCGTGGACTCAATCTCGAAGGTCTCTTCCAACCTTGTGATTCTGTGTGGTCAAACCTCCAAATATTTTTGAAATCAAACTCACATCCAACTGTTTTATGGCCTGATAACATGCAGTCTTGTATTGTTCACACACAGGACAAGTCTTGTGCAAGATGGAAAATACTCAGAAAAGTCCAGACTTACATTAATTGGTGAAGTATTTTAGACATGGAAGTTCTAAGGAAGTTTCTCAGACTTATTGAAATTATAAATCTGAAACACATGCAAAAATCAAAGATTTCCCTTTCCATTAGTTTCCTTACAGCTTTCTGTTTTTAGCAATAAATAACGTGCTGCAAATATTTCAGCAGTGATAAATGACTCAACACCTTCATGGTCTTGGATTTTGTAAAAGCAAGGGAAAGGGGAAACCCAGTTGGGGATCCCCTAGAAGTTCTGCTGTGGTGTTACCTGCCTGTACATTGTCATCATTTATCAATATTCCACAACATTAAAGGAATGTTGGGATACAGCAGGTCTAGAGAGAAGGGTCTGTGTCTAGCCCTAGCTAAAGAAAAACACATGTACTGCTCTGTCAAATTCTCACAGCTGATAAACCAACACACTTTGTAATGCAGCAGCATGGAATAAAATCCCTATTTCAAATTAAATATTCATCAACTGTTTAGCAGTTCAGGAGACCAAATGTTCCTAAATTAATAAGGAGAACTGTGAGTATCTTTTCCAGGGCATAAGGAAATGTTCAGAGAGAAGTTTCATTATGCAGCTGGCAATACCAAGAAGGCTGCCTCAGTCCATCCAAGCCTATAAAGTGATGGCTAAGTGAGGTGTGCCCTTATAAATTGATATCTAGAGATTCAAGCAGAAGGAGTGGGCTTGGGCTTAGTCAAGCTGTGTAAGAGGTGTCATATCTTTATTTGCCTGAGTCCAGAATTACTTGAAACTAAGCATTAATCATTTACTAAGCATCTCAGAATGACCCTGGCAAAACAAAACAAAAAAATATATATTTTAGAAAAGGGAAAATATTTTTCTTGATCTATAAATATATTATTTAACATTTCAACATAAAATTTTGCACAGTTTCTGATGTTTTCTAAAGAAATTAGATTGGATGAAAACTTGTGTTAAACAATAAGATTATGTGTCCGTTTTATGAGAAAAATTCAAACCTGAACAGAAACCACCATTTTGGCTTACCAGTTTCAGGCAAACCACAATTATCAGGCATATTGCTGAATAAAAAAACCACAAAAACTACAACTGGCTATGAGCACAACACAGCCAAGAAAGCATATCCTAGTTCTTGCAAATCTTGAGTGCTCATTATGTAACAAACAGGGGTCACCATGAGACAACAGCTCACATCTGGGACAAACTGTGACCCTTGATGTGAAGCTCTCACTGATGGAAGACAAAATGCAGAGAAATAGTTTAGTCCTTCAGAAAAATGTAAGAGCAAACAGATGAGATTTGGCCTGCTTACCCGAGAGAGGTTCACACACACAACATTCCAACAACCTGATCTGAGAAAGCAGCAAAATAAGAATTTGCTATCTGCAAAAAGGGTGTCTTGGAGACCTGCAAATCAACATGCCAGTGCAGAACACCCACAAGGCAATTATATGTGACAATAAGAAGCAAGCTCTGTTGACAGATTAAAAAACAAACAAACAAACAAACAAAAAAGGCTGTAAATTAACATTTTACAAATTGAACCCAATGAACTCTTGACTTAAATGTGTCCTTTTTGGTAGACACTGTCTTCTGAAGAAATCTCAGCATCTTTAAATCTGCTTACCAACCTAGATATTGAAGGAGGAAATACAGAACAAAAAGCTTACATATGTCTATTTCTGACAAATATCTCAAGTAATATCCCAGCACAAAATAATCATGAAGTTCTACAATTTTTAGGGGCTTCATTTCTTATCATGGAATTTAGACAAGCCATGAAATTATTGCTTTTCTTCTCTTTGTTTAGAAAACAGAGCCCATAGCCAAAATAATTCTTATGTGCCAGAAGGGAAAGGTTAAAAAAACACTCTCCCTGTTCTACAGCTCTTAGCTCTGGAGAAGCTATTTTGCTCCAGTTCACTTTGGTACACACACAAGATTGGAAGGTCTCAATCACTCTCATTTTATAATTTGTGTTGCATTTCAATTTTTGGAAAGTGGCACTCAAGTAACCTGAGAGCTCAGCAATTCCAGCAGGGTTAGCGTGAGTTCTCTCCTGGCTTGCTGTGTTCCCCAAATCTGATCAAAGGACAAGGACTCCAGAAGCTTGTCCAGCTGTGGTTTTATAATGACACCATTAGGTTTTGCTCTATAATCAAGGTCCCTAAAAGTCTGTGTAGCTTCAGGCTTAATATCTGCGACAAGGTTAACTGAAATCTGCAGCAAGGATAACTACTTTAGCAGATTGTATCAGCAGGAAATATTTAAACACTATTTAAAAGGATTTTAAATAAGCAGATTTTATTTAACACTGCACTAATGCACTGCAATAGAAAATGATACAACAGAGCTGCTACAAATAAACATAATGCTTTTACCCTTCCCGTGCCCCCTCCCCCCTAAATTCCCCAGATGTTTATTATTAAGTCCAATGAGTGCACCAGATCTTTCTGTCTGAATGTGAAATACTGGGAGGCCAGGCTCAGAGAGCCCTTTGCTCTGGTGCCTGCAGAATCTGCATTAATGTGGCATGAATGCCAACAGCAGTGGCCATGGCAATGTCAGCACAGCCACTCCAGGGCCATCCACTGTGCCTTCCACAGGCCCAGGAACTGCAGAGCAAGGCAGCTTCTCCTGCCCTCTGGAGCCAGGTGCACCTCCAGATGTTCCCCTAAATCCATGCCAGGGCCAGAATAAAGCCTGGAGCAGCAGGAGCTCCTCCTAAGCCATCCTGAACGACTTTCCAGCTGGAGATGTTGCTGAACCAAATGTGAGGTGTTGGCCTGGCACTGTTGCACAGTAATGCCAGACCCTAAAATAAGGGTGAGACACTGGGCCATGTCTCCTGCAAGATGCTTCAGAGAACCAATTCTAACTGTAAAGAAGTGAAGACTAACTTTTATTGCTCACCACAGTGTTAAAAAAGTCCCCGTTTCACAAAAAAAAATGAGGAATTATGACATTCAGGGTTATAATATCTATAAATCTAGCACTAACATTGTATTTGATAGCAAACTTTCCAAAACCTGTAGTGAAAGAACAGGCTGGGTGCATTTTGTATTTGTAAGTATTTCACTGCCACCTGGAAGATGGGAAATAAACTCATACCAGAGGACTACAGAATTTGTCTATTGTTTGTCCTTGAAGGCAAAAGCTGCCTGTCATCTTTGAGCAGGACCTAAAACAAAGGAACACAAATACTTAGGGTTGGAAATTGTTGTTCTTAAACATGGTTATAGCTGAAAACCATGAAAAGTAACCACAAGAACAACCTCTTAAAAATCAGGTAAGGGTTTTCTTCAGTGGTTCAGCTTCTTGCAGTGATACATCTTACTGCAATTATCTTCTACATACAACTCTGTGGATCTGTTTGCACAAATTGTTTCATTTGTCAATCAGTGCAATACTGATATTATGATGGATTCTGCTTTTATTATCAGGAACTCTCATTTAAAACAAGCAGGAGTATTCGTGGGGTATAAAGGACCAAAATTTGCCAATTTTTCTGTCAAGTGTAGTCATTGCACGTTACTGCCCGTGATGTGTACTGTAAACATTACTGGTTTAGAGCAACACAAAAAATACAGGTACTAATTTGGGATTCTCCCCTGTTTTAAGCTCAGATATGTTAAGCCCTGATTGAACAGATGTCAAACATCTGTCCCCTCCCTTGCAATAAAACAAGGCTCCCATTCTAACCTGGTTTTGAGGGATCAGCCTTTCCACACTCAGGTCAAATAACAATTTGAATAAGCTAAACCTTAGTTCAAACTCCCAGGGAAAAAAAAAAAAAAAAAGTGAGGACAGCTCTTTCTCACATTATCCAAGGCTCTCCTTAATATTTTGCCCAGAAACCTGGTACAAAGTACTCTGTCACATTTTTTTATAAACTCTTGGACATGCAATTTAGGATAACTCTGTACTCATTTAACTCAGCTGAGGGTCTGCCCTTGTAACATAGGTGACACGATTTCTTGCCTGAAAAACTGGAAACACTTCTTTCAGGCTGGCAGAGAAAAATAAGTTTCATGCAGCTGAGTCTTAATAAGAATATCTTCCCTTTAAAGATTCATGATGAGAACCATTAGAATCTGCTAGGAAAATTATATGAACACAATTTGTTAACATTGTCAAGTACCTAGTGCTGCAGAAAATGCAGACATGCATCCTCAATGCCAAGCTCAGAGCAAAGATAGAGTCATACTTTTTTGTCTTTTTTTTTGTTTGTTTTCTAATGTACCCACAAAATAATTTTGCTTTGTAAATCTGTTAGACAATGAACACCATTCCCCAGTCCATCAAAAGCTCAGCTTTTAAGAATACAGGAATATTTTGCTCTAACCTTTTTTCTAGAATTTCTTCACATCAATAAGGTCCCCACAAAAAAAATCTGGGCACGTGGGTCACATCTGATCAACTCTGCTTATGCTAGAACATTCTGCATTTATTAGACCACCCTTCTGCAGGCAGTATTGGCACCACCAGCAGGATAAGACCCACCCTGCTGCCCCTTTCATCTAAGGCAAATAGAAAATTTCTGAGCCTAATTTAAACAGAAGACAAGAAGGGATACCTTGCATAAATTTTAAAAATATCTCTAAAATAATTACATTAAGAATTCTCCATGTTTCAAAATAGAAACTTCAGGTTTTTTCTGTATTTGGATGAGAAGAATATTTTCCTGCCCCCATGGAAAACTAGCTCAAATTTTCCTAAAATCAAAAGCCTTTTTAAGATCAATATGTCAAGAGCTCTGAAGGTAACTGTACGAGTTTCTCCAAGCCCTCACAGCTGCTAGTCATCCACAGAACTGTAAGGTGTGAAGGTCTGGGGAGCAAACCCTGTTGCAATGACCCTCCTGAGCTGCAGATGATGGTCTGGGTGCCAGGAGCTTCTGCACTCACACACAGAGCAGCTAAAGCACAAACACTGGGGGATATGGATCCACACAGCTGAAGTTCACCCTGGGATCTGGGACTCTTTCCTGCAGGCTCATCCCTTGGAGAGATTAGGCTTTCACTGGAATATAGGATGTGAAATACAACCCAGATTGCAGGAGGAAGTAGAACATGCACCACATAAAGCCAATGCATAAAGGTGGCAGGCAGCAAAATCACAGGCAGACAGTTAATACAGGTGTTGTGGGAGAGGGGCTGGCTTCATGTCAGGGTTTTATTACTCACAACACAGAAACCAAATTTGTCAATATGGGGGAAATATTTAAAGGCACTAATGGATGATGGATGCCTAATGGGTCTCCTTTTTCATTGTGGTAAACTGTACATTTGCCATATGTGCTTTTAAAGGGTTTCCTTTTTAATTACAGCTCAACCCCTAGAGGAAACAAACACTTGAATTTCCATGAAAATCAATGAGTATTTCAGGCCCTCAACAACTGTCAAGATCAGAAATTAAGCTAACAATATATTTGCCATTATGGTGTTGAGAAAACAACACCTCAAAATCCCTCCTCAAGTTATGGATTGATTAGGCTGAACTGATTGTAATTTCCATGGTCTGAAATGAAAGTCACTGAAGTACTAATTTTTAAACAAAATTTATGTCTTCTTAAAAAGAAAGGTTTAGAAAAGCATCACACTTGAAAAGATACAGCACTTGAAAAATGCAGAAAGAATCTATGACTTTCTGGTATAGACTACTGGCCAGGAAGTCATATCCTTCCTAAATTAGGAAAATAATTTTGGTGGGTAAATAGGAAGCAGATATCAGAGACAATGAACTTTGTTTCTCTGTTTAGGGTCAATAGTATATTATGTTGTGGCAATAAGTCACCAACATCGCTAGCATAAATGCCAAGACATAAGGAAAAAAAATATATAAGGAAATTATAATTAGGAATAATTATAAGGAAAAAGCCAAGACATGTATAACATAATATTCCAAACCCAAAAACTCCAACTTTCACCATAAAAGTGTAGCCCTTGGGGAAATAAAAAAGATCATGTTATACCTCTTTTAAATCTAGGCTACAAAGTGGAAAATCTTGGGCTGTGAAAGGAAGCAAAATCAGCTCAAATTAAAGATATATGCAGATCTAAGATCTTGAATAAACCCAGTTCACAAGGAGTGGGATTTCTTGTGACCCCAATCCCAGCTGCTGGCTCACACTGACACTTCTCCCTCAGATAAAGGGAGAAACTGGCAGCTACACAGAATGGATCCAAAGTGAACACCCTGTAGCAAAACCTTTTGGTTTTCTTTGTTTTCAAAGAAGAATTACAAAAGTCACTGGACTGTAATTTCTGTCAATAAGCATGAATTTTGGCTATAATTCAGATTTGCAACCAGACATGAATCTAAACCAACCAACCAATGTTGTGGTGAACATTTTCTCAAATGTTTTATATCACTTGCCTATTTATAACCAGGTTGCAGATGAACACTTTGGTAAAATGATGGACCTAAGATCAAATTTCAGTAATGATTTTAGTAAGACTGGAAGCGTAACTATTTGCACTTCAAAAATTTTGAGAACAGTGCTATGATACCACAATGAGAGATTAATAGAAATCTTGCAAAAAAAAAAAAAAAGATAAATGGCACTGCAAGAATACCAGAAAACTGGGGAGATGGGAGAGAAATTAATTGAACCTACACTTTTGATAAATATTTATTTTTTGCAGAAGAAAAATGCACACTAGTTTGAGCTGTCATTATGCTAACCTATATCCTATTTTTCATATTATTAGTAATACATAATGTGGTAGTTTATATTCAAAAATAAAACCAGAATGTATATACCTCATGTATTTATCCAGAAATACACTAAGGTTACTATGGTTACGAAAAATCCATTACCTTTGAATACAGAATGAAAAAGTTTGACTTAAAGTGTGCACTATTTATTATAGTGATCATCAACAGCCTTCAGGAGGTTCTCTAACTGGATTCATTTTTCAGTGTCAAAACTGACCCACCACACCAGTACCTTATGGCCTGTGCAAGGCAAAGAAATTTGAACTATATGAATTTTTAAATATGTTTTATACTGACTCAAGATGCAGAATTGGTTTTGAATTTTAAGGCCTTACATTAAAAGGAAAGTAGGGTCTTGGTACCCTTTTCCCTCCAAGTTGTCCAATATGAAATGCTTTATTTTCACTTGTACCTACCAAGATGTACAAATTCTGATGGCTCCACAATAGTGTTTATGCTGTCTAGCTCCCTGTTTTCTTTTGGGGTTTTTGGTTGTTTGGGGGATTTTTGTTTGGTTTTGTTGTTGGTGTTGTTTCGTTTTGCTTTCCTATTGTTATTTTTGTTGTTGTTGTTTGCATTATGTCTGAACAAGTAATTTAGATAATTCATTAAATTACATCAATTACATTAAAATAGAAAGTTGGATTTCCATACTTCACTGTACTGCCAAGTAACAGGCACTTAACTTCAGTTTAAACTCTTAAACTTCTAGTTTAAGAGTACCGATATAATTTGGCTATTGGCACATGGCACAACTATTATCAGAAGAAAACAGATTATTGGCTTATACTTTTAATACATGAATTAAACAGAGGATTAATTCCATGACCCTATTCAGGTAAGGAATGTGCTAACTCTCTAATTAAGAATATTTAAAGAAGGCAGTAAAAAAACCTATTAAACCTGTACATGATTTCTTCAACAGTTTGCAGTTTACTTGCTTTGAGAACTGGATGGTAGGAGATCAAAATGCTACAAAACCATTAAAAAGATGACTCTGACTCATATCCTGTGAAAGAGGCACAAAATTCAGCTACAGCATCCCTGGTGGTGTTAATTTCTATGGGTCCCAACAAAGAGTAAGGTTTAAAATATTTTAAAATATTAAAATATTGAACCCATCAGGGTTTAAAGTGCATCCAGCCAATTTTAGAATTATTTTTCTTTCCTCTGAAATAAGAAGGGGTCAATCATGCAATTGCTCATTGCAACCATGAGATACCCACCTGACATGCTACCTAGCAAAGAACTCACCTTTTACAACATACTTGGTTCCATTGCCAGAGTAAATTGGTGTGCCATTCATATACAAAGTATATTGTGTAATAATTCCATTTGGCGTTTTGGGTGGACTCCAACTCAGCAGCAGGAACGTGGGAAAGGATATTGCTGTGGGTGATTGCACATCTTCAGGGGCTGGTGAAAAAATGTATGAAATTATATTATATTGTCTTTCCACAAATAATAAAAAAATGTCAATGAGAAGCTACTACCAGAGTGATTTTTGGTAAAGCTGAAATTTCAGAAAGTATTTATCTGCAACACACCAGAATTTTGAAAAGTTTCCTATATTATGTGAGGATTTCTAGCCAAACAGAAGCTTCTCAGAAAGACAGCAATATACTCTTTGCCTTTAGGAGAATAATTATGCTTCTATAATTTTATCTTTCCACCTTGGTAATACTGATCTAGATGAGCTGTACAGGATTGAAGTGCAGTCCTTTTTTTAATACAAATTATTTTCTCTTCTTTCCTGGTTTTTATTCCTAACTACACAATGATCATTCTAATCACCAATGCAGGTGATGTGTTCTTAGGCACTACCCCTTGTTCCAAACTTTTCATAACTCAATACACTTAGTAATGGTTGTTTAATGTAGATTTTATGTATATAATATACTGGAAGTTGGCAAGGGATCATTTCAGAGTCGAGTTCTTTCACTGTTCCTATGAGTTATACATCAGAAGCACAAAGAATCCCAGTGAATATCACAAGGGGAGCAGAGCTGAGCCTTAGTCTGGGTAAAATATCTTGTAATTTACAAGCTCTGTGCTAGCAATTTAAAACAATAACTAGCAGTGCCTGGCAATGTGAAAACAATATAAAGTAATGAATGTTTCAATAGGGAAACAGGGATAGCTGGAGGGTGTGATATGGTGTCTGTCTTCTGTATCACCAATTTATTGTTACTAAGAGCATGCAACAAGAGCGTCCAAAAATAGAAATTCCACACATTGACTTTCTGTTCAATTCTTTGGAGGGATAAAACACATGTTCCCCATGGCTTTATTCAATTTCTGGGGAAAAAAAAACCCTACTCTTGCCTAAACCATTCTGTTATGACAGGTAAGGATTTCTACTTTATTCCCTAAGCTGAGAAAATAGGACATAATTTATTTTTAATTGCTATGTCACAGCAGAAAGAAATACAAACATTGAAATACCGTGTTTCATGCTTATATCCCAGGGTCCATTAACTATTTGGCTGTCAGAGGCTGCACCCTTTCATGGAGAATGCTGCAGACAATCTCAGTCAGTTTATCTTGAACATCCAAGAGGTCATTACTGGATTTTGACTCGATTGGTGCTGCTGGCAGTTACCAACAGGCTCACACCAAAACTCTGCTCTAGCAATGTTAGACTGCAACCTTCAGCACTGTCCTCATGGAGACAACACCTTGCACAACAGCCTGCTTTGGCAGCAGTTAAACTCTTCAGCATCCTTTGAATTATTATGGTTATAATTCACAACTTCAGGCCAAAATTTTCTTTTCTTTATTGGCACTGCATTATAACCTAGTTTACATGAGAAGATAAAACAAAGAACTGTGGGAGGGAGGGAATTTCAAAAACTACTTTGCATCATGGAAGATTAACTACTGTCCAATAAATACATGTCAATGTCTTCATTATTCTACAGGTGTAGACTTGGAGTAACTGATTATTTTAACTGGATTAATATGGCTTTAGGATGACAGAACCAGGAGAAGTGAACTTTATGTTTAATTGAGAATGAAGTTAGATATGTCACTGATATTTTTGGGGCATTTGTTCTAGTAATTGATGTGCATTACACACCAGCCTAGACTCTGAAGTCAGAACTGAATGCATTTTTCCTTTCTTTGTGCCCTAGTTCTTAGTGTAAGCATAGGAAGCATTAATTCACACTCACAACCTTTAAGTTAGAACACACAACATGTAAAAGTGTTTAGGAAAAAAAAAGGAAAACGTGAACAGCAATTAATAAATAACTCAATTGGCATTTGGCAGTTTCATCACACTGAAATAATTGTTGCCTATTGCTGGTGTTTAGTGGTTAAAAGAAACCATGGAAATCAACCGTTTGATTCTCAATTTCATACTGTGCCATACAATCAATTCTTTTTAGTCAGACTGTCTCTAGATTTACTTCTGAGCCATAGTAAAATGAGGAAGCTTTCATTAATCTTTCAGATGCTTCATATTAATGACAAGGCTCTTGCATGAACAATGTAACAGCAATTAAAAAGCCCATTAATCTGCATTACAGCTATTAAAGATGCATGTCATTAAAGGGTATGGAGTTTGATTCATTTTCGCACCCCCAAAAAATGGAGCAATTATGGTCTGGCAATGCACTTTGTCATCAAATTAGGTTGGGGTTTTCCAGCAAATGGCTTTGCAGCGTTTAGCTCTTCTCCTGTTTTATTATTCATGACTGAAATGTGGAAGTCAAGACCTTTGAAATTACTTTACCTTCTTGTGGAGTGGAGATGTTCAATGCATGCAAGCTCTCAGTACAGCCAGCCAAAGTGCAAGCAGTTAGGGTTACAGCATAGTTTGTGAAGGGATGCAAGCCCCTCAATACACCTGCAACACAAGAAAGCAAGGGGTTATGCATGGACAGTGCATGACTGATTGCATGCAGGCACACACAGAGGGAAAAGAAACTTTTCTGACACAGGCTCCCACTGTTACAGGTGGAAAAGAAAAATTATTTAGGGTTTTGTCCCTATTGTCCATGCCTTAAATTTTACAAACTATTTTAAGAGCAAGTGATATTTTATTCCATTTTTAGTAATAAAGATGCACCTGTGTTTCTTTAGTTATGCTCACTGAAATAGATACCACTTCAAAAGAGAGGTGGATATTTTAATGTGACAATGAAGGAGTTTTTTCCTTAATCCCTGTCTCAAAGTTTTTTCAGTTATTCATTTTGTCTTTCCAAGGAATTTTCATTGTCTCCCAGAACAAGTTTTTTTAATGCATCCTCTCCAACGATGTCCCTATTCATCCATAAACTGAAATCTCTTTTTTTTTATGAAACATCCCACTTGCTTTCCATTCAGCAGCAGCATATAGACCATACATTTGCTACACTAACAACAGTAACATAATTCAGATGACACAGCACCCAAGGGTTTACAGGAAGAAAAGATCTGGGGCCTTCTTCTATTTCAGGTCCTGCTTCTGTTAGTGAAGAGAAGTTACTAAATTCTCACCTATCAATCTTGTTATAGCAAATAATAATCACTACTTACCACTTCAGAGAAGTTTTGCAACATTTTGAACTATCATATACAGAAGGATTACAAGGGGAAAAATTTAGCTTAGAGTCATTTTAAGAAACATCAGCAGTTTCCATTTCAAGGTAAGTCCAACAACAAAGTAATATAAAATCTAAATACAGAAGTAATTAAAAGAGGACCAATTCATGCCAAGTTTTATTTCAAACCATGTTCTCACCTCAACTGTCGCAGCTCTAGCAAAACTGATGTGGTGTTTCATTAAAAAAATAAAATTTATAGCAAACTGTGTTATTTCTAAACTGTCCAACGCTGGGATTTAGCAGATCAGCTTAAAAAACAGCAGCACATCATAGAACATCATAGAACTGTAATTTCTGGCCAATTGTCCCACAGTACAAGAAGTCTGAAAAAACCCTCAGCATTGCATGCACAGAAACAGGTAGACAAAATTAGTCCTTATTATTGCTCTTCACTGGGTTACTACACTAACAGAATACAAGGTAACTGGTTTAATTAAAAAATATTTTTCCCTTTATAATCACAAAAAGGACATGAAGAATTTTATGCTGGAAAATAACAGCACAAATATATGATTTTCTGAGTAGAATCCTCAGTCTGTACAAGTCTATATTGTGTTTAGTAATAGGTGTGTTCACATGGAAAAGATGAGATTAGCTTTCACTGAATTAGTAACATTTATGCTTTTCCTTGCAATTAATCAAAAATTTCAAAGGTTGGCACAGCAATGATCTTTCTGTGTGAATTCTCTGGGGTGCTCTTCTACTCATACAAATGGAGAGATACTCAGAAGTGATCACTTTTACTTCAGAGTAGTGTTAAGATAAAACCAGTTGACCAGCACCTGGTGGCTCTGGTTATGGTTTTGATTTTGCAAATCCCCAGTTAACAGTGGAGCACTGCACTGACATCCAATCTGAGTGTGACAGGACAGAAAAAGAATGCTGTGTCAGTCAGCACCAAAGAAATGTCCCTGTAATCTTCCTGTGATGGAAGAGGAATATTTTTTAAGGGCCATGGGAAAGGCAGAAAATAGGAAATAATGTTTTCATAGAATGGTCTGGGCTGAGAGGCACCATAAAGATCATCTGGTTCCAACCCCTCTGCCATGGGGCAGGGACATCTCCCACTAGACCAGGCTGCTCAGAGTCCCTGACCTCGAACACTTCCAGGGATGGGGCATCCACAACTCCTCTGGGCAACCTGTGCCAGCGCCTCACCATGCCCACAGTAAAAAAATTTATTGCCAATATCTAATATAAACCTAAACTGTTTCAGATTAAAGCCACTACCCCTTGTCCTTTCACTCCATTCCCTTGCAAAAGTTCCTTTTCAGCTTTCTTTAGGGCCCCCCTTTAGGCATTACTATGCCTGCAAAGTCCTGGAAGCTACACTAAATTCTGCATCACAAAAACTCCATTAGTCAAAACACCATCTTTTTTACATAAGACAGTATTTCCATTTATGTCCAGATCATAGAGGGTTAAACCCAGGAAACTACGAAAGGTGCTTTGGGAATTAGCTCCACAAATAATCACAAGCACATCCCCTGACTGTGACATTTGCAAGTTCCTGGCCAAGAGGAGCATGGCACTGTGCATGTGCCATCTCTGTGCACTCTGCAGTGCTTTAGGAAGAGATTTAGTTTGATTTGCACACTTAGCACTTGCAGCATTGGTTTCTTATGTAGCAGTGAATTAATGCTCCTTGCATTTCCTCATGGAACACATCCTGTAGGGTTACCAATGGCTTCAGGCACTGAGAGCTGCACCATCTGAGACATACCCAAAAAGATGCCAGGGCATGTAGAAGGTTTGGATTGGGCTGTGTGGTTTACTTTTGAAAAAGTAAGAAGGTTTTATATGAAGCACCTGTAGCACAACACACTTCCCAATTCATAAGCAGGTTTGTGAAAGGCTGAGAGAATTTGCATTAAAAAAGAAAACCAGACAAATAAACCTTTTTGTTACAGGAGGTTTGTTAAAAAAAAAAATCATTCAGCAAAGGCAGCAACTTAAACAATTTTTTCATTTCCTAATTAATGTTTTTCCTTCACGTGTACCCTTGCACTATTTTGTTTTCAACAAAGAAACAGATGTGCATAGGTAGGCAATAGAAAGTGCACAGATTTTATTTACATACTTCAGCAAACTACTTTTTTCTCAGCTGCCATCCTATCTGTTTGGCCAGCATCCACTGTAATCTGTTCTCCTTCATTATGTTAATCTGTGGGCGGAAAGATTTCTGTCATCTTCAAATCGCTTGTACAGCAATGGTAAACACCTTGGCCTGTCTGTAATTGGACAGGTGTCTGCATTGGTGTCACCCAGCTTTTAATTCAATTAAAGAACTGGCTGCTCTGCTCTCATTACCCACTCATTTCCCCTGCACTTTCAGTCACTCAGTGAAATTTACACTCAGCACCTGACTATGCTGAAATACAAAGTCAGCAGTCCCACAGCAAAGATCATCACTGATACACGTGAATTAATTTAAAGAACAGCAAAATAAATTCTGCAGTAAAAAAATAGCCTACGAGCCAACGAAGTTGGCTGACAGCTTTAAAAAAGCTTTGCCTAACTCCTCAATTCTCACACTCCCAGACTGGCATCTTTCTATACCCAATAACTGATGATCTGATAAGAGCCATCAGGCTTTCCAAGATGGGGTGCTAACAAAGCAAAAATTTGGCCACTCTTGCATGTATTCTGTTAATGCTAACAGGAGAGAGGTGGATAAATTCTCACTTTGATCAGGAGATGGGATTAGAGACATCATCAATATTTAAGAAGAGGGTCAGCCTCACACATTTGGGATATGGGTTCCATGCATTCAGTCTGCCCCTACAGAGCAGCTGAAAGCACCTAGACTCAAAATTTACACCACAGACTATATTCAAAGCCTTAAAATCCACATGGGGAAGTGGAGATGCTAAATCATTTTAACACACCCACTCCTATCTGCCCAAAGAACCTTTGGAAATAAATTAAAGTTCTAACACAGACATTTTGACACAGTGACCCCATGAAACTGAATAATGTCATTTGTTAAATATGAATGTAAAGTTAACAGTCTAAAAGAGTGATCTGGAATCACACCTAGAACATTAAGCCCACTTTATATGCAAAACTAGTATTTAATTCTCTATACTTTTATTTAAATGGTCTTTAATTATTTGCAATATTGAAAGTCAAGGTTTAGAGTTGTGCAAGACAGAAAACGCCAGGTTCATTCTCCTGGGAAGGGATAAGAACATGGATATGGGCAATAGCAAAGGGGACAACAACAAATTTATGGTAAAATGAGTGTGTGGAGTAGTCAGAGGTAGTTGCATATTTATGTCCACTCCATTCAACATTCTAATGCATAAAGTATATCAGAAGATTACATAGCCAGCTTTTTATCCTTCACTTCTCCAGGAGGCAGACACTTCTTTTGTTCAGTACCTCTCAAAGGGAGTTCTCATACATTTCAACACCACAGCCATATTCCACAGCATTCTGACAGACTCTGAGAGGAAAACTAGAACTTCCCTTTAAAAAAATATTTGTAAAAAATTAAAAAACACTTTACCACGACAGTATGAGGGCTAATATTCTGTTCATAAAAACTGAGTGCATTTTTTTCCCAAAGGGACTTCTCTGCCAGAGTTTTTCATTGTTTCTTCCCTCACATACTATTCCATGAGGACCTACTTTGAAACACACCTACTGCATTTGAAACATTTCACCTTTAGCTTTACCTTAATTCTTCTCTAAGCTTTAAAACCAAAAATTACCAAATCTCTCCTGTCCAAACCCAGCCTATTTAGCTAACTTGAATGCCTAAGATCATACAGCATCTGTCCAACAAAGTCACTTGTGTGTCGAGATGCATCATTGCCACAGTACACTTAATCACAGCCCACTGGTCAGAAAAGGAAGTCCTCAACTGACTTTGGTTTTGACAGATTGCAGCAAAAACTGTTTAAGTACATGTGTCTTCCACATATGCATTTCTGAACCGAAAGCCTGTGCACATCAATCTGTCACATACATCTGCATTTTTAAAGCATCTTCTAACTAAGCATAGGATGAGTTATAAAAGGAAGAACTACTCGACACAAGGGCACCTATTCCAACCCATTGGCTTAGAAGAACAAACAAAAGTTTTGTTTTAGTTATTGCATTTAGGTGGCTTGAAAGACTTTTCTCAACAGAAATACTTCATAACAAACCATGCACAAGCTCCACTGGCTTTGAAGATGCAATTCAGTTTGCAGTGGTTCAAGGAAACTTCTTACATTCCCCATAGCACAGGGAACTCTCCAGCTGCTTCAGTTTGCAGAAAACCTTAACTGAACAGTGCAATTTTGCACCAAGAGTTAATTAACCACAGAGAGTATTGGCTTTGCAGTATCTATCACTATGTTCCCCTTGATCATTCCAAATAATTTCATCATCACTTATTTTCTGCAGTATGATTATCTTTAAAAGTTTGCAGAGACAAAGAAATACTGTTTACTTTTCTGCAGATTTTTTTTTAATGACTATAAAAACATAATAATCTTTTCTAGCCTGAAAGACATTAAGAAATTAATTTCTTTTTATTAATAAAAGTATGGGTATGTATCTAAGAGTTTATGTAATTTTGATAAAATACTCAGGTTTATTTAATCACACCATTAACATTTTGTATGAATAAATTTATACAACAGCATTGGACCATCAACAAGATTCATTTAGGCCTAAACTCAATCAAGTTTGAATCTTAATACTGTAGAATATTAATATAATTTATGTTTTAAAATTCATATATTGAAAAATATGCCACCAGTCTGCTAAAGCCAGCTAAATGAGAGGAGAAGGGAACCTACAATCTGCCACTCTGACTTAGAGTCACCAGGAGCTCAAGCAGCAGCAGCAATCTCACAGAAACCTAATGGGCACAGACAGGTCTATCAGCTACTCCTTGTTGCAGGAGCTGCCACAGCCAAACATTCTTATCTACATAGCAAGATTTACAACTGTAGAAATTTGTCTCAGCTTGGAGCAGGGATCTAGGAGTCCTCCTAGTGCTCTGTCCCATTTATCTTGGTTGGTGTGCAACAATCCTTTTCTGTAAATTTTTTAAAAATCTCAATAACTGCAGTATAGGAATGTTTTGAGCGTAAAATATTTGTGCAAACCAAGAGCTTTTGAGTCATTTCAAGTGCATGAGAGAATTGCCCAAGGAATTCACCAACAGCTTCACACAGCAGACTGCCCATTGGTGGTAAACTGCTCATTTCATCCCACACAGATGGAATAAGCCGGAGAGAAACAACGTTTTCCAATATCCATCTCAGACAGTGACCACAAACCCCAGCAGAGGCAGCAGCCAGGGTGCCAGGGCCAGTCCCAAAGCCACAGGCTGCTTGGGCAGGGGGCAGAGCTCTCCCTGAGAGGGACAATCTCCCATCTCTCTGCCAGGCTGGCAGCGAGCTTCCCCCAGCACCTCGGCCCCACTGCCCAGCCTGGCTATCTGCCACTGGCATGTGGCCCTGTCTCCTCTTCTAGAGACTTTCTAGAGAGCTTTCAAAACCACAGCACAGCCCAGGCACTTTGATTAGCCATATTAAATCATTAAATTAACTTTTCCTGAGATAGTCATCTGCTGAGCATAAAAGACTAAAAGGTGAAAAGTAATTACGAGCACGTGTCACAGGAAGGAGGGAATGGCAGCTGTCAACCACAATTTTCTCACTACCACACGTGCAGTCACAACATCAGCCCTTGGCTATTGCAGCACTGACAGAGGTGGGATGAACCGCAAAATCATAGAAACTTGAAAGGGAAATCTTTAAGAGGAATAAATACCAATCATGTGCAAATTCTTTTGCAGCACATTTTATTTCATTATTATTTGTAGGCATCATTACAGCATATCGTTTAGAGACTGGTCAATCTCCTGGAATCTACAGTGAGAGAAATCTGAATTATAAAATAGGGATTTTGCATGTTCTTGACAAGAGAAGTGCCAGAGGATTGTGATCAGTGGCACAAACACAGAGGCAAGAGAGCTGGGGTGTGTCCCAGGGGTCTGGGGTGCTCTTCAACACCTTCATCAAGGACTTTGAGGATGGAGGAAGTGTGCACCCTCAGAAAAGCTGTGGATACGAAAAGGGCCACTAAGATGATAAAAAGACAGGAGCACATCTCTTCTGAGAGACACTGAGAGCTGGGACTGATCACCTGAGGAAAGACAAGGCTCAGGGTGATCTCTCAAAATGTATAAATGCCTTATGGGAGGGGACAAAGCAGCAGCCAGCAGCAGAGCCAGGGACAGGACAAGAGCCACTGGACACAAACTGAAACGCATCAACCACAGTACCAGGGAATATCCTGAGCTGGAAGGGACCCACAAGGATAAAGGAGGTCTTTTCCAACCTAAAGGATTCTGTGATCAGTAAGTCCAACTCCTGGCTCTGCACAGGACAACCCCAAGGATAACACAGTGTGTCTTGAGTGCCCAAACACTTCTTGAACTCTGGCAGGTTTGGTGTTGCACCACTTCCTTGGAGAGAAAATTAAATTCCAACTGAACACAGGAAATCACTTTTTACTGTGAGGGTGACCAATCCTGGAACAGGTTTCTCACAGAGAAGTATCTCTGTTTATGGAGATATTTAAAGCTCAGCTGGACATGGTTCTGGGAAATCTGCTTCAGTCAACCTTGCTTGAGCTGGGGCAATGGACTAGAAAACCCTTCCAATCCAAATGACCCTGTGGTATTCTGGATTCCAAAGGAAAGCAGAAGTAAAAGCTCATCACAGATCACCCTGAAACAATGTGTTTTAAAGCTCTTCCATTTGTTTAAATACTGATTCTAATTTATACTCCAAATTTTGATGTCAGCATGTGGAATGCCCCAGAATGCAGAAGAAGGCAATCCAGCCTTTAGGAAATAAATTCTTTCACGTGGGGTCTCTGTATTTCCTTTCTTACCCTGTGAGTGTGACCAGCTGCATCCAAGGTGCATCAATGTTATTACACGCTTCTCTGAAGGCAAGGTGGCAAGCATGGTGCTTTTTCGAATCCCAAAAATTTACACCCTGATTTTATATTCTCGTCCTAGAATACAGATACTGAACACTGTGTTGAAATATATCACCTTATCCTATAAACTCCTGGTTCAACAGTCAGAACCTCATTTTAAGGATTTAAATCTGATGAATATTCCTTTCTTGGATGAAAATGAAAAAACAGTTTGACATTTTGGAAGATTACAAGGGTCAGATTTTGAAGGATTTTGCTTTCTGAGGAGTCAGAAATAGGCCTTTGAGACTGTGGGATTATGGTCATTTAAATACCTATTTTACTTTTAATATTTAGCTCAGCTTTTCTTCTTCTTGACAAGGGTACAAGAGGTTCTTCTGAATGTGACACACACAGTGCAGCCTTCTGAGAAAGGGGTAATGCTCTTAACTTTTTGTTACTGTGTTCCAGTTATGACTCTGGACCCTACTGTAATTGTTCAAAAGGATTTACAGTGTAAGTATAAACCAAAACAGAACAGATGGGCCTAAAAAGCTGCAAGGAAAAAAATAAGACAGGGCTGTCAGTACCCTCAGATACATTTCACGCAGCAGATTAAGCAGGGAATGAAAATGTGAAGGAAAGCATGGAAAAATACTATAGTTTCTTCATCAATGTTCCCACAGAGAGCTGTGGTGCCTTTCTGCTGTTGCATTAGCAAGCCTGTCTGTTTGGGTTACTGCAGCATTTTCTCATGGAATGCAACAAAAGAATTCCTAAAAAAATGTCCCTGAAATTAGGGAGAGAACAAGGAAAATTTTTCGTTCACAGCAAACTTAAAAGAAAAGTAAGCAAAGAGAGAATCTTCTGTGGGGCTCTGTGTTTATGCTAACTTTTGATTAACCAGGAAAAATAATTCAGGGAAAGATGCACCTTCTCCTGGGAGTCTCATATTTGTGGGTAGCTAGTTCTCAATATCCACTGACTAGCTTACCTGTGAAGGCTTCACTGAAATCACCAGACCAAAGCAAAACAACTTTGGATTGGTGATTTAATTTACACTTGTCTCAGCTCTGACCTCACCAAGAGGACATGAATTATATATTTCTTACAATGCCAAAACTGGAAAATACATGACTAAACTATTGGGCAGGAGTTATAAATAACAAGAGGAAGCACATCTTACACACACAAAACTGAACTGAAACAATTACTCCCACAGCAGCTACAGAAATAATCACTGTATTAAAAAATAAAGACAATTCTACCACAGACCACTAAGCAGGATGGTCCAGATGCAGCTTTCTGTTGAAGAATTCCACAAACAACCAGCTGAATTTGTACTAACAGGAAGACTCATTCAGTTCTTAGCACTTCTTACACTTTCTTCCTGAGCATCTAGAGAATCACAGAATATTTTGATTTGGAAGAGATCCACAAGACTCATGGAGTCTGAGTAAGCTACCTCCACACCCAGTGGCATCAAACCACAGCATCTGATTAACACAAATGTATGCTACTGAAATCAGCTAGGTTTACATAATCAAAATTAGGCAGCTACATCAAGTGCTTTCATACATCAGGTCAAACAGTATCATATGGGACCCACAGAATAATTTAGGTGAACTGGATGGAACAATAGGGAAGGAGTTAAAAAAAAAAAATCACATATACTAAGCAAATACAAGCAAACAAAAAAAAAAAAAAGCATTTCTCCCCCAGATCATAAATAGTTTAGGAATTGCTATTTAGTGTTTGTGCTGTATTTTAATTTCTACTGTTCTTTGGAATCAGTACATCACTAGGAGGATGCTGACACAAATAATTACCCTTCCAAATGTTATCTATGCTGTGTATACACAAACCCAGACAAGTAGTGTTTTATAGATTAGCAAAAGGAGGGATAAGCATCCTGTGTTATTAGATATGCCTAAAAAATGGTACTTAACAACATTTACCTGTGAGCACACCAGCATCAGCGAGCTCAGCACTGGTGATGGGTACAGTGGGACCATCCACTTCATATGCTTTCAAAATGTACTTCTCAATTACACCTATGACCCCAGCTGGTTTGTCCCAGGTGACCTCAGTGCTGTAACCATTTATACTGTGAACTCTTGAGGGAGTTGGCACATTTTGTGGAACTGTAGAAGGATAAAATAGAAAATAGAGAAAATGGCAGTTCTAAGGAGACTATTGCTCCTATTCTTCACTTTTAATAGCTGCAGTAAATCAGACTCAACCATTAGCATAAATACAATTTATTAGAGTTGTAACTTTTCAGCATTGATTTAATATGACTGCACATCTTGAGCTATTCAGTTTAAGCTATATTTCAAAACCATCAAAACTCCATCTACATAACATTCCTCCTTGTCTTGTTGCAATTTTCCAAAAACATTTCATGTATCAAACATATTTAAGCATCACTAACAAAGAGAGGAGGTGGATTGTATGTAGCTAACAAGCACAGGCATTATAATAATACAACTGAATGAAGCAAGGCAATACTGCAACAGAAAAGAGTTTGATATTTATCAGTTGGGTAGCTAAGCCACAGAATGCCACAACTATGAAACATTTCTAAAAATCTCCATTCTCTTTTACAGAAGTCCTTCAAAAAATTAAAGTTCTTCCATTTATTCTCCACATACATATTTTATTTCCACAACACCTCACACCTTTCTTGAGGCAGAGATTTTTTAAGGCCTTTTTGCAAAATCATTTGCTTCTGATTCATATTACAAAAAGAAAAAAAACAAAAGAAAGAAAAAGGAAAATTTAAATGTTTTAAAGAACTGGAAAACCAAGATCATATATGCATAAAGTTGCTAATAAGAGGAAATCCCTCAATTTCCTATAACCTTTAACTATCACTTGGCTATTGCTATGGCAAGTGAAGGTCTGGTCAGTAACAGCTTCATCACAAATGACTGCACAAGGGCTGCAGAGGAAAGACCCAAGGAGCACTATGGCAGGATGATGGATGATGAATTTGCTGTAGGTGCATGTGGATTCCCTTGCCCTGCTGATGATCATTCGCTTTTCTCACCATCAAGTGTCCTATTTTTTGGTAATTTTACTCTTTGGTTTCATTATCTATGAATGCAGCCTTGTTTTTCATTAGAAGGGTAGCAGCATGCAAAGTACAAAAATACCTGGAAGTTGTGATTCCTCTGTAAAGACTGTGATACTCTGAAAAAGCTCCTGTTACTGCAGCAATATATTGATTTCATTAGTTATGAAGTGTATCACAGGATGAGGTAAGGTACTGTACAGCAGATGGTCTTTTCATAAGGGATATAACAAAACCAACTCAAAAATAATTAAATAGTGCAATTATTGTCCAACCCCAGGGAACATGGAGTGCTCAGTTCTGTGGTCAGCTTGCAAACACAAATTTGTGGCAAACCTTACAGTTGTCAGATGGTTGACATGAAAATATGCATATATTTTTGTCCCTTCTGGGTGGCACACAAACTATAGTTCCTATAAGAATGCTTCTGCAAGTCCAGTATTTGTGCTTGTATCACATAATTTTTTAAGGTGATAAACTGGATGACTTACATCCAAAGAATGCTCTGCACTGACAGAATGCAATTGGGCTTCAGTGTCAAAAAGAGGGAAAGTTAATTAAGTAAAACACACAGAACTCTGTATATCTGAAATCTTACTGGCTTGATAGTTTGCAAAAGCACTGACCAGAAGAAATGTTTCTAAAATTTTCTTCAGAATAGTTTGCAAAAGCACTGGCCAGAAGAAACGTTTCTAAAATTTTCTTCAGGAGACAAAGGAAAAATTTGATCTTTAATTTATCATCTTTCTACTCTGAAATCTGCTCACAAGCCACATGCTTCTGTTCTAGTAAATACTGCCACATTTTCACACACAACCTATGGGCTACTTGCTAAAAGAATCCTCATTCAGCAGCACTGAGTAGCACACCCATGTGTTAAAAAAACATTTAAAAGAAAAAATATTAAAAAAACCTAACTGTAATAAGACCATCTTGTCCCTAGAAAAGACATGGCCTCTTATTTTCCACAGCTTGTGCCTGCTATCCCAGTATCACCTTTCTCTGCACCTGATTTTGTAGCACCAAGGTATATATAGGAAAATATAGATTTACTTCAGCCTGCTCAAGTAGTGTGATGACAGATGTGTATGTATAAACACAAATAGATGGTTGCTCTTACTCAGTTAATGCAGTTCAATCCTGTACTGCCCTTAATTACATAACCTAATAAATATTTGGTAAATACCTTGAGTTATGAGTAAAAATACCTGCCTGAACACTTTACAGCTGATGTCTGTAATCTGGTGCCTGTTTGAAGCACTAACCCTGCTTCAGCCCCTCAGAAATACTGTGCAAGGTCTACTAATCAAAATTGGTTTGGTTGGATTATCTCCACAGAATGAGTCAGGTTAGTAGGGACCACACTGGATCATCTGGTCCAAGCTCCCTGCTCAAGCATCTTAGAGCAAAGGGCATGGGATTGTGTCCAAACAGTTCTTGAACACCTTCAATTCTTATTAAAAATAAGAACGAGTAAACCTGAAAATTATATTTACCTGCTTCTCTTGTTCTCACGTGGGTCCACTCACTAGCTACTGATCCTCCTTCATTTAAGGCAACCACCCTGTAGAGATATTCTTCAAAGGACACCGAGAGGATAGAGGAAGTAACAGATTAAAAAAAAAAAAATACTGAACATAGTAAAACATTAGCAAAGGCTGGGACGAAAATGCTGTATTTTATTTAAGGAACCAACGTGCTACCTGTAAAGGGTTGCAGAGCACTCTCATAAACACTGTGCTCCTTTCCTCGGTGCACCAGGATGGAGTCATTTCCCCTGCAGTTAACAGCACTGTCAGTTGATAGGCACCCGTCCAGATTGACTCTGACAGCACTGCTGGACACAGATGCCAAGTTAACGACAGCACCTCGTGCAAATTTAACATCCTTCATGCAACCACCGAAACCTAGCAAACAGTAAGGGATTAGTACCACAGAAAGAGCTGCAGCCGTTCAGAAACACTTCTGGTCCTTTCAATTCCATAGTTTCAACATTATAAAGACTGTAATGTGAATATTTTGACTTCCAAGATGACATTCTGTCTCCACTTTCAATACAGTAAGCTGGTGAGTTCCTGCCTTACTGATCTGCACTTTCACTGTTGGCAATCCTGTCCCACAAGGAAATCCCTTTCTGTTCTCTCATTCATCACTTCTCACTTTGAAATTATTACCATAAAAATGATTCTCTGATGTGATGATTTAAAAAGTGATTTTAAAATCAGCTTTCTGCTGCCTGCTAATATTTTGTTAAATATACATACTTCCTCAAACTGAAAAGAATATCTAGATTAAAATTACAGTTAACTTCAGGAGATCAGATTGAGGCATATCAGTTTTGTCTAACAGGGACATAACTCATGTGCTGTTTATAAACATACTCCAGTAACATAATCCCAAACTACTTCTTTATGACAAAAAATTTAAGAAACTTAATTTTAAATTTATAAGTATCCAAATATTAAATTTGTATATCCGTATATTTCTGTGTACATGTGACATTGCTATCGAAATTACAAATATGTTAGATAAGTTACTTGCAGTCACAACACAACTACAAAATTCAGAATGCAGTTGTTAAAACTTTTATATTCACTAAAAATTAATAAATTGATATAAAATGGGTCTCAAATCTGAGTAGTGGTTGGTGCTTAACACAAAACCAAAAGTAAGAAACCAACTGAAGACTTCAATTCATTTAAGAATTAACTTTGTGAATTAACAATCTGCCTCTCACAGATCACTGCTTCTCTTTAGCTTTGTGAAAGTTAAAGTATTTATATCTTATTTATATCTCACATGATTTTATTGCCTGTTTTACTGCAAGATGAGAGATCAGAGTAATATTTGTCCTTAACCACCTGGACTAAGACCCTAATGTCCATACACATTCATGCAGAAAGGGGGACTGAGGCTGCACACCCATTTTGATTCATCCTCTAAAACCTCTCTCCACAAGGGAATTTGGCCAAGCTGCTCCGTAAAATGAAAACATCCTAACTGAAGTTCAGCTCCCAGTCCACAGTGACCGGCTCAGTTCCTTAGTCTGTGACAGTGGAATTAGTCTCAGTCCAGCCAGGCATCCTCATCATAAGATAAAATGAAGTTATTTCATTTGCAGTGAGATGCATTCTCTACAATCTATTTTAATACATCATTTTTAGTATCTTTTTAGCAACATTTATCACTATTTGAAGATTTCTCACTGACATCAGCCAAGCAATCCTGTCTGTTCTCAAGAATCTGCAGAAGAAGTAAAGATAGTACAAATTTTCACAAACATCCCTGCCAGGTAACTCCCATTTGATCCTCCCAGGAGGGCATGTGATGGGTCATGCAAAGGCTCACAAATTCCAACTAAAATTTCTTAAATTTGCAACTTACATAGAGGTAAGGCAGGAGGAGAATAATATTTATCACTTATTTGCTGTGAGCAAAAATACATTCCTTTATTAAAAAATTAACTATCAAGCAGCCATAGATTGAGAAAACCTTTTCTAAATATTTATTAAATGGGAAGATCTCTATATTCTATTATCTTACCACTACATCATTGTAGTCCTAAATAAAAGTATGTTTTAAGCTATAATATCCAATCTTGCTCCCCTGAACCTATATTTAGGAGCACATAGGATAATATTTCTCTTCAGACATTTTAAATATAAATTTACAGCCACCAACTTATTTGGTGGCATGCTGAGGAGGTTTGGTGGGAAAGAAATATTTATTGATGTGCCTTGATATGCACTTCAGACATTCACTCTAAATGTAATTTTGCCCTGGATTCTTTGCTCACAGATCTCTTTGCTGCAGGAGTTGTGAATGCATCCACTCACGAGGCTACACCATCTGCTACGAGGCAACACTGACAGGGCATGACTGGCCAGCTCTTTGGGGCCATAAATATTATGCACTCAGAACCTGAAGGAAGATTATTTTACATGTGATACTAGAGCTGGAAGACTACTTAAAAAAATATTCTCCAACTATTCTATAGCTGTGAAATCAAATACAGCTCACTTGAATGTGCACATCCAGTGTGAGTTCATGCATCAAAGCCACTTACTGGATTGCCCACTAATCACTTACTGACTGATACATATTTGTCCACAGTAGCTGAAAAATGCCCCATGACTGATGAACAGTTTCACAAGGAATGAAAAAACACACCCAAACAGAGCCAGTTTAGCTGACATTTTTCTGCTAGGCTTCCTACAGTAGATCTTTCTGTGGAGGCCATTAGGATGCAATTAATGCCTCTCTCTTTTCCCTACAAATTTGACGTGTTCCAGAATAGAAGGGTCACAGTGGCGGCTAAATATCATCTTCCTTCCTTCTGATAATGAGGAAAACGTCATGGCAATTGTAGACAAAATCCAAGTTCAGGCATTTATAGTTGCTTAGTTTGTTAAATCGGAATCAGTACTGCCTAGAAAAGACTAATCAATAAACTCTCAGCTGCTCTTCCATGGGGCAGATCCAGATTCATTAGTGTGATTTAAGCTATGTTTACTGTTTCCCATTGGTTTTGTACTCCAGGCCTGTCAGTGACACAAGCTGATCAAGTAAAACAGGTTTCTGTGACCTGGCATTCTCTGATGAAGACTGAGATCATTTGGTTGGGCATCTCACTTCACCATTTCCTGCACTCTCTCATCAGTCAGACTGCCTCAGGCATCACTGGAAAATTTTTTATAGCATTACAAAAGGATCAGGTCTAAGTAAAGCTAGATGGGTAGGGATAACTGATAGAGTCACAATGGGTGGGAGGAAAAATTCCTGTTGCACATTCATGAATTCAGAGTATCAGCAGCAGAATGTCCACCCGGTGCACAACAGCAGCTTTTGAAAACGTATGCTCTTCTTGGTGTCACTTACCTTGTTCTAAGCCCAGCTCTCTATAAAAACTCTGAATCCCAGGTGGGATTCCTCCCAGGTAGACAGGTGAGTTTACTCTCAGCTGCTGGACACGGGGCTCGAGCACCTGCTCTCTCAGTTCATTCATGGTGGCTGAAATCCCAGAGCCCTCCTTGCTCACGGTGACCTCATTCCACTTTCCATCACAGTAAGACAGCCCCAGCCACAGGTCCACTTGGGTAAAGATAATGCCAGTTCTTAACAATATGTTTAATATTCCACTTTTCAGCTCCATCTATGCATTTTAAAACAGAAAAAAAAATATTTTGAAGGAGACATCAAATACACAACAATGACAGGAAGTTATTTTTAAAAACACAATTAAGGGAGTTATGAATAAGATCAATGGAAAAGGAATTTTTTATCTTCAGGTTAATACTGTTTATATAGAACATGCTAAATACAGTGTATCAGCTAATTCAGAATGTAGGAAAATATATTTTGATTTTTTTGACAACTGACTTTGGCATTAATGGTCTAAAAAGAAAAGACAATGAACAAGACTGTTTTGCTTTTTTTGAGAATGAGAAAACAGTACTTTATCTATTGATTCATTTTTTAGAGGAATGTAACAAGATAATAAGGAAATGAAATGTCAGACCTGATTAAGGTCTTTTTAATTGGCTGGTGAACTCAATTTCAAATTTTTCCAGCATACATTGATTCTTACATTCACACATTTCATCCTTATTCTTCTAAATGCTTGTAAGAAAATAATTGGGTTTGTATGTGCTTTTTGAGATTAATGTGCCAATTCTCTAATAGAAATACATTTTACCTAAATTTTTCACTGCAGAAGTTTCCAAATGCTTTACTGCAAGACTCTTTATCCTAACTCACTCAAACACAAGTAGGCTGAAACTGTAAATTGGCACATATAGAACACTAAACACTTAGGGGATGAACTAGTGGTTGAAAAATACAAATATTTCACAAAAAGTCATTACTGCTTCTATGCCAAAACCTAATTAAGTGAAATAAAAACTGCAGATTTAATATAAATCCTTATCACTATTATTGACAAAATTACATATTTAGTTTACTGATAATATTAATATTACACTGTTTGTAATGGGACCATATTTCCTTAACAGGAAGTACAGGAAACACCCCAGCTGATGAAAGAACTCTGTGCTCCAAGTGCCATGGGGAATGTGGGTCCTATTCCCCAGCACACCCTGAGACAGAGGGATTCTCTTTACTTGTTTCATTGGGACCACAACTTCTCCTATTTCCATAAGTCCAGCTAAGGACTCTGCAATACAGGGGAAGGGCTGATCATGGCACCCATGCTGGACAAAGCAGCCCCTTGGAAAAGTCCCTGCTTTCCTCCACTGGTGAGAATGAATATGGAGCACACTGTGGAGGACATTCCAGAGGCAGCAGCACAGCAGCAAACCTGCCAGACCTGGAGCCAGGAGAGGGCACAGTGTGTGACCCAGGGTCACTGCTCAGCACAACCCTCCTCCAATTTACTCATCTTGGCAGAGTTTGAAAGCAGGCAGCGAGTGATGCTTGTGCTTTCTGTGTTGACCTGGAGTGACATTTCAAATGCCTGAGTGCAGCTAAAGATAGGGGAGCAGTGCTCAGTTTTAACTCTTCTGCGTGGTGAAAATAGAAAAAAAGTGAAGTCTTGCATATGTCTGAGCACAGGTACTGAGCAAAAACAACAGGAAAATTGTTTGCTTTCCACAGAATTCTGTGACCACTTCAAAAAAAAATAATTTTAATAATTTCGCTTTTAAATCTGTCTTTGGAAAATATATTATTACTTGAAGCCAAAAAGGTGTTAAGATCATATTATTCTGCCAGGGATCTCAGTAGCCACCTCTCAGCAGAATCAGATCTTTGTATTACAGCCCTAAGCCTAAGCAGGTTTCAGTTTAATTCTTAAAAGCATGCTTGCTTTTCAGAATTTGGGTTACAGAATTTCATTAATGCTTTTCTCTATGCACACAATTCTCATTTTCATCAGCCTAAGCATGTAAATTTGGAACTAGGAAAGCCAAACTTAGCTTGAATCTGGAAGAGAAGAGCAACAAGAAAGATTATTGCACTAGCAGGTTGTGATATCTCTCTGAGATTGATACAGGGACCTACTCTAATTCAAAATGTTATTAACAACCTGGGCAGTAGGACGAGGTACACTCCCAGTGAGTTTGCAGTTGATAGCAAAGGGAGCTGCCACTGGTATCCTAGACAAATAATTCAGCTTTGAAGAACAGTACTGAGTCAGGATGGATTACAAACTGAACACTGACCACAATGCACCCTCGAACTGAAGAGGAGGAACTAGCACAGGGCCAGGTCAGAGAAAGGGTGGGCAAGGGTTCCGAGGAGATGATCCTTCCCCTCCAGCCATCATGTGTAAGAACATCTGGACTCTGTATCTAGTTGTGGACATTCTGGTGAATGAAAGAAACTGTGGCTCACCAGAGTGAATCCAGTGGAGGGGCACCAAGCTGGGGAGTGTTGAAGTACCTTGCACTCAGGTTGAAGCTGAAAGAACAGGGTTTGTCCAGTCTTAAGAGCAAGTGGGAAAAGAACTTAACTGTTCCTCTGCTCTATGCAAGGATACAGAGAAGACAGGCCCAGGCTCTTCTCCTTGTGAAAGGATGAGAGGCAAAAGACATGAGATCAAGGCAAGCTTCTTTGGGTGCTTTTACCTTTTTTCCTATAATGAGGATGGTCAAAGATTAGAACAGGCTGTAGAATTTGGAAAGCTGTGGACTGTCCACCTGTAGCGAGATGCACACTACTCATACAGAAAATGCCTGGAGCAACCTTATCAAACATAAGTTGTTCCTGCTTTTACATGAGATTTGGAATAAATTACTCCAAAAGGTCCTTTCAACTTAAATGATTTTGTGGTTCTGTATTGCACATCTCTGCAGGAGTCAGTCCCTGCCTCACCCAATCTGCTTACAAACATATGATTTTGAAGATGAAAGGAATATCCAGACATAGCTCTGAGAAACAAAACAGATAGGATAGGGGCTGCATTAGAGGCTGAATGACACTTTGCTAAACCCGCCATACAAAACAGTCTCAACCAATGTAGAACTAGAAGAGTGATTATGGCTTTAGCTCCTTTGAATTGCAAAGTCTTCCTGAGATTCAGAAATATCAGCAGAGACAAGCAATGGACTTCAAAAAACTTGTCAAGGACAGGCAGACTTTGAGCCCTTTGAAAGAAAAAGTACATGGCACTTCTGCTGATGTGCAGCCAACCATTCCAGTTCAAAATCCAGCCCAGTTCAGACCTGCCAGCCAGAGAGCAGAGACACAAACACAGACTCCTCAATGGTCTCCTCAAAGCCAGTCACTCTAATGGAAAGGAAATGAGAGTCCCTTCCTGACACCTAACAGAGAGAAACTACTGGAAACCAACAGGAATATCACCCTCACAAGTCTCAGGTGAGTACCAGTCACTTCTTTGCTAGATTTTCCAATTTGAGCTCTCAAAAATTCACATCCCTCCTTAGCTCCATCAAAGGTAACGCTTTCATCTTGTGCACTTGTTATTTTACTTCATGCAGCTATTGAAAAGTGCAACTCTGGGAAAAAGTTATTGCAGGACTGTTTTCTTAGTTGCAGCTCTGCAGAACCAAGTCATCAGCTACAATGTCTCAGGAGCCAGTTACTGGCATTGCAAAGCAATCTGATAGTGTTTTTGCTGCTGTTGAAGCGGTCAGCATCAAAATCAGTCATGCAAACTTTATCAGCAGTGGCAAAATCTTTCCATCACATAAACTCATGAGGAATCACATGCCAGAGGCAGAGCTAGTGATTCATACTGGTAGAGCTGGTCACAGTTTGCTTCTAATTATTATGCCTGGATCCAAAGATAATCAGATTGACCTCGCTGGCTTGAGTTAATTCTCAGGGCATGGAAGTCAGGCAAGAAGTGACCTTTGTGCACAGCACCTTTCCAGGACATCATTTTGTTCTTGGGCAGAGGATGAGAAAGAGTCTTTGGCTGTTTGCTAGCAGCCCAGCCGTGTGTGTAGCTGTAGTCATTCCCAAACGATAAAGCTAATAAGAGAGCTGTGACCTATGCAAAGGGAAGGGTCAGGGAATACCTGGCACTCAGGAGAAGTGGTATAGCTCATCATCTGTTTTGCTGTGCAAGTGTCTCCTGACCAAAGCTCCTAACAAAGACATCGTAGCTCATGCGCAACAAGCTACACCCCTCGTTTTCACTTTCTATTAACCTCCTCTTGTGAGATCAAGTGCACAGAAAAGCCTTCTGTCATCATTATCTCTGTGCAAAACACAAAGCTCAGAGACTTGACAAAGCCTCTACAAACTCACACTCTAAAATTTCTCGTCTTAAGGCTATGGAAATGTTGAGGTCATGATTAAAGTGAGATAAAAGAAATTTACCTGACTTAAGATGAATGCTAAGAAAATTATCCAATTTTCAGAGCTAAAAATAGTACAAATATAAAACTGCCAAAAATCTAGAAGTTTGAAAAGAAAAGGAAATTATTTTGTCTAGCTACTTTGTGCTTTTGACTCCACTTTTAATTTATTAAGTCCCTGTCTTCCTTTATAGTCAGAATCTATTTTCTCATATTTCTGGTAGTCTTACACAGAGCAAGAGAGAGGGAACAAGACCCACCTACTACCAGAACCTCCAGGAGAACCCTGTGAACACTCTTCACATAAATAATGCCCCTGTGCTGCAAATTACACACATACAGCTCCTTTTTTTTTAGGGTGGGACAGTAGCATCTTATGCTATTAGCTCATGATCTTGGTCATTACTTGATGGTGAAATTAAAGTAATAACTGTAATTAGCAAGACTTGCTATAGGAAGTCATGATCATTTTTTAACTAAGGCTGCTTTAAAAAGAAGCAGCCATCAGGTCTAGCAGAATTCAAAACCCAGGAAAAAAATTATCTGCTGGAAAACCCAGAAGTATAAAAAGTAAATATGGAGTAAGTTATAATTGACCTGAAAAGGAGAAAAATATATTTATATGGTTTAGGTCAGCAGTTTAAAAGAGAAGGCCCATTAGACATAATGCCACACAATAAAACAGGTTGTGACATGACAGCCATTAGCAAAACAGCTGCATAATAAGAAATAAATAAATAAATTAAATTCAATAAAAGTGCAGAAAGAGCAGATTGGGTCATAAAGAATAACAATGCTCTCAAAAATCTCTAAAAATAAATTATTGCTTCCTGGAACAATGGGAAAATTGTATTTTTTTCCAAGTAATCCTCCATAATACCTAGTAGTTGGTGCAAGAATATTTGACCCATTAAGCAGTGGTGACCACAGTCTTATACTCAAAAACCTTGGGAAATAAAAGTATTAAAAGCCAGAGTCACATAGCTAACAAAAGATGTTGAAAACCTAAGCCAAACACATTAAAACTTAAACAACATATTGGAAACTATAGAAGCACAAATAATTCTGGGCATAAACAGCTTTATTTAACAGACAGCAAAAAGAAAGTTCATAGGCACTACCTCACAAATTTGCCTAATCCAGGATTTGTGAAACTTCCTCCACAGTGCTGGGAAAATGGTGACAGAGATGAGATGGAATTAAGCTGGAACTAACTAATTTCTGTCTATCTGTTTTGAGTCAAAAGCAAAAAGAAATATGGATTATAAAAAAAATATACCTCAAAGAGAAAGCTTTATTAGGAGACCAGACAATTTCCGTCACGACCTTTTTGATTTACAATCTAATGGATTTCATTTTAGTGTGAGAACTGGAAAACAGGCAAACTCTATGCTTTCCTAGAAATGAAGGGAAAGCTTTAATATATGTATTTTATTTTCTTTTCTGATCAGTTCTAATTGAGTTAAGACAATAATTCTGCTTTGCATACTTGGATATCTTCCTTAATTATGACATAAATAACACTAGCAACTTAATACTTAGCATCTCTTCAAGTGTTTTTGCTCCATTTGCAAACTCTGCTGTGCAAAGCATTTCAAAACTTGCAAGACATGAAAATAACTTACAGTTTGAAACTGGTTTCAGTTTTGCTTTTGCAGAGAAAACTTATGCCTGAATAGAATTAATCGTATTTTTGAACTTACTGCAAGATAATCTGGGCCATCTTTATTGTAAACAAACAAAAGCAACCCGTTCAGCTGATCTGTTCTGAATTTGAATGAGATCTCAAACTCCAGTCCACCACTGAAAGCACCTGAATGCAGCTCCAGGAACCCTTGAAAGAAGGTGAATGCACACATAAGTTAATCAAATAAGCAAATTGGTCCAAGAAATCAAAAGTAAAAATCTAGGGGCTACTCTATACTCTAATATGAAGAAGTCAGGCTTCAAGATTACAGTTCACAACTTTATCACTCAACTTTGAGGATAGTTATCAACAATGTACTGCAAGAAACCAAACCAGTGAAATATCCTAAAATTTTTACCTGGTTTTTCTTTTTTTGCTGATACCTTATAGGCATCTTTTATGTCCCTACGAAAGTGAAAATT
Source organism: Sitta carolinensis (assembly GCA_032173965.1). Taxonomy (NCBI): domain Eukaryota; kingdom Metazoa; phylum Chordata; class Aves; order Passeriformes; family Sittidae; genus Sitta; species Sitta carolinensis. The sequence continues at coordinate 2,468,635 of JAVUNC010000019.1, forward strand.
CACCTTTCAGACACACATCCAATCTGTATATAGTTACAGCAGCACTATCTGCAATTCCTCTTCCTTCTGTCAACCAAGAGACACAATTTCAAACCTACAAAATTTATCCCATGCAGCCAAAGCTGCCTTGAAAAGCAGATTACTGCAACACTTTTGACACAACCACCTTCTCTACCTCAAGAACATTTCTGGATAGAGCAGTAGCACAGAAAACTACCTCTGCCAAGAAAATGTGCTCCTTTTGAGAGCCCAATGGGGCATCCCTCCCAAACGTGGTAGACATTGTTTTGTTCTTCAGCGTTCTGCCAGTTCAAAGATTCCCAGTTTTCATCAGGAGTATGCACTTTTTTCAAAAATATGTCACTGAGACAGCCCACAAATCCTTTCTGGACTACCCTCTTCATCCCTGCAAAAAGGAAAATGTGTTTTTAAGTCAATCAGCTGCAATTAAACATAGGAATTAATTTCTGTGTTTTCTACATGCTGTCCCTATTATATATGTCCATGTGTGCATACAAACCGAGCCACCAATCAGTTCATAAAGCTGGCCTCCAAGATAAATCCAGATTTCTGAATGGGTCTAATCACTAAAGACAGCCCCTACTGCTATGGAGCTGAAAAATACTAAACTTTTTGAGATTTTGCATACAGGTACTTTCAAATCAACAGCATAAATCTACTCTATGAAGATTCAAAAGTTTTCTTTAAACAAAACAATAATTCTGAAAAGAGACATGCATGTGCTGAGTAGGAAACAATAGTGTTGCAAAAGCTGAGGCAGAGATATATATGTTTAGAAGCTTCATTGGCAAGTTTTTCTTTCCCTTTTTGTATAAAAGAAAAAGCCAAAACCAATGACATATAGCTGCTATCCCTTCTTTATTTAAATTTAAAAAAAATTAAACCCGTTTTTACAGGTGCCCTTCTCTCAATAAATGGTATTTATTGTCAGTCCCATTGTGAATATATTGCTGGGCTTTTTGAGGGAGGCACCCTGGATTACTTTGTGAACCAATGTTTTAGAAGAGCAGATGCATGCATTTCTGGGTTGAGTGCAGTGAAATAAAGGAAAGGGAGAGTTGAACTCTAGTGTGCTCCACATCAAGTCATCAATTGGATTTCATGGCAGAGGTGGAAGCACAAACTCAATAAACAATTTGGCTTTTGGATTAATATAAAAAACCCAAAGTTCTAGATATGAGTTCACTGAGAACAGCTGACTGCATACTTGCATAGACAGTCACCTCTGTCTTCTGATGGCATTTACTCTTGGCATATGAACTAATTTTATGTATGAAAACTTATGTTTATTGATTCTTTGAGAAGCCAGATATGTTCCAGCTCCTCATAAATTCTCTATCTGTAAAATACAGGTATATTCCTACACCCCTGAGCTCAATGCCACAACTTCTGAAGGACACAAACTCACACCAAAAAGGCCAGCATGTTGTATCCCTGCACCAAACTGGGATGCATAACCATAAAGTGTTTAAGCCAACAAAAAGAATGTGCATGGATATTTTGGAATGAATATGTAAAACATGCCCATAAGTTTCACACTCATTCTGTGCACAAAATCCATTTAAAATGTACACAGACCTCATAAGCTGTTTTAATGCTGTTGAATTCACCTACAGACATTTCAGTCTATCCCAAAAGATAAAATTTGAGAAACTGTACAGACTTTATTTGTCAGACTTACCTTCATCCTTTCTTACAATAGCATAGCCCTGGGGAAGTCCTCCTACAAAAACTCCCGTGTTCTCTCCAATAATGGTACTGCCACTAGTTGCTAAGGAAGAACCTGAACAAAATTGTTCATTATTCCCATATTCAATGCTTTCAACAGATTTTCAACTCAATAACAAAATACTGGTACTCTATAAAGAGGCTAATGTGACACAATAGCCTAAGACTTTCCCAATACATATGGAGGAAATATTTACAGCTCTATTTTACAGCAGGGAATTAACACTATTATAGATTCACAGAAAGAGACTTAGTATTCAATTATCAAAGATTTCACACTGGAGACATACCTCAGATGAACAGCAAACCAGTAATGACAAAACAGTCAGAAAACTGAGTGGATTTTTTTCTGTATGGGTGAACACAGGTAGTGAAAAAAACAAGTGAGCAATACTCTTAGTAAAAACAAAGTTATTTAAATGAATTGATTACCTGTGTACTGCCCATCCACTGTGATGTTTCCCAGAGCTTGAATTCTTGTAGCAATTATTTGGTGCCAACTGTTATCATTATACACTTTCCCACCATCATTAGTTGGAGTGACTGCTACTGCAGATCCCTTTTTATTAACAGAAGAATCTGATTTAGAATAGTTTTAAGGCAACACTTAGAATACTATCTTACTCTTTATGACAATTTATAGCATATACCATCTAAACATAAAGACAGCAGTCCTATGTTTAACTTTCTTTGGACTGTTGAATGATGTTTAGGACTTATTTAGGCTTCTAAATTTAAACTGCTAAATTTCACCTTCTCAATAATAAATGAAGGATCAAGGATCCAGTTCCCTGTCTCTTAAAAATAGAAAATCCTGAGTTGTTCCCTGATAAGACAAGGAGGCACAAATTATTGAGGATCACGTCACTCAGATTTTTTCTTCATTATTCTTTTTTTATTATTATTTATTATTATGTCTCTATTTAACTACTTCCAGGATTCTGTGGCTGTGAAGTTTGATGGCCATGGTTCACTGTGCCAGCCATGGAAAGCAGCTGCAGATCAGGATTGTTAACTGCAGCACCTGTCCACGTGAAGGGATCCAAGAAAAGGGGCACGTGTAGCATGGTAGATGCATGTTCTCTCCATGTCAACCTGGTGTCAAAAGGACTAACATTTCTAGATGAGAGAATACCATACATTTATGGGGGGAAAAGGTCATACCAAGAGATTCAGGAAAAATAAACAAAGCAAAAACATCCTCAAAATAAAGAAAAACCTCAAACAAAAAAAACCCCAACCAAATAAATAAAGCAAACTAAACAAGAATAACCTCAAAAGGTAGTTATTGAGGTTGCTTTTATGGTACAAGGGATGCTTATCAAAATGTATTTAAATTTATTGAGAATTTTTACCTGGTTTTAATAAAACAAACAAAAAATACGACATGAAGGGATGAATTTAAGGACATCCATTACAAACACAGAGAAATCTTTTCTGAATTGCTGAGTAAGAGGAGTGCCATAGATGCAGTTACCAAACTAAACCTCAAGAATGTACAGAAACAAGCAAAATATCACACAGATTAATATAATGATGTAATAAAAATAAAATTAATATATCTCAAGATTTTTCTTGATATTTATATCCAAATAATCTAACTTTTTAATAATTCCCATAATATTGCCTCAGGACTTTATATCATTCTTGAACTATCTGGGAACACAAAGTGATCCTGTTGAATTCACAAAACAGAACTGTCCTGTACAGCAGGCAACTACTGATAGAGAAACATTTCTTTGTATTTTACTGTGCTATATTAAAGAATCTCAACCAGTACAGTTACTTTATGGCTTCAAAAAACAATATCCAGAAAGCACACAAATGAAAAATTTGTTTCCTTATATAATTTGGGGATCCAGCTTGTAACTTTGCAGCAGCAAGCCAGACAGTTCAACAATTTTTTTTCCCAGATATTCTAGTATTCTTTTTGGTCAAAGGATCTTAGAATTATGGACAAGGAGAAAATCAACCTATTTTGATTAATTAAAAAATCCTCTTATGAAAATTTAGTATTCTGCTTTTAGTGATGTTCATCCATTAGAAATTGCATTTTGGCACACAGACTTATGAACCCTGAATACATTTTACATTTGGCATTGGGGACTGCCACTGTGTATTCTGTGTATCAAAATACACATGTGATGTGCACATATGCACACAGTTACAGCAAAAATTATTTCCTGTGGATATTTACAACACCTTTCCAGCTCCAATCAGCCAACGCCCTGGTCCTGAGGAGCTTTGGAGAGCAGCCCCTCTGCCCCAGAATAAGAATACAAAGCTATATATCCCCACATACTAATGGCACTTTTTCATATACTATTTTTTATTGTCTTCTCTCCTATTTCAACATTTTAATATTTTACAAACACACACATTTCATTACCGTAGTTTAATAATTAAAACCAGAACTGGTGTCATGCCCAATTAATGTGCCCTGGTAGCATGCCCATTAGTTTTTCCATTAGTGAATTCAACAATACTAATGGGATTACTAGCATGGGATGCTAATTGGGCGTGACATAAGAAACTGGCTTACTTCTTAGCATACCCTTGCTAATGATGAAATTAATGAGCATTTTATTAAATGCTGTCTCATCAAAGTGTACTTAGTTAGCGTTAAAATTGTTACAAACGATGCTGCATTCTAAAGATCAGGTGCCTGAATAAAGTGGTTCTTCATATTATGTTTGGTGACAGTCTAGAGCATTAACAGTTTTATACATCAGAAACCCCATTTATTTGTAAGCAATTCAATCTGGGACCACACAGGCATATGTGCTAGCCTGTGCTTAATTCTGGGGAGAGGGAAGGGAGAAGACAAAAAATAAAGTGGTCAGGGTTCAGCATGTGCTGCACTGGAAAGGCCACTTTATGTTTTTTCCAGAATTACCAGAGTCACTCTGGGATCACATTCAAACAGCCTGCTGTGAGGATGGCCAGTCACATATTTTGGAAATCACATATTTTGATATCTGGATTATTTTTCTATGTCATACAAGAAGTCCTAATATTTGGTTGCTGTCAGTAGTAAGTAAATATAAATGACTCTGTCATATTGATGTTTACATTGAAAATACAGAGAAACATCACAAATATGAATACTGTCTCCAGTGCCAAAGTTTGAATGCAACAACATTTTTCCCAGTCAAGTTCTTTCAATACCTAAACTCCTACTACTAAGAAGGTGAACGAGTACTGAAGTTTTGACAGTGCCAAGGAGGAAAGTCTAGTCAGGACCCAAGAGCCAGGTGTTGCCCATCTTCCTTTTTTTGTGGAATACCAGCTCACCCTCTGACTGTGCCTAATATTTTGGCCTCTCCATGACAACAAAAAAGGCAACACACACAAGAAAAGCATCTGGTATTCCTTCTTTCTACTGTAAGATTTGGTACGTGGATCATCTTCTAAAATTGAAGAGCTGGATATAATTCCCTCCATCCTGTGAGAAGAATCTCAGTCTATCCTCAGACTGTCCTAATCACTTAGGAAAAAAGGTGCTCCACATTGGGCTTATCTTTCCACTGTAACTGATTTCACTTGGTATAAAATATTCAGGGCTTCCCTGGGAGAAAAAGAAATGACCTGTAGCCACTGAAAGATAACCATAAATTTAGCAGGAGTTGATTGTGTAATTTAGGCGTAGATGTAAAGATATCATAATAAGAAAAAAAAATCCACAGGCAGCAGAAGGTTTACAGACACTGAGTTTGGAGGAATATCTATAGGAAAATTTGGTTGTTCCAAAAAGGCTAAGACATCTGTTTGAAAAAAAAAAAAAAAACCTCACGCTTCCTGGACCACGAGTAGAATAGAAACCCGCAAAGAATGGCAATAACACAATTAGGAAGGAAAAAAGAGCAGTTGCACAGCACAAAAGGGAGACAAAGGGGATGGTCAGACAACAGGCAGATGAATGGTGGTGTACATGGAGCTCAGAGAAGTATGAATGGCCACGAAGAAAAGGATTTGAAATTAACACTTCGCGAAGGAAGAGGCGAGGCTGCTGAAGGCTCCCCACCAGGAGCACTTGGCAGGACTGTCCCCAGAGCAGGCACAACAAAGAGAAAACGAGCTGCTGCTCAGGAGCAAAGAGAGAGTCCAGCATCCTGGAAGGGACTAAGGGTACAAATAATTAACCTGCGACAGGTCACAGCTGGAAGGGAGCACAGAGTATTACACCACACTGAGACAGGGAAAAAGCTGCAGACACAATTGTCATCAGAAAGAATGTTTGTAGTTTCTCAAAGAGCACGTAGGAAGGGTCATAAATGTTTACTGTATATGCCATGACTATAATTAGAGACACCAATGCCTATAACCTGGCTAAGACACCACATGATGTCAATAAGAAGTAATTAAAGCATTTGCACACTAATGCAGACTGTGATGCACAAAAGAAAGATGAAGAAATGCTGCTGCAGTACAGGATACCTGACACTGCAGGATAGGAATAGTAAATCATGGCAAAGGAAAAAAGAAACAAACTATGACAAAAACATAGAGGTAATGACAGTAAGGTAGCACAGCACATTAGGGAAACAGAAGGCTGAAAATTTTTGATATCTGAATTTTCAGAGGTAAAAGACTTTGCAAAGATTTCTACACAAAACACTGGATGTAGGCCACTGTACCCTGCTTCTGAATCTGAGAATGTACACGAATCTCTTCCACATTATTAATGAGAAATTAGAAAGCATTAATTTTCCAGATTGTAAATCAACTGTTAAGACCTACACTGTTCCTGGATGCCTTGAATGACAGCTTCTTTTTTTTTTTTTTTTTTTTTTTCCTCTAAACAGCAGTTGAAGCACTGAAGCAGCACCATAAGTTGTTTTATAAGAAGAAACACTATTGAAGTGATGATCCTAAAAATCAGTATGGAACAGAGTTGCCTGATTCAAATGAAATAAAAAGACAAACAAAGACACACTCATAAACTAGTAATCTGTTAAAATTCAAGACAGTTACTGCTGAAAATATTACATGAACTCAGAAGCTCTGAGGAGTGAATATGAGACCTGCTTGGGGTTTTTACAGTTAAAAGACAGGTAAAAACGGGGAGAAAAATTTAAACCTCAAAGCAGCCACTCATCCATCTCTCCCCCTTCCTGTTCCCCAGATACTGTGGATCCCAACAAATAAAATATCTCCATGGGAATGATCTAAACAAGCTGACATAAAGCCACTTTAGAAGGAGCAATCTGCAAGAAGGACTAGGAATACTCTTTGAAGCATTAAAATATCAGTTGAAGGACAGCCACTCCAATTAACTATCAAGCAACAAAAAAACCTAAATAAATCTCAGAAGATCTTACAAAGGAAATAAAACTTTCTTTTCAGTTAAAAGAAGGAAAGGTAGGTGTAAGTGAGAGAAAACAGAATTAGTCCCTATTAAAATGTGGATGAGGACAACATTAACAACATTAAGCTTGGTCCCAAAAACTGAAGTACACAATAAGGTAAGATGAAGCCTGTGTGTAAATGAAGCAAAATTATAGAAACTTATATCTTGGGCTTAACAGCAGATTTAATATTTTCTAGCATGGGGATCACAGCAAGCCAGCCTCTGTGCAGCTCCTTGTTTCTTCTCCAGGTGCTCCAAAGCTTAAGGGGATTTTCACTGCTGCACAACCCCTCCACATGCTCACAGAGTGACTGTGGCAGAGCTCAGGAGGCAAAGGTTAACAGTGGGTTAGAAAATCTGATAATTATTTACAGTTTCTTGCATATTTATGAAATATAAATGAGGCCATAATGTTCTTCAATTCCATAAGGAGATCCAGTTTCGGGATGCACAGAAAAGACAAGCCCAAACAGAAATGCAAGGCATGTAGCCTTATTTTTATTTTGTTCATACTTCCCTCATTATTTATGTTTTTACATAATGGTGACATGCTGATCTCTACAGGCAAACATTTAGTCTCAAGATGGGAGGCTAAAAAAATCATTGACTAACATTATATAAACTTGCTAACTAATTCAAAACTTACAATTTCAACACCTTGAAATCTTGGTAGTTTAAGCTCTAGTGGTGTTTAGTGGCACTGACAAAAACCCAAAACATAAAAATAATAATAAAAAAAAATGTCTTATATCTTTAACAATAAAAAGAGCAAAGATTAAGTGTTTCAATTTTTCTCTCCTCAAAATCTCTAGTTATCTAAGGGTTCTGAGAAGCAAGTTAGCTTGCATCAATTACATTTAAAAAAAAAAACCAAAACCAAACAACCACAACAACCAACCAAGGATAAGGATGTAAAAAGTACAAAGGTAAATGACATAAGCTGTTTTAATAGGATCTTGTCTTTTGTTGTACCTGTGGATCAAAAAGAAAGTAAGGACGCCCACTCCTGAGCTGCAGTGCAACGTACTCCTCCTGACTGCCAGGTGATGCAGAGAAAAAGATCAAACCATCAGGCTCCTGGGTTCGAAATTTCACTTTAATACCTGGTTAGAAAAAAGCAAGTAGATGGTTAACACCAAAAGCGGTTCTTGTAGGTTAAAACAAAATATAATTTTAAAATAAAGATAATAAAATATCAGTTTTAAAACAGCAGCAACATTGCAAAGCAAAATCATGGAAGTTCTGTTCACCTAAAACCCTTGATAGACATTGCAGGAGAAATTTTACTAATCCAGACTAAGGCAGCCCTTGACAGAAATTTCTGTAAGCCCTTATTCATCTGTTAAAAAAAAAAAAAAAAAAAAAAAAAAAAAAAAAAAAAAGACATCCAATTGTGACTAATGTTGTTTAGTAACTTCCTTCTTAAGAAAATACAATTCAGATATTAGCATACTATTCTAATAGTTGATGTTTTACACGTGGATTTTCACTTTTCACTTAACATTTCTATAGGTAAAGCAGAAATGAGGTTTCTGCATGCAAGGATTTGTATGAAGAATAGTGAGGGTTTGGTTCCCAAAGATAGCTGTATGTGTTCATGTATATATTTGTGTATGTTCTTTTATAAACATCTTATCTAAGTGCACAAAGAACACCTGGAAAAGAAGTAGTTTTCTAACAAAAACTGGAAATCCCCAAAGGAGTGATGAACTAAGCTTAATTAAGAACTTCCCAGACCATCATCAATAGTCCTCCCTGTAGTTTGTGATAAAATCCCTGGCTGTTTGGCAGAGCCATGCCCTTCCTGCCCCAATTTTGTGCAAAGGCAAATGAAAAGGCAGTAATAGCAACACCCACCCATTCTATACACTTCCATGACATTTCTGTATAAAGTGTATAAGAGAAGAACATAAATTATTGGGTTTTATCCGACTCCATCAAACTCTCCAGTATGTTCACTATTTTATGCCAGGCAGAAAATAACAAACAAATAAAGTTTTCATTGTAGATAGCATCTATATTTAAAAAAAAAAAAATCATAATTCTGACACACATTCATATTAGATTATGCCTGTTAATTACCTGTACCTGAAAGAAATATCCTTTGGCCTCTCCACCTATTCACACACAAGGTTTTCAGGTAAATCACACGAAGCAGTCACAGACACAAAACATTCACAAGGCAGTGAAAATCAACTCTGCTATTACAAAGCAGTTGCACACAAGGAACCTCCTGCCCACAATAAAACTCAACCACCAGTGTCCCTGGTGAAGGGAAAGCTCAGAAATGAACACTTGCAATTCTGTGAGGTTCCAGGTACTTCCAGCTGCACTCTCTGCTGGAGAGGCTGAGAGTGAAAGCCTCTAATCCCAGCACAGTTAATTTAACGAGCTGCCAGGATTTTTATGAAGCTGCCAAAAGACATTTCTGAAGACCAGAGGATCCCTCCTCACGCCTAATTCAGAAGGACAAACACAAACAAAATAATTGAGTTTCTGCAAAGCCACCATTCTTGTATAACATTGTGTTAGAAAATATAAATTAAATGGTTCATTGCAGTAAAATTGCAGTAATTACAGCGTTTTCAATTGTTATGCAGGAGCCTTCTTTTTCTTTGATATTGAAGAGTCCTGCTTGTAGCTCCAGCTTTCTACAAATTATTGATGAGTCAGAAATTGTTATTTTCTTCTAAATTCATTTGTGACCTACTAAAGCACTGAGAAAAGGACACCATCCCTTGAAGCTCAAGGATCTTTGGAATTCCTTATGAGATAAAGAAGTTTGAGATTAGCTGCTCACATTTCTACAAGTGACTACAAGACAGAAACCAAATATTAAGAAAACTTCTGCCCCATACCCAGTACTTTCACTGCATGATAAAAACTTATCAAAGTAATATTTTTCTCGAGGACATAATAATTAATGCTGGACCTCACTGTCAACACAAAGCATACCCAGAAACCCATTCAGACTTGGAGCAATTACATGCAGGCCATTTTTCCTCTCTTAGTGGCACTGAACACTGGAAATGGATTTACTTCATTTGCACAGAGTAATATTTCCTTCCAATAACTGAGAAGTTTCACAGAACTTGAAAACCACATTGTATCACCAAAAAATTTTTCCTTTTTTTTTTTTTTTTCATATCTAGTTGGAGGGTGAGACATTTTTCAAGTTTCTCAAAGACTCATATCTATTATTTCAGTATGCATGTCTAAAATCTTAATTTCAATGTTAAACATAACAGATAAATAGAAACATAAATAAAGTGGTGACATTACAATTACTTCTGTAATTTGTCATACACAGAAACTGCATCTCAGCCACACTACTCATGCTACTAAATCTTGGATGGAAAACATGACCATCTGTGGGGCATAGTAGGAAGGTATTTTTAATCAACTGAATCTTGAATTGCAACTCAAGAATTCACCTAACATGCCTGATTGTGTGACACAAATGATTGTTCCACAAGAACTTGTTATCATTTCTGGGATAAAAACCAACAGGAAATTCTACTACAAATTAAACATTAATGTCTCTCATTCAAATGAATTCTTTAATTCCATTTCAAATTATAGTTGCAATTGGAGAAGCTGTCAGAATTCCTTTAATTATAAATAAAGAAATTTATTTAATTTCTGTAATTGAATTGCTTTAATTATAATGGCATTGTACAAAAAAATAAAACAAGCTTTGTATACGGCGAACACAAAAGACAAAAAGAAGACTACAGAGTAATAAAAAGGACAAGTAAAATAAATTAGTAATTATTAGCAGGAGTGTATTAGGGCAGACTAACCTTCTGTCAGGATCTACATACTTTCAATTTATGCAGTAGTGGATTGGGACTGGATCTCTGCCCTGCTTTCCAGGGTGGCCCAGCCAGGTCAGGATGGGAAGCTGGCTGTGAAACGTGAGCAGTGCAGGCATTTCCACAGGCATTCAACTGAGATAAAAGATAAAAACCTTACCCTGAGAGGGACACAACTCTGAGAGCCTCCCAGGAACAGGCTGACACCACGAGTACAACGATCTAATACTGCTCCAATTTTTGATGTGCCAGAATACAGGGGTTTGTCCAACAAAGAGAATGTGGTGGGACTTTTCTACCCCACCTTTGCTTCCCTCAGGTAGGTCTAGCAAGGCTCAGAAATTCAGCAGCATTTCTGATTCACACTCAATCACAAGACCAGCACTAAAGTATTTAGGAGGCAGGAATGTGCTCTTGAGATGCTGACTGCATTTCTGGCAAGTTTACAGAGCACATGGGATTATTTTGAGTTTAGAAGAAGCAGTTGGCAGTCAGCAGGAAAATAATAAATTAGAGCAGCTCCTAGATTAGCATAACATATACTAATAATTTATAATTATTACAGCAATAAAATTCATTTCTGACTAATGCAAACCCCCTTTTTTCTCGCAAAATAAAAAGAAAAAAATTAAACAGGTTTTATTTGGCCAAGAAACCATTCACCCAGAATACAGAGGGTAACAACTTGCTGTATCTTTCCAAATTAAGTGAACTGAGTTCAGTTTTTCTTCAAAAAAACTGGTTTTAAGAAAGTAAAAAACATTTCGAAACACAAAACTTTTAGAGTCCTCAAAAATTGTCATTTGACTTCTTGGGGAAGAGTAGAGGGAAGATAGTAGGCAGGGAGGCAAGACAATAGAAATCATCTTTTGCAATAACAGCTGAGAGATTTCAGCAAAGTGATCTGCTTAAAAATTCAATTTGTTCCAACCATTCAGCACAAACACCTGTAAAGCACCTTTCTCTAAAACAAGACGTTCAGAGTTGAAAATGGACAAAAAGTAGAAGTTATTAGACTCATTAAATACAAAGAAATTATCTACAAGTCTCAAGACCCTTCACCAAAACTTATATTTAACCACATGAACAACTCTATCCAAAAGTGCTAAGAACAAATAAATATATTTCCAACCTTGTCAGTGATCAGCAAGACTAGTGTTAGCTTTATTTTCATGAATATATAAAATGCAGAAGATTGATAAGAACAGGAATAATACCTTAGCATATTATGGACAATTTCCTTGTAGACTTAGGAAGAAAATAAATAGAAAAGAGAGTACATTACAATTGGAAAAATAAAAAAAGAAGAAATCTGCCAAATACCTGGAGAATCACAAAACAATTTCAGGAAAGAATTTTGCATGATCTGTGAAGCACATCCATTTCCAGTGAAGTTTTCCCAAAATTGCACAGTCACGGAAACAGAATTTGTCTTTCCATTCTCCTTACATTGCTATATGAAATGGTTTCAATAATTATATAATTGCACATTCCAATGAACAGAAAATTGCTGGCAAAGAAAGTGATCACTTTATGCTCACTGAGAGCCTTATTTGTGCATAATGCCAGCTAAAATGAACAGAAATTGTATATAAAATTTTGACTGCAGCATTAGGCTCTCAGCAGTCCCTTCAGGATGACAAACCTTAAGTGTTTATTTAACATTAAGACTGTGTAGAAATGCTCTTGCCTAATCAAAATATATTTCCCCACAGTAATTATAAAACAAAATTTGGGTTTAACTGTGGAGAGAAGAGATGGAGAGCAAAGATCTTAGTTTCCATATACTTGCACAGCATTTTATTGCTCATACCTCATGTCATCACAAGAGCTAAAAGAGATTTGACTATATATATCTATATATAGATATATAGATATATAGATATATAAATATAGATATAGATAGAGATAGATAGATAGATATAGATAGATATAGATAGATAGATAGATAGATAGATAGATAGATAGATAGATAGATAGATAGATAGATAGATAGATAGATAGATAAGAAAATACACCTGTAGGAAAAAAAAATTAGAAGGAAGACTCAACACAAATAGAACAGTTTTCAAAGCAGTTTCACTTAATGGAACTGAAAGAAAAGAAGAAACTCAGAGGACATTTCCAAGGACACACTTATGAAGATCTTCTGCTGAATACAAGAACTTCTGAATCACACTTTGTGTTGGCCTAGAGCTTCCAGGATTTTACTGAGAGATGAAGATGGAAAGTCTTCTTCTCAAGGCTGTCCAAGACTTGTTGTTGTTTTTCACACAGGATCAGGCTTCACCTTTTACTGTTACCTTAACGTGTTCAAAAATATTTTCAAAGCTCATCATCACTAACATTACCCTAAGTTAGTAATTCCATAGATTAAGTAAATCCTTTTCATTTTTAAGCGGTTTTAATTTTTTTATTAGAAATATAAAATATATACTTAAAAGTCACATACATATGTACACATCATATGTATGCACACATATACATTTGCATAAATGCACATTCAAAAAGTTCCCAAACTTTTTCCCGAACTGTAACTGGACCACCTTTTCTTTCATGATCACAGTAAAACCAAGAGAAGCTAAAAATCCATGGTTTCTAAATCAGACTGTACAAAAGCCCCATAATTTGAAAAAGTCTAACTTTATTCAGAATGACTCAACATGAAGAATTTCTTTTAGGTATTCTTAATACATCAAACTGCCAAAAAGCTAAATCAAACTAAAATCTCGAGCAGGCATAAGCACAGAGTGTGCTGAGGGAATGAAAGGCAAAAACAGGCAACACTTCTTGTGGAAACCAACTGTCAAGCAAAACCCCAAACCCTCTTGATGAGATCTGAGGACTCCTTTTACACTAAAATGACTAATTTGATACCTGTTTTTTCTTATTTTGCTTGCTACCCCATTATACCCACTACTGGTAAAACAAACAGGACATTTTAGCTTTAATCTTCTTACTACATAACCCAAATAACTTCAGTCATGTTTGCATTAATGCTGCATTAATCATGTTGTTGCGTATTAATGAGTTTTCAGGCTATGCTAATTACTGTCATAGATTCTGCAGCAGCCCATTAAATATACAAATTACAGAATTAAAGAGCCAGAGCTCTTCATGATTAATCTTTAAATGGGGAAAAACTAATGATGTCTGTACAAAGTTTCCCTCCACTTTTGGCTGACTGAGCCCAATGAACAATCAATTAGATTATTTGAAGAATAAGAATACTGCTCAGACTAAAAGATTTGTTATGCTGTTATTCTATTCAGAAGACACACTTTTATAAGTTTCCATCAAATGCACTTCTGTAACATATTCCAGGCTTGAAGGTCTCCCAAAGTGTTGCATGGGGAAAAAAAATCTTATGGATACTCCAATTCATTATTGCATACTCATAGGAATCTGCTGGTTCCATATGAATACAGTAAATCAATCTTCTCCTTTTAGCAAGGACACAAGTCCTGCTACTCCCCAGTAGGAAAGATTTACAGCAAACCTTGGTGAAAAGAAAGCCAAGATAAGTTTAAAGTCATTTGATAAGATTTGATGTATTAGTAGCACTTTATCCCCTCACTAACAGAGTGATGCTTTGTCAGGAATAGTGCAATACCTCGTGGTTAAATCAAGACATTCAGAAGTAGGAGACCTTGGGTCTGTACTCAGCCAGTGACTGGGCTCTGTCACCTCAGAGCCATCACCTAAACCACCTTCCCTCCATATTCCTCTTCCCTGCAGAAGGGTGGCCAATATAGCTTGTGTAAGGTTCTGTAATGTTTGAAAAATTCATTACTGTTTTGTCCTCCACAGCCTAACACACATATAAAATCAGCAAAATGCCCACATGGATGCAGAACAGTTACCTAGAGATTAGGCATTTACTGACATTTGAGAAACACTAATATGAAAAGAGGGGATTTAGTTTAGCTTCTTCCAAACACTGCATACTATGCAGAACTTCTCAAGACTTCCCTAAAGAGCAAATTCTCAGTCTGTAGTAATATTATGCTACACATCAGTAGGTGCAGTTCAGAATTAACTGGCTGTTCCAGACCTGTCCTATCACTTCTTTTATACCACGAAAAAATAAATAAACCCTACTTTATACATTAAAGAATTTATATTCATAACTAATTCTTTAAGAGAAAACAAACCTGCTCAGGGCAAGATTGATCATGGCATGAGAATACTTTAATATGAAGCGAAAAGGACTGGTTTACTGCAATTACTGCACAAGGAAGATGTAATACAAACATTTGAGATTGCTTAGGAAAGGCAGATAGGGAGCAGAGAAGCTTTCCAGCACACACTCAACACATAAAAAAGACCATTTAAGGAAAGTAAAAAGAGCACTTAATGGAAGTAAAAAAAGTTCAAAGCCAAAACGTGGATTTTCACAGGTGCTTTACAACTTTCTCAGTGAAAATAGAAACATAATTAGGACAATCTTCAAAATATTGGCATGTGTTATCTAAGAATTTGGCAAAGCCCAAAAGCAACTGGTTAGTCTGTGTACCTAGATTTATCTAAACAAAAGAATAAAGGCCTCAGAAAAACATATGAGAGATCAGGGTGAAACCAGATATGAAGGTGCAAGTGATGCCATTATCTGTGAGCATCCTCTGTCATTAGAGTCAACAGCCAGCTCTTTACACAGACTTTTAAGCAATACTATCATTTAAATTTCATAAAGAAATTAGTGATCTGCCTGGAATTCATTTATTAAGCATGTCTATGAACAGAATTCATAACTGTTCTCCACTATGTGTATTGGGGAAGCATGCAATGAGCACGCCACCCAACCAGCATCGCCTCCTCAAAGCACAGCTACCAAAGGAGAAATAAAACTGCAATTTCAAAACTCACAGAATCAAATGCTGCTTGGTGTGAGGATCAGCTGCAAGTTAGTTTCTGTGTTGCTCAGTACTGAAGTGAAATATAAACAAAGAGGAAACATCAGTTCAAATTTAACTTAATGCTTTCTTTGATGTTGATGCCCAACAAGCAAAATCCGAGAAAATTTTACTCAAACGTGACCTCTCTCAAACATTTTAAATTATTTATCTTTATGTATTCATTTTTTAAAGCCCATGAAAAGTTCAAAAGACTGATTTTGTTAGAAAATGAGGAAAATAGTTTCTAGGATAAGAATCCTTTATGAGCAATTTCATTAATTCGAAGGTTGGTATTTAAAGAATGGAAACAGAGGCAAGCATTCATCTTCATTTTAACATAAATTCTTTGGAGAAAGAACTGTATTCTGTTACCCATATGTGAATTAGTGCATAAAAAAGGTCATCTTATGCAACAAGGGTAAGGTGGGAGAGGCTTCTAGGTGTTAATGCAATGCAAATCATAATTACTAGAAATATGATGACAAGAAGAATCACTTCAAAGATTTACAACAGTGCAATCTATAAAAGGTCAACATCACAGTGAAATCAGAAACGAGCTGGAGGTCAGTAGTTGTAAATAGCACTTCAATTATGAGCCTTTAGTTAGTATTTCCAGCAGTGGTACAAATGTAACTGCACAGATAGTAATTTAACTGATCAAGGGAAAAGAGTTAGACTACAACTGAGTTAAATGCAAATACATCAAAATTAAAGTCAGTGTAATGATCTGAAACACAGCAAATTTAGACAAGCATGCACTAGCCAAGGCAGAATCCCATCACACAGCATCTCAGAAGCTGAAAGCACAATAACCTGGAAATCCTGCAGCAAGTGAGGAGGATTATTGATCAGACAGTGTACATAAGGAACAGGAGAATAACTAAAATAAGCTGATGAGAGTCTGGAGGAATGCTAGAGGACAAAAATGGAAATGTAACAAGGAGGGAAAAAACAAAACAAAAAAACCCCAAACTTACAGACAGAAATACAACACCACAGAGCAAACACTCAGCAAAAAGTATAGATTAAAGCTACAAACTCAGCAACGAATGCTACTCATGGTAGAACTGAAAATAAAAAAACCAACATATTCAAGTTAACACAGCCATTTAAGGTAGAACAGAAAACTGCAACAAAAGTGCCAAATTAAGAATTAACTGAAAGGGACATATAACATTTTCATCTAGTAGTATTTGCAGCAGTATTTCCCTTGAGTATTCTTCCTATAATACCCTTTTCCGGAGGAAGCTTAAAAATGGTTTTATTTGTAGGGACTAAGAAAAGGATCAGAAAAGGATTTCAATAGAATGCTCAGGGGCAAGCTTTATGTATGGATCTATAGGTAACTGTGAGAGCTCTCTCATAGCCTTCTAAGCTATTTACCCTCGAATGGAACTACCTCGAGCATGCAGCAGGTCCTCCTTTGAAAGTGTTAATAATATTCCATGCCATTTTGTTCTGGTTTTCCTGTGCCTCTGTACCCAGGAACTGCACACCCAGTGAATTAAGTGCTTTATGGGGTTTGGCATGAAATATTCACCGAAAACATATCCAGTGTATAGCAACTACACAGAATACTTAAAATGTGATCCAGAGCTACCAAAACACTGTGAGCAATAGCTCAGTTTCAGTGAAAGCACAGCCCCTACAGATCAGGACAGAAGAGAAGGAGGAAAGTTCAGCCCAACCTCTCCTGTGCTCGACATGTAGACGTTGGCATTTTGCCCTTTAGGATCCTGATCCTAGGTGAAATCAGTTTATTCAAAATGTAATCCTGGAACATGAGAACAAAGTACATCTGCTCTTTTTTAGTGTTAACTCCTTTTCATTCTAGTGTTGGGGCTTTGCCTAGATTACTAGCCTCTATCAGCAGTTAATTATGTCCTTAATATGAATTTCAGAATAGACCACAGTCTGTATCTGCTTAATCAGGAAAAAGACCTGGTGACTTCAGTGAGAAACCTACCTGAGGCACAGTTTATTTTACATTTCCTTTGAATTGTTTGAATTCATGAGAGGAATGCAAAATAAATTCTAAAGCAGGAGACTGCTAAAATGTAATCTACACAAAAAATAAGAGATGCATGTTGGAAAGGTGTTATCAAATTCAAATCTCAAAAGCAGGAAACTCTGCTAAATAAGGATAATCTGCAGGATATGCAAGAGAAGCTGCAGCTGAAGGGAGTGAGAAAATGCCAAAGGTATGCAATTTACCTTTCCTTTCACAGAATATTTCTTGTGGACCATTTAAATTAGTACTACTTCATGAAGTTCCACTTCATAGTTGACTTTGTAGTACTTGTAGTTGTACTTTGAACTGATTTTAGGTTATTTTTATGTTTGTCTTGAATGGTTTATGCCTATGATTTGCAATGTGTACTAACACAGTCCTGCTCACCTCCAGTTCACTTCCACCCTCACCTTGGTCCAAATATTTGTGCAATTTTTTGCCCCTCTGCTCTGCCCATCTCCTCTCTTCTTTGACCTTATCTACCCTCCTTTCTGCCCGTTTCTGCCACAATCTCTGTCCTTCTCTTTTGCCCTGTTTGTTTCTCCTTCTTCCCCCATCTTTTGCCATGGTTCTGTCTGCCTTTCTTAGGCTTTCTCCATCCTTCTTTGACCTCCTCCATTAGTTGACATCCTAAAAAACAGCCTTGGCCCTGCTGTCTTTAAATAAGCATTTCAAGGCAAGAAAGTCAACGGGATAAAGCCAGCATATTGGGGCTGTTACTGCAAAAGTTACCTACTATGCACTATCTAGAATATAAACAGAGGCAGGTGTTGCATGAGAAGCTAAGAAATCAAGCAATTTTCCCTTAGAAACAACTTCAGCATATGTGTGATCTCAGTTTATCTCCCTAATGTTTCCCAGAGCACAGAAGGAAGATTTAGTCATTGATACAGCACTCATAATCCCTGAACTGAGTGTGAAAATAGAACTGGGGAGGGAGGGAAGAACCACCTGTAAGTAGTTCTTCAGCATTGGCTGCTGTTATCACTTCCTTTTCCTCTGCTAGAAAGCCATGGCCCAATATACATCCCAGTAATTGAACAGGGGATTTTATGTTATTTATCATATGTTAAGATCATATTCACCAAATTCACCAACATCCTCTGCTCTGCCAAGCTTCTGTACAGAGTGTGCCATGGAAAACATGACCCAGTGCAGTAAGCCAGCTGTGGAGGTTGTGTCATCAATTTGCAGCCTGGCTTTTTCCCAAGAACCAAACCCCTGCACTCACAGTAAGCATTAAACACATAGAGAAGCATAAAACAGAACTAGCATGGCAATGAAATGAAATACTCTCACAGTGATAAATACAACTCAAACCCTCCCTCTCCTCTGGTTTTTAAGGAGGCACTCTGGTGGCATAGTGATCTGGGAAAGCTCCTGTACTACACCCAGCAATCCAGATGAGGTGGCAACACACCTGGCAGGGGACAGACACACCCAGGGACTGTGTGCAGCTACCAGGATGGGAACCAGACCACACAACCACGCAGGACTGTGTGCAGCCACCAGGATGGGACAGACACTCCCAGGGACTGTGTGCAGCCACCAGGATGGGACAGACACCCCAGGGACTGTGTGCAGCCACCAGGATGGGACAGACACACCCAGGGACTGTGTGCAGCCACCAGGAAGGAGGACAGACACACCCAGGGACTGTGTGCAGCCACCAGGAAAAGCCAGGATGGCACAGACACACCCAGGGACTGTGTGCAGCCACCAGGATGGGACAGACACACCCAGGGACTGTGTGCAGCCACCAGGAAACACCCCCGGGATGTGGCCACCAGAAGCGACACAACACCCAGGGACTGTGTGCAGCCACCAGGATGGGACAGACACACCCAGGGACTGTGTGCAGCCACCAGAATGGGACAGACACTCCCAGGGACTGTGTGCAGCCACCAGGATGGGACAGACACACCCAGGGACTGTGTGCAGCCACCAGGAAAGGCAGGTGGGACAGACACTACCCAGGGACTGTGTGCAGCCACCAGGAAAGCCAGGTGGCACAGACACCCCAGGGACTGTGTGCAGCCACGACAGGATGGGGGGACACCATGGACAGACACCCAGGGACTGTGTGCAGCCACAAACAGAGGCAAAAGCGTGGCAGGATGGGACAGACACACCCAGGGACTGTGTGCACCACCAGAAGGAGGATGACAGACACACTGCACCAGTGGGACAGGTGTGTGCAGCCACCAGGAAAGGCAGATGGACAGACACACCCAGGGACTGTGTGCAGCCACCAGGAAAGGCAGGGTGGTGCCCAGGACTGCTGGCAGTAATGGAACACAGAGGAACACTCCCTCCTGCCCAGGGGATGGAGATGCTCTGCAGAGGAGGATGTGAACTGAGATTTTCCCCACGTGTCCAGATGCAAATAAAAGCCAGCTGGTGCACACAACAGCACCAGCAGTGATATCTGTTGGTGTTTCAGTGCTTTTCCATGTATGAAAAGGGGTTCATTCTTTTCTCATGGCTCTAATCAATACTCTAAGGAAATTCAGTTTATCACTAAATTCTGAACTACACCCTTTGGTACATACCATAAGGCAGACTACTGTCAATTTTTTTTTTCCTAATACAAAACAGATATGTAAAGATTTAATATTTAACTGATTTCATTAAATATAAAGAGATAAGACCAATACTGAAAATACTTTTTTTAAAAATTACTTCACATAGCATGATGTCATTTAACCTCCATATATTATGATATTTTCAGGCAGGTATTGATTGAGCCAAAGTCATCTTTTCAGAATTTTTAATTCCTTAATTCTTGAATTAAAGACCTCTTTGCAGTCTACAGACTGCCTTTCAGTTGACTTTTACATTATTACTTAAATCTTGAGCGATTAGAGAATACATGACTAATTCAGAATTATTGCAATAAGGAAATTTCTCCTGCAAAATTCATTGATAATTTTTTTTTCTTCTTTCTCTCCCTTTTTCTCAAAATATAAGACTTACTGCAATAGAAGAAATAACTATTGACTACAATACAGTAATAGATTAAATCAAAAAGTGGGTGATTGGATATACAACATTACTAAGAAGCACAAGACTTTATATTCTTTTGCTTCCAGTGCGATCATTTTTGCATCTTTACCACTTGCAGTGCCTCACAGAAAGACACATATATTATAAAAGAAAAGGAACAATCTTTTCTCATGCTGTAAAAAGTCACCTTTTTTCCTGTCCTTTGTGTTGCCTGAGGATTCACATAACACCAGCTTGATTAACTCAGTTCTTATTTTAAAGTTTTGCTTGTGATCCTAGAGCGGCATAAGGGAAATGGAAAAAAATACCTCACCCTTAACAATGCAACCCCCCTTATTTATAGATGCTTGTTGCAGTCCAAAATGCAGAGAATATTTCTCTGCATGTTTTGTAGGATCTGAACCCCCTGACAAACACTGTTTTTAACCTTGGTCCATGAAAAAGGCTTTCCAGGCTTTGGGATGAAACAGAATTCTCCAGAGTGCAAATTAGATAGTAGCAAAGTATGTAATTTATCACAGGGTGAGAAACTGAGATTTTTTGGGTTTGTTAGTATGGTAAGTAGATGAAGACAAGATGGAGGATCCTTGTCGTTTTTAGGTTTCCTTCTCCTTCTTCATCTCCTCCATGTTCTGCAGGGTTTGGGACACAGGATGATTGGCTGAGATTTGCCACAGTCTAGAGCCATGTGAATAGAAGTGTTGCTAGCTATTGGTAGAAAAATAGAAATAATGCACATTCTTGGTGATAATTGGGTAAATTATCATTAAAAGAACCTTGATCCCATGTGTTCAGGTCTTTTTTGGTGTCTGTTCTCCTGCACACTTGGCTGGTGTAAAGCCTGGAATGCAGAAATTACTGATGAGAAAATAATAACCAACCTGAAGAACGAGAACGACCAAGAGTCCAGCCTGCCTTCTTTTCCCAACAAGAACTTTTGAAAAAAGCCTCCCCTTATCAGAGGAGAGACGTGGGAGAAAAGCACTCTAACAATGCTCTTTGAAGTACTAAATAAAAAGAATCATTAAAACAAAACTGCCTCAAAAAAATCTGAATTCTGAAGCAAAAAAAAAAAACAAAAAAGGCTGAATTCTGGAGCAAAAAAAAAAAAAAAAAAAAAAAAGGCTGAATTCTGGAGCAAAAAGCCAAAAAAAGGCTGAATTCTGAAGCAAGGCATACCTAGCACAAGGCATAGCCACAGATATGGGCTCCCCAGCAGCATGTGTGTCTGAGCTGTGTCAGAGCAGGGCTTCCAGCCAGGGGCACTGGGCTATTCCAAGCACTGGACTGGCAAAGCTGCAACCTCATTGCCAGCTCAGTCCTGTCCTGTTGTCCCTGAAAATAAGCCTTCGGATTTGTTTTTGTAGAATGGAGCCAGAGTTCTCAGGAAATTATAAGGTAAACAAGAATAGTTTACATTCCTTTGTTAAAGCTCTGACTTGAGAGGCTCCTCGTTGACCAGTGGCATTGGAGAGGTGGATACTTCACTACCCAATCCCTGGTCAGTGTCCTGAACATTATAACCAGCTGAGGCTTCAATAAACTTGGTTCTTTTCCTTCTGTGCTTTGGACAGCTGTGGGGTGTGTGTGCTGTGTCCCCCTGTGCCCCACAGTGATGCTGTCCCGGGTGGGAGCTCTGCAGAGAGCAGTGCTCTGCTCATCTCCTCCCAAGGCAGGCAGCAGCAATCCCAGGGCTCTGAGCTGGAGAAGGCTTCAGCAGAACTGGGAATATCCATGGTAAATAACCCCTGAGCCCTGGCCAGTCCTCAGGCTGCCTGCACTTGGTGGTCACTTGGCAATTCTGCAGGAGTGCTGCGCTGCCCCGACTGCCACCTCTGACATCTCCCTGGCCCTTTCCTGCCCATGTGAAAGGCAGGAGGTCTGGCATAAAACCAATTATGCAGTCTTTGCTTCACCCAGGATTCCCATGCAGCTCATTTTTCCCCTTAGTGCATGCAGTTCAGGAGCATAACCAAGTTTGCACAGAAAAAACCCATTTTTTTTTTGAAAATTAATGAAGCTAACGTGACAATTTAGCACGAGTTTGGAATAAGCAGCTTGAATTGGCATATTTCAATCACTGAACTGGAACAATTTGAGAGAGAACAAATATAAAACAAATGAAAGAAATATTAAAGAACATAAAGGAGGAAATTAAGTAGGAGAAACAACTGATTTTGAAAGCTAGAGTGAAGAGGCAGTGCTTTTATAACAGACTTCATCCTTTTAAAAAAATGAACAAAACCTTCAAAAATAATAATTAAATTTATAAATCTTTTATAAAGGAACTCACTCTGAGCAGGGCCAAAACTTCTGTGGAAAGGATTACTTTCATCCCAAGACAAAACTCCCTCTTCCTTCTACAAGTCTTCTCAGTGGTAGATATTCTCAAAAACTCTTATTGCCCACACCCTCCTTGAATGCTCCCAACAAGGCTTCACCCTGGTTTTACAATTCACTCCATAATTTGTTTCTGGCTCAAAAGATATTACCTGGGATGGTCGCACCTCTCAGTCTAGCCTTTGTTTTGTTCATCCAATTATGAGGGCTGATGGGAACAAAGACTGTAATTTGTGTAAATAGATTCCCCCTCCTACCTCCCTGTCACTGCAGCAAGTCACTGAACAACCTGAAAATGCATAAAATAAAATCCCCAAGGCCTAAAACTCCACTACACCAAAATTCCCATTATTTACTACAGAAGGGAATGCATTCTGTCTGTGGTAACCCCTCCACCAGTGGAGTTTTGTTTTTAGTAAATCAAGAAACTTTTACAGTAAACCAGAATAAGAGCATTATTAATCACCATGCCTGAAAAAAAAAAAAAAAAGAATGAAAGAAAAAAACTCTATATTAAATTGTGATACTATTTATTATTGAACTTTGTTTTTTCTTTACTTGGGAGAATATCTGAGGACACATTCCACTCCAAGTATCAGTTTTTATAACTCTGACCACCCTAGAATAACACTAATTAAAATTTAGGCTTATAAGCATGATCAGAAAAAAAAAAAAAATTAAGCAGACAGGCTTAGATATAAAGTATAAGGCAAAACCAGATTATTTCTTCTTTTTTTTTTCTTTTTTATTTCCTCCGAGGTAGATAGCATGTTCTTTCCTGAACTCTGCAAGAATACCATTCTGTATAGCCCCAAAGAGTGCCATCAATATAAATAACAATGATTCTCTGAATGAAAGAATACAACAGCAAGGTATTTCTGTAGTTCACCATCTTGTCCAGCATTGGAAAATACTCTGTGCTACATCTACTTTCTTGGCCAGCATTTCATAGGACAAGAGAGGAAGATGCATAAAAAAATATCTAAAAAGTAGTAGGCATGACCCCCCAAAAGCCTAGTTTTACCCCAGTCAAAGTCTGTTTTTCTAATAAATAAAATACCCAAAGCACTCTATAGGAGTATGGCAAACAAAAGGATAGTTTGCATTAACTATAATAAGTACATCATCAGTTGCAGAAAGCTCTGGAAGAATTTTGAATCATATAATGGCTTGGGTTGGAAGGGACCTTTTAAGGTCACCTTGTCAAAGCCTGCCTGCAATGAGCAGAGGCATCTTCAGCTTGCTCAGAGCCCCTTCCAAACTGACCCTCAGTGTTCCCAGGGATGGGAAACAGGGTTTCACCAGCCTCACTGTAAACAACTGCCTTACAAATAATCTAAATCTACCCTCTCTCAGCTAAAAAGCATCACCCATTGTCCTAGATAGAGCGCTAAGGAGAAGGGAGCTGCACAGCAGAAAATGCAGAAATCTTGAATCAGTGCAGCCAACACACTTTTCAGGGAATAGCCTTGTTTTAAAATCTAAATCATAATCAGAGAGAGAACAAATAACCACTTCTCAGCAAGATAAAGATAGAACTTCAACAGCAGCACGTGTAACAGGTTAGCTTAATAAATAGGATGATGCAAAACCATCGAGTACCATATAAGTAATGAGCACTGTTTAAAATCAATGCTCTTGCAAATTGAAGCCAATGCAAAGGGCTAACACCAGGGGAAGGTGATCCGGTTGATGTATTTTGGATCTGCTGAAATAAATCCATTTATAGGAGCATTTGCAGGATGACTAAGTTAAAAGAGCACTGCAAGAGTCAGGCCTGGCTGAGGGAACGCCTCCTCCCCCTGTCAATATTTCAAACTGATAAAGAGCTGACCAAGTGCAATCAGCGCCGTGATGAATAAAAGAAAGCTTGGGACCATTAACATTAATGGGACTTGCGTGACTAAATGCTCATATATTGTTCTGAAAATTTACCCGATGGACCAAGAGACTTTTTTTCTTTGCTTATACTTCCCCTTTTTCCTGCAGACTGTGTCTGAGCCGTTTAAAAATATACTGCAACATAGTATAACCAGCTAAAATAACTTCACATTATTAATAGCCCATGAGTCAAACAAAAATTTAAAAAAAATACAACTACAGACCTCACTCTGGCTACCTGGAAAACTGGAGAAAATAAAAATTCCAGTTCTTTACACACAGATAAAATTGGCTGATCTAATATCTTCGGGCAGAGTGCCTTATCCTTGGGGCACAATGACAAAGGCTCTGGCACCTGCCATCTACAATGCATATGAGGGAATGGTGAACGGTCTGGCACTCTGAAAGCTGGTTGAACTTTTTTGGAAGATGGAAATTCAGACTAGCAAGTATAGTCCTACAATTATTCAGATCCAGGATATGACTTGGTTCAATATTTTTAATTTGAAACATGGCAATCTGACTTTTTTATCATCAATATTAAATACCTCTCATATCACTAGTTAGTGCTGTACCAAAAGAAGGTAAAATCTTTTATCTCAATCCCCTCCTGAAATCTGAAAAACACCACGTAGTAAAATGGGGGAACAAGGGAGCACCTCTGGGGTTGGGTTGTTTAGAAGAACATGCTGTTTCCTCTTGGTATATATCTATAGCATAACTGGGCTGAATGAAATAGCATTGCGTTCATTTACAGCTATTTAATACAAAAGGTTTTTAAAAAGAATCCAATACAAGATTTACAGCTGTGTGAAACACCAAGTGTGAAGTCATTGCTATAAAGAAATATCTAAAACTTGCATATTGTCTTTTAGCTTTGGCAGAATACTCCCAAAGAAGGTGGAACAGCATAGAGAGATGATATTGAGCAGGACAAAAAATTCTCCTGATGGGGAGACCTCTTTCTGGCAGGTTCCTTAGAGGGGGAAAAAAAAAAAACAAACCCAAACCCAAACAACCTTAGTAGCAGCACAAAAGACAAGTAGATGTCCTTTTTGACTTCAAGGTTTATCATAGTTCCAAGGAATTTCACTTTTTTTTTTTTTTTCCCACAGAGGAGAAAAATCCCTACAATTTTACCCAACATAAAGTTAGCTGTCTCACTATTAATTTTTTTAGTTCTTAGCCACACTAGCAGACAGGGATTATATTGATTTTCCTACTTACATTTATTTTAGTACATTATTTTAAAATCAAATGCTCTATTGGAATATGCTGCTACTAATTCAGAGGTAAAAGACTCACACATGTATATCTGTCACTCCACTGGACACCTGCAGTCCTAAAATGGGATCATGATAGAATTTGGGTGAAATTTTCAAGCCTGCTGATCAGTCCCAGCCTTCACTCACCATCTCATTTAGCCTTTGACAAACAGACTGAAGAGAACAGTTTATGTGACTGAACAAGGCTGGGATAAGCCAACTGCAGCCCTGCCTGCTTGTAATATGAAACAACATAAAAATACAGAATGCTGACAGAAGAATTTGGAAATTACAAAGAATGGTTCCTAAAACCAAAACTGAGCAAGTAGGACACAGTAAAGTTCTTTGTCAGCATACAAACTAAGAAAAAAATATTTCAAAACAACAATTTTACAGGATTGACAGATAATGAAATCATGAAATGTGGTGACTGGGAAGAACATTGCTTTGCTTAACCATCATCAGTTTTATTGGGTCATCAACTCCTTCAGGAGCAGAGTTGAACACACCAAGCTCCAGCCATTTCAGCACAGGCTGGCAGAGGCAGCAGCTTGCAAAAACCTGTGACCAGCAAGGAGTCAGTGCCACTGCATCTCAGGAAGGCACCTGGGCACAGGAACTCCCACCTCCAGGATCTCAGCAGGAACAAGTTGCAGTATTTTAGCTTCCATACCAAAAACAAAAAAAAAGAGGGGAAAAAAAGAAAAAAATGGAGAATGCAGCAGTTCTCTTTACACTCTGTGCCACAAGCACATCATCCCATTTGCTCTGCTCACTCCACGGAGTCTCCCTAGAATATTAGGTCAAATGTAAGGTCCCAATATTAATCTTCATGGCCATCCATGGAAGTGGTTCAAGATATCTCAAGAGTGCCCTTTTCATTACGTTGGTGACCTCTCTGAACAACCGCTGTTAGTTTCAAGGCTCACCAGAGCAAGACTGAACTGCCTCTGCAAGGAGACAGGCCCTGGAACTCATTAGAGGAGCAGATTTAAAATCATCACAAATTTCACATATTTCTGAAGAGTCTGAACACAGACCTAGTCAGGCTTTCCCAAGTCATACATTAAGACAAAAGAGAGGAGACAGAAAAAAGTAAACCTGTCTAGAGAACAACGTTCAGCAAGAGGTAAAGAAGGGGGAAGACCAGCAATGAGAAAGAAAAAAAAAAAAAAAAAAAAAAGATAAGTTAGCTGAGTATGTTTTGAAAGATACTCAGGTACCTGCTGACTTTGATTAAGGTACAATATCTCAATTTTTTTTTTTACCTAACACATTGACACGTGTTAAAAAAAAAAAAAAATCACTAAATGTGCATTTTCAGAAAAAAAATAAAAAAAATTCGGATTGTTTTCCATCCACAAATGGAAAAACAGAACTATGAATCTCTGAATTCACAGTATAAGGTAGAACTAAATAAACAACCTTTCTCTGAGAAATGTTCAATAAGGATAACAAATTTAAAAAAAAAAAAACAAAACAAAAAAAACTTTTCTAAGACTTTTCTAAGTAAAACTATTCCAAAGGACTATCTACTTGACATTAAAAAAAACAAAAACAAAAACAAAAAAAAAAAAAAAAAAAAAAACAAACAATCAGGCTGCTGACCTAGACTTAGTTATAACTTGAAAAAATTGCATGGGTTGTATAAAAGCTATTTCCAATTTCTGAGCAAGATTCTTGAAGTAAATCTTTTCGATTTCCAATTTTTTTTTTTTTTTTTAATTTTGGATGCAATATTTTACAGAATTCTGAATTCTGCACAGTTTAAACCCAAAAGGCTGTAGTATTATCCAATATAGCTAAGGCCACTCTAGATAGCAATAGTTAGTGATTACCAGATCAAAGGCCTCACTTAAATCAATAAAGATAGCTCCTGTACATTGATTACCATCCAACACTATAAAAATATAATTGCTTACCTTGAGAGGAGCAGTGCAAATGAAATTAAAAGGTCATAATAGGTCAATAATTATTTAAATTAAACTTACATCTTCCTTCATCTGATGGACCAACTGTAGCAGGCACCGAAATGGTGGTGATTTACCAGTTTAAAGAGACATATTAACATGTCAGCACAGGGCTCAGCAGTAATTGGGTCAGCAATTTTAAGCAGTCAAGGTTCCATGTTGTCAGCTTCTCCATTTATGCTCCCAATTAATCTTAAGGTATTATAGATCTTAAGTCAGTAAGCACAGATCTAACTACTCGAGATCAAATCTCATTTTGGGTATATACAGAGATAGATTATAGTTACTTTCTGTGATCTTTCTACAACAAATACCAGTATATCATTCTCTAGAATACTTTTTAATTAAAAAAAAAAAGAAAAAAAAAAAGAGCCTTGCAACACTTTACTATCAAGATCATGAATTCTCCAATAATTTAGTTTATGACATTTCTGTCACTATATTAAAGGGTCCTCAGACCAGAATACTGCTTGGCAGGTTTGTGTTTTCATTCTATTGGTGATGCTTACAGTTGCTTTCTGGATTCTCAGTTATTACACTGCACAATAACTTGGACATTACTCTGCCAACATAATTGTTGATGGACAATTCTGAGTTTTTTAATTTGTTTCTAAAAGTAAGAAAAATAAATCTTTTCTAACCGTATTTTCTTCATGCCAACTAATTTTTAACAATTACTATGAAGGATGAATTTACATCACTTTCACAATTTTATAAAACAAAAGTTTTTAAGATTTTTGATTCTTTCTTTCTATGGATTGGACATATGAATTTTTTAGAGTGGTTATCCCAAAGTTTAAAAAAAAAATAAAGCCTAAATTCATCAATGTCAGGAAACTACTCTTTGCAGGATGCTTATCTGGAGGATGATAAAACTCTCAAAGAAAAATTACATTTGCATGGAGACTTTGCATCTTAGAAATTTAGGGGCTAAAAAGACTCTTCCATGAAATTAATCCTGAACACCAAATCCTGATGGTTCACTAAACAGTAGAAAGCAAGGAAGGGAAAGAGTATTTTTCTCGTCCTCTTAATTTTCTACCACTTTGTTACAGGCAATATAAAAAAAAAAAAAAAGGAAGACAACATTTTGAAGAACACAGAAGGAAGACAATCAAGGAAATTACAATGGTAAAACCAGAAGGGAAAGAGTGGAAGAGGGAGAAGCAAGAAACAAATCATGGTTAGTGCAAAAACCGTGGGAAAATAATTGAAAAGCAAAAGAAATGAGAAAAAGGGAAGGAAGGGTAAATAGATAGGAGAGCCTATAACCACTAATAATAGATCTCCTTATAAATCCAATTGAAATACATGTTGTTGTAAACACAATAAATACATCACTCTTTCACATACAGATGTGCATCTAGTGCAGCAGTCAATAGCCCTAATAGTCCAGAAATTTTATGAATATTAAAGATTCCTACCCATTGACATCTGTATTTATCAGCAACATTTCAAATGATGAATATGTGTGAGACCCTCCTTTCACACTGGAATCTTTTTAACCACTATTCAGAAGAACTACTTAGGATGCATTACATAGCTAAAACAAGCTCTCAGAAATTAGGTAATGCAAACCCAAAAGTGTTTGCAAGAAATTGCTGCATAGCCAAATAGAGGATGAGTAATGATTTAGTCTACAATTATACAAACACACACTTCCCATAAGATATCTGCCTCAAGGATTTTATCACATTCAGCAACTAGAAGAGAATGCATGTAGCAAGGAAGGATTCTGTGCACAGAAGCCTTTCTTTCTTGATGCAGAGCTCTGTGGATGTTTAATGAAAGAGGACAGGGAGCATGAAAAGGGAATGGACAGTTTCAAAGCTAGAACACTTCAGTGGCTCTGGAGAAATCTGTCCCCATCTCTGCCACGAAGTTCTTAGGCAATGTGAGGTCAATCACTTAAGTCAAACTTTTCCAAGTTATTTGTTTTTGATGCACTCTTCATTTTCTGGAGTGCTTGCTTTTAAACACCCCATGGAGATCTGTGGAAGTGTTAAGTGCTCCTAATTGAAAAGGGGTTGGTGGAAACACTACTTGAAATACATGAGCTTCTCAAAACTCAGGTCCTATGTAAAACTCATAATTAGCATTAATTGCACTTTTTTTTTTTTTTTTTTTTTACACAAAGTCCTTATTCCTAAAACAAAACTGGTAATCTAAGTGCTGTAAAAATGTATATCAGTGATTACAAAGTACTTTGGTACTCCAGTGAAAATATCACAGGAAAAAAATTAAATCTGCATACACTTCAGAGCAGACATGTACAGTAAAACAGACAGAAAGCAATGTACAGAACAGAGACAGGATTTTCAAAAGGCAACAGCAGGTCCATACACAGAACCTAGATAGTTTCTAATCAACTAGTTATATGCCATTATAAAATATAAATATAACACAGCTGAATGAAGTTCATGCTGCTTATTTAACTCCATTTCTTAAGCTCTAGGTGCTTAATTTTGCAAACTAATTTTTTCCCATATGTATCAGTGCAGACAGCTTTTTTTTTTCCCCTCCAAATTACCACAGTCTAATCCTGAATGATAGTTTTGCCATAATGGAATTATTCAGTCTATGATCTGATTGATTTTAGACCTTAAATACTGAATCTTAACACACGTAAATTTTTAATCCTTTAATTTCTCTATTCTGCCAGTAATTGATAAGGACAGTCGTACTTAGACAAGGTCTTAATTTAATCGCCCTAAAAATCAATTAGAAGGTGAAAAGCTTCCTTATATTATTATTATGAAAATTTCCTGATCAAATTCACAATGCAATCATAATCAATGCATGACACCCACACACTTTAGTCAATACATAATTCAGTAGTTACATCTTCACTCTTTAAAAACAATATGGGAAGGAATTTGTATCTCAAAAGCAGAAATAATTTAAAGGCTCAGTATTAGTCAGACACAATGTGTGAAGTCATTGGGCCAAATAAACCATTATAGAGATAATCTAAATAAGGGCCAGGCATGTACCAGAATGGACTCATTTCACTTCAAGTATCTCTCCAGCAAATACAATGGTAATTGTGGCTTTCCTGCAATCTTGTTAAAAACACTCCATAGAATCAGAAGGAAGATTTTGGCCCCTTGTTAAGCAGGAGAGGTGAATTAGTCAGTGACAATGATGAAATATTTTCTTCACCCTCATCTTCACCAGCACAAAAATCAAGGTTGATGCCAACCTAGGCTCACCATCAGTCTAGGAAAGGGTCTTTCCACTGGCAGGTTGATATAAAATTGGGGAAACTCCTGCTTCTACAACTTCCATTGTACAACACTACTGTGCTCTCTAAAAGTTACCATGCACAAGCAGAAAAAGTGGGTTTAACCATGCAGTGCAGAATGCATAACACTGGCAAAAATCTACTTTGGCACTAAAGCCAAGAAGAAAAAAAACATACTGCCTTTGTATGCTGAAAGCTTGTGCTGCATAGTTGATCTGTTAAAGTACAAGAGGTAAATATGAAAAACAATACACAAGGTGAGGTTCTCTTTTTTTCTACTTCTTTTCTGTAGTGGCTACAACTGAAAAAAAAAAAAAAAAGAAAAAGGAAGAAAGAGCAGCTACTTCATACTGATAGAAAGTATGTTGGTGCCTAAAAAACTATCTCCTCTTAGTGAAAATATTACCCCTGTAACACTGGCAAGGTCAGCATCAGCTTGGCTTATTTGTTGCCTAAGTCCCTGTTGTGCATGTTCAAAAATGTTTTAAGTTGTTTTGTTCATAAAGCAGCAGAGTTCACTTTGTTGTGGTGGATCACTCCTTGTTCTCTATATGCAGCTCCTCTCTCACTCCCTATCTTTAGGCTTCTTGGGATTCAAAAGGAAGAAAGGAAGGAATGTGTTTTTCAAGATGAAACTCTGAATTCATTTTAAGTACTAAGATAAAATTCTACCTAAAATCTCTGTGCAAACAGTTCTCTCAGGCAGAAAAAAGGATGGTTCTCTTTCTTAGTGAAGCCAGCCACTTGACAGTGATATAGAAGATCTTTATCTCTGGTTCACAGAAGATGAAGATGCAGGTTCAAATCATTCTTTTGTGAAGACAAGAGGAGAAAATATAAGAAGTTGGCATAAAAATTAAAAGCATTTCTAAGAACAAGTCCGGTGGCAACAACTTAAACAGAAAGGACACAAAAAAATGTGAATTCTCCAAGAGCTTTTTAGTGTATGATTTGATATAAAACTCTGAAAATAGATTTGCAATATTAAAAGTTGCCTGACAAAATGTATGTTCTTCAAGTCCACAAAACAAATGTGCTTTCTTTCTTTTCCTCAGAATATTCAAAAACATGGAGTAAGAATTTCTTTTTTAATAGTTTCTCCCTCAGAAAATCTTGCTTACTTTCTTCATCTCAATGTAATGAAATAAAAAGGCTGATTCTTCAAAAGGTATGAAAAGAACAAAATACCAGCAGAGTGACAAAGAATACATAAAGCCAAACTAAGCAAAAAGGTCAGATTTGTCTCCTCCTCTTCCTTTGTTTCCATCTTATTGGTATACGGCTGAAGCAAACAAATTTAACTGCATTTGCTGTAAAATTGTGTCTATAGATTAGGGAATCCTTGCCATCAATCTGGAGAAATAGATGGACCACAGGTGGACTATAAAAGTAAAAAAAACGAGTAAAAAAACTGGCTAAGCAGCAGGACTCAAAGGCTTGTGACAAGCAGCACAAAACCCAGTGGGCAGCAGTTACAGGAAACTGGAACTGGGACCAATTGTGTTTAATGTTTCCATCCTTTAAAATGGATGACAGGCGATGGGATGGAGTGTGCTGTCAAAAAGTTTGGAGGCAATTAAAAAAATAAAATTAAGGGCTGCAGTGGATATACTGCAACACAGAGAAACCTGGGGAATGGGCTGACAGAAACCTAGGGAAATCCAGCAGAGGCAAATGCAAGTCCTACAGTGCAGTTTGGGTATTCTGGCATAAAAAAAAAACAAAAAAACAAAACCAAATATAAAAGGAACTTGCAGACTGGAACAAATCCAGTGACACCAAGATAGTCAGGGGGCCAAAGTACATGACATTCAGCAAGAGGATGAGACAAGAGAGTTTGTTTAGTCTCAAGCATGGAAGGATGGAGGGAATGACTGCCTTCTCCAGTTACCTCTCCCAAGGTTTAAAGAAGATGGAGCCACACTTTTTTGGACCTCTACAGAACAAGAGGCAATGAACACATGTTCACATGCAAAAAATTTTGTATAGATATAAGGGAGAAAAGTAAACCAAAAGAAGGGTCAAACTGGAAACTGGAACAAGGTTTGGCAACATAATTAGCTACATATGGAGAGAAAACTGAAGCAGACAAAGGCTTAAACATGAATATCAGCAGGAAGACTGGATGATTTCTCTTCAACACTAAATTATTACAGTATTCTGAATCAGTGATTAAAATTATTTCTAACCATCTCAAATCATTAGTTGTATAAAGAAATGCTAGAAAATATCTAAAGAAGAAAAATAAAATAGAAGCAAAACTTGTTGAACTCATGCAACCTTCCTTCCCTCTACACAGAGAATTGTCAATCAGGAAAAAAAAAAACCTGCTCTTTCCTACTAAAAATTATTTGGTGAAATGAACACCTTTCCCAGATTCATTGGGTTAGTCTGAGTTTATAATAGGATATATGTTTAGAAAACATTCTTAGAGGTCACAGAAACAATCCACTTACTCCAAAGCAGAATCAATTTTACCTAGGTTATTCCTGACAAATGCTCATCCAACTGTTCTTCAAAATCTGCAGTGTCAGAGCTTTCATTTCTTTCTCACAACAATGAATTCTTTTACACAACCAGCCTGAATCTTTTCCAAAAAAAAGGCAATCCACCTTGCTGTATTTTAAGCTTATTATGGAGTGCATTGCTGCTTTACTCACAGTAAACACAAAAAGTTCATTCTCTTCTTTAAAATGACACATTTTTATATATTTTAACACCATTATAGTGTCTCCTTTTAATCTTCTTTTTTCTGAACTGCACCATTTTCTTTGGCCTCTCCTCTTACACTGTTTTAAGATCTCTAATCCTGTTCATTCTCTTGGTATTCAGTCATAATGCATCCCATAAAGTTCTGTTGGGATGCTGGAAAAGGCCTGTTTATTTGGGCTCCACAAACTCATGAAAATATCTGCCTCTTTGACTAACTATCAAATGTTTGCTGGAGATCCTGGGGAGTGGAATTCGTTTTACATTGCTGCCAAGAGAGTTCACTGGGATGAGGAGCTGTGGGGAGATCTGACACCCAGGGACCACAGCCATTCTCAGCACCTCTGCTCAGAACAGGGGTAAAAGATGCCTGTGCAGTGTTCCATGGCAAACTCATTAAGAAACTTCGTTACTGGAAAGATTCTCCACTCTGAGAAATGTCTGTGTATCCGAGCCAGAATCTGGCAGTAAAAGCACTAGCGCAGATATCAATTTTTTTTTTAAATACACATTTTTAAGACCACTTTACAACATTAAAAATGTCATTGTAAAAAATAAGTTCTCCTTGCAATGCTTAATATATTAACATCTTACCTCATACAGTTATTTTCTAATTATTACAGAGCTGAATATGCATTGTGTAGAGGTTAGCAAAGATTACACAGTCCAGGCAAGACATCCTTCTTTTTAAGGGTATTATCCTATTTCAGAAAACTTGGAATCAAAGCAAGGCCAAACACAAAACTTTCTTCAGAGTAGACTGCATTTTGATCAATATTACATGAATAATTTTCTTCCAAAACAAGTAACATCCAAGAGGAATGACATTTGAACTCCAAGCCTGCCTGTTCTACACCCTGTATAAAATAGATATTATTTCTCTTGATGAGAAGAGAGCCAGAAAAGCAAACACAGCAGTGGTACTGCAGCATTCTGCCTGCAGACTCACAGCCACAGCACACACAAGCTGGACCAATAAAAGCAAACCACACAAAATAAATAATTTGTAAAACCTTCTAACCATTTCTAGAGGTCCTTTCAAGTATAAAGTCCCACATTAAGTAGAATCTGAACTTCAGCTCCCCATGTGTTAAATCACACCACTTTGTTGCCTCATGGGGAAGACATGAAGATTAAACACCTAAATCCCCCAATTTTCAGAGTCATGGGAGATGGGTAAGTTCCTTAGCTCAAACAAGCACACTAACAGCTCTCCTTTGCCTTGTGGTATTTTGATAGATACAACAAATTCTGATGTATCTAAGAACTTAAGGAATGCAAGCACTAAAAAACAAGTCTGCGTCATTTGGGAAATTATATTATACATGGCTAAAACACTTCTTCGTGTTTTGAAGAGATGAAAAGTTGCATGTGGACAGTTCCAGCAGAAAAGAAGTTTTTCTACTTGATTTCCTCTCATCTAATGTGTACTCAGAACACATCTCCCTGTGCAGCTGGAGGCTTTGTTACAGACAGGACACTGCTTAGTGTAGCCAGTGTTTATTGAATAACTTTTTTTTTTTTTTTTTTTTTTAAGATGATTTTGGAAAATTTCCCAGAAAATACATCTGCCCCTATTACTTGCACCTTGGACTGTAAGACCAGCCAGGGAGGTAGTGAGGACAACTGTATTTATTAGCAATGAATAAACTGATCAATCTTTTTCTGGATTAACAGTGGGAGAGCCCAGACACACGGGGAAGTATCTGTCTGCTGACTGACACGGACAAGCTGGCACACTTTGGTGTCAAAAATGTACACAGCTGCACGCACACTAAAGCTGTTCCATCCATAAAGCACAATTGCCAACTGCTTGTCTTCAGAAATGGGTAATAAGAGAGGGTCTCAACAACGAAACAACTGCAGAGTGCACTCAAAGAATATTTTTCATCCCCTTAAGTGTCTGTCTTTCTAAACTCTCCTGGATTTGCTATCGTTTTCCCCTCCATCATGTTTTGGAAGAAGGACAGATAGCCTACTTAGAAAAACCCAGATTTATATTCCTCAAAATCTTTATGAGTTGCCAAACCCAAACTATACATTTTTAGGTACCAAACGTAGACTGATTTAATCTGATTGTCAGTCATTACTAGCAGATGTCTGGACAAATTGCCTAGTGTGTTTTAGTTCTAGGTTGTCTCCAAATACTCTGACTAATAGCTGGTAGAAGAGAAAGAAAACAATCCAAAGTTATGATAAATTATATTTATCCCTACAGTGTTATCAGCCATCAGCTGCCAATATGAAGGGAACTTTATTTTAACATCTCCCAACCTGCCTGTCCAAACTCTCCCAAATCATCTCAGCCATCACAATAAACTTTACTCAAGGCATCAGTCTCAGCTTATGGAGCAGAACTAAACCCCAGAGAGGATCAAAACTTGGGTAGATAGGTGCTGGGCTTGCTTGGTTACAAACAGTCACAACTGACAACAAAAGAAAGATATCAAAGGGTTTAATTCTAAATACACAGTAAAGGCTGCAAACTGATGTCAGGAAAACCACTGGGTAATTTGGATGAGGAAAGGAGTCCAACAGATGTTCCTACAGATTCCCACACAGAGACAGGTTGTGCCAGTCAACACAGTGTCAATATTTAACTAACACATTATCACTTTTTATTATTATTTATCAGTCAAGTAAGCACCTAGCTAGCAAAAAAAAAAAAAAAAGTGAAGTCATCTTCAGCATTGTTTTAAAGTCAGACTCACCAGGTGATCATAGAGAGGCAAGAAGCTGATTTCTGGTTTAAACAAAACCTGGATTTGCACGTACATGCTGCGAGTACCAAGTGCTCAAACGTGCAGACAAAGCCCCAGTGCTGCAGGGTTTTTGCAGCCCTTTTCTCTCTTAAACAAGGTTTAGTACCAGGTTAAGCTGTGCCACTGGCACGGGGGTGGCCCCTGCACCATCAGTGTGCTAGTTAATGCTGCTCTCACAGTTAGCTAGATTCCGTCTGGATTTCCCCTTCCTGCTGTCATTCTCATGACCCGAGATAAATATACACATGCACACGTCTCTCATTCACTTTTTAAGTCTTCAGCTCTGCTGTTTCTTCTTGTAAACACTCATACTTCATGCACTCGAATGCAAGATTTCACTTCCACACTGCTACAACATCTCAAACGTGCAATCAGGTTCATTTTTGCATAAAACATACTGTCTGTGTCTTTGCTTTATCCCAGAAGTCAAGACATCAGCAAACGATGAGAATCACAGAAACAGGACATAGGCCTGCTTCAATCTGAACATCTCCTGGACCAAAGCAAAATAACTGATCAAGAAAAAAGAGAGAATACTCAAAGGTCCAGAAACAGTGAATTCTGTCAGAGTGGCAGCCTTTTTAATTTCCTTAACAAAACAAACAGGATCACCACACAAATGCTCTGAACCAGGAAGACAGAGCTTTTTGAGTGCTTATGCAGCCCCACGTATCCTCAGAAAGGTACCAAAATAAAACACATCTTAGCACTCAAAGCAAATTAATTAAAAACGTTTTATCCCAGAAGAATAAATAAAATCTTATATTTATATCTCAGAAAAATTCAAATATGCAGCAACATTCACTGTCATGTACATCTCTCTGTCCAAACATGAGGTAATAAAAATACTACTAAAAATAAAATTATTTCCACAGGCTTTTTAAGTGAGAACCAAAATAGCCCATACATCACTAATCATGACACTTCTTTAATAAATTAGAACCTACCTACTTTAACCTAAAAGTTTTATAGAACATGATAGTAAATGGTAAAACAAATGCAGAGTACAATTAGTACATTTTCTAAGTAATTTTAACTCATTTACCTGTAAAGTAGGTATTGGTGGGAAGAGTGGAACTTGCAAATCTGTAATACCCATTTCCTGGGAAACGGATCCCTTTTGTTACTTCTATATTCATTGTAGCTAAAGATGTGTCCATCCTTTCCACCTGGTAGATGGGAGCAGGCCCGTTCAGCTCTTCAGGTTCATTCCAAATTATCTTTACTGTCGTGCTGTTTATCCCTTCCACACGAGGGGCACGAAGTTTTCTTGGAGCTGCAGATAAAAAAATGTTATCTAGGGATCATTGCCCATAATACTTGGGCAATTATTTATTGCACATAACATAATTGCAAAGCTTTCTGTTTCATTTTCTGATCTTAAGAATAAACACACATACCCATAGAAGCTTAATTAGGAGAGAAAAAAAAACAACCTCAAAAATATTCTTAATCTTTATGAGAAACATACTTTCAGTTGCACAAGAAATACTTCATGTGTTTCTTCACACTTTAGACTAATTTCTCTATAATTATGTCTAAAATATTTTTGTTTGTAATCTTTGGAAATATTAATCAACATATTCATTAAAAAATCTATTTGGATTCCTTCCTTTCTTGGCATGCCTCTTATGCCAAACTCCCTGGAAGTACATATCTATATGACTTTCCCAAGTGGATGTGAGTGAAAAACCAGCAGGAAATTTGCACAGTTGTAACTCTTGTTGCATGTCAGTGTGGGACATGACAGAAGGGGTCTCTTGTCACTGGACCCATGCTCCCCAAGAGGAGCAGAACCTCTCTGCCCACAGCCCTGCCAGCCCAGCCCCTTGTTGTCATTATGTGCACACCAGCTCGTGTTCAGATAATTACTCACTTCAAGAGAACGACCCTCTCTAAGTTTTCTCCATCAATTCTGGTGCCCAGCAGGACTCCAAACAAGACTTTCCACAAAGGTAGCAGCATGAGATAGTTTTACATTACAGGACAATCCTCCTACTGTTAAAGCCGATACTCTGATATTCTTTTAAACACTCTGATAGCATTGGCTACTCTAGAGCTGAGTTATTAACTAAACTTATTCCATTTTTTAATAAAATACTGTGCAGTAAACCACTGGAGGGCAGCGTGACCTGTTCAGATTATGACATGATGGTCCTACAGGTGAAAGAAATGGACCATCACTGAAACAATAGAAGATGTCATCTGGAGAATATGAGAACACTTTGATATGTACAGAATCTTATCTTGCTTTTTTCTCCTCACTCTTTTTTTTCCCCCAGTGAAGAGAAGGATTTAACAACAGGAACTTCTTTTGTGCCCAGGAAGCAAAATACAATGACAACATTCAAAAATTACTTGTTCCCATAATGGCACAGTAAAGAGCTATAAATGCCTTTCAAGAACAATAAAACCTGAATTAAAATATGGGCCTTCAAAATCAGACATATTACTTCACAGCCCAGCATTGGAAATGGCATGAGTTCTTTAGAGAAGGAGACATTGCTTCATTTAAAATGAATTAATAACATCCTTTTCAACATTCCTGCATTTTCAAGATCATTAACATATTTTTCATTTTTCCTATTTGCCAGCTCTATATTACTTCTTTCTCTTTTCTTTTACTTTGCTCCCACACCCCATAACTTGATAGATATTCTTCTTGGAGAAAGCAGGGAGTGGGGGAACTGGGAAACTGCCAAAGGCACACTGTGCTGTAAATTCCTGCTTAGGTAACATTTATGACTTCACAATCTAATTAGTATCTCACGCGATGGTAGAAATTTACAGTGTCAAAACTGAAGTAATGCAGTGTGAGGTCATAAGCTCCCCTGCATAAGTAGGGCACAGCACTAATGAATTGTGGTATTAATGCACAAGTTTAAATAGAAAACATGGCTTAACAATCAAAACTTCACCTCTGAGGGAGCCAGCCTACGTCAGCATTTTAAATGTGCACTGAAGAGGCTGAGCCCTCCAGTTCAGATTACTGATGGCAAAACAGAAATGCGAAAATTCATTATTTTTAAAATGCATACAGCTGACTAGCACTCACGACAATAGCTACATCTTCCTTTAAAGTCTAGGATTAATAAATGGCAGTTACTTGGACCATAATTATGGCATCTCTGATACCCAAACCTGAAGCTTTTATGGGGCTTATGCAATTAACTACTTAAATGCATCGTAACACTTGCTTCTCTGACAGGGAAGTATTGATTTTTTAATCATTTTCAAGTCTCCTCTAGCACAAATAAATGTACTACAGTTACAGTTAATGCACTGTGTACACGCATTAAACACTGGCATGACACAATTTATTATTTTGTGATATATGGAACACAAGACTACCCTTTCAGAAAGTAGCATCCTTGCTATAGCACCAGTATTTAAACTGCAGTCTCCTTGATGCTTGAGAATTCTCGTGCATCAAGACAGCAGCAAACTGTCAAATACATAAGCATTAAAAAACAAGAATAACAAAAAAACTCAAACAGAAAGCCGGACTGCACAAGGAAACAGAAGGTCTTGAAATAAATCCGTAGCACTAGCCCAGCAGGGTACTAAATGGTGAAATTAAAAATATTCAACACTAAAAGATACAATATATATTTTCCTAAAGGTGTCACTGTGGTACCTGTAGCTACTTTCTGAAAAAATGAATCGAGCATAATTTTACCTATTTAATTTTTTTTAGTCACATTCTGTTAAGACACATCTGTCAAAATAATGAGAGTACTGCATTTTACTGGATTCAAAGTCACATTTTTGTGTATTTTAATTATGTAGTTTTAATGTCTTGCTATATAATACATATTTAATATATTATAAGGCTAAAACAGTATTTAAAAGCCCATGATTGCTGCATGCCATTGTGTAGCAGAGGGCACAGAAAAGACCAATAAAGACAGATGGTCCATACAGCTTATGTTGAAGTCATATATCTAAATATAGATGTTGCTACACAGGTCATTACAAATAAGCCTTTCCCATGTGTTTATGCACACACATGTACACAAAAATGAAGTTGGTAAGTAAAGAGCAGTTAATTTTGTTTTGTTTGAAATAATATCATTTTAGTTTTAGGCTCGAAGACAGATGCCAGCATTTCTCTCTGAACAGATGGTAATTCCATCTAATAGTGCATCTCTGTATTAGTAAGGTCTGTTGTGTATACAAACAGTAATAAACACTAGGTAAGGATCAAAATAAATTTTAATTGTTGACATTAAATTCTGGCAGCCATGGTTCTAAGGATACAATACTCCTTTCTCAAGTCTGTCAGGTTTACTAATACAACTGCTAAAGCTTTTCCATACTCTGCCAGATTCTTGTCCCAGGAATAACGTATTTACACCGTGGCTAAATTTTACAGGCTTGCATATGTTTGAGTAGCTTCTGCTCAGCCTACTGTAGGCAGGTATTTGTGTACTCTTCCACCAAAACCTTCAAGTGGACACTGAATGGTTCAGGGAGGTAACAGCCACAGAAAGCATACAGTTTTTAACTGTTGTTAAGTTGAATCCCAAATGCACACATACAAAATAAGAGAAAAAATGCCAAATTCAAGGACAAAAAGTTATAGAAAATAAATTTTTCTTTTCATATTGGAGTTACCTTGCAGGTAAAATTGCATACTTCACTATGGGTCATGCATTTCATTTTTGACTCCAGTAATTAATCCAGAGGACCTCGAGTTTGCCATTGTATTTCAGGTATGTTCTCTTTTTCTGCACTTCACAATGGTATCAGTCATTCCAACAGTAAATGAGTCAAACAATATTCTGACAATATTTTGAATTTTAAGAGATTCTTTAGAGTCCATTTTGAACTCCTTCCCAAAAAGGAGAATAAAACCCACCCACAGTGGACATCAAAAGAAAATTCAGCAACACGGATACGTTGCATTCGTATTTCTTTTAAAATAGACGTAATCCGCCGTATTTTTTAAAAATCATGAAAAATATATTGCTTCCACCATATGGGACAACCAACGACTCACCAACCGATTTAAGATGCAGCATATTGAGCTGACCATATGTTACAGTGCTGTTGAATGGCTGAGTGATTCATGCCCGTCACATTCTAGTATATCAATTAAAGCTCCTTGAAGTCTGCATGATTTGTGTCTCTGTTATTAAACCCTGCTAATTCATCCCACTTACACATCTGTTATAAATCTCTAGGAGTGCTGCATGATTCATGGCAATCTGTGAGCATGGTACAGCAAATTCTTCTCCTTGTAATTAACAGTAAATTGTTTTACTGCCATGCAATGAATTTTTCAGTTATATTGCAAATGAACTCCTAAATGCACGGTTCTTTCCTAAGAACTGACTTATATTATTAGGCAATTAAAAAGTATTGCTTTGAACCAAAAGCTTTTAATCAAGAGGAATGCAACTTAAACATAGCTTAAAAATGTGGCAAATTTGACAGAGAGGAAAAAGAACAGACTGAGCTATTTTCTGACATAATATGTGGTTGGTAGGAGAGAAGAAACAAATAACTTTTAATTCCCTACTGATTCCCTGAAACTCAAAGAGCAGTTTAACTACAGCTTGAACACTTGGCAAGACAAGTTTGAGCAGATTCTATTTATCTCAGAAGTTGCTTAAGTCATCTGTCATTACGAAATTTCTCAGATTACTTTACACTTTTCTAATTGTAAAACAGCATCTTTATTCTTGGAATAAATAATTGGATAATTAGCCAAGTTGAATCATCAGAGGATTCCAGTGCTGCTCAAGTGTTCTTGTCAAAGGTGAAGCAAATTCATTTCAGCTTTGCCTCTGTAGCTTTCTGAAGAGGCTTTGATTTTTTTTTCCTGCTACATTCTTGGCAGCAGCCTCAAATTCATGAGTCCATACATCAAGTCAGTAGTTTAACAACAAATGAAATTAAATTCAAAGAAGGGAAACTAATTGAAGGACAGC
Source organism: Sitta carolinensis (assembly GCA_032173965.1). NCBI lineage: Eukaryota > Metazoa > Chordata > Aves > Passeriformes > Sittidae > Sitta > Sitta carolinensis. The sequence continues at coordinate 2,511,568 of JAVUNC010000019.1, forward strand.
AACAAAAGTGTTTGGTAATGTGCTTTTTAATATGGCATGCCACATTTGCATGATAATTTTTCCTTTTTAGCATGGAGCAGAAAGTGACTAGCTTAATGAGGGATTATTCAAGACAGGAATGAACAAAATGCATTCATAACTAAGAACAAAGATTGTATTATGAAACGGAAACAGGCAACTGCCGAGAAGTAACTGGATGATTGGTTTATGCATTATGAATAAAAAGGTAGAAAAATATTTATATTAGTATTCACTAATGACTATATATACAAGATTGTTGTAATTAAAATTATAAATTAACATATTAAGAGTGCTTGTTTAATCACTTTGGGTCCTATTCACAATGAAGAGACTTATGTACATGCATGCAAAACAATCTGTGTTTCCAGGCCAGCAGCAAATGGCCCTCGTATTTCTCTTCTGTAACAAAGGGAACTATACATTTCTTACTACCTGTTTAATGGGTACTGGTGATTTTAAAATTGAGGCATAGCTTTTTGTAGAAAAGCCATCTATGACAGACATAAACAAACGAAGCTTCTGAAAAGGGTCTGCACTGGACCTTATTCATGAATGGAAAAAATGGGAAAAAATGGACAAATTACTCAGATTAAAAGGGTAAGTAAGTGAAAACAACAAGGAGTGTAAGACAGCCCAGAATTACCCCAGCAAAGGCAGAGGCAACTCCAAAGCCCCAAATACAACTGGTAGAGAAGTCTGTCAAGAAACCAGATGCAGCTGGTTCTGGAAGAATCTCTCCTACAAATTAGCTTCTGAACCCTGTAATTGCCATCAAAAACAGAAGATCAGGAATACAATGTGCTGGGGGGTAAATACTTTGCTATGTCTTAAAAAGTGCTTTTTAAACTAATTAAAAAAAAAAAAATAAGGGCAAAGGAAAGGCGAACTTAATTACAAGAAATAAGCTTAGTCACACAGCAGCTAATGAAACATAGCTGTATAGATTGTTTAAGGCAACCTTTGACTATATGATTTGAGATCAGTAGCATAAGCAATTTTACTGGTCCAGGCATTCACATTGCTAATTTCATTCTGCTGAAATGACAGAAAATGATGGGTATAAAATGGCATTTCTCTGCCTCACTGAAAATTTTTGAAAACGTGCACTTTTTGTATTGGTAATTCATAATTCAATGCAGACACATTGTCACAAAAAGAAACTTGTAAAGGGCCTGGTCTCTCACTGGTACCAGTAGAGTTCTATAGGTACCAGTTCAGAGTCCTACAGGAGAGAAAACAACACCACAAAAAGCGCTTTTGAAACTTTTTTTTTTTAATTTTAAATTGTCTAAAACCTAGTAAAAACAACAGACTGGATGCCATTCTCAAAAATAAATAGGAATTTGAACATGGCAGAGCCCTGAGTGAAGAATAAAGTAAAATTTTGCTCTATGTATCGAGTTGAAAAATGTGTAATTACTGTCCAATATTGCTCTCAGTTATATACATGCAGATCCACTTGATGATCTTGAGATAGCACAGACAAAAACAAAGCTAAAATTGGATTTCAAATTTTCAAATTAAGTATCAACAATGAACTTTTACCTTATCTATCAGCCAGGGATTTCAGTAGCATGAGCATGATGTTGCAGCACATAGAAGTATTTCAAATACCACAAGGATTGTGGAAACTGCAGCACTTTAATTTACCATTTTAAAGTCTGATTAAAAAGTATAAAACATTTCTCAAAATGCACAGTTAAAAGTCTGCTATTTATGTATCTGAGCAGACCAAATTAAGGTTCTCTTTCTGTCCAGTCATTTTCTTTTTGAGTATCAGGGATGGGTAATTCTCTTCTATTGCCTTCCTATGCTTGTTTTAATCTTTCATCCCAATACTGTATTTACCAACTTTGATCTTCCAACATTTTTTACCACTCATGGAGCATCAGGCATAACTGTTCTTTTATTTAGCTCACACTCCTGGCTTCATATGCATTTGTAACACTCAGCCTTTTTATAAAATAACTCCATTCTTAGCAATCTTACTTTGTTTTCTCACACTCTCTCCTCCCATTCTTCTGATTTGTCTTCTTTATTACCATTTACAAACATCGTGGGTATATGTATGGGTGAGGAGGAGTGATTTTTCCAGTCTGACAGACACAAGGACATATGGCCAATTTGAGTTTTGTTTCACTCTACTCCTGCAAAGCTACACATGAGATATTCCCAGTACAGATGCCTGTATCGAACCAAGGTAGAATGAAACCACTCATTAAGTTTGCTTCTGGATTTTAACCAGTCATAGTCCAAGAGAATTCTCACTGAAAAACCAGCAGACTCTTCCTGATGCTTCTGCCTCCTTGGGTGCTATCCTTAAATTCTGTTTCTACATGAAGTAGTCATTTTTCTTTGTCTTTTCAATCTTATCTCAAAACCCCTTACTTTTCTTCCTCAACAATTTTGTTTCTAGTGATTTCACACCCTTGTTTCTGCCTTTGTTTTCATTTTCTGTCTTACAATGTATTAAGAAACAAAAAAATAAAAATAAAATAAAATAACCCACCAGTTTTCAGAGAAAAAGATTAGGTTTTAAAAAGTATCTTTTTATAACTAGGCTTCAAATTACCCTAATGGATCTGAGCAAAGCTTAAAAATTACTTAAGACTTCTAGGGGCAAAATTTAGAAGCCACTGGTGATTTCAAAAAGAAGCCCCTTGCTAATACACATCTGTTGGACATGCCAAAATCACAGCCACCAAGATACCCCGAGTGGAATGGTCCCTGTGATAAACCTGCACACTCCATACACAGAGGGGACTGGACATGGCTTTCCATTATCATTCTCCTCCTCCTGAGGATCACAGGAGAAGAATTAGTCTAATTTAGTATAACCTCTAGCCCAACTTGGAGCACAATTCAAAGCTCCTGGACTGTGTTACAAGGGGACCATGATGCTGGAACACATTTCAGCCCAGACCTCCTCCAAAAAGCTGCCTTTGCCAGGGCATGAAGGGGGCTGGAGTCCAGCCAGGAAAGCTGTCTCTTTGCCAGGGAGACATTCCTCCATAAAAAAGAACTCCCCAACAGTCCTAGAAAGACAATTGTAATTTCATTTTGCACTTTCCAATGACAAAAAAAAAAAAAAAAAAAAAAAAAAAAAAAAAAAAAAAAAGAAAGGATAGAAATGGACTGAGACTTGATTATTTTCACAAATGCCAAGGATTGGTTTTCCCAACTTTGTTTTAACTTCCTTTAACTGTCATCACATAAGAAGTGCTTCTTTCAATTGTCTTTGGAAACACAGTTTTACAGAACCTCACAGAATTAAACATGCACACACACATACACAAAGAAAAAAAATTAAAAAAACAAACCTCCCACAAACAAACTAAACCACCCACACAAAAACCCTGCATGGATGGGATGAAACAAATATCTCCAGGAACAAAAAATGTGACTCATGGAGGACAAAATTGCATGCAAAACGTAAGTTGTTTTTTTTTTTCAGTCTGCCAAAATTTAAGACATTGCAATAACATGTTTTAAAAACATAAAAGGAACACAATACAGCACCAATTCTTTTCTTTCAAGGCTTACAACAGCAAGTAGGAAAAGGCTTCACTGCAAAACAGCTAATAAATGGGGACATGCCTGCTATGCTATTTTGTATTCTCCTGTCTTCTCTAATGTGATAGGTCTCTGAGTATTAACACAACCAGGGAGGAGATGGTCATAAACAAGCTGTCAAGCATAACTAAGCTATTGTTCCTGAATCTTTTAATAAATGTATAAATGCAAAGTTGGATCATTTGTAGTAATAAGGTGTGCTGTTTAGGCAATATTTGTTTCCATGGTTATCAGCACAGCCTGGAACGCTGTTGCTCACAGCTCTATGGAATGGGATAAAGTCATACAAGTAGGAGGCTCTGTATATGGCCAGCCTTCCACTTAAAAACAAAGGGAAAGGCAACGAAATAAATAGACATGAAGAGCTGAGGACAAACTAGAGGCAATATCTGAACACCTTAAATTTCACTTCCACAAAAAATTTCAGATGTTTTCCTATGTGAGACGAAATAACATGAGAGGTAATTGCAAAGATCATCATCACAATACCACTAATTGCTTAACGTTTTCAGTTCTGATTGTTTAACATTTTTAGTTAAGCATTCTTGCTAATATTGTGAAACTAATCAACATGTTTTCAATGCCTATATAAAAGGAAACCACAATGTTAAGTGGTCAGTTCTCTTCAGATGAACACCAGTATGTCACATAGCATGGGTTTGAGCTTAGAGCATTAAAGAACCATATTGACTACCTCAGCCCATGAATAAAGAGACTTGTAAAGCTGATATTCCTAACAATTTCTCTCTTCAAACTCCCTTGAACCCCAATGTCCAAGAAGTGAATTTATGCCAGTCTTTTATTCAAAATAAATACAGGCTTTCTCCATCTCTGTTCTGGACTGCTGGGTATTTTCCCCTAAATTTGTAGACAGTACCTTTGAAATCCATGACAATGCTACTGAAATTAACTTGAAGACAGAAAATATATTAAGGTGCACAGGAACATATATGCCTTTTCTTTAGCACTGTTCCCATAGGTATGTAGATACATATCTACAAAGAAAAAACTCAAATCTTGGGGCTGAATAAACATTTTCAATAAAGCAGACCCGAAGCATGTATACTGCTTCTGATTTAGACACACAAATGCACTATGTGTTTATGTTACTCTTACAGCCATGCAACTCTTCCTGCATGTGTTAAGCAAGGCAGTGGCACAGCTGGAGTTTCTTGTTATGCAAACACACACTGAAAACCCCCAACAACAAATTAACAGCTTCTTAGCATCATAAATGAGTGAGTGGATGCAGCCACATTTATGTACCTTCACCGTTTAAACAAACATGAACAAAAACTCTCCATATCACAGCTTTCAACCGAGAGAGCAGTACACAAATCCTACTGCCATAACAGAGTACCTTAAACCTCCCCTGAAAACATTTTGGGTTTAATCTGTCAAAACAAACAAATAATAATTAAGCAAGTCACTTTGTATTAATACAACACCTACCCCTGCCACTGTGCATCAAACTAGGACCATCATCAGGGTATTCATTAGTAAACCATGTGTCAGCTTTGCACTTTGCTACAGATTGGTTCCTTACCAGCTGCCAAGGTTTGCCCCATGCCTGGCTCACTGGTTACACAACCAATTTGATTGCAGAGAGTAACAGTAAAGTTGTATGTCCTGTAAGGTTTTAATCCCGTTGCTACGTAGGAGAGCTCGTGAGCCTCGGCTATATGCAAAACCTGCAAAGCAAACAGATTGGAAGACAACAGTTGGTTAATAATATTTTCATTCCTGTCATTTGATGACATGATCACTAATAAGAAACTTGTCTCTGAACTTGCAGATTCTTTCACTAGACGTGAGAAAGCCTGAATAGTCCAACTGAGGGAGAGGATTATTTTGGAGAGTCTGAACAAGCTGGGATTTAGGTGATAATACTTCCCATCACACTGTTTTATGAGGTAATAAGCCAGTTCCTGAGTGGATAAATGAGGAAACAAAGTTATTGCCTCATAAAACTGTGTGGTGGTGCAGTTATCACTACAAACAGTGCAGCTACAATTGAGATGAGGAAAATGACACTATTAAGTTGTGAAATCTGACCACCGTTGAAGGGTGACATGATTAGCAGGCATTAGGAGGAAGGGGAATAACAAATACCTACAAACACTTGCATCTGCTTTTCTTTAACATCAGTGTAATCTATCAGTGGGAGGGGAACTGAGTAAACTGTAGCATCTTAGATATCTTTGTTATCAGTTGTTTTTTTGCACGAAGAATCTTGCAAGCCAGTGACCAGAAGCAATTGGCATTTATGCATTGTTACAACAGCCCCAAGAACAGTAGCATCCCCAGTTGATAAGCAAATAAACTGAGGGCCATCTGTAGTAATACCAAAAGACAAAATCAGCTCTGAATGAGAAATAAGTACTCCCACATTCTGACTATGTATCGTGTTTCTGCTCATTTCTAAGCCTTCATCTTACTACTAATGCCATGATATATGTTTGCCAAATCCAGTCACTCAAACATTACAACAGGATTTTAAAGTCACATATTTTGACTTTTTAAATCTGTTTCTTTCCAGTATTTTAGGTTTTCCCACTTCAAAAACTCATCCAGACAAGTACCTTTATAAGGAAAATATAGATACCTACAACAGAATATGGCTTTAAGCATATCAGCAAGTACAGCAACAATACAGAACCAGTATATACAAATATCAAGGTAATTTAGATTTTGTTGCACAATCTCATCTCTCCTAATTTTGAATTTCACCTGCTGCTGAAAAAAAATCATATCAGAAAGACAGCTGAAAATGCAGAAATAGTATATAACATTATACAGTAGTATATAACAGTATATACATCAAAACTGGAGGTGAAAAAGTTAGATCAGAGAACACTCAACAAACCAGAGAAAAAAATTCATCACAACACCTCAGAGGGCATCAGGTTTTATCAATTTTATTATTACCAGTTAGGAAAAACCTAATGTAACTAACAATAATACCTGGGCAAATGGTGGCAAGGACCTTTGTTCAGTCATCAAACTGATGCTGTACCCCATCACTTCTCCTCTTGATACATTATCTTCAGGTTTTTCCCATGACACATTAAGGGAATATGGTGAAAGAGGGAATACTGATGGAGATGGCATGAATGCTGGGGCTGAAATAAAGTTAAATTAATAATATTCAAAAATAAATGAGCAATATGTATAATGCAAGCTTCCTCATTGTACTTGTAAAACACCATTTCAGACAATCATTTCTTTTCCCTTTGTAACCTTATTTTCGAGTCAAGCTGGAATTTTCACCTTATTTTGGTAAGTACTTCACTCATCATTCTCCTGTTTTCTACTCTGGCTGTGAATGCAGATTAAAACTCTGCATGTGTCTTCAAAGAAATACTAATCAACACTACAGTCCTATCCCCTGTAGCAGGTAGGAAAGTACATACAAATGAAAAGGCCTTGAAGAAAAACTTCATGCAACATGGGAAAAAACTGATAAAAGCAAAAAGTGTTCAATACTTCAGCATCTTAAAAGCAATTCTGTTTGCTAGGCCAGTTTGAAATTAACATGTCTCTCACTTCTTACAAAACAGTTCCCCTGTCTTCCATAGTAAATCTGTTAAAGGATTGTTTGCACTGCAGTTAAATCCCCACCTGACTCCTCTGTAATAATAGGACACCAACTCACAGCACTTCTGCTACGTACAAACAACCACACTAATGGACCTCTTCCCAAATACAATTTAACACTTTTATAACATATAGTATTTAGGAACAGACAAGCAAAAAGGCTCATCTTGAAGGAGGAATTAGTTTAGCCTGCTGTTTTGCTGGAACAAATGACTGAGGACGTGTTTTTCAAGCTAACACCAAACAAAAGCGTAACATAAGAGAGATGTTTAATTGTTAACCATGGGCTCTATCGGTCTGAAAACCATAGATTTCTACTGAAAGCATGGAAATAAATTGCTGATATTTCAAATAATATGACAAGTGGCAAAGCCCTTTTGAAAATCTGAAGAGAAGGGTCATAATACGAGAGGTTGTGAACTGGTTACACTTTGATAAAAAGGGGCCATATTATGACACTTGGCCTCTATAAAAGCACATGAAGAGTTGTAAGGAGTTAAAGAGCACAGTTGGCTGTCTCAAATACAAAATACTTTGCCATGAGATAAGCACAGAGGGAGATGACAGGATGAAGTTAACTCCAGGCCTGTTGCATGCGAGATCCTCTTTGCTCATCCTGGTTAAACTCTGCCAGACAAAACTCCCCACTTTGGCAAACTGTGTGAAGAAATAACTGCCCACACACGTGTCACCCGTCAAACAAAGGTCATCCAAGTCATGGGACAGATGGCTTTTGCAAACACCAAGAATCACTGAAGCTCCCCTGAACATGCTTCTCTGGATACCTGGAACCTGGACTGTAAAATAAGCCACCACAGCAAGAACTTGAGATGAAATAAAGATGGCACTATTGTCCAGATGTTATCTCAGACCCAGCTGGGGTTAAAAAACCTTGGGAAGAAGACTGTATCATTGATAGTGGACAGAAAGAATGCAAGACTTATGGGCCATAACAAAGGCCAACTTGGCAACTGTGCTGAAATCAGCTCTGACTGGGTAAAAGGCAATTCCATCAGGTGAGATTGTGACCACCAACTCACAGCACATCAACCCAAGAAACCCACTGACTCAGAAAATAAGAGAAAGACTCAGCATGTGGACTAATTAGCATTAGAAGCAAGGCAATCATTCAACCAATAGAATAACATAAATGTGTAGCCGATGACCATCAGTTCTTTTATTTGCTAAAATGTATAAATAGTGGAAAATTTTGAATGACCTCAGAATCACCACTGAGGAAACCAGAGTGAAAAAGGACCAACAGGACCCTGCTGGATCCATGGGTAGTAACTATCTTCTGTTGATCACTCTCTCTCCCCGCTTTCTTTTCTCTTTCTTTCTACCTTTACATTTATTGTTAAATAAAACCCATGTCATTGACTTTGGCAAATGGTCTCATTTAACCTTAATTTGGATAGATGCATCTCCCACTAAGGGGGGTCTCAGCAGAAGTTTAAAGCACTATACTCCTGGAAAGGTTACCCTCTCATGGTCTCCAAATTAAAACATTGCTTGGTATATTTTGTAATCTTGTAGTTTAAAGGTAGGGTTAATTGACATGGATTATTTTCCTCAATAAATTATATTATAGTGAAGAAAAGGTTTTTGCTTCTCAGGCTCAGTTCTGAGATAATCTGACCTATCTTTAATTAGTTAAAAATTTCAATTTATCCCTAGTTAACCATCACTAGACACCTTCATTGAAAACTAAGAATACATACTAATCTACATTTTCCTTTCATTTCTATCCAATAAATTCAAACCAGTCCTTACCAGCCTCTCCTGTTCGTCCTGATATCCAATCTGAAGATATGCTACCTGCCATGTTTACTGCTAGCACATAAAACTCATACTCTGTGAATGGTTCCAGATCAGCCACTGTGGTACTGGTCTGTGGTGGAGCCAAGGCATTTTCATTCTGAGATTCCACAACTGGTTGAGGACTGAGCCATCCACTGCTTTGGAAAATACGAATTTCAGGAGGAAGAAAGTTCCCAGCTGATTTTAATTTTTTCCTCATGTAAAGTTCATATCTTATAATTATACCTAGAGAAAAAGGCCAGAAAAAACAGTGTATTTAAAAGATACCTGTAGTTCTACTAAAATACCAATTATTTTTTTAATTTTTTATTAAGACAGAGAACTTTTGATAACATTTCAGTGATTTTAATGCCAACATTTTAAAACATATTACTGGATAGGAGACACATGTACATCAGCTTTATATCAATGCAAACTTATTATATACACAGGAAGTCCTCACCTTTCTGAGGTAAAAAAAAAAAAAAAAAAAAATCAGTGTTGTGGTACGAAGCAATCCATGATTTAGGTTGGATCCTGAAAGCAGTTTAACTATAAGATCATAAAAAATCTGACCAGAGATTTCTTGCAAAGCCAGATGATAGTTGCCATAAAATTTGTGTATTTGGGTCTGTATTCATGCACTAAACTAGAGAGGTTGCTTGGGAGAAAGAGTTTTTCTCTTTGTCTTTGGAGAGCCCAGGAAATCTGACCAGACATTGAGGCAAATATGAGAATATTGTTTAAATATGAGAATATTGCTTAAATCTGCTTGTGCTGGCCATGAAATGCGTGTCATGGCTATGGACTGTGAGGCTGAGGTGCCAACAGCAAATATTGTGACCTGCATTGCAGAAACTGCCCATCTACATACATTATTCTTGTGTGGGCATTATTCCTGTCCAGTCTGGAAATAGCTGGAAAATGAGATGCTCAAAGTGAAAGCTGAGCTCCCCAAAGACAGATGACCATTCTGTGAACAGATAAAAATGTTTGTTTTCACATGCATAAATACTTGTGCTCGTTAGTGCAAGTTCACAAAAATCCATTGCTCATATATTAAAAGATAGTTTTACCAATAAAACCTGTGGTATCACAGAAGTATCCTACAACAGCTGTGTTCCCAGTTTCAAAAACCTAAAATATTATTACACAAGTTAGACCAGCAACTCTTGGCAATCACCTAATCCCTAACAAAGTTATACTGGTAATAGAATTGGCCAGTGCACATGACGGATGGTTTCAAAAACAGACTTCTCTGTTAATTCTTAGACTTTTTTTCCATAACTCTTCTCTGCTTATTTATTTTTTGTCAGGCAATACCACCACATCTGTCTGAACTAAGCAATCTGGCAAATTAGGAAAAAATTAATTTTTCTGTAAATGTTTGATTATAAATGTGATTTTTGCTGCAGCAGATGCCACTGAGTGCTAAATCCTGGACCCAACAGTCAGTGGATTTCTGGACTCCCAAAGAACAAAACACAGACTCTGAGGATACACTAAATGGCAAACAGGCAAATTAGGGAAATGCCTTATAGCATTTCTCAGCGCATGGACAAGGATATTCTGGTGAGATTTGAGGAAATGTTGCTTTTCCTTGTAAAGACTTTGACTGACAAAAGTAAACACAACATCCTACCATTTGGTTTCTCAGGTGGTGACCATTCCACAGCCAGTTCTGTAGAGCTGATGGTTTCTACAGTCGGTGGGTGCAGCCCTTCTGGAGGAGCCTGTGCAGTAACCACTGTTACTGGCTGGCTCTTTAAGCAGCCTCCACTAGTACAAGCTTGCACAGAAAAAACATACTTTGTAAATGGAACGAGATTCCAAATAATTGCTGAAGTCTTTAAGCCTTCATAATGACCACAGGGCTGCAGATCAGCTGAGCTAGTACAAGACAAAATGTATTTCTCTATGGGCCCAGAGTCATTGGAGACGCTTGTCCAGAAAAGTAAAACAGAGTGGTGACTAACAGGAAAGACAGGATTTAAATCCAAGCTTCCTACAGGTGTCCCAGATTTTGTTCTGTATGTCACTGAGTCACTTCTTGTAAAGCCATGAACATTGCTGGCTTGGATATAATAGGAGTAGAAGGTGTATGGAGCTAGCATGGTATCGGTGAAGGTCTGAACACCTGCAACAAAGAGGTGAGAAGAAAACTATCAGTCTAAGACATTAAAAATAATCTCAATTGCTATACCTAAGGTCTGTCCAGCTCTAATCTAAGACATGTTTATGCTGTCCACATACTCTTCTTGAGATTATAAACATTGCAACTTCTCAGGGCTTTTTTAGTACAGGGAAAAAAGGTCCCCTTTATCCTTTATAACCTACCACTGCACATTAGTATCATTAGAGAAATTAGTTTTCCACTGAACTTCCTGCTTTAATCATGAAGATTAATACAATTATCTTCTCATTCCTCTTTTTCTTCAAAATAATTATTTAAAATGTAAATCAGCATCAATATTAGTGAATATAATTTAGGAAAGAATCCCCCAACCTTTATACAAACTTTCAGAACTCTGCTTTTGATTAATTTAATAGCATAAGACCAAATATTTCAACTTTGTGTGCTTTCACTTCCTCACTTCTACAACAATGCTTAATACCTCATTTCAAAAGCATTTGATCTTGGATAAGAAGTGAAACAGAAGTGCAAATAATTATTAAAAAGGTATATACAAAGCTTATATTTACCTTCCTCACCCCTACTTTCCATTATTTTTAGTAGTTTTTTTGGAATCTTTTTAGTACCAATGGCCATTAACAGCTCCTGTGCATATCCCAGAAGCAGTTGCACATCTTAGTCATCACAGCACAGTATGAATCAAATTAAGGAGTTGGAATATTCTCTGCTAGTCCTCTAAATTTTTTTAATGTTTCTTTCTCTCATTCACTTAATCCCATGCTTGCATGGGGTCACAAATCTTTTCCTCACAGTAGATGCTGCAGAGTGCCCAAATTCACAATATAAGCCACATAGTAGTGAACTGTAACACTGCAGCATGAACCAAAACAGAAATGTGAGGTGCATTCCAAAGGATCTGGGCTTCCATTGAAAAATAGCTTGCTTTTTTTTTTTCTTCCCTCCCGGGTACACACCAACAATGAGAGAGACTCAACTTCTGCAAAACATTAATGCTGCATTGGTAAGAAACTGGAACAAACTGAAGAAGCTCCTAGAACAGAGGTCAAGCCTTAGTGGCATTAAACCACACCCATCCTCTTAGAAAAACCACTTGTGTGCCACGGATACCTACAAACAGTATCCAAATCCATCTCCTTCGCTTTGATAAGTGGATCAATATTAGCACAAAATGGCCTTTCCAGCTTGGACAGAGTGTTGAATCCTTTAGGACTGCCTTCTGAAGATCCCTTGGCAAGCCTCAACATGAGAGAAGTGGTGCTGCTAAAGACAAATCAGGAGCTACTCTGATAGCTTAACAGAAGGTGCTAAAAGTTAGAGGCCACAAAAAGCTTTCCTATCTGTTAACAGTTTAAAACCAAGAAGATGAAAAAAAAAACAAGTTTAAGCACATTATGGTCTCTTCTGTTCAGCCTAATTCTTTATCTCTGACTCTTAGGTTTTGGCATCTGTGTGTATTTTCAATAAATATTTTCATTAAGTCAATTTTGAAGTTTTTCAGATTGAAAAGTAAAATAATTACCAGCCACTTTGGGTAATTGCATTTGCCAAATTTTAGACTAGAGTATTCATTCCTTTCAGGCAAAATTAATAACACAGAACAGTAACATATTAAAGGGAAACAGGATAATGAATTCAAAACCACAGAGAATGATAATGACAGAAATGAGACACAGCTAACACCACACATAGATATAGATACACACACAAATACAAAATCTTTGATGTCACCTTACTTACTATAAGGATGGTAGTCTTCAGTTGTATAAATTTCTTCCTCATCCCTATACAGCTGGTAAATAAGCCTGTTAGAATTTGGAGAGTCAGGGGAACTCCATGAAAGATTGATAACAGAGGAATTGAGAACTTCTCCTGCAGGAGGAGGTTGCTGGAAAGGAGCTAAAACATATACAAAAACTGAGGATGTAAAAATTCAAGTAATTAGTAATCACATAAATTTAGAGGAAAATGCAAAGAAACTGCTAGGCATTCTTCACCCAGAAAACCTTTTGTGTAAATGCAGTCACCAAGGCAAGACAGTAACAGACTAAACCAATCCATCCAAGTGCTATCCCAACAAGGCTTTTCATCCATGAAAGTGTGTCTATTTAAACAAATGATGAATAACCTTAATCCCCCTTCCACCTCAAAAGTGTTTTCCAAACACATGGGGGTTTTTTTGTTTTTTATTTTAAATGCATTTCAAGACCTTTATAAAACAAGAACTTCTTTATATGGTCACTTTATTGACATTTTTAGTTCAGTTAGGATTTATTTTTTCAGAGGATTCCATTTTAGCATAGACCAGGCATAACTTCCTCTAGTAAAATACAAATGGAAAGTTCAACTAAGTGGAGATTTTACTGAAGTGTTAAAATAAGCTTACTTAATATAATAAAATCACAAAAACATAAAGGGTGAAATTTTGAAGTTTATTTAGGCAATTCACTTCCATTAGTTTCCAGTGAAATAGAAACTCATGAGAGTAAGGTATCTAACATTTTAAGAAATCAGCTTGACATGCTTATTTGCCAAAATACAGCTCTGCTACCACCTCCATTAACTTTGAAAAATGGGCTACTTAATTGTACTAGTATCAATATAGAGAAAAACAAACTTGAAGTTCAAAAGCCAAGTGCCTCACATTTTAAGTAAGAGCATTCAAAATCCCTCCTTATGTCTCTTTTGTAATCCAAACGTGTGATCATGGTCCTTCCTAAGATAATAGCTAATACTCAGAAATTAAACTTTATATACATATTTACACACACATTTGCATAAACATACATTTTGATGGAAGGACTCGATTATCTCAAAGGTCCTTTCCAATCTAGATGATTCCATATTAATGTTTTATTCAGGTCAGAGCATGAGTGCACAGCTGGACCTCCAGGAACCCAGTTACCTGAGGAAAGCCCTACTCCCTGTCCCTCTGACTCTGGACACTGGCACAGAACAAGACAAGTCTGTTTTGGCAGAGAGGGACTGCATTCAAAGGCAGACTGTGCCATTTCCACCTCCTCTTCACCAAGTGATGTGGATCTAGAGGAAAACATTTTGCTCAAGGAATGAGAATAGCCCAGGGCAGCACAGAAATCAGCACATGGAGAAAGCAACCAGGAGCTGGATTCAGAACCACCCAGTGAACTTCCTTCCCCTACATTAAGTATTCTAGGAGAACATCAAGATTGCATAGATTTTATCCTCTTCTTTTTATAAACTATCATTGTCTTCATTATGTGGATATTTGCTTAAGTTAATTAGTAAAATCTGTCCAGCCAAGCCAACAGGAGACAAGAAGCAAAGAATGAAGTTGCAGACAGAGGACCTCAAGCCACACAAGTGATAGATGTAAAGACATGCCAAAATCGGTGGGACACACTGTACACAGGTTTTTAATACAAATTGAGAAAGTGAGCTGAAGCTCTTTATTAGAGAAAGATAAATGACAAGCCCTGCTTCTACTGAAGTTTCTCAGCCCCTAAATAGCACAAAATATTTCTAGAATTCATTGGATTGAATTGAACATAATCACCATTTCCCCTTAAAAAGCATAGGTTGTTTTGCTGCCAATCTGGAGCTTTTGAGTTCATCTCACTAAGGAAGTAAATGTGTCCTAAGGTGTCTACAGGAGTAAAGTTTAAGAATCAAAGGAAACAAGTGCTCCAAAATCCCTTTGGCATTTAAAAGAATTTCTCTCCATGTAACACATACTGACAAGACCTGAGAAATCCCAGCAATTTACCAGCATCACCTTCATTCTCCACTGGCAGTCTCACACTATTGCATATTGCTTCCAGAGGTTTACTGGTCTGAACTTGAAATGTGTAAGCAAAGTACTTTATTGCACATTTTTGTGCAGCATCTAAGATACTGCTAAGTAGAAAAAACTGCTAAGGAAAAAGGTCTTTTCCTTAAACAACACTATTTGGACAGCGACAGCAACTTACATTTGCTTCCCTTGGCAAAGACTTACAACCAGCAATGAATGTGTCAACAAAATACTGTTCTGCAATGAAAATAACCACAAATGCCAAGCCAGGCAAAGCTCCATATGTGTGCAACAAGTTCAAATATTTTGGTATGAATAACCAAAAGACTCCAATTGCTATATCCTCTATGTCCAGAAGAGGACTCCGCTTGTCATTTAGAATACTGCCTGATGTACTTTTATTAAACTAAAATCTATCATATTATTTCTCTATGTCATACTATTATTAATCAATTTTATAGATGAATTGCTATTGACCTTTATCCAATGTGTATCCCAACACAAATAAGTAGGTTGGCTTATGTTTGTAAAGCACTTCCAAGATGAACAGCATCATAAAAGTGCCATGTATTATTATTATTACACATTCAGTTGAAACATCTTACATTTTTTAAAGAAACAATGAGCCAATCAGCTGCCTGCACAATGAATAGATACTGTGCCTTCTACACAAAAGTAGAGGGGGAAAAGGAAGGCAAACTAATTAAACATTTCCAAACTTTGAGGAAAGCTAAAAAAAAATTTTCTTTGGCAACAAATCAGTCTCTTTATGATATCCATTTATAATGCTGTGCATTCTACAATGCATATTATTTGAAATTTAAACTGATTTACAATGAAATGCAAACCGATATCAAAGTGAGAGCTGTCACTACCTACAAACACTTAGTGCATTTACATGTCTGCTTGCAAATCTATGGTTTTCACATGTCATAGTTATGAATATCATATAAATCCCCATGTAGAATACACAAAGGAATATTTTGTTGAAGGAAGATCCAAAAACATATTCCAGAGATAACTTGGGAATGTCTAAGCCCATTGTGGCATTACACACGGCTACCTGAGCTACCTGTCACAGTATGACCAGTGTGGCCAGTATTAATTAGACCTGCTGACAGAAATGTCCAGTTAGCACCTGCAGAGTTCCTCACTCACTGCTTCCAGGACTCCCAGGACTGTGTATGGCAGGAAGGTGTGCCACCAAAATGTAACACAGCCCTTCCCAGTGAGCTGAGCTCCTTCCCACATGGCACGATGCCCTCAAAACCCATGTCTGAGCATTGACCAAAGACAACTGAAGTACTCAATTTTCTTGTGACATATACTTTTGCCTTCTCTCCTTTAAAACCCTGCCAGCTTGGAGAGTGTGTGCTGGAGATCTTCATACTGAGGTGCTCCATTGCAATTTGTTTCATTGCATTTCATGATCTGACCCTCAGTATTGCACTGGCCCCACCTCACACACACCAATTTATGGTGCTCTGTTACAACACATCACGTATTTTCCCAAACTGACTGGAAAAGCACCCCAGAAGGAGAAAGGCAAAGCTCCATTGCACTGAGGAGAATATTTGGAATTAAGCACCAGGAGAAGGTTTTCAACAGACCTTCTGTTCCTCAGCCCTTCTGATGGCAGGGGCACTGCCTCCTGTCAGTGGCAGGAAAGGGGGATACACTGTGAGTTGTACAAATGCTGTTGCATCCATGTGAGTAAAAGGTGAACTCTGGATTGGTCACTACAAAGAAAACATGCAAGGAAACTCTGGGCTGTCACTTCTCCCCTGGGTTAAACTACAAGCCTAAGGTGTGTATGACAAAGGATTCTATACATCGCTCTAGAAAACAACCCCAAAATACAGTAAAAATCACCCAAACTTCAGTGACTCTATATTTGGGGGTGGGGAGGGAATAAACCCCAGTTTTATTACTGCTGACCTAATTCAACACTCACTAAGTCAATTAAAAACTTTAATTTGAAAGACACGCTTTTAAGACCTAACATCCACTTACTTTTACTGCAGCCAAAGAGGTTGTGGACATCCAAATTACTGGCGTCAGGAACACAGTTGTCACATTTCAAGCCAGTTACAAATTGTTTACAAACACACTGTCCAGTAATAAGATGACAAGCCCCACTAATGGCTCCTGCAGGATGACAATTACAGTGCTGACATCTATAAACAAAAACAAATCAAGGAAGTCATCAACATACATCAACACTTCAGCTAAGCACAGTAGGGTTTTGTTTAAAAGATTCTTGGGCTATGTAATTAAAACATCATAAAGAGTTCAGCAGTCTGAAACAGAGCAGAAAATCTATTAGTCTGATTAAAAAAAACTTACAAAAAGATGCCTACTATAAAAATAAATATTTTGCTGCTAGAATAATATTCTAATTTATATAAAAATGGCTTAGAATTAAAGAGCTTTTATATATATTGATCCATACACAAAATGGGTAATAATGTTTGGTAATAACCACATTATGCACTCAGTCCTGCATCCTTACTCACACAACCTTGCTTGAGAGCTGCTGAGTTCAGTGATACACAGGTAGCTGAAGAGGTTTCTGCACAAAATAGGCAGAGAAAACTAGGCTTTAGTTGGAAAAAAATAAATCAATTAATAATTTCTTGCCCACAAAGGCAACTTAAGGTTGAAAAAAATAACATGCTGAGAATAAAGGAGAATGGATAGTAACCAAAACTGGGAGAAAAAGACCCAGATTGAAACAGTGACAGGAAACTAAATAGCAGAAATACTAATAATATAACAGAAAGAACAATTTCTTTGCAGCCTGAAGGACGAATTTTGAAATCACTACAGTGAATAATTAATTTAATGTGCAAGTAAATAATTTTAAAATTAAAAAAACCCAAAAAAATTTAAAGCCCTGGTATCACACAAATGCCACACTTCAATTCCATAAATCTCTCTGGCAGCAGTAGAATATTTTCAGGATTCATTTATGCTTTGGCTTTTGCATGTGAAACCTCTTGTGACCAACTTGCTCTTCATGTGACACACTATTTCCCCACTGACACTCATTTATTGAACAGATACTGATGTCAGATTGTACAAATATTCAAAGAGTTTGAACACATCAGAAATTAAGCAAAGCAAATGACTATAAATACTGTTATGCCACCCCTTGCAACACAGACTGCCATTATTATTGATATCAAAGTCAACAGTGGCAAATAAAACTTCATACTTCAGATTCGAATTTCACTATATTTTAATTGCTACAGACTAAAAGAGCTCTGAAAAACCAAGGTGTGGGAAACAGGTGGGAAGGCACACTGCAGCTAAAACACTGGGAAGTCTGCACTTCCCTCTCTTGTCCTGCACTGGAAAACTCCAATTCTCAAGCATAAGCGACATCAGCCTCAAGGGAATTTTAAATTTCTCCAGAAGCCAGGTCCCAGGGTGATGAAGCAGCAATAATGAGAATAAGCCATCAGAGGAATCCAAGGCAGTTATGCTATGTCCCCTTTATTCTGCTAACCCGAAGAGTAAACAGGAGTCAATTTGTATTTGGCTGATCTTTCCCTGGCCAGTTTCACCAGACCCAAGGAAACATGTGATGGTGCTTTTACACAAGTTACTTTGCCATCTTCCCAGTCACCACCATCACACCTTGGGCTCTATCTCCCACTGTCTTCATGGGAGCTGATAAAAAAGTGAGTTCAGTTCTGGTTTAGGTGTCAGCTTTTCAAGGCAAGAGAGGAAGGAGGGGCAGGTGGAAACTGTTTTCACATTAGGACACTAAAATTCAGGTCAATAATCAGTGAAATAGGCATTAAATGTGACAGATTTTTAAACAAGCTTTAGGAAACTCTTCACATACATTTTCTGCCTATCACAGAGCTCTCTGTATTAAAGTTCCTTTACTCCAGCACAGCTCGTGCTGTGTGATCTCCTGAGGAATCATTCAACACCCTTAAAAAGGCTGATAAAAGCTAAAGCTGCAAAATAAGCTGCAAATTTGTTTTATGGACTAATATTCTTTTGAGAATAAATAAAATACATTCTCTCTTTGAAACCATTATACTGCAGTTTGCTCTCTCTTACAGTCAAGAGAAAAGGGCAATTTTTTCAAAAAAACTTTTCATCTATAGACAGTACATCCAAATCCCCTTTTAAATAGAGGTTTTGTTTAGAGTATTTTAACTAAAAAAAACAGTTTAGTTACAAATGGAAAAAAAAAAAAAAAGCATTATTTTCTCAGTAAGACTGCACTTTATTATTATTTCATAATTTCTTTACATGCTGATTATTTAGTGGGGGTGATGTTAACAAATGTTTCTTGATATATAAACAGAGAAAGGCAAGCTTCTCTTACTGCTTTTTTATATTATTGCACCACTTATGAATAAGGGTCTCCTGATTATTCCAGTTTTGATTATCATTCACACATGACAATCAAACTCAATACCCATACAGTGAGAGTTCTCAGCCTGGCAGGGTGGGGCTGTTCCTGAAATGCTTGTTGCATTTTTCTTCTAGAAGTGTAGGCTCCCTCCCTTCACCTAGACTCCTGCAAGTAGCAGCAGATATTTCACCACATTCTCCTCTATACACATTATTTCTGTGTAATCACATGCATCACATTCTTAAACTGCAAAAAACTAGAACTGGATTTGTTGTTAGACATAGTTCATGCTTTTCAGTCAGGATTAAGGATTCAGTCAATTAAGACTTTAAAAAAAATCCAAGTCTTATAAAAGATAAGTAACTTTTAATCATGTGAGAAATATTTGCAGTGTTCTTGCCAAATGCTACTTTTTCAAGGTACTCCGAGTCAAACACATTTGAGTTTTATTAAAACAGAATTATATATAATCAAGGAAAACAGACTTTTAAAACATGGAAAGAGAAATGTCATGCCAAGATGAATTGTGATATTGATTTTCTGAGGATAAATGGGTTTTGTAATATTAATATAGAGAAACCTTTATTACATTGACTCTCTAGGTGCAGTTAGAGCCTCTCCAGCAATCTGTTTAAAATCTTCATTTTTCATCCTTATGGGAAAACCTCACTTGCTAAATAGATTTCATAAACAGTAATCTGTCAAGATATATATACAAATAGATAAACAATTTGTGATGTTCATTGACCAGTTCATTATAGTAAACAATACAGAGGTAAAGCATTTCAAATGTGTACAAATGCTCACAACCATTACAGGTCTGCTCACACTGCTGCAAACACTCACTATTTCTAATTTGTTAATTGCCAAGAAATTTCTCCTCCTTCATAACCCAAAATGCACCGAAGAATATGGAGCTCCTGTTTTATCTTGAAAACACCACAAAATAAATCAGCTCACATATACATTCAGAGTGGGGGAATTTTAAAGCCTCACAATCTCTGTGTATCACCTCCTCTGCTTCTTTTGTGCTACTGTGCAAAGACAGTTCACATCCTTTTCTGTCCTTAAAAGACACTTGGAGCAAGGATGGCTTAAATGACCTGGCAACTTTATGGAGAAAGAAGAAGCATATTACTCTTTTTATGAAGATATTAACAGTTAAAGAAATGGAATAAAATAGATTAACAAATAAAGACCCGCATTATCATTTTCAGTGGATAAAAGTTGATGCCTGAGGAACAGAGGTACATCACCCAAGAAGGCAACAATGAAAAGGGAGCCAAGAAAATGCAACATCAGTTAATCATGTTAATGTAAGACCAGAGTAGTCCTCAATACTGCCATGAGGATTAACTAGGATTAAGGCCAACTCAGATTCAAATTCCAGAACTCTAAAAACTTTCTATCTTTACAGCTAGGTCTGGATCTAGGTAATTTATATTTCCACGTTTTGAATTTTGAAAGACAGGTTAAAATGCAGGTATTTGAAAGCCAGTATCTAGCTCAGAAAAGCTATTGCTTAGCACAAATGTGCTAAAACTGAGGGGCGAGGGAGAATCTATTCCAAGTAACTAAAAAAAATAAAGTATCATTAATAATAAGGAAAATATATTTTAAAGGGAACTTTAATATTACACAGACTTTATTTCTCACCATTAGAAATGACAGGAAGTGAAAATAGGAAGTTCTTATTCCTACAGATTACTTTATGGCTATTAGCAGCTGCCTCTGTGACCCGAAAGAGTAAAAAATAATTTAAAAAATCTAATGAGTGACAGTAACATAAAAGTTAAAGTGAAAAATCTGCAGAATAATGTCAAATATATGCAGGATGACACTGCTAATCACTGCCTAAAAGCATGTCTACCCCACACTAGCTAGGGAAAAGGAGCAGAGGGAGGGGAACGTTGAACAGTTTGCTTTTGCCTGTGGTGTGTGGGTTTGGTTTTTTAAAAGGCAAGCACACCAAATATAACAAAACAATTTAACACCATCAGTTTGCATGAAAAGATAATAGCATAAGAGCCGTGCAATCTTTCCAGACAATATTTTAAAAGGAAATTGAGATTGTGAGGACTGGGCAAGAAAGATGATCCTGGGGAAAAAAAAGATAGAGCAATAGCTGAAATAACAGTGCACTATACAGATATGTTTTCCCCTTATAATCCAGGGAATCCATATAATTTCAATGTACCTAAAGACCCCGGGCTAGGTAAGAAATACAATTTACCCTGTGGCACATAACAAAACGTTGGAAAAGAACACCCTGCTTCAGAAAAACAAATTTTTAGGAGTAAAGGTGCAGTGAATATTTGTACTGCTGTTACCAAAAGAAATTTGGGAAGTCAGTCTGTAGTTTTCCCCTTCCCTCCTCACTGCCCCCCACTAAATTTTCAGTACCATTCACTAGTTGTAAGAGTGGAAAATTAGCTTCATTTTAATAGTCAGTGTTTAACACCTGTTTTTTCATGTTTTTTTGAACATTTTTCAATGTTTAAAACACAATGTTTTACTGAAGATGCAGAGAAAACAGAGAAACAATTGACAAATTTCTATAACTTAGCCTCGTACAGCTGTCATGCTGTTCCTACTTCAATCCATGGCAAAATTTCTATTTCCTTCAGCTCATTGTGCAATGTATCACAGGTAAATCAGAGTGCACACATGAACTCATAGAATGTAACTAGAACACATCTTCCCATTGTCACTAAACCCTTGACTGAACCATGAGGGAAAACGTAAAGGAGGTTGTAAGTGACCTGCACAAAAATAAACACTCACCTCCCTGTGACAGAGTCAAATCCAAAATAAAGTTCTTTGCAACGTTCACATGTCTGTCCTGTTACAGAGGCATCTTGGCAACTACATTGGCCAGTGAGTTTATCACAGATCTGATTCACAGCACCAGCTATGTGGCACAGGCATGGCAGACAGCCAGTGACACTGGATGGAGAAAAATAAAAACCTGCAAAAGAAGGGGATTTTGAGAATGTTCGTTATCTCTCTTCAGACTTAGCCAGAGCAAATGCAAAATAGGGGGAGTACATTAACATGTCTGTGGGGAAAGCAAAGACTCAACGATGTGAGAAATACTCAAGAATGCACCACAAGCAGTAGAAATAAAAAATAACATACAGAGAAGAGACATTTGTCCATAGTCTGAGATCTCAGCTCTGAAAATGGCCAGCAGCACACCATAAGAAATGCATGGATCTCCTTAAGAGCCTCTCTTAATTTTTCTCAACCAGTGGTTGACCTAATCCTTGAAACAAGATAATGTTTCTTTGGAAAAACTACATTTGATGAGCATTTCTAGGTTCTCATTTATATTTTACTCCTCTTTAACACAGAGCTTGCAGCCTACACAAATACTTTCACAGAAACAAACTGATAAAGGTTACTGATCTGGTATTAAAAAGCTTTCATCCTGAATCCTGTCCTGTTCCTGTATCATTTCCAACTATGAATTTGAGCATTCATTTCACATTCCCCACAGTATATTTGGTATGCTTCTGCTATGCTACCTTTCATCCTATTGTCCTCACAAGCAATCTTTATTTATGCTGAAATTTATCTATTACTGATATATACAGATTAGAGGTTTATACACCTCTAATCTGGTCATTCAAGTATTTACCCATTATTCACAACCTCACCAGAAGTTCCTAAAAAATGAGCTTTTACACACATTTCTTAATGATGCTGTTCCACTTGCATAATCCATTTCACTTTGTATTTCATTCTTAATAATTTCTTTCTGATCAGAAGACAATTCAAGTAATGGCACACTGGTAAAAATATAATTAGTTATGTTTCCAAAACATTTTCTATTTTTACCTGATTATTAATAAACATTTAACTGCTTTTTTCACACAAGGTTTTCTTTTCTTTATTTTTCCCCCTCCTGCCTTAGAGTGGTGCAGTTTATTAAAAATGCAGCAATGCATGACAGCTCAGCAAACAATCCTGATGCCACAGTATTAGAGACACTAGACAACAAAAAGTACCTATCTTGGAACATGAATCCTAAAATAGGACCATTGATATGAGTTTCTATTGATATGAGTTTCTATCTCCCTTATCTGGTTGCTGTTAGTTATTATTGTACAACTCAATAGAAAAATTTCAGCTGCCACTAAGTCATGCAGCATTTGTACAGACTTCTCAGACGCTTGCCCTCTCTCCAGATCAAGTTCAATCAGAAGTTTCTTAGTCATGTTCTCAGCTACTGAATATTTTTTGCTGTCCAATAACTTTCTGATGCCCTGCTTTATAATAAGGAGCCCAAAATTATATTGTAACATGTCATACTGCCCAAGGCCTTATTATTTGTCTTACAAGAGATGGCTCTATATATACACCCCTAGGGTGGTATTCTCTGTCTTTGCAGTAGTGCTGCACTGTGAGCTCATATCCAAATAGCAGAGGAACTAAACAAATTGAAAACATTAGAATTTTACTGCTCAAATCTTTGTTCAAGTTTAGCCTCTGGTCCTGGGTGAGATAAATCTCAAGTGGACAGTGAAGTGATATCAGTCTCCAGTTAACATACATTCGCATCATAAAAAACCACGCTGCTGGCACTTTATTCCAGAGAGGCCCCGAACTGAGGCAGCACAGAGAGCAAATAGCCTGAAGTTATTAGTGAGGCAGCATGTATTATCTCCTGCTGCACTTCTCTGTGCTCTGCAGTGCCCATCCTGTGCATAAATAGAGGAGACCATTTCCCAGCAATGTCACTCCTGAGCACAATGAACGACTCCACTCGAAGAACCTGAGGAAGGTTGGAAACAAGTTTAAGCCTTGGACTCGTGCAGAAGGTCAAAGCACTTCTTCAGGACCCACTTTATAGTTGCAGTAAATGATAATCACTCAGGCTAAACCAGATCCTTGTCCGTCGGAAATTTTGCATAGAACTAGGATTCTATGATTCTTTTGTATAAAATAACATCTAAGAGAAGTCTATAATGGGCAAATAAGCACATCTCTGGAAAAAAAATTCATTTTCCCTGAGCAGGGTCAATTATTACAGCATATACTGCTTTTATTGTAGCAGTGAAATTACTAATTATAATCTATACCTTAGTGTTAAACATCCTGGCTCTCCTACAGCCACATTGCCTAAACCACTGTAGAGCAGTGAAGGATTTGGGAGGATATGTCTCATTAGAATCTTTTAGAAACACTCCAGAAGTTTCTGGACACTCCCACAATTATTTTTTTCCCCAGAAGTAGCAGGTAAAGGCAAAACATTTTTTTAAAAGTGAGGGATAGGAAAATGCAAAAAATTTCTTCCCCCAACTAATTTGTAAGTAAATTACCATGATCAAATGTATAGGAAAAAGAGGAAACGAGAGATTACAAATTCATACTGTTTGTTATAATCATCATTACTTTCCTTCACCATCTAGAACTTGACTCCACCTAGGAAAGAGTAACAACTTAATGAAAGCTTAATTTACAGCAAGGTTAGAAGGGCTCATAAAAGCTGCTTTATGAAGGATCCACTGTTGTATAATAGAGCCAATTTCCAATTTTAAGACAGTCACTGCAAATCTCTCTGAGATCTATGTATGTAACTAGTATTATGCTTATTCTTTTTCAGATTTTTTTCCAATTCAACCATAACTGATCACATTTGTCAATCAAACACTTTTCAAAAGGAAGAATGAAAGTCATAGCAAAGTATTCAGCTTCCGTTTTTAATCATCCCCTCAGCATTTCTCCCACTGTAGAGACAAGGAGCACAGGACCAATTCCTTAGCACTTTTACATGCTTACCATCTATGGCACTAATGCTCATTTCTTAACCACGACAAAATGCACAGTGAACCACAGCAGCAGTGCTGTCACAAGATCATTCACATCCTTCTGGCCAAGAGGGGTGGCATGTACACAGACCCTGGGTACTGGGGCCCAGACACACATCCCACATGTTACTTTACATCTTTTCCATGCTGTGTAGCATTCTATGCAAACCTGTGGTTATGGAGTAAAGAACTCACAAAACAAAACGCCTTTTTTTACAGAGAGAGCTTTGCTGCTCTTGTAATGAGATCCTGTGTTGAACAGGATTTGTGGCACAAATCCCAGTCAGCACCACTGTTCCAGAATGAAGCAGGGACAAAATGCTCACAACAATTTGGGGCTTGAAGAGAACTTGTCCTTCAACCTCTGCAGCCCAGGACATCTCAAAAGCCAGTTTCTGTACAAAGCAAACCTGTTCTTTCATTTTGTTTCATGCTAGAATCAAGCGTTCCTCTCTTTGCATACACCATTAGTTTAAAGAAAAAATAAATGTACCCCAGTCTACCAAAATGTTACTTGTATGAAAACAAACTGGAAAACAGGAGGTCATGGATACAGCCTGACAAATGAAACACATGGCTGAATGCACCAAAAAGAGCTTTAAGAAAAACAATCTGCTTTTTTTCCCAAAAAGCTACAACCAGTTTGACCTTTTCTGAATTGGCAACTCTTCCTATATTAAGATTTTGGTAAGTTTTGGAAACTTCTTGGATTTTATCAAAGCACATAAAAGATATGCTACACTGGGATGTTATTTTAAATGCCACTTAACTTGTATCATAGACTTGAAATGCCCCAAGAGACTCAGAAATCCTCAGTATGTTTTCAGGACTGCCAGTATTAACTCATTTGTGTATGCTTTAATTAGGCTGTGTTGGCTATATATACATGTGGAGTACATTTTCATATACATGTGGAGTACATTTTCTTTTCTTTGTCCCAAGATAAAGCCATAGGACATGTTTACAGTACTTGAAACCATTTACAATCTATATTTCTATATGGAAGACTCTTTATACCCTTCCTTGTTTTGGAGAAAAGTCTCTTTTGGCACATACTAACAAAGAATATTTACATAAAAGTTAGAAATATTACACAACTAAATGAGATCTCACTTATACAGTGAAAATTGCACAGCTCACTGTGCTCTACTAAGAGCAATACAGCACTTTTTCAAAGAGAAGAATTTACACTTCCACCTGCAGCACAGAGCCCAGTGCTCTGCACATACACGCTAATACCTATTAGTTAGAAAATTTTAAAATAATACTCACACAAATACGTTTTTTAACAATTATTTCTCTTTTTACCAGGAAGTATTGTGGGACTATTCCTCTGAGTGCCATGTAAGCTTTTCCACAAACCAGCCTGTTCACACTATCAATTAAACCTTTTTAAACCATTTAGTTGTGCATAAACCCTGGCCTTTCTTTTCCAAGGACAAGGGCGGTCACTGACTCGGGGAGCCTTGACATCACTCCTCTGCTGAGCTCTGATTAAGTGGCTGCTAGAGAGGGTTAGCAGGTCAAATAGCACTGGAGGAGGAACTAAGAAAAACAGAATGCTGCCTTATTTATTAGTATATGTACCTAAAATAATTTAAATGAAAGCATTTTAAAAAATACTTAATGGAGGTTAAGCAGCTTTTTTAACCTCTGTTCAAATTATTGAATGGCATATTAAAACCAATGGAGCTATAATGTACCTTTTAATGTGACCTGCTGCTTGAATAAATTGCATATGTATTTAACTTGAACTAAATCTATCTGCTTAATATTATGATGGAGGGTAGGTTAACATTACCTATAGTTTCACTTTACCCACCTACTTTTTAAAACAAAAACATTGAAATATAACTACAGAGATCCCCACTTACAATGAACTTTTAAACTCTGTTTACAAATATGGCACAAGACCTTGAACAAATATGTAGCAAACTGCAAATATCTCCTACTTGGAGGGCTGAACTGTAAGCAGTCCTTGTGCAAGCCAGCACAACCCCAACACAAAAAAGCAGGTGAATGCTTTCTAAGTGGCATGCTTGCCAGCCTCATCAAAGTTTAAGCAACCATCTCTGTGCCTCCTGCCATGCTCAGCTTCATGCATGAAGTGCCCTTCCTGAAGAGCATGCACTCTGCCTTCCAAAGCCACGTTTTTCATTATGAGGATAGCTGCTGTTCATTAGATTATGCCAATATACCTCTTATTCAGGGATTGGGATATGATTATATGTATATTTTCTCAATATCTAGAAGTAGCCTAGCCTTATTTTGGACACGTTGAAACTGCAATAATATAATACAAATTATACAACATCCGGAAAGAGAATAAATATTTGACGGTGATCAGAAAACGTTTCCTTCTCACTCACACAGCTGGAAAGAAACAGAAAAATAATTATACATCAGAGACATGAAGCTGTCTAAACACACCTTAAAAACTGCAGGAAATTATCACGAACAAAGCAAAACTTACTACGTTGATGCCCTTACCTGTTACTGTGACACAGATAGAAACACACAGCAACACACACAACAGGCAGAGAAGAAAGGAAGTCTCATGAATTGTAAGATAAACAGGAATCATGTTTGCATTCCTTTGTAAAAGATATCACCTGATGAACTTCTCAAGTGACCAGTGAAGATGGAGAGGTGGGAACCTCTCTGTCCAATCTCTGATCACTGTCCAGAAACTTATAGATACGAGGTCAACAATAAAACTTCTTCCTTTCTTCTTCTCTACCTGAGCACCTGTTGTGTGTGTTACTGTGTGTTTCTATCTGCATCACAGTAACAAGGAAGTCCTTAGTTTATTGTTGACCTTGTTTCTGGACAGTGATCAGAGATTGGACAGAGAAGTTCCTGCCTCTCCATCTCCACTGCTCACTTGAGCAGTCCATCAGGTGAGATCTTTTACAAAGGAATACAAACACGATTCTTGCTTATCTTACAATTCATGAGAACCGACTCCACTATACCAAAACAAACCAGAAGGCTGACTCCCAGGGCCAACACTTACCTGGCTTACACTCCTCACACCTCCTGCCCTGGCGCTGGGGCAGACACACACACTGCCCAGACAGCGGGTCACAAGCCGTTCCCGCCACGGTGCCCAGCTCATCGCAGTCGCAGGGCTGGCAGCCGCGGGCGCTGCTCATGCTCAGGTTGTACATCTGCAGCACGCACTGGCTGCACCGGCGGCCGCCCACGCCGGCCTTGCAAGGACACTGTCCCGTCGCTTTGTCACAGAGCAGCGAGCCATTGACCGTGCCAGCCCTGTCGCAGTCGCAGGGCACGCAGAGGAAGGAGCGCCCTTGCCGCAGCCGGTGGAAGCCGTCCAGGCAGCGGTCGCAGCGCCGGCCGCCCACGCTCGCTTTACAGGCGCACTGCCCCGTGCGCGGGTCGCACACCGTGCCCGGGACGGAGCCCGCGGCATCGCACTCGCAAGCCTTACACCCGCTCACATCCAGCCCGTAGAAGTTATCCACGCAGGTGTCACACAGCAGCCCCTTCACTCGTTCTTTACAAGTGCACTGCCCCGAGAGAGGGTTGCAGAATTGGCTCACGGAGCCGTGGCTGTTGCACCAGCAAGGCTCGCATCCATCTTCATTAGAGAATCTGAGAGCTTTAAATCCAAAATTGCAACTATCGCACCTCAGACCTGGAAAGAGAAAAGGAATTCTTAAAAAACAAACAAACAAACTCAAAAAGCCATTAACTTAATTTTTTTTTTTTTTTTGTAAAGGGTAAGTATACTGCACGTGAAAGAGAAAAGAAATTAATAAATACCAAACTCTAAAAGCCATTAATTTATTTTTTTAAAGGGTTAGTATACTGCACATGAAAGAGAAAAGAAATTAATAAAAACCAAACTCTAAAAGCCGTTAATTTAATTTTTTTAAAGGGTAAGTATACTACGCATAAAAGAGAAAAGAAGTTAATAAAAAAACAAACAAACTCTAAAAGCCATTAATTTAATTTTTTAAAAGGGTAAGTATACTACACATGAAATTAAAAAAAAGGAAGACTGATATTCTTCACCAGCATAATTAAGAGGAGTGACGAGGCTGCACAAATCAATTGAATAACTGTGGCATCCCAAAAATCTGTTTGTTTTTCCAATTTGTTTCGGAAGCAATGCCTTTCTGCTGGCCTCTCAATACAATTTAAGATACTTCTGCGAGAGATTCTTTGTAACATTTCTAAGACAAAGCAGAATTAATCTCTTTGTCCCCCAGAACAGCACCTGTTGCACAATCAATGCCTATGTGAACTCTTCACCCTATATTGTAGAAATGCAATACACAGAGAATTGCACCGGGCTCACAATCTGTTCTGACAATAGATTTATACATTGTATTAAAGACATTAAATATACACTAGGACAGCACAAGTTAAACTAACTATAACAAATTATTTGCTTAACACCATGCTTCAGTTTTAACATTGATTGCATTTATGTTAGCCTTTATTGTTAGCCCTTACTGAAAGCAGAAAATGTTTTCCATAATCCAAAATGAAATATTTTTATCTAAACGTATGATTTAGTTAACTCCTGCAGTACATTAAAATATAAACTGTTTTCTTCATGCTTCACCCTGTAGTTTTATTAGCTTTGTTTTCAAAGTCAATGCTTGCTTTATCCCTGCCCCAAGGGATGGTATTTATATGTTAGCCTATAAAATGTACATTACAAGAAAGCAAACTAGATTATTATACGAAAAATGCAAATTCAGTTAGGTATTTTTTCCTTGCAGTGGGAAAATCCTTCACTATGAAGCTATGACTTAATTGTTTCATATAGGAAAATATAAATACAATCTTCTAGCAAAATACTGTCATCATTTAAAAAAAAAATACAAAAACCATACAAAAATACATCTAACAACTTACACGTAGAAAAACAAAACTAAAAATAGTAGGGAATGCATTATATATATGGATAAAAACTCAAAAACTCCAACAGAAGGCAAGTTCCTTTAACAGTGATGAATGACTCACCTAAGGCATATCATTTAATTTCAATAAGGAAAATAAAAAAGGACCACTATTGCTGCAAATTTTAAAAATAACTGTATTGTTAACAAGAATTATGACTCATTTTGAACTATTAAAATTGGTCTACATGGATTCATATCATATCAGTTTTAAAAATATGCGCGGTGCTTATTTGAATATGCCATACATATTCCTGACAGGTAATCTATTCCTAACGATACTGAGGAAGGCCTACAGGGCATCACATTCAATGTTAACAAGTACAGGGGAGTTAGCACGCTTGGCATTTAATTCACATTCTTCTACCTTTTTATTCTAGATGAATGACCTACTTTAATAAAATTATTGGTGCTAATGTATTTTACTGGTGATAGAATCATTAGTAAGATTTAACAGTTGTGTTAGCTCTAACAGTTCATGTTTCATAACATTGCAGTCCATTGTTGCATTTTTCTGTTATCGTGTTTGTTTAAATAGGTAAAATGGCAACAGACAGATTGCTCTAAAAACCAATTTAGAAATCCAAAGAGGAAGAGTTCCCTGGTAAAGTTTGCTGCACACGTTTCAATATACAGAAGCTTATTTACAATTGGTTTGGAAAACAAAAAATGAGAATCTGGAAAGAATTAGGTCTTTATCCTGCAAACAAACCCTTGCATAACTACAGTTATCCCATCATAGCTACAGAAAGCTATGATCCACATATATTTTTATAAAAATATATGATCCACATATATTTTTATATATGCATATCCACATATTTTTAATAACTATTTCAGTGAAAATAAAAATTCTTAATGTTTTCATCAAGGGGAAAAAACATAATATGTAGATAACCAAATGTGTGACAACTAGACTGTGCATTTCTTGTCTGCCATACTGTCACTGAATTAAGAAGTGTTCTCACAGGTTCAAATGTAAAATGTGGGCAAATAGTTAAGAATGCTCTGAAGTCCTTTTTCTTGAAGGTAGAGAAATGGTTTAAGATGCACAGAGGTTTTCTACCCTTAGCACCCTTTTCATTGTACGAAAAATACAGCATTCCATAGAAAAAAGGGCTGAAACTTTTCAGGCTTCAATCTGTTGAAAGCTATTTTCATTATTTGATGTTATTCTGCATTTTCTTCTTTCTTCTAATTTCCAAAAGCAACAAAGACAACATTACAAACGAGTCAACATTCACAAGCGAGGGTATATATATAATGTCAAATATATTAACATGTGCTTGAACATTATTAATGTAACCCAGAACCTGGTTAGGGTGAAGAAAAAATAGATTACTAATTCTGTTAATAACAAAGCAGAAGAGGAATTTTTCTTTTTGAGACATATGTATAGTCTGAGACATGTACAGTTACCATGCAAGGCTCACTTTATCAGGAAATTCTCCTTGCATAATATTCCCATACATCAACATTTCAAAGTGTATTATATATACTGTGTATTTTGGGCACTTGATAAATTTTGTCCTTATGTGGCTGTGGCTCCCCTCAAATATGCTGGAAGTAATAAATTGCTATAATCAAATCTAATTTCTGAAAAATACCTGTGGGAGTAACAAACAAAAAAGCACGTCTTGTAAAAAAAATGATAAATAACACAGAAGGTAGCAGTTTATTATAATCAGCTTGGCATTGAATTACAAAATTAAAATTATGTGGCCCTTGATAACTAACCCTAGCTATGTACATGATCTGTGGAATTATGTTGACTTATTTTGCATTTCATAGGAACAGTTCAAAGAAATATAATAGAAAAAAATTGATAGATTTATCACAAAGGACCCTGTAGCACAGAATATTTTGAGAAAAAAATCCATTTATTTTCGTCTATTAAGAAAACTAGCATGGAAACGATTTGCTTAGAACTCATTAAGTACAAAACATGCTGAAAAAGTGTTAATTTCCTAAAAGAAACATCTACACAGTAAGCAAATTACATTATTTCTGTGACTTATTAGTATGGACCTATGTAAGCTAATGTAGCTATGCCATAAAGAAACTTCTAAAGGGTTGATTAAACTAAGCTTCAAGCTGTAGTTTGATAGAATTATTAAATTAATAATTTTTCAACAGTTAATTTCATTCATTTTTGCAATCTGCCTTCAGCAAAGAAGCTTTCTATACCTTTCATTTAGAAACCAAGTGTGTTTTATTTCCAGAGAAAACAAGAAAAATGGCTCTGAACTCTTGCATTACACGTACCAATAACATTTGCTTTGCACTTGCACTGTCCTGAATTTTGGTGACAGGTAATATCTCCATTGACTGTCCCAGAGGTATTACAGTTACAGGCACTGCAGCCATCAGGGTTTGACTGTTGCAGATTGTAGAATCCTTCCTGGCACTGATTGCATTGTCTGCCAGACACATGTCTCTTACAATTACACTGGCCTCCAATCTAGAAAGATACAAAATATTAGAGAATGATGAACGTATCTATTTTTAGATGAGACATTCATTAGCAACAAGAATGGGAGTATGAGTCGGGGAGGAGAAAGTTTTAAATGCAACAGATAAAAAAAATAAACCTGTGAGCATTTTTTTAATTTGTTGAGAGAGAGGAAAAAAGAGAAATATTGGATAGAGTGAAATTATTTGACTTTTAAATAGAGTTTAAAAGTCCCATTCTTTCAAAACAGAAGGGAAAAAGAAGTGAGTAAACAATGCAGCTGTATTTACCGTCTGGACAGAGAACCTGCAAAGAATATTTACAAAATTGCATTGTAGATATGGTCACTTCTATTCAAATGAATACTTTTTTTGAATCATAGTTACCATAAAGAACTACCATCTTTCAAAGGCCAAGTTTTACATTTCTTGTTCTGCCCACATGCTTATTTATTTTAGCGAAAATATGAGTTAAATAAGAATGAAGCAAAATGGAATGTTTTCCTTTCTGATTACTCATTTAAGGAACCTTTCCTCTCCCTTTACTGAAGGATGTGATCCAACAGCTCAGCAACTGAAACCCTCTTGTCTTGGTCCAGCTGGGATCCAAAGCATTCCTCCTCAGTGGGGGTATGGAAGGGTGCTCACCCTCTCCCTAAAGGGGCAGCACTGCTGTTCAGGAGGAGCTGACACAGCCTCTGTCATGCCTGAACCATACTCTAGGAGTATGAGTCTCACACCCAGGGCAAGATTGAAGGGTTCCTGAAAAGCTACCTCCATTTTAGACCTCTGAAAGCCAGGGAGAAATCCCAACCTCCACATTCACCACTTTCCACTATGGTGGGGAAAGCAGCCACAGGGAAAGGGCAACAGCACAGGCATGGAGAAACACTCATTGGTTAATGCACAACACAAAAACAACCCCAGGCAGTCAAAGCAACACAGAGATGGGAATTTTTGTTATTATTGTTATTATTTCTGTAGATCTAGCTTACTCTGGAAACTATGGTATCATTGGAAATATTGGTAGCAATGAATATTTAAAGGTTTTGTTAATCAGAATTTCACTGGAGATATTATTGAAACATCCCCCCTTCCCCAATTCATTACCTGCCATTTAAAGAAAAATATTTCAATTTTCTATAACTAATGCTGGTTATAGAGGAGCAGAAAGCAACCTGTGCTCCTTTTGCTTTTGCCTGAGAATCCTGGTTCTGACCCAAACAGTCAGCAGACACAAAGAGCCCGTGTATTAACATGACCATTGGTAATAAGTCACTGATGGAAAATATCTGTCTGGATTGGTCACTCTGAAAATGAACCTGACCTTACTACCAAGTGGTGGTGTGTCATGGGACCTCATAATTACAATTGTTATTTGATAGAGAAAATCACTGATACTGAGTTCACGTGTCCCTTGTGTCATTGATAATTTATGTACAAAATACACATTATTCCTATATCCTTGAGTGTAAAGAGTTACAAAGGTACAGCAGCAACCTTCTGCATAAATCACAGCTGCAGACTCGTCCTTAAGCAGGAATCCAACTACTTAATGTTTCTGAATTTTGGGTATACTGAGCAGTTCACCTGCTTTGGACTCTTTAATTGGGGGACAATTTAACACAATACATCTAGAAGGACAAATTCAAAGTGAAGCCTGTTCAGCAACCCTTCCAATGTCCTGTTACTACTCTGATACATGGACTTAAAAAGAGATTTAAGCACCCAGGACAAAGGGTGACTTATTCCAAAGAATTGCCTTAACTGTTCATTAGAGTACAGTGAACTGTTTGGCCAAGAGCACTCACCTAGTAGATATTCAACATATACATATCCCAGTATCACAAATACAACTTCTGACTATTTAAACTCTTGTTGCTCGTATATATTTTTACATTATAAAATGAAATTTGCTTAAAAAAATAATTTGCCTAAGCCTTTCTGAAAGTTAAAATCAACTCCTGCACTTCGGATATGCTCATAATTGCAAATTGCTATTCTTTGGTGTCTAATAGAAGCAACACAGTGTCAAAACCATAATCAGAAAATCTCTCCAAATCTGGACAACAAATGTGATATAAGGCTGGATCTTACTAAATAAAACAAATAAAGCCAAAGACAGATGGAGTTTCTTTTTCCAAAGGTAACTTCTGGTTTTGAAGCCCAAAACACCTGACAAAAAAAAATGTTTTATAATTGGCCAAGTCATTAATAATTCCAATTATTTACTCTCTACCACAGCAGAAGCACCTTCCCTTGACCCACTGCAAGTTTCAGGGCACTGCAAGTCTCAGGGGTATATTTAGGTCTGGCATGAAATTCCCTCTGTTCATCCTGCCATCACCAATTTTGCAATTGATTGGTACCAGTCTCAACGTTTTGCCTTTCTGATATAAATGCTAATGATATCTCTCACTAGCTTCTTATTTGATGCAAATCTGGCAAGGACTCCAGCATCCAGTTGTCTGCAGTCTCAGGAAGGGGGAGTGAGGGGGTTGAGGACTTTTTTTCCTTTTCCTTTCCTCCAGTTTGGGAAATGAGAAGGGAATGGTGTGCTGGCTGCACACATAGGTTAATGGTCTGACACCAAATACCTGAGAGTATTCTCGGGATGTCGGCTTTGGGAACTGAAAATTGAATAAGCAGCAATAATGAAGTTCCTTTGCACTCCCCTGATATCTCTTCTTGTCATCACGTATGATGACTTTCAAAAGTCAGTAGCTTTCCACTACTTTTGCTCAAAACATAAAATGAGGCATTTACCCTCTGCCCACAACACTCCAAGGGGTGGGAGTGGACCAAATCCCACATATAAACTCTCACAGAAAACCAGCATTTCCATTTTATAAAATCCATCCAAAACAAAGCCATAGGATTACTGAACATAAAAATGCTCATTTTCCCTCATTTTAGCAATAAGGTTAAAGGTCTTCCATTAAAGGAAACCCAGGATTCAAAATACACACTGTGTTGGATAACTTGATTTTTTTATGGACTCTACTATGCACAATATTTCTCACTGACACATTTGCATCCTTTACATTCCTTATTCTCTTTGGTATAGCTGTTGACTGAAATCCCCTTAATTAACTGCTTTAACCTATGTTCTTTCCCTTGCAACACATATTCCATTTATTTATTTACTGTCAATCACAATAAACGGGTTGAAATCTGTGTAGATGGATAAATGAAAATGGAAATGTTCATCCTAATTTTATAGAAAAGAATTAACTCAGAAGTGAAAATAGGAATAGAAATACTATTTTCATTTTGTGCATATATATATATATATAATATAATTTTTTTTTTAAAAAGTATTTAGGGAGTGTACAGAAAGGTGAAATCTGAAGTCTTTTCAGAGTTACTCAGTAGCACTGGAATCAGCTTCCATGGGACTCCAGAGAAAACAGTAACTAACATTTTGTTCATTTTCTTGCCTTAGAGTTTTCTTGTAAGATTAGACAATGCAGCTGCCACCTTGACAGAAGAAAATTAAGTCTTTGCAACTCTGAGCAATGTCTTCTGCAGTAAAATACAGCTTCCTCACAACAACAAGTTCGTGATACATATTTATTTGGATGTTAAGGATAAATTTTTAAAAATCAGCAAAAGCTGACTAAAGCAAGATAACTAAATTCACTGAGACCAAAATGTTACTTTTCCAAAGACTAGGTAAAGGCAATAGCAGCACGTTCAGGAAAAGAGTGCTTTTTCCTTTTTCTTTTTTTTATTATAACAGAATCATGAAAGGACTACAAGATACCATGCCTGATAGAACATGTAAGTATTTGTAGAGCAGTCTGGGTTAAAAGCAGCCCAGGAAAATGAGTAAAGGATTTTGGTATGAAGGCCAGAAAACATTAATCTCCAACAAGAGCAGGAATGACCACGTCAGCAGTATTGTGGTAGAACTTTCTCATGTGTGAATGGTTAGGGAGAAAGGAGGAAGGCAGCCAATTCTTTCATTCTCCTAAGACTCAAGCACCTCTAACAGTTTATCTGGGCTTTCGGATTGTTTGAGGTATTTCATGACAAATGCTCACAAAGACAATGGGACCATCTTTTCTACAATGTCTAAACATCAATAACCAGCAC
Source organism: Sitta carolinensis (assembly GCA_032173965.1). Taxonomy (NCBI): domain Eukaryota; kingdom Metazoa; phylum Chordata; class Aves; order Passeriformes; family Sittidae; genus Sitta; species Sitta carolinensis. The sequence continues at coordinate 2,548,157 of JAVUNC010000019.1, forward strand.
AGAAATGGACAAATTTTATCAGGCTGCAGCAATTTTCACTTGTACTCACCAGTCTCAAAGGAAAACCTCACTCTGCAAAAATACCTAACAAATTGATTGTGGAGGCAGTGCCACACCACTCTTCTAAAATTCCACCTGTTACTGTAAGCCATAAAGTTACAATTTTGAAGTTTTACTATGTTAGTTTGCATGTTAAAATACAAAGGAAGTTACACACTCATCTGTAAGTGGACGTGACCTTCACACGTATGAGAAAAGAGAAATTCTGCAAGGGAGAACTTCTCCATGCATTTCCCACCAAGGGTACAGTGCAATAGGCAGCAGAAGAGGCATAAAGTTTTCATGATCAGTCCAAAGAACTGAGATGAAAACAACTGTGTTGCAGTCAGCTCTTCTAAACATCTTGCAAGCCATCAGCATGAATAATACTTCATTTGATGAGTGAATGTTCTTTCTGTATGATTCAATAAATTAGACTGTTTTGTGATTCAAAGGATTAATTTGGAACTCTGTATCCCTTGGGACTTAGTGACTAAAGTGGCACTTTGCAAAAAGAAAAAAATGTTGATGATCTGAAGAAAGTGATGAGTTATGCACTAAAAGTGTATTCTGCCTCATTTTTGGCAAATTTCCTTGAAAATTATCAATGTGATGTGACAATTAATTTTCATGAGAAGGGTCCTTATTCCTTATGATTCCATCTTCCACAGGTCAAATTTGGAAACACTTCCTCCAATGATGCCTTCCTATTTCATGTAATTCATTTCAGCCTTCAGTCCCCAGCCTTATTAATCTATTCTTTAATGCCTCTCAATCATTCCTCCCTGCTCTGCTTCTACTGCAGCAATTGATGCTTTATTGAGCAATACACTCTCCCCCATTTTACCCATTTTATCTCCCCATTCACACTTTCATAGTTAGGCATCATCAACATTCTTGTATATTTAAGTATAAAGCACTGATTTCTGTAAACTACTGTCCCTCTGATTATTAATCACACTTAAAGCTGATTTAGGTTAACATTTCACCACAAACCCTGGGCACATAAATTAACTTTTGCTTTCATTCCTCCTATATCTTGAAAAATAGTCCTAACATTATACCTGTGTTTTGTAAGCTTTTTTTATTTTCCATTTCTGTGGCAGAGTGTGTTACTTCAGAAGACTGAAAATTTTAAAATAATTTCTCTTTGTAATCCAGCAGACTATTTTAAAAACATATTTTGCTAAATTTGCATGACACACATAATATGTACCAATGTATGAGTCCTGTGAGGTGCACTGAGTCAAACTGGACATGCATCTGTACCTCTGTGCTGCTAACTGAGGATGAAAATACAATAGGATCCACAAGAGTTCACTGTTAAATAAAATTCAATAACAAGAGGCATATGATGAAAAAAGCCAGAGACTACTTTACAAATAGAGGGGTTGAAAAAAGAAGAGATAGGAAAAGTGGCAACAAGATGAAGAAGTTCTATCACATTTACCTGCAGAATAAGTTCTACCTTAAAAATAAATTCCAAAACAATTATTTCTTCCCTATTCCTAACAAAATTTATGTTTTGGAATGGACACGACACATGTGAATAGAACACAAACCACAATATTTCTTTAGTACATGTTCCAGATTTTAATCACTTTTCCTGGTTTTTTTTTTTTTCCCAACATAAGTGTTTTAAAAGTTACAGATAGATTTATTATTGGACTAGACAGCTTGCATGACAATGAGGTCCACTGGCTTTAAAAGCATAGCTGATGGTGTTCTCTTTTCAGCATCACTTTGAGGGTTTCTTTTATTTTTAATGGACTTTATAAATTAAAAGCGAGATCAATCCTTGTCTTATTACAGGGAAAAGTAGCTTAATTTTAGTTTAATTTCAGGCTCAGCTTATTGCCTGAATTTTCAAAACCTTTTAGTAACTTCAAGACAGGACCAAGACCTTCAAAAACACTCAAAACCTAGATGTTTTAACACTACTGAGAGGTAACATCCCAAAACTACTACTCACGCAGCATCTTTTATGTCTATTGCTGATCTAGATGAGTAACTCTCCAGCAGTACATCTCAAACTCCTCTCTGTTTTCTCAGCTTCCAAATGTCTGATGTAAGCCAATTATCATTTTGAAAAGGCTGAACTTAAGCTTTTTCTTTTTTTTTAATCTAGTTACCATCTGAATATATTTTGCAAAATCTTATGGCTGTCTACCCACCCAGCTGCTCGAAACATTTTCTCTGCTGAGGCTACTTACATTATCACACAGGAGGCTCTTATTTTTGGTGCCTGTTGCGTTACAGTCGCAGGGTTTGCAAACATCAATGGCTGAAAGATCTGCACCTGCTTGTCTGTAATGGAAATCCTTGCACAGCTCGCAGTTCCTTCCTGCATGAAAGAAAGGTTATGCATTATGGCTTCCAATTCATTAAAATTAGCTGTATAATTCAAAATTAAAGACTATTCCTTTGAGAGAATTCTATAATTTTCAGGACGTCCATTTTAATGCACCTTTCATCTCTACCTGCCAATTTAGTGATCCAGAGCATATGAAACAATGAACCTGTTACAAACTATGTTTTACTCCATTAAACTTCCATCTGTTATATAATACCACACTTATATAAAAGCTGTGCCATGCAAATGCCTATACATTTTTTTTTTTTGAAAAATTGAACCTGAAACTTTTCTTTTTTTATCTTTACTAGATGGAGCCAAGCAAACTGAAATAGAATTTTTTAAGTATTCAAATCTACTACCTACATTGAATAAAGAGATTTATTCAATAAGCAAGAAACCGACATTAGAACAAAATTTGACAACCTTTATAGATGTCATCTATTAAACTAGTCCAATAAGATTGTATTTTGGATTTAAATGCTCTAGCACATGTAATGGGAATAGCCTTGAAACCATATATTTTAATTCTTTATTTGAATGTGTTTTGCATGAAAGTTTTTCTACAAGATTGGATTAAATTTTACAGAATTTTCCCACATTTTAAGAGTTGACACCACTGTTGTTACTACATTACCTGAATAGCTGAAAAATACATACACACGTGTAGTCTAATTTTTTTTAGACATGAAGTTTCTAAATTTCTAAATTCTGTTTCTTCATAATGTTTTGAATCTGAATGTTCTCACAGTTTGAACATAAACATTAACATTGTTTTTGTAACGAATGTTTCACGTTTTAAATTCTATGAGACACTTTCTCTAATGTGTCTCAACTTTAGCCAATATGAGTAAAAAGTTCTATCACTCTTTCTACATAAACATTAACATTGCTTTTGTAATGAATGTTTCACATTTTAAATTCTTTCTGTGAGACACTTTCTCTAATATTAGTCTCTCAACTTTAACCAATATGAGTAAAAAGTTCTATCACTCTTTCTACCTAAACACAAACATTGTTTTTGTAATGAATGTTTCATGTTTTAAATTCTTTCTGTGAGACAGACTTTCTCTAGTGTCTCTCAGCTTTAACCAATATGAGTAAAAAGTTCTGTCACTCTTTCTACCAATAAGAGTGACCTGTCCGAACATGTATAAAAAGGGGTCAAGTGTTTAAATAAAAAGAATCAAATCATATTCTAAACAAAAAAATCAAATCATCTTCTAAACAAAAAATTCATGTCATGCTGTTACACAACAATACAAATGAGAGTTTCTTGGACTGTCAGCCATGGAGCATTCCTAATTCCAGCTGACACAAGACCTAGTCAAAAAGGAACTATAAAACAAGCAGCCCGTTCTCTTTGCCTTACCAGCTGTGTTGTGCTGACAGGTATCACACACTCCACCACCCCCTCGGTGGTACTCCTGAGGAAAAGGATCCACTGCTAGGTCATAGTGGCAGCTTTCTGCATGGCCATAGCACTGGCAAGGCTTGCAGCTGTAGGCGTGGACTTGGTCGCCTGGGTGGAAGGGTTTGTCGTTGTACAACGGCAAACAGCGCTCGCACTGAAATACACCGGGAGGAAAAGGAAACGCTGCTTCTTACACAGGAATATTTCTTCACCTCACCTGTTTGCTATTACAGTCTCTATGCTCATAGGTTTTTCTAGGTGTTTTGCCCAGTTTAAATGTTGGTAGTATTGGGCTTAGACAGAAAGTGAGAAATCGCAAAGGGAAATAACAAACCCGACATTTTAATTATTTTTTTAACCTTTTTAAGTCGCTTGTAAAACAGAGTAAAACCAAGGAAGGTGGGCAGAAGAAAATTTTAAGAATTTAGGTACTCAACACAGGCTAATGTCCTAAGATTCTGATTCACCTCAAACCTTTTAAGATGCAAAATGGTGCTTGCTATGTTTATGAAGACCTGATCACCTATTCACCTAATCCATCCATTTGGATGCATTTTAAATAATGTCTGTTCTTGTAATTTCTAACATTGTAATAACTGTAGTTTGTACTACAACCATTTGACCATGAGAGAGAAACAAAAGAAACAAAATACGTTGCAATCATAATTTTTGTCTTTCAGAACGAATTTAATTTGCTTCAAAATAAGTTGCTTCTGTTAAGTATTTGAGCAATTACTTTCTTTTTTGGGTAACTTCCTTCTTAATCATGAGAAGCATGCTCATCCTTCTTCATGGTTGTTATTCCAAGCATTATTATAATTATTTGTTATTTTTTAATGTGACTATATAACCTATATACTGAAAGCTAGGAAACAGTATTGAAGTTTCTAAACTGTTTTGCTCAAAGCTGGTGCTGGAAAAGCATCATCTGTGTGTAAAAGAATCTGAATTAAAAGCCATAAGCTTAAGACAGTCCAAGAATTGCAGACCAGTCACAAATTGCAAAAGCCACTTGGGAGAGAAAATCAGGTCACAAGAATTTATCTAATGAAATTTAGTTTTAACAAACTAAATAAAAATTAAGCAATAAGATAGCAATAATAACTGCACCTTTTTCTAATCTGTTAAACCAAAAACACACAATGTCACCACAGTAAGAGAAAAAAGGAGTTTTCAGGATGAAAATTAGCAGTGTTTCACTTGAGACCTTGAACTCTGGCCTTTGTTTATCACACCAATCGCTGCCTAATCGTGATTATCTCACTTTAAGTGCACTAAGGGCAACACCTTGACCCTAACGCTCCATAAGTTACACAGCTCTAACTTATTCCAGTCCTTTCCTCATTTACATCTATGTCCTCTCTCTCTCTGCATTGAGAAAAATCAGCATTACACATCACCCAACAACACGAGACATGTGGGCTCATGCTGGCCTGGCACAACCTGGGAATCACAACAAAGAAACAAGCTACCAGCCAAGCCATCCAGCCCTGCTCCCAGCATGTCCATGGAAATGTGTCCTCCTCGAAGGAAAAGAGTGCAGGAAGAGCAAACACCCTGCCGGCCCTGAGCTTCCATTTGTGCATGGCCAGCCACACAGAGCTGAAAGCATTCATCATCTCATTTCGGATTTAATCCTGGATCTCTTACTTATGCACACCTGTGCTTGCACCTATTGTCAAGTGACACACAAGCAGGAAGGGGTATGAGAGAAAAAGGTGACATCTGATTACATAGCAAGAAGCCTCTTTGAAACATCTCTTGCTCTGTGACTTTTAAAACTTTGACAAAACTTTTAAGAATCTTAGAATTACTCAGTGACTCCAAGAGACCAAGGAAGACAGAATAGAAATGAAAGGTGTTTTATGGGACACCTTATCCCAATGCTCTATGCACCAAAAAGTGCATTTTTTGCTGGCTTGTTCCTGCAAGCAAGAACTCTTTGTTATTGAATATAATGCAGTTAATATTTACAGCTCCTCATGTACTATTTATGATTAATTCCAACATCTAATATGATATAATTGACCTTTAACTAAGGTTTACATAGATTCTTCTGTAACAATATAAAAAGTCTTATTTATTCAATTCTTGATAAATCAACATATGTCCTATCCAGTTTTCAAACCTCAGATGTTTAAAACCATTATGGAAAACTGAAGCCTTTACTGCATCCACCCAATCTCACTTCCATTCATAGATCTCAAGCATTTATCAGAGTGGGTTTATTTATTTTAAATTTTGTTTTCTATTATGATTTCTATAATTATTCCTGTATATTTTGCCATTGCCTTTCTCTATTAAGTTCTATGTGACTGATTTAAAAGGGGCTCTGAGGTTGCAATGTAAACTTTATTTGACTGTCTTGTTCTTTCCTGGGCTCTTTCCAGCTCGCCATGGGACAGCTTGGACAGTTTTTGAACACACTTTTACTCAAGCCTAAAAATTAATCTTTGCAAACAAATGTTTCCAAAATCTGGACTCCACTCTTGGTCCCTCAGTTTGCATTTGTAAAAGGCAGAGCTATCTCCCAAAGTTGGATCCAAGGCATCTAGAGAAGAATTTGTAAATTAAGAAGCTGAACACTTTTTTCATAAAATGAGAGACAAGCTTTGTGAGGATTAATTTCCTCTTTTTTCATAATCTGGCCTCTCAACATCTGCAAATCATTCTTAAGTAACCCCTTAATCCCAGTTTTCACAGCAACATATTTCATCATCAGACTTCAACAATATGGAACTCAGAAAAAAAAAATATCCATTTGGAATGTCAAATTTCATAACACAGGGATGCAAATACCTAGACTAAGATTTCTACTTGTAATACCTATGCAGATTTTTCATTTCTGGTATTTGCTGCTCAACAGCTAGCCAGATATATATGTCAGATAAATTCAAGATGATAATTTTAGCTTATTAAGTGTAACTCTGACAAGGACATACTCTGCCATATGTAAAAAGCTTTTCAAGGATCTCTGATTTCTAGTATAAGATATTGAAAAAGCCACCCTAAAGACAGAAACCTTCTTATAGCCCCTCAGATGTGGTGACTTACTCACTGCTAGCACAAAACTGAAATTAAAAAAAAGACTGTGCTGATAGTGCTATTTCTTCTCAAAAATATTTTCTTTTTCTCTACCAAAAAAAAAAAAAAAAAAAAAGTTATATTTGGAAACTTGTTTCATCAAATGCTTACTTAAAATATATAAATGCTTACCAAAATATATATAAATAAATAAATTTATTTTTACAGTTCCTAATTCACTGGAGTGGAAGCGAAAGAAACACATGTAAATATATGACAGAGATTTGTCATTGCCAATGATAGCCAAAAATGAGGATGGATTTATATTTTGCTTTCAAGTGTTAGTCTTACCAAAATAAATAAATAAAAAATCTTTATGCTGTTTGGATTCCATGTAAATCTTGATAAAATTCAAAGCAGTTAGTGATATATTTCCAAATACTAATTCTATTCTATTACTACTGCTATTTTATTTCATATTTAATAGATACTGACACAGTTATTAAAGAATGCGAAAAATAATTAAACAGCATCCTTATTGTACTTTGAGTTAATACAGCTAATTCAAGCACTTCAATTATAGTTACAACACATATATACCAAATCAAAGATGTGACACTCAGTGGAACAACCCATTAACATTGACAGGAAATATCTGATAAGGCAGATACATCATTAAAATGTATTTGGTTTGTTTTCACAAGGTAGCATAAGTCTTGCAAGAGTGCTTGGTGAACTTCCAGATCTTATTAAATATTTATAATTAATCCTTACAAAGTAACATTTCACAATGTGTGTTCTAATTAAAGGGACACTGTCAGCTTGAATTTTTTTTCTAATTTGACCCATGTAAAAACTTAAAATTTCTGTTCAAGTCCCATTTTGACTGTAGATCCTACACTTCCCCTTAAGAAGTGAGGAAACTTAGTTCCCCTATGAAAATTTACAGAGCTCTTTCACACAACCATGAGCACTGTATCAAATGCTCTGAGATTACCTCTCCTTGCTCTGTTCCAGCAAGCACAGACTGCTTGGGGTTGTTTTGATGTGTGATTACTCTCCCCTTTGCTATTGCTGTTGCTATACCAAATAACCCCTTCTTAATTTTTAGAAAGGCTATTTCCAAAAGGCATAAATATAGCAAGGAATACAACATGCACTCACAAATCAAACACTCAGTGAGACTGAGGAATCATTCCTTTGATGGAGCTCATTCTTTCTTAACCTCAACTTCTTTTCTTTTTTCTTTCCTCTTGAGATAAATAATTAATCTAGGGAATGTTTTCTGTGAGAAAATTTTTTTTAATCATACATCCTGGTTCTGATTTGTTAAATTTTATGTGAACAGCTTCCAAGAAAACCGAAGTATGCATGAAATAAGTGGAAAGTGGTGTTGTGGAGCTCTCCTCTATGCATTTATTTAGAATACCAGGACTTTAGTAATCAACCCCATTTTGGTTCTTATATGGCCAAGAATTATAAAACTGTTAGAATCACAAATGAAAATTATAATTTTGCATTTATGGTGCTTTGTATTGCATTATGGACCAACTGAACTGTTTTCTTGCAAATGAAACTAAATTGGCAGCTGAACTCCAGGACTTTGTCTTCTGCACTCCACCTATTGAATTGCTCTGGAGTCCATAGGAGCAGACTGGAATTACCATGGAGTAATTCACCCTACAGGGCTCCTGCCAGTTGCTACAGCAGGCAGAGACAATCTTTATTAGATGCTCACAGTCTCATCTCAGGCTTGCATCTGATGTTTGAACTGGCATAATCTCTAAGAAGAGATCAAATCCCTGAACACGACACTCCTGATGGTCTGTGGAATGGCTTTTGGTGAGGGTGGAGAGTGGAATACATGTGTATCGTTGTCTCATATCACACACAACATGAACTCTTGTGATTTTTCAGAAGGCTAAGAAATGACTCTTTTATTAGGGATGGCTTTCCCTTATATACTATTTTACATGGACAGGAAGAAAGGCAAACATCTTCACACACATTGGTCAAACTAGAGGGACATTAAGAAAAATCCTTCCTTCCAGAAGGAATGAATAACAGAGATATATTATGAAAACATTCTACCTTGTTTATCACACTGTCCTGGGAAAGAACATGAGAAAACATAAACATCAGGCCTGAAACCAGACTGCACATCTGTTTCCTTAACTGATAGAAGTCTGCTACAGAGAATTTCCCTCTGGCACACATACACACACTCTTTCCCAGGACTGAAATCCCAGTGTTGAGGTGGTACAGACAGACAAAGATGAGACTCACATTATTTCCTTCTGTAAAGCTTTCTTTGACACACAGGCACCTGTATGGTTTCATAGCTGTGTCACAATCATCAGCATGGCCATGGCAATTACACCTGAAAGAACAATAGGTGGTGTCAAAAGTTAAAACATGAAAACACATCTATTACACAGTCACAAAGTCAATTTTGTGTATCACATAGTCTGGTTCTTCATTAAGAACAAATAAATGTCACCTAAGAGAACGTTCTTAGGTGCAGTAAGCTACAAAAGACTACCCCACTCAATTTCAGCATCAACAACTGCTTTTCAAGAAAATAAAAACCAGCATGTAGTAGAGCTGCTCTTGCCTTATATGATATGTAATGAAAACTATTTCAGTATGTGACATTAAAATGTAAAATTTTATTAAATAAATTACAATTATTCATCAATATTAAAACTTCCAGTGCCGCTCTAGTTTTTCAAGAAATCTTAACCACATCAGAAACTCCATTAAAATTTTCATTTCTTACTAAAATAAAATCTGTACAGAGTCTTAATTAATAGTCAATAACCATACCACTCTTCTTGAAGAGCTGCTCTTCTGGAGGAAAGGCATAGCTTTGCAAACTACAGCTGAAATTATTTTACTGCTACATCATCACCAAGATAAAGCTGTTTTAGTAAATGCAATATCATCTTAAATCTAAATCAATAATCAAAATGCATTAATAAGATAAAAAATTTTAAAGTAAATATTACTTCAAACAGGGTGCTTTCTTTCAAAATGAGAACTACCAAAATAATTTCAGAATAATAAAACTTACAAATCCGCACCATATGCTTCTTGGAAACTATTTCATTGCCAAATTTGCATATTATTTACAGGCCATAATTAGTCCTTTCACAAGACAGCACACTTATCATATACAATAAAGTTGTCAGTCACAGATAACACAACAGTTTTACTGACAGATACCCAATTTTGAAAGGAAAAGTCCAACTAAAACAAAGAATGAGCTCTGCATTGACTGTTAAAATTGCCATGTCTGGGAAGCTATAGCTTAGAGGAGTTACTGAAATAAAGCACAAGCTGTTGTTTCAGTCATAAGCCTTTGCTTAGAGGCATTAGTAATTCCAAGGAAAGGATGGCTTTTGACAGATTTCTGTAATAAGTATAATTAATTGTAAAGTAAAATGTGAGCAAACAGTTTTACAAAACAGTACACCAATCATTTCCAACTTGATACACTGCTTCAGACCAAATTCCTTTCTCAATCATGCATGTAAAAGCAAAAGAAGTTGATCAAATTTTCGGCAGGCTGTTCTATGCTGTGCAGAGCTGTAAGAGTCAGAGACAGTGCTGGCTGTGGGAAGAGTCACAAAACACTTACCTGCCACTGACTGTAACTTCATTAACTCCATAGTACCTATGCCTAAAATTTACCCAAGGTTCATTAGTGTGATACTGGCCACGGAGATGAATCCTCACTTGTGTAGCTTTTACAAATTCTTGAAGAGATGGAGTGTTATAAAAATCATTGTAACCAGGTCGCTGATTTGGTTCTGGGGTGAGAACGCTGAAAGTTAGATTACCACGAGAATATGGTGTAAAGCTGTTTAAATAGAGAGGAAAACAAATTAAACTCAAAATATTACGTATTTTACAGATTCTAGCTCCTAACATACTGTTTCTCAGAGTGGGTCTCGACTGTAAATGGTGGTTTCAGTGGATTCCCAGTCACCACAATTCAAGAAGGATAAATGTCCTCTATATGTCTGTTTTACCCTAAACTACCATGCCCTTCTCCAGACCCAAAGTTTCCAATTAAAAGTAAAGCCTCTAGCTGGCAACTCCAAAATATGATTTAAGTGTGACTGATACAGTGTCATCTGCACACATTTTCAAAAAGTTTAACACTGTCCTTGAGAAACCCGAACTACGCCTGAATCACATAAGGAAATCATTCAGACAACTAACATAATAATTAATAGGCTTACATTGTTAGTAATATACCTGCTGAACACATGTAAAAACAGCACAGAAACAATGGTTATATTTTGAATTCCAAAGTCACAGGACTGCATCATCTGCTCATCTGAGTGAGCAGAATTAGAAATACATGCCACTTTCCAGCCAGGGAAGTGCAAGATAATTTAATGGAAAACAGTAAGACTGAGAGTAAAACTGCATATTTAAGCCCAGGAAGGGGAAGGACAGTCCTGAGAATTCAAGTAAAACTGCGTAAACAAGAAGATATAAACTGCACATTTGCACAACTTGGTATGAATCCTCATGTTGGTCTATGTACCAGGCAGAGCTTAGCCTCTGGAAGAGAAAAGAATGTCTGCTTATTTGCACACCTACATGGGATCATTAAAATAGGTATCCCACATTGTCACCTGGCACCTGACATGCAACATTCAAAAAATGTCACTTTATAATATGTCAGTTTTTGAAAGATGAGATTTCTAGTTAGGCTAGGTCTGCTGAGTCAAGCTCTTCTGTCTTCATGAAGAATCTTTGAATTTCCTGTGCTCCTAATCCAGGTCAGTGCTTCACAAAAATCTCAGTGGAATGTATCTGTTTCTCTGGGTGATTATATCTTCTCTTTCCCTCCACAGAAAACTAAATAAAGTTTCTTCCATGGAGTATAGAACTGTAATGGAAATGTTTAGACAGGTCCAAATGTCAGATAAACAATACCATGTTGGTATGGAGGCATCAGAAGGAACAGCAGAAAACTGTAAGGGTGATGACAACTAGATAAGCAGGTCATCAAGACTTTAGGGCATCTACATGCAGTTTCTCAGGAAACCAGGAAAACAAAGGAGATTCTAAAATAAGGGTCAGCCAATATTCAGACTAAGCAAAGATTCAAGCCACTGATAGGGGATAAAGGACAGTGAGTAACTCCTAACTGACATAAGTGGCACAGGATAGAGAAACAAAAACCTTAAGCACTTTAATTTCCTAAAGGATACATAAGAGTCCATTCAGTACTAGCATGTGAACACCAAAACAAGAACCCTCAAGTTATGGTAAGGATTTCAAAACCAAGGTCATTTGTCTTACATGGGAAGAACCCTGGGAATCCTGGATAGGCCACCAGGACACGAGGACACTGGTGTCCAAATCCTGGACAGACAAGCTGGACATGTCTTGGCAGTTACAAGTTTGTGGGTATGAGAGAAAGAGAGAGAAACAAGCTTTGTTGTACAATAAAAATGTCCAGGGATCTCTGTTACACTGCTGACATAAATTTGGGCATTTGTTTCAACAGTAACTCCTCTCTGAGCACACAGAACATTAACCAATATATGTCTTATCATTTAATGCTTTCTGACCATCAGCTGTACCCAAAAAATTATTCATTCATATTGCTTCCCATCATCATTTACATTTTAACTGAAGGGGAGAAACTGTGCTGCTTAGAAAACATTTATGGAAACAGTCCATATTTAACTCCTCATTTCTTTTTTTAAATTATAGAAATATATATTTTTTGGGCTGAAAGTGGTATTGCACCTCACCCAAAAGCATTTGTCTTAAGATATTTCCGTTCTCCTCTACCCTCTGCTTCAAAGATCAGCAATAAAGCTCCAATTCCTTTGCTGAAAAGTGGTGTAACTCAGACGACCTTATGCTCCTCTCCTCAGCATTCTGAACTCCTGGAACCAGACAAAGATGCTGACACTTGAAAAGTCTTAGAAAGGTAGCAAAAGTGGAAAAAAAAACAAACCAAAAGCAAAGTTCCTACAGCACCTGGTAATGTATATTCTCACTGATATCTAGGCAAGTACTAAACAAGCCTAATACTGACTGGCATCTGAACTCAGGCAAGAGATAATGCAGTTGAATATATGTAGTGGCATAAGTTCAATTAAATATATGTGTGTGTGTACATATACCCATGGATGTGTGTGTGTAATACGGTAACATACAAACTATTATATGTTATACACTATACACATGAAATGTATATTTCATATATTATATAGCTTTAAATTTTCACTTGTTAATGGACAGTAAAAGGGCTTGTGACATATTTCTAAATGGTAATGATCCTTCTTGCCCCTCTTCCCACTGTTTTATATAGCTTCTTGCTTAGAAACATGAGAAAGCTTCAAGATACCATTTTTAACCCATTTCTTACATGTGTTCCATAACCCTAGCAGGGGTGAATGACTGGCCTTTGTACTGGCCTCTTTCCTAAGCTTCAGAACAAGTTGCCCTCTCAGAGATCTGAGGGTAGCCTTTCACATTCACTAGACAGTTTAGAACAATGTTATATCAGTACCTTCCTCCAGTTATCCTCTCAGTGTTCTGCAATTCTACTGACAAGAACCATCAAAACACTAACACATAACATTTTGAAACTCTACCTCAAAAATAACAGAGGAATCAACTGACTCACACTCATAAATTACTAAAATCTGATAAAAATGACACAAGACTTCTTGGCAATCTTGAGTTGAAAGGTCATGTTTAGGATAGTTTATAGATTCAGCAGTCCATAACAAATGAGTGTACCAAATTAAAAGATTCTATCTCACTGGGACACAGCAATGAATTGTGTCAGGATGTTACCTGTTCAGAGCACCTGTATTATGCAGATAATAGCCTCACATACCTATGCATCTGGAGACAGTTGACAGAGTCTGGCTTGTCCAGAGATCCATTGTTCTCCATTTCAAAAATACTGCAATTCCTTGCAAAATATTGCCAGTCTTCCCATTCTAGATCATCTCTTTTTTTCCTTTCAATTTTTATTGCTTCAGGGTGTGGGCTAAAGAACTGCAGTATAATATAGAATACCTACAAGAAGTTAACAAATTTATGAACTGATATTAATGGCTAAGTCATGAAACAATGAGAACTTAAACCTTTTTTTTTTAATATAACTATACAGTCTGCTTTACCACTCACAGAATGAAGCAGCCGTATTTCACCCCACATATTCCCAACTAAAGCCAAAGAAAACCTTTCTGGTTGAACAAGCTCTTTGATCTCTCAGACACCACCACACAACTACTGAACTATTGCATCAGAACTTCACTTTTTCTCAAAGACTCTTTGAAAATGCACTGCAAAGTCAGGTTCCCAGTCTGCAATTTTGGTAAAAATGAAAGTTGTAACTTTGTGTTGCCAAACATTTGACGAGTTGTTCATCTGATAACAAGCTGGGTTTTTAATGCTGCATATTTTTAGCTCAGAATCTCATCAAATACTTGTGTTATTTCAAAGAGCACTTCCCTCAGCATACTGCTTAAGCAGAAGTGTATGTATCAAATAAGCAAAAGCCAAGAATTTCACATACATTTGAAACCACTTTTAACTAAACAACTAACATTTATATATGTAATCAAAGCCTGTCATCACATTCTTTCCCTACTCACCATTAATTTTTAAAAAAAAAATAAAAATAGGCCAGCAAGATTAGACAGAAATGTTGTGAATTCCCTACTGTGAATGCAACCCCACTTCTGATATGTCCCTCTTTCCAAGACATCCTGACATTCTTCAACAAGTGGAGTGTTAGGAGCAATATGGACTCTTCAGTAACTATGCCTGCTTATCATTTTCTCCTTTCATATTCCTTGGGAGATTAATCTATCATCTCCAGAGCATCTACAAACAGAAATACCCTCTAATATGTCAATGTGCTTTTGATCCATTAAATTTCATTTGTCTGCAGTCAGTTTTCTGCAGCAGGTACAATAAGCACCTTAAGTTTTAACAGAAATTAAAATTAAGGTTGAAATTTATAGAGTGGAGTTAAAAGACAACAATCAGTTTCTCAATATTGGTGCCTCCACACAGAATATCCACTCTTGTATATCTAATCTAGATAACTGCTTGTTAAAACAGGTACATCAAAAGAGGATGCCAAAAATCATAGTGCATTCTGTTGCCTTTTGCACTGTTATATGCCAATAAAGGAAACTTTCTTCCTGGTCCTCTAAGGATAGCATTTTAAAGCAAAAGGTTTGAATATCCTCAAAATTGCAATGTAATATCTACAAAATTCTTTTCTCAGTTTTATTTTAAGAAATGACAAATGGCATCTTCCCATTACCTGATACTGTCCATCCTGTAAATCTATTGTGATCGAAACACCACGATCCAGACCTGCAGTATTAGCAAACACTGATGAAATCCAGGTGGTCCCAATGTCATTATCATTGATGTAGGAGAGAGGATGAGCTTCTGCATCCAGCCTCAGCACCCTGTCATTCGTGGTGTCGTCTGCACCGTTCGGGATGCAGTACCTCTGGACCAAAGGGTGGACTCGGGGATGGCTTCCAGGACAGCGGCACTCCGACTGCGTGTGAAGGTGAGGGAATTTCCCAGAGAATACTTCCCAAATGTCTCTGTCACAGCATAGAGAATAGCAATTACATACAGGAAAGAAAGAACAAATGTCACTTTGCGCATCTAGGCTCATAGATAAAACAGAATTCAGTTTAGATTATAGTATAAGCCCTAAATTCCTGATTTAAGCTCATAAAAATGGGGCACTCATCTAGGAGTGAAGCCTCCCCCCAGGGTCTCTACATTACCAAGAGGCATCTCCAGAAAATATCTGTGAAGAACCACTCTGGAGCTCCTTTCATTGCTCCACATGCATGGAGTTCTTCAGACACAGGGCACCAAGGGAAATGTGTTCTTTGGTGGGATGTCTAAAGCTAGATAGGATGAGTCCTGCCATAGATGCGAGGAGAAAAACTCTTAACATTTTATTGCAGCATCATGCCTGACTCCAATCAGCAGCCTGGATCCTGTTCTTAAACACATTATAGTTTCAATATACTGCCTGCAACCACAGGAAAGCTCAATGTTTGCACTCAAATCCTCCCAAAAGACCAGCTTGAACAATATCATATTGTACCTTAGGAAACCTGGACAGAAATATTTTCACTTTTAACTAATTTTAATAAAAATGCCCACTTTTTTAACTGCAATCATCCTAGTCATGTCAAATCATTGAGATGCTTCAGTCCCCTCTGACATCAGCAACTGAAATAGTTCATACGAAGGTAGGCAGGCAGGCAAGCAAGCAGATATATGGATGGCATGGACACTTCTTTACCTGCTCATTGCTGGTATAAAGGAAGGATCTGGGGACTCTAGAAGAGACTGAATTTTTTTTTATATTTAAACCTTGTTACTTTTCCCATTTTCCTACTTTATCAGCAAGAAAATAATTTTGTGTGCTTATTAAGCAAATAAATACTTCCTAGCTGCCACTACAACTTCCACAGAACCCAGAGTTACAGGACTTTTTTACATATCCATAGCCTTAAATTAATTGGTATGCAGGCAAGACTTTCCTTAAGAGTTTAACCCAGACAAACACTTTGGACCAAGTTATTTGTGCATATAAAACCAAAACTAAAAAGACATTAGTAGGTCAAAACAGTCTTTAAAATACCTTAATTTTCAACTGTTAAGCTTTATTCATTTCACTGACTTAATCTGTAGATCAAAAGATTTGACAAGCATTGCTCTGAGAAATACAACCAACATGATTTTCCTAAAAGTTGGGATTCAGATTCACATTCATCCTTCCAATTCACAGGAGCTCAGTTCATCATAATGTCCTGCAGACAGCCGAGCTCACAGGAAACTGCTCTACATCTTATTGAAAGACTATCATTAAGTAGCCTGAAGGTGTGCAGTCCCCAGTGTCATTGTGTGCAGCCTCCCCAGAAGCACCACGCAGACAAATAGGACCTGACTACTTCTGGCCAGCCTGAAACGACTGGATTAATCCAGCATGAGCTGGATAACAAAGGTAGCATCTCTTTGTAATGTGCTAGGAAGGGAGGCTGGAGGGCAACAGAAATTGCAGTGGCAACAGTAATTTGGCCTCGGGAACAGAGGAAGTCAAAGCAATTGCCCGGGGCTCTGCGGGTGAGGTAGCTCCGTCACTGGGGGCTGATGGTGACAGTCTCATCTGGAGAGCGAGGGACAGTGGCACCCAGGGCAGGCGAGCACCAGCACCACCAGACATGGACAGCGTGGGGGAGTGAAAGCCGCGGAAAGCAACAAGCTCAGGGAGCCAATCCTCCAGCCACAAAGGCAGCGCGCTAACCCCTTGGGATGCCTGTCCTCCCTGCATCCCTGGGATGGAGCGGCCAGGGCTGGACCGGAGCGGGGCGCTCCCTTCCCTGCACCGCGGTTTACACGGAGCTCCGAGGAAGCTTAGCAAGGCTTATCCAGCAGGACTGAGCTTATCAACACGCACTCTTATGACAGAATGATGATGAGTAGGTAACACCTAGACAGGTTATAAGCATTGAAATCTAGCAACTGGATCGACTCTCTGCAGAATACATACTAAGGCAGGTTGTAGCAAGGACAACAATAACAAGGAGAGCACGTATTTATTACAGTGTTTTGTTCCACTACATATATACTACATCCACCACTATATACATCAAGCCTATTTAAGCAACACTTCAAAAGCAAAACACGTTAAGTTGTTGAATTTATTTTGACTCAAGATTTTCTAGATTAAAGGTAATCTTTGAAATGAGGCTCAGGAAACTACATCATCATAAGCAATTATCTAAAGGAAACATCTGAAAAGCACTACACTTTGGGAAATAAGCATATTGTTATCTACACTTTCTTCTCACCACACTCTTATTTTGCTCAAAAAATAAAAGTTCTTTACCTGTTTGTAAGTGCCACTGGGTAAAATCGAAAATCTTGCATTCTTCCAACAAATTGCTCTAAACCTAAGGAAATATACTATAAATAATCTATTGAGCAGAAGGCAGCTTTGCACTGCATGAGAGAACCTTTAATTCAGCACTCAGAAATCTCTCTTGCACAATTACCCCTCCTGAATGAAACCATCTTGGACCTGGACAAAACTATAGAGGGCAGTGACTTAATTTTTTTGATAAAAAAGAATGATTTATAATAACTTTATAAGAACATTTTGTACCTATCTCTTTTCTGATTAGAGAGGTGGCACAGGGATCGGCTCATTAGACAGAAGTAATGAGCCAGTCCATGTGCCACCTCTAATTAGAGAAGAGATACAGTAGGTACAACTGTACCTATCAATTTATACAATAAAGATAAAAAGCATTTTCAAAGATTCTTTTCCTTTATATGATGATTAGCTATCCAGCATTGAGAATCAAAACCACAACAAAATACATTTCCAAATACAAGCTTTAAGAAATGGGGCACGGAATACTTTCTTGCCCAAAGCCACAGTAAAGTTATGTGACATATATGTAGAAGTTAACTTCAAATCGTGTGTGTTCCTGAAGAGCAATAGTCAGTGCTCTTACACCTGCAGAGCCAAGAATTGGTGAAAAGCAACAAAACATCCCCCACTGTTCTTCAATGATCATGTCATGATATAGTACATATAAAACTCTAGATGCAGATGAAGAGCAAAACTCTCAGGCTTTACTAGAGGCTGAACGATTCTCATTCTGCCATGGTTTACATGAGCATTGACAGGACTGAAGAACACAGAGTGCCAGAAACCTTCAGCTCTGTTCCTGGCTGCAGAGAGCAGTGTAGTCTAGTGGCCAGGCACAATTCCATTCTGAAACAGTTTCCTGTACTTACTCAGAAAAAACTAGGGCAGAACTTAGTGGCATAAGTGACTTTACATATATGTTTTGGAGAATTCAGGAAAAACTACTTACATGCAGGAATACATAGATGTTTGGTCATAATTTATTCTATCTTCCAGCAAATCCTTTGAGGAAGCTTATTGAACAGTAGGAATTTTC
Organism: Sitta carolinensis; assembly: GCA_032173965.1. Classification (NCBI taxonomy): domain Eukaryota; kingdom Metazoa; phylum Chordata; class Aves; order Passeriformes; family Sittidae; genus Sitta; species Sitta carolinensis. Next base: position 2,567,001 of record JAVUNC010000019.1, read on the forward strand.
TTCTGCAGTAAGGTATTACTTCTCAGCATATAGATGACTTAGTATTACTCACACACTTCTTTTAACCACATCAAGCATATTTTGACTATTCCAGTGCATTCCACCAAAGTAGTACAAGATTTACCTGTGAAGCTTTGTCCAATTTGCAGAGTACCATCAGCATCAGTATCTACAACTGTTCCCATCAGAGTCCTTGAATCAAAAGGTGTGTTATCATCTTCCCAGCCATTCAAGAAGAAACTAATTCGGCTGTGATGCACCTATAGAATCAATGTAAAGGGTCAAACACGTACTTTATCATTCAATCACTTTGATTTCTCTATATTTTTTTGTCTATCACTGATTAACTGATAACATTACCTCAGGCTATTTGCTGTGTGTCTATTCTTGGTGCTTACTGAAAGGAGTTACCTCTTTTTCATTACTAGCTCACCACTCAGATGAAGAGAGTATAAAATGGGTTAAATCAAAGACAGAACTCCAGCACAGGGATCTGGTGGAGATGCAGGGAAAGAGAGGAAAAGGGTGGGTGTGTTTCACAAGGTCCAAGGCTGGTTACAGCTCCATCACCACTTAGGGCCATGGGCACATGCTCCAGCTGTCACAGCTCTTCTCATCCATCACTTCAAAGAGGCCTCAAGGGGCTGCACACCATGCCCAGATAACCAAGCACGGGCCTCTAACGCCCCCCAAAACAACTCCCCATGCAGCCCCAGTGTGCTTCTGTCTGTGAGGACTGAGGGGAAGGCACAGGAACTGCCTACATCTGCTTTACACCCACTGGGTAATTCCCTTTCAGCAAGGGAACCCTTGGCTAGGAATATGCACTCAGCCAGCACCCCAGGGTACTCGTTTCTGCAAGCACTCCCTTTCCTGCCAATTCATTTTAAATCTGAGCTAACATTCATAGAAATACTTTATGGCATTCTCCCAGCTCCACAAAGTCACAAGACGCTGAGCTTTTACAAAGTTGGGGTTTTATTTTTGCATGAGAAATGCTTAGATTTAGGTTACCCAAAATTAGGAAAAGTTTAATAATATGGGAGTGTCTTTCAGCCTTACATTATATGAAATTCAATACTCTTCATTTAAAAAATCCAGGCCCACACAAAATGAAAACCAGAGTGTTGCAGCTATAGTCAGGTTCCCATTAATGAAGTTAATTATAGAAACTAAGTTGGACTTAGCGAAAACTTTTATTTCAGAAAGTTTATTTGCAAAAAATTTTAAATTACTTGGGTTTTAGCTACGTTTAGCTTGTATAAAGCTTTTTTTATATGAGAGCTTGGTAGATTTAAAATTTTGAAACACCATTTTGCCAATTTGCAGAGCGTTATTTTAATTTTGCAGATATGGATGCCTGGTGAATCATGCCTATCCAGGCAAATAAAACTAGAGTGCTTTAACCCATCTTGACAGTCACACCAATCAAAAGAAAAGAAACCTGGAATTATTGCTTCCATAAGAACAATACCTAGGTGAGGACATAGAAGGCTCACAAGCCAGAATAATTTGTTGCAAAAAAAGGAAAGACAGAACTTATTTATCGGTTAACAAAATACCAGCTTGAATACCACAATATAAGCACACACAATACTACTCCGACAATAAAATCTTTCAAATTTCAGACCAAGATAAATGGACACAATTATCTATAAATCTGAGCTCAGATGATCAGCATCAGTGCCTTGGGCAGCATGAGTCCAACAGCATTTTAAGAAAGAAAACATGAAATGAGATGGAGGGGTTTGTTTGGCCCTGTTTTGTTTGGGTTTTTTTTTTTGTCTTCACACAAGATTGTACAAATGAATTTTTCCTCCTCAAACTGTACCTTCAAACATACACATGCTTGCTGAGCTTTATTGCCATTTCCAGATTCAGTCAATATTTCCCAAATTTAGACAGGAATATTTATTGCCCTTCCACTGATGGAAATTTGAAGGCTATTATCATAATTACTAAGCCTTGAGATTTGTTCCAAAAGTTATTGCATATGAGTTTCACCGCTCAAAATACATCTCTCCATTCTAAATTATCTTTTGTGTTGACACATCAATGACCTAAATACAACATCTTCTTTATTTAATTTTAATACAAAGCCCTCTAAACATCTGATGCCCTATTTGCAAGAGCCTAAGTATACGTATATATTGTGGTTACATTGCATTTTTTTTCTGCATCACATTTTTTACAGCCTGTTACTGTCATTTGGTGTTTGACTGTTATCATCATAAAAGATACAGGCTTTTCTACTTTGTTATTTGTAGCATTATCTCATGTTTTACAACATCTTTGCACAACATGCCTGCACATGAAATATAACTAGTGAAAAGTTCTCAGTGGTATTAATGCATAAAAAAGAATGTGGTTCCATCTCTACTGTCTTTACCCAGCCAAAAGCTGATGAACAGCCAATTTTCCTTTATCACATTAGCACAGCCATGAGGGAAACACATTTGTTCTAGTCAGCTACACTAAAGATACTATTACCAATCTAACATATACATGTTTTATATCAGCAGTATTCTCAGAGTATGAGGGAGCCAACAATATATTAACACTAGCATGACAGTTTATTTAAGAAAAGAAAATTGTCTCTGTAGAGGGACAGAAGTTAGAAATGTATGGCTAAAGCTCAGTGTCACTGGTCTAATAAAGGTAATAATTCTTAAGCTTTCTTTATAGCAGGTAACACTCCTGTGGCAGCTCTGTCATATCATTCAAATAAAAATGTTGCCTTTTACAAGTTTAAGAGTACCTTTATTTTTAGTCAGATATGAAGCATGTTTCCGCTTTCCTGTTTCCACTGTAAAACATTTGTAAGGGGATTTCAGAAATGGGCACGCTCACCCCCATCAGCTTCTGGAAAACTTGAACTGTCTCAGGCACAGCTTTATAGAACCTAATTCTGCCTCCCCCTGTGGCAAGCAGGGTGCTCACCTCCATGCACCCCATTCTAAAATCAGGGAATCTATCTATGACTTAAGAGCGACAGAATTGGGCCCTAAGTGACCAGGTATTTTTACTTGTTGAAAACAGGAGACTAATGACAATTTTAAATCTCCCTCCCCCCTCCCCCACCACCAATCTCTTTGTATTAAATAGGATTTAGAATAGTTGGGTTTAATATAGCACATCCCCAAGGTAGCCCTAAGCACTTTACAATGCTGAATTGGATATCAGTAGTGCAGTGACTGTGTAAGGCAAAGGCAGCAGTCATTATGCATTTGGCAGTAGCTCAATGTAATGATCCCCCTGCTGGTTATTAAAGGGGGTATGAATATCTGACATGGGAGGAAAATGTAGGAGGGAAACCATGTGTGGTATAAAAAATCCCAGCGGCTCTCCACTGTGGGAGGAGAGGAAGTCTCAAAGTTTGGTGTCAGTTTAGACTAAGCTAAAGAAGAAGAAAGGCTGGCACCGAAATGGCTGTTTGATGTAGTTATTTAAGGTCTCCTGACCGTTAGCATTAAATTCCATACAATAGCACAGAACTAAAAAAACCACTTTCCCTCCTGACTAGGACAACAGGATTATTCCCCAGTTGTCCCTATTAATAACGTCCAGTAGGAATTTGCCCCGAGAGAGCAACAGGAGATGGGTAGGAAAGGTTGGCTTTGTGGTTGTGCAGAGCACCCAGAACCAGAAGCCTGGGACATCAGCACGGGACATCAGCACTCTAATCCCAGCTCTGCAACCACCTCAGGCTCCTGTGCTTCCCCATCTGTCAGATACAGCAAATCACCTCTCAAGGAGGTGGCAAGGATTAGTTACTAAGAACTATTCGCTTTGAAACTACATCAGCATCTGCCCACATAGAACCTAACACCAACTCCAAGCAATGGAAAATCCATTCTTTCTCTTTCCTCTTGTATTGTATTGCTATTTATAGATATAATGCATATTGCTATACCAATATATAAAGAAATAGCATCACAGTTACAAGTAGAGTATAACAGCTGTTGTAAAAATATGAAGTAGTACAATAAAAATCAACAATATGCATTTTTCAAAAAAACAATAAAAGCCTAATATTCCTCATTATCAACACAGAGGCAGAAGAGATTTTTATATCAAGTAAAATACACAGTTAAACTGACTCCACTTTTTCGACCTACAATGCTGAAGTAGTTTGAGGGAGTTCTAAGACCACAATCTACAAAGTTTTGGCTGTCACATAATAACACTCCCATTTATTACCTTGCAATGCACATGTGTGATATCTGGCCCACTTAAGCAACATACGCTTTTTCTTCACACGCATTAATCATCCTGTCATCAAAATGTCCTCTTACATATATATATATATGAAGGCAACTGAGACAATTTCAGTCTCTTCCATGTGGAATTGAATTGCACCATTTCAGACAAAATAAATGAAGTTAACTGAACCTTTCTTCAGTGAACACTATGATCTTTTTGCATTAGTAAGATTCTTTTATTAGAAGTCGGTCCTAATATTAATACTTCCCATATACCTCATGGAAAATAATTTCTAATAAATAAGATAGAAAATAATCCTTTATGTTCCATTAAAAAAAAAAATCCCAAAGAATCTCTAAATTTATTACAGCAGAGCTGAAGCTCACTAACCAGAGATCAAAGCTTCACTACATTAAATGACATACAACCAACAGAGACAGTACTCTCATTCCCAAATATTTTAGCTTGTAATTAGTATATACTTCAAAGATGCCAGTTTTTCAGTTACTAGAACCTTCTTCTTTACGTTGTTCTTCCTATTCCAATAATTATTGGCATGGGAAAGATTTATTAAAATATTACAGATAAACTAAAGGGAGTTATTTCAAGACAACAATAATCTCTTCCACTGGTTGAATATACATTTTTTTACTTTTATTCATCACATCTTCTAGTAACCATAAAACATAGTTTAATCTCTACATTTCCTTTCATCATCTTTTGTTCTAATAACTAGATCACAGTGTCTGGCAAGATAGATTAATAAGCCAGAAAGATTGCTTCCCAGATTTGCCGGCCATAAATGAGGAGTTCCACAACAGAGGGAACCCTGGCACCAAAAATGAAAGGAATAAGAAAAATCTTTTCCAGTCATTTAAGCCAAATGATACCCACCCTGGCCTTAGTTTTCCAGCCAACTTAGTGGTGGCAAGCACTTCAACTACAACTTCAGCTCTTACAGCTCTTCAGACCATCACCCAAAGTCTCCGATGGCAGGGGCAGGACTGACTGACACAGATAAAACAAGGAGCAAAAATGCATCTTACAACACTAGGAAATCATTGCATTCCAGTACATGTAATGGACACCACTGTTTTCAAGTAAGATGAAAAAGGGACAGCTTAGGGATCTATGATATTTACCCAACACTGAACAAGATTATTCAAAAAAACAGATATCTGCATAATAAAACTTAAAAAAAAAAAGCTAATTTTTAAGTTAAAGATGTAAATTTAGCTAGTTCGCAAATGCAAGTCAAATTTTAAAACTTAATACAAACTAAAACACAATGTTACTTTCTCAAATAAAAAAAACAAAAACAAAACAAAAACAAAAAAAAACACACACACACACAAAAACCAAAAAACCCAAACAAATTCTCCCCCAAATAAGAGAACAAAAAACAAACTCTAAGAAAACTCAAACAAGTCTATTTTCATTTTCCTTAAAATAAACCCTATTTGCACAGCAGGTGGTTACTCAGAATTAGGAATAATTATTATAAAGAAGATGATACACAATATGAAGAATTTTTAAATGTTTTATGAGAAGCAATTAGGTAGCCATACAATTTATCTGTAAGGCTTGAAATAAAATGGGGGGAAAAAAAGTTCAATTTATTTTTCCAAACCAGCACGCTAGCAGGAATGACCCCTCCCTTTACTTGCCTTAAAAACTAAAACAACTCCAGAATCAATAAAGTTATACAGGCTTTACAGAGATGTAAATTAAAGCAGAAGTTAGCATAAATTATTTGCTTAATCATTCAAAAATAACAAGGGATCAGAGATTATGAGAAATCAGGAGGAGCTGCAAAAATTACCACACAACATACCACTACAATTTCTTACTGTTACTTAATTTGGTGTGGTTCTTATAAAAATTTCCAGCTAAACACAGCTTGCTATCTGTTAAAATAATCAAGATTCAGAAAACCTTTTTTTTTCTTTCTAAATGTATTGCAGATTTGCATCAGGAACTTTCTCAATGAGTCCATTCTATAGAAACAGACAGGGTATTAACACATTTTCTCCCAAGGTGAGAAAACAGATTAAGGTTATGACCAAAATGACAGGCCTGTGGCTTCCTTGAATACTTTAATAGAGTCAACAAATCAACAGTGGTCACTGATGACAACAGAGGAAAGAAGACAATAGATGGAAGGAGGGGAATTAGTGATGCTGCTATAATGGTCTAATCAGAAACTTGAGCATAAAAATCTTTTTCACCTTCAACCTGTCTAAATATGCTCTTTTTGCCTGCTCATCTAAAGATATACAGCATATTCTACCACTGAGGGACATGTGGGTTCATGTATTTCCTCTGCAAAAGCAGGTGAGAAACAGAAAGCTAACAGTTAATAAAAGCAAGAGGAAAGGGCTTTTGCATATCAAAGAGATGAGATGCACACAGGTAAGTATTTCAGTATTTTCTCGCATAATTGCAAATCTTGCTGAAGCTGCAATTACAAAGGCTTCCACATAGCTTTAATATTTCATAAATGATTTTCTGTAAAGAGGAAAGGTCAGTGATATGGACTTAAGCAAAAGAATTTTGGGATGAAAACCAGGATGAAACTACTAGCATGAATCCAAGCTTACTTTCAGCTGTCATTTAAACAGAACTAGTGACCAAAAACCACAGTGCAGCATTTCATATATTTTTTTTTTTTTTAAATCTGAGTATCTCTGTGTCCCTAAATTGATGAATCAGAAACAGCAGATAACTTTCTGCCACAATTCAACACCTTTCCTCACTGAATAAATTGCAGAATTTACATAAATTGAACATTCATTTTAGAGGTTCCTCTCCTAGCCCCCACTTTTGCCTTATTCTCATTTTGCATTATTCTACTAATTTTTACTTCATCTTTTTTTGTCAACCATATTTACATTTAGCTTTAAAAAGAACAACCAAACAAAAATTGAAAAAAACAAAAGCACCCAAACAATGTGATAAATTGAACTGAATACCTGTGGGAGCAGATTCTGGCCCCCAAGCACTATGTTTCTCAAACATTAATAAAAACGAGGAACAAAACAGTTTAAGCTGGGAAGGAGAGGGGCAGGAACTGCTCTCTTCTCTCCTATATTGGTGATCAGCAATAGGGCCCTATTTAATATATATATATATATATATATATATATATATATATGTGTGGCCTGAAGCTGTGTTTGGACAATGCTCTCAGGCACTCGGAGCTGGTGCTGTGCAGGGCCAGGAGCTGGACTGCTATGATCTGTGTGGGTCTCTTCCAACTCAGGATATTCTATGATTCCATGACCCCAAGACCCCTCTGCTCCTCCCAACCCTTCAGGTAATCTATCAGCCACCTTATGACTGTTTTAGAAAATAAAGAGGTTCCCACAGTTCAACGTTTTCTGATGAGTCAGGATTCCACAGCACTCTCAACCATCCTCCACTCCACGCATTACTCACCAGCACTAGTACAGAGTCTGCTCCTACAGTCCCATATGGCTTAGCTGTCCTTACAAAGTACAAAATGCAGCCTAACTCAAATTTAAAACCCTCACTGAATGGATAATTCAAGAATAAGAACTATCAATGTGATGACATTATTGCTAGGGATGTTTGGGCATATGTTTTACATCTATCAGTCTCCTGTGGTCTTTTATTTTATTATTTTTCCCTCTCTCAGAGACAAAGCTTACAACCTTTAAAATAAAAAGAGTTCTTTTTTTTTGTGCTTTGCATTCAATTTTTTTATCTAGAATGAAAATTGAGACAACAGAGGGATCTTGGCAGATCTAAAGCTTGGCAAGAGATAATGAATTTATGAAGCAAACATATGAGAACAAGGATATGTCAGGAGGAATTTGTCTATGAACTTGTTCTCAAACAGACCAAAAAAGACGCTAATAACCATGTTAATAGGGACAGGGGGCTTTGGGAGGGAGGGCTGTGGAAACTAAAGGATAATATCCAAGAGGACAAGCCAGCTCAGACAATTTATCTGCATAACACTTGACAGACAAATGGCACCTTCTGTACCAGTGAAAGAACTGCCTGACAAGTTTGGCAGTGAGGTTGGTGCTGCTCCAGCTACAGCCCTGTCACAATTTCAAATCTTCAGCCTGTTTTTAGGTGGTTTGCCCAATAGCAAATGCAAAAGCTACACACATAATAAAATCAATTTTATCTGCTCTTATGGTTTCTCACGTTCCTAAATTCCTCTCTTTCCATATTAAAATACTATACTACCTTCCCATGGCAAAAAATGTAGTTTTTACTTTATAAGAACTCCATGTCCCCAGGCAAACCCAAATTCACCTCTCTGTATTTTAAGCCTTTGAAGCAACTTAGCTGCAAGTCTGAAGGAAAAGAACAGAGGATGATAGAGGCAAGGTGCAATCCTGGCTACTATGGAGGTTTCAATTGATGCTTTTCACATATCTGGTTCTCAGGACAAGCATTTTACAGGAAGGAAACAAAAAGGGCACGAGGCTTTTCGTTGCCAGCACTAACATAAGTAACAACATGGCCAGAGACTTTATTATGATGATTTTCAAAAAGAAGGTGCTTAAGTTACCATCTATGGTTAGGGGAAAGCCCTTTACTTTCACTCTATCATTTTTAGAAGGAAGACCTGCAAACACACTTCTAGGCCAAGATTCATTATCCAGCTCTTGCCAAAACTACAGAGTCAACTCTGTCCTCTTACCAGAGCACCTCAGTTTACCTGAAATATGCAACTAGAAGCATTTTAATTTAAGTATTTTATTTTTGGTTCACTCATCAAAATGCAAGGATGATGCAATCCTATTCTTTAATGAGAGATGAAATTTTTAAAAATCTCCTTTTCAGAACCTCCTTAAGCTCTATAGGAAAATCACCTTTGCCTTTAAGAACAGAAACTGAATTTGTGAGTGGAAACAGTATATGTACAAAGTATTTGATGTTAAATCACTGATTTTTTCTTCAAAATCAGCATGCTGCTTTAAGCTGACTAGGAACCCACAGAGGGAAATGGTTTGAAATAATTCAAAAGTTAGATTCTTCAGTATGTTCCAAATGCAGTTTCAATGTATGTAAGTTCACCATAAATGGAATCAACTAACTGAATAAGGATTGAAATTATTTTAACCCAGACTATTTCAGAACTGTTATGAGAAACTACAAGGAAAGATGCCTTTCTTTGCAAAATTTATAGGGGATGCTAACACACATCAGTATTTGATGATGCTGTGCACAATCTTGTTGCAGAAACCAGAGGATTTAACTTTCACTAACATAATAGGGTAAGAACACCTGTGCTGACTATATTTCCCTGCAGGCCAGAAAACTGATAGAATACCAGAAAAACATTCCAAAGAGAATAATACTTTTTTCATCTTTCTTTACATCCTCTACCTCTTTTTTTTTTTTTTTTTTTTCTTATTGTCTTCTTGTTAGCCTTTGACAGGAACTTTTCCAGAAGTTCCTGATAAAAAAAAAAAAAAATCCTCCATTAGATAGCTTTTGAAATGGAAACTGCCTAAATGGGGAAAAAAAACCACCATTTTTTAAATACTGAAATTGATGCATCACAACATTCTGTCCAAAGATAACAAGTGGAGTGACTAGTACTTCAGCTGTGAGTTTATTTAAATGTAGACATACACATTCAGTATTAGGAAGGCAAAAACAGGATATGAAATAAACATAAGGCATCAGCTCTAAGCTCACTGTCAAGAATATACCAAGGCTTCTAACCACAGAGTTCAGCTGAAGGTAACTATCTGTCAAATGTAATCTGTGCAAGTGAATATGCTTAAGCTGGTGCTATGAATCAACCAAAACTGCTTTGGTCTTATTGACATTCAATTGCAAGAAGTTGCAGCTCATCCAGTCCAATAGACATCTGACAACACCAAGAGTGCTTCGGTGACAGAAAGCTTTAAATATAGATGCAACTATCATCACAATACACATGGAACTAAACTTTATGATCCCTCATACCATCTTCAGAAACAGGGCATCAGCCAAATGCCATAAGACCACATGGGCATCCTCTCAGCCTGTTGCCCATTCCTGCAGTTAACAAATCACTGCAATTTAAAAAAGAAAAAGAATACAGAATGACAGGACATGACCATTCGGTCTTCCACCAATGTCCCATTAAATCTCACTCTAAAATCCACTTCTGCCGTTATAATCTTTGTTCAACTTTTAAAAATAAAATGCCAGATCAAAATTTGTTCAAACTGTTTGTGTCAGTTAAGGGCCAGCTCTTCAGCTACTCTAAACTGCCTTCAGCTTCAGCGATGTCATTTTACACCTGCCCAGATTCAGACCTTAAAATATGTTAAATTTCCTTTCTTCCCCACATCTGTTTTTTACACCTTGTAACAAAATGTCTGGTAACATGTGTAGGTGGGAGGTTGAACAATAAAGCAACTTGCATAGATGGTCCCAAAAGAAGACACAATTTGTGTCCTAACTTTGCACAAAAGGAAGGAATATCACCTGCAACCATGTAAGTGTTTGTTTCACTCTTGTCTCTCAGAGAAATCCTGCCATTTCAGCAGTAGATGTTCCAGCACAGTGTCTTTTTCTAAAGATTTTCATATAGCCACACCATCTGCACAAGTTGTTACATATCTCCATGCTTGCCCTGCCCAGCTCCAGCTTCCCTTGCCATACAGTGAATTGAAATCATCCCAGATTTACAAACAGATAAAAGAAATTGGGAAAGAAAAATTATGTCTAATGTATACAGCTTGCAACCATGTTTAAGGGGATGCACAGCGTGATTTTGGGGAGAAGCGGGGAGAAAGACTCATGCCCACGTTATGAGTGCTCTGAACAGTTATGCCCACACTCTGAGAAATCCAGTGTGAAAAAAACAAGAGACTTGAGGAAGAAGCCTCATCAGGGGACCAGAGTGACAGAACTATCTTAAAACAGAAGGGCTGGAGAGGATAAAGGGACAGTAGAAGAAATGGTAAAGAACAGCGAAGGGGAAGGAAAAAGCATAAGGTCGGGAGGGGCAAGTTGTCTCTTTGCCTTTCCTTCTCTTGCCTCAGGCCCATATCGGCCTTTCCTTTTCTTGACTTAACTGGGATGAATTTTAATTGCAGCCTCTCGACGTGTTTTATACACTATGTACTCTCTACTTGTGTGGAGTGGATTTCCCATTCATCACAGGATTGCAGGCAAAAACCCCAGGAGCATTTTGCTTTCCTTCAAAGTTAGCTTTGCTAAAATCGATAACTTTAGGGCTGCTTCTCCATCTAGCCCAACCCCCCCACCCCACAACCATTTCAAATTTCATGATTTTTGATCATTTGATTTTGCTTCACACAGATTTACATTAATAATATGATATACAGCTTTTCCATAACTCTGACAATATTCTCCACTGCTTCATTAACAGTATAAAGGCAGCAACCTTTCAGCAACAGCAGAAACATGCCCTCATTTGTAGTTTTAACACGGCTCATATCATAACTGATCTCTAACAATCTCTCTCCCTGCTGTCTCCTCTTCAATACACCAGCATTCTTCAAATCAAAGTTCTGTTTTTCTTAGGGAGCATGGTATGTCTTAAATATTTTTATGGCCAGGGTTTGTTGGGTTTGTTTTTTTTTTTCTGACAACTAGAAAGTCGGGTACAACAGCCAAGAATCACAACTATGTCAAATTGTCCTTAGCTTGCATACAAACCACCAAACCTAGTTTTTTTTAAAAAGTAGTTAAAAAAAATTAAAATGGAGGGGGTGATAGCAGGAGTCTTTCCTACTGCAGATGGAGTATCATCCCTCAGCAATATTGTTACATCTCTTTCAGCTTAATATTAGCTCTCCCTTCACTGGAACTGTGTATCTTGGCATTTTAAATCCCCCTTCATTTTCCTGGTTGTCTCTCTTATTCCAATAATATCTTTCTTATCCTTGAAAACATGTCACTCCCATTCAGCAGTCTTATTACATATGCTCCTAGCATTTGTATAAAAGATATTTAGCTTTTCTCTTTGCCCTCCTTTACTTTTCTTTTTCACTATCTCCTACAATGTTAATCCCTTCTCAGTGGGAAATGGTTTTCCTTCAATCCAAGTCTTTCTTTTCGTGCATAGATCCACTAGTTCAGCTCTAATTCCCTGAAGAACAACACAAATTAAAAAAAAAAAAAAAAAAAAAAAAAAGGGGGGTGGGGGGGAAGGGTGTAAGGAGAAAGGAGCCCTGGAATGCTCCTGAAACAATTAACTCTGGTCAAGAATAAGCCATTTATTAATATAAATTTGACCTTAAACAGCAAAATCAAAAAGCAACTGGAAAGCAGACTGATCCATAAGGCAGTTTACAAGCTAAAGAAAAACTAATAGCTATTTCATGAATGAAGCCTTTGAGAGGCAAAAATGCAAGTAAAAGGAAGCAGAAGGAGCCAAAATAAGAAACATACAAGTTATTCAATCTTTATATGGAGTAATTTTACTACTGTATTAAAAACTGAGTGATGTAACCCATACTCAATTATCTAGCAAACCAGGCTGGAGACAAGGAAAGATCAATGTGAAAAGAGACAGCTTTTGAAATGGTCTGTATTTTTAAAGAATTGGTATTTTAAAAAGTAAACACTGCTTTAGAATCAACATGGAATCAGATATCAGTGATCTTTTTGCACAGAATAATCATTCCTATTATAGATTGGCAATTTGCACTTAATCTTTTGTTGACCACTAGTTTGAAAGTATTTCAGTAGGACAAAGTAGTATTAAAATGGTTAATTACAGCTATGCCACTTTCTCCCCCAGCTAGCACTGCACCAATATCCTTTATTGCCAGTGTCAGTAGAGCTGTATCAATCTGGTACTGATGCCTCAGGACAGAACAAATACATTGGGGCAGGGAGCGGCAGAGAGAAGCCAAGAGTGCAAAACTGCAAATACAGTTTCTGTTAGAAACTAAAGTAATTAACAAATAAGCTTTGCAACAACTACTATTTTAACCATTAATCAAACTCTATTATTCCTATGCAGAAAGTATTAGCAAGTGACACCTGTGCTGTAAACAAGTTCCAAACAAAAAGCACAAGAGGATCCTTGCCACCAGATCTGAAAATGCATGAAGAACAATTGCTTTCTTGCTGCATAATGACTCTATTTTCCCCAAATCACAGAAGAAATCAGATCCAACATCTGATGATCACTACAGTAACATGAAAGGAGATAAGTATTAAGGGTTCAACAAGCTGCTTTTTAGTAGCTAAAACTGTTACACAGACTTGCCACAATTAATTGAAGCAAAAGGTCAGAAAGTACATTTTAGATAATCTCATAACAATGCCTATTTTCTCTCTGCCCCTTCCATTTAAAATACAGCAAAATCACTGATTCAGAATTTTCATGAAATACTTGTAATCATGTAAATTAGGGATGAGATGTGGATGTCAAATGAAATGTCCCTTCCCAATAAAGTCTTCTGCTTCACTAGTCAAAGAATAAGCAGATACCTGCACAAATGAGGGGAGCTGTTACTAATACACAATTATTAACCTTTTATGACACTATCAGCTGCACATTAAATTCTAGTCTTTTAAACTGATTATATCTGAAGATTTCGCACCATTTTACACCACTCAATACTATGACTCCTCAGACATTCCCAAATGTAATGCAAGAATATACTTATTCTACAAAACAGAGCTGAACAGCTCTGCTGGGACTGAGAAGTTGAAAATCCATTCCTCTGTCTTTTTGGGGGATGATTTACATAAGAAGAAGGCAATTATTCTTGTCCTTTGAATGCCTTACCACAAAAAGTTCCATGTATCCATTTAAGGGATTTTTGCAAATAAAGTCTCATCTCTTCTTTCAGGGCTTAGTTTCTTTTCATGGTCAAGGAGCCACAAAAGTCTGTCTTTGATTCTTTTCATACTCCTCCCCACAACCTCACTTCAGGCCTTTCCCTCCTTCTCTGTGCCCTGCTTTCTTCTCTCCATCACAAAGTCCTTTAGAAATGGTCATTCAGCTACTCCTTTGTACTGTAACTCTCCAACACTCTTTTTGGCAGCAATTCACTGTAAGCTTCAATTTTCATTTCTTGTAATAACTGTTTTTTTCCAGGGTTACTAAGCATCTTAGCAGCAAAGCTTTGCCACAGATCCAAACTGTGCTGTTAGTTGCACACAGATCAAAATGAACTTTGGACAGCAGTGTTTTGGTAGCTTATTGTTGGTAGTTTATTTTTGGAGAAAGTTAAATGAAATAGTTTATGCAGCAGTTCCCTCAACTAGGTTTTGCTAGAGATGGGCCAGGAGATGACCAGGGAGGCTGCTGATAAAGTTCATAGTGGTGTCCTGAGCACTTTAGAGTACAGACCTCGAGTTAAGGCACAGAAAATCCAGGAAGATGACTGAACAGCACAGATGAGAATGTCAATAACCACAGTTTAAGGATACAATGCATTCAGAAGTCCAGCAGAAGAGTGGCAATGCAACCTGTTACATCCATAATTACCTGGCTCACAGACAAGAGGTACATACACACATAAGGCACAAGTAAGTGGTAACTAGAGAAGCTCAGAAAGACAACAGACTTTTTCTTTTGACTAGTCCTGATTCCAAGAACCACACAAGTCCCATGGGGCATGGTCATCAAGCTGAAAGGAGAAAGACATGTACCTCTGGGTACTGAGGATAAATCCTCAAGGGTGAGAATTCCAATGTAGAGAAACAGAAGCTTGAAGTTCTGAAATGTCAGATTAGGAGCAATGTTGATGGTTTATTCTATGCTGCCAATGAATATCACATCATGACTTGCTTAGAGGTGCAATGAGGATGAACCCCACAAGATAGATAGGCCATCTACAATCAATAGTAAGGATACACCCAAACACCACCAGAAAGGAGAGAAGAGAGGTTCAAGAAGAAAATAGTTTAGCTTTTATTCAGGAGGCAGAAGATAAAAAGCCAGTGCCATTCTTTGAAATGCTGCCAGTATCACAAAGGGTCAGACAAGCAAGGCTGCATGACTCTGCACACAAACAGTGCTTGGAAGAAGGGATTTAGGTCAATTCCAAATTGACACCCTTTTCTAGAACAGATAGAATCACAGGAGGGTCAGCTGCTCCTATACCCAAATAAAAGCAGGTTTATTTGTGTATCAAGATGGAAACGAAACAAAAAGTTGGGTGAGAAAAATCAAGTATCTAACCCAGAAATGTCCTAACTAAGCATACACACAGACTGTAAATTATGACAAAATATATGTCTTTGAAATCTCAAGCCCAAGATAAAGTAAATAAGTAAATGAGCTAATTGTATTAAGACATATTACAGAAGCTGGCATTCCAAAACTTTTCATTTTAAAAAAAAAAAAAAAACAAAAACCTTCGGATTCAATGGAAGATCAGAAAAGAAACAGAAAAAATAAAACCCCTCTGACCTATTTTCAATTAACCCTGCACAGAGCAAAGAACAATGTGGAAATTATAGTTATAGACATGATGCACGAAGAGGTCTCGGACCATTTCTTCCAAAAATCCATCAAATCAAGTCTGTACTGGATGAATTGGTTAGAAAAGCACATGGGTTAATAATCTACCCTAAAAATGGCAACATGACTTTTGTGGAAGGAAATCAAGATCCAATTTGAATTCTTTGAAGTAAAGATGCATGTGGATGAAAAGAACTGACCATTATAATATACTGGCTTTCTAAAAAGGTTTCAAACTTGGGCGAGATTAAATGGTCACATTTCACACAGACAGCAGTTTATCACTATCTCCAACAATCTCTGCCATCTAACATTTTGTACAGGCTTGAAGAGTGGTTAGTGAGGTGAAAAAAAGATGGAGTGAATACATGAAGACAATAAATGTCAAAGCTTACTTCAAAGGTACAAAGGATCTCAAAATTGCTAAGGAACAGGCAGTGAAGAAGCAGACTAAATGTCTCATTAACCACAAGGTAGCAGATGAGAAAAATATTCTTGTCCATGTAAACATAGCACTAAATTCTGAACAATCACTGCTTCAAGTGGTCTTGGAGTTACTATAGAGAGCCCCTCACTAATGAGCAAAAAGGAAACATTCCTTATTGGGAAAGGAATTAAAAACAAGCCCACAAAACTTTATTGTTTAGAAATTTACAGTGCAAAGTACCTGGGATACCAAGTGGAGTTCTGTCCCTTGCATCCTCAAATAACCCCAAAAGTTTCTGAAAGGATGAGGATGAACAAAATGCAGAATGGTTTAAATATAAGGAGAAATCTCATTTATAAATTATTTTAATATGTGAAAAAGTTCTATAATCAAAACATCAAAAAGCATGAGAATGATAAAGAGAAAGAAACTGGCAAAAAGAAGTTGGCAGACTGCAGATTTAAAATAAAGAACAATTTCATACAGCCAAATTTCCATATGAGGAACTTATTTCCACAAGAGTCCAGTGCCAAGGTAAAAATTATATACCTTTCTATATATAATAATATATTTATAATTATCTACCATTATATATGTATGCCAATTTGTAAATTTTAAGAAAAATAATTAGACTATTCAACTAAAAATAGATCAGTTAGTAACTACTCAAGACAGTCTACCTTAAGAAGCTTCAAAACCCACTGATTGTCAGAAATTAAGTCGGTGATACATCTAAAGGAAAGTTGTTCCTATTAATGTACTCTTCTTTCATATTCCCAGACAGGCTATCTAGGCAGCTATCAAACAGACAGAGGAGTCCTTAAATTATGCACACATTTCAGCATTATTGAGCCAAGGCACTGGAATGAGATACATGGCCAGGAGGAGGAGTTCCTCCCCCTCCTCCATCCCAGAACTTTATACTTTCCACACAAGCTGATAAGCTGTTCACAGCCAGGAAATATTCTTTGCTTCCATGAGAAAATGATACATGTGAATTCTTACAAGAGTCCCCCTCTGGACTGCCAGCAGCACACACAGATTTTGTGTTGTACAAGATCTACACATGTAATTCATGTCACCCTCCATTTGTTGCACACACAGATGTTAACACAAGATGTAAGACAGAGCTCACACATAAATAATGGAGGTTGCACAAAGGACAACCTGAAAGTTTCACCTTCCATTTCTTGATCAGACTTCTGATCTTTTAGTTACAAAAACCTGAACCAAATATAGATATTACTTTTTAAAAATAAATAAAAACACCCCCACAAACAAACAAACCCAAAAACAAAGGAAAAAAAACCCATGAAAACAAAAGTCAAAAGCTCATCTATTTGGCTGTACTCATGAAGTTTTTAGACTCATCAAAAAAAAGTTTCATGTATCTTGTAAAAATATTTACTTAAAAAATTGCACGGCATAAAGAGGAAAGGAAAATTGTTCTTTGTGAACATCTTTGTATTTGTGATCCATCCTTACCAGCAAAGATGCTGGAATCAATGGCCTGTTTTCTGTTCACACACTGTGTGTGCCAAAAGCTACCAGGAGGACCTTCTGCCCACATTGCAAATGGTGTGCTCTGAATGGGGATACTCCACTGTACAACTTCAAGCTTGGTCTCTCCAAAAGGGAATCAAATTGAAGCCTATCACTGGGACTCCTCAGTAAAACAAAGCTCAAAATAGACAGAAGGCAAATCTGGATCAAGGAGAACTCTTCCCAGTACACAAAATGTAGGTGTACCCAGCAAGTCTCCTCTTAGTGCAGTATACCAACAGGGATAACAAGCACAAGGAGACACTTCCAAACTGCCATCACTTCTCCCCACGCAACTCAAGGGCACACAAAAGTACCTGAGACCTGCAGGACAGTTAAAATTTTGAGACTGGGGAAAAATAAGAAGGCAAATCTTCCTTAATGGAGTGTTTTCATTATTAAAAATAGAATTTAATTGGCTGCAATTTATTTTTGTATAAGGAAAGAAACTGCTTGCAAAGCAAATTGAAGATTGATGGGTTTTGAATGTTGAAATTCTCCAGACAAATAAGCCATAGCTTCTGCAAAACATTCAATACTACTTCCTCTCAGCACTGTCCATACAAAGACTTAATTCCATTCCTACCATATATAACAGAGTCTGGGCAGACTTCATTGGTATTTGCAACTGTAATTACAAAAACATTTGCAATTTCTAGAAGTGGAATCAAGACAGCATTGACAAAACCTGTATTTTTGGCATTCTCTGAAATTAAAATCTTAGCCTAGGCAAAGTTGCTTGCCTTGTGTTCCCAGGCAGCTGTTAGACTGCAAACTTAAATCTGCAAATATATTCAAACTCGTATTCAGGCAAGAAGTAGTTTAAGAGACAGTGTGAGTAGAATCAATCATCTGGGTAATACCCTGCTTTTTCAAGAAGCTGAAGTTATAGCAGCTTTCAAATTTACAGTCAGCATCCTAATACCTATAGAACAGGAGGAGAAGTGGCAAGAACCACAGTAGGACTTCTGGATGGAGGAAAAAACTAAAACTGCTTTACTGCTATCAAAGAACTCGGAGGCTGCATGGCCTGCAACAGGAGCAGGAGAGATGCTGAGGCAGCTCCATGCTCATTGTGCCTGTGAACAGTTCTCTAAACACACACTCAAATACACAACAGACTGCAACGTGTGTTTTATTTCTGCTGTCTGGCAGGAGCAGGGCACCAGCCATATGGACAGACTGCACCCTCACAAATGTTTTCAGCACACAATTGCAATTAATAGACAAGAAGCTCCCAAATGCAGAATTAATGCAAACTCTCCACACCCGTCTTGGACCTGACAAACTACTCTTAATAGATAGTAAGTGATGACTTCAAAGAGTGGTTTGTTAAATCAAAATGTTTTCTTGTTTTCTCATGCTCTCATTAAACTTAGGGACTATACAGTTTAGAACATCCTGTATTTAGTAAGACATACACAGGGAGTGTATAGAATAAATGTTTGCCTCCCTGCTTTTAAGTCTCAGGTTCTTTGCTTATAAAATAAACTGTAAAGTATTCAAAAACTTGTGCAGAAAATAAAAGGATTTCACAAATTGGAAAGGACAAGTTTTCTCTTGATAGTCAAACAGTTATGATGTAAAGCAGTCTCATTAAATCATAAGTACTTTAACCTTTTCTTGAAAGAACTGGAAGATTTAAAGATTTATAAAGAAATTTTGCCTAAACTAGGAAATGACTCATATTTGACATGTATTGAAATGATAATGCTGATTTCAATAGGCACTCTAAGAGCATTTTCCTCCCAGGAGAGTAATTCAGTCACGGTTACCTCTCTGCATTTAGATTTTAAACTTACTTTCCAAAGCTTTTAATGTGCTATAGTCTGCCAAAACATGGCAGAGTTACATAGATATGATCAGGCAAAATAAAGGCTAGCAAAAAGACTATTTTTATAATTGGAGACACTAAACATGAAACAAAAACATCAATCTGACATGTTCTCAAAGAATCTCCTGTTTCAGCAACCTCGTCTGTATCTGCAAATTCATGTTTAAACTCCACGCTTCTTAATTGGTTAAATAAATTCTGAAGTATCAAAGGGAAAGTGAAAGACTCTTAACAGGAAAACTGAAAAAGAAAACACACAATGGTGCTGCTGTGGAATAAATCTGATATTGGTTTCACTTTGTAGAGAATATATGGTATACAATTGGCCTTAATTACGCTCAACTTTATCTCTTTAGAAGTTAAGATTTTAAGATGCCAATTTTTCTGAGGTTTCACTTCAGTGCACATCAGATTCTTTTCAGTTAAGGCTATGTATCTTTTACTCCAGTGTGCACCTTCAGAGTTTTTGCTAACATGTACATAAAAATATACAATGAAAAATATCATTAAATCAAAATCAAACACATAGAAGGACCCAAAACTTTCAGAAGCCTGAAAGACTTGATCCTCACCAACTGGAAACAATTAGAACAGTAGAAAATTTTGTAGAGGAGTATCAAGTTCACTAGTTTGCATTTTGCAATAGCAATTTTATTTATGCCAGTCCCCCTAGTCTTTTTGGTCATGCCAGTCTTCCTGTGTGACATCTTACTGTTCCCCTCTCTGATTATGTCTGTTACCAGCTGCTACGATAGGTACACTCTTAATATTTTTGCCAACATCATTAACAAAAATAACATAAGGCTGGCCCAAAAATTAATTCTCAAATAATTCAATTTTATTTGTGCCTGCCCCCTCCCCAGGATTATAAACAAGTTCCTTTGAGCAGTATCTATTGCAACCCTTCCCATGGGCATTCCCTTTGACCCTACAACTTCTCAGAGGTTGTCACATCAATGCTAAACTCAACTCCAGATAGAGGAAATCTGACACATTTACTTTGCCTGAAAATCAGCTTTCTGATCAGAAAAAAAGCTAAGAGGTTAGACAGTGATGAGCTATCTAAAGGAAATCCACGCTGCATTTTATCCCCTTTTTCATTTAGCTCCACATCTTTATCTCTTTCTTCCAAGATCTTTTCTAAATCCTCATATGCCACTGTGTCAAGACATAAGTCTGCATTACCAAGATCCTTTTTCCTTCCTCTTAGTACATGCTTTGGCTGGGGTAGAGGTAATTTTTTTCACAATACCCTGTAGGGTCCTGTGTTTCAAATTTGGGGCTAAAACAGCATTGATAGCACAACAGTATTTTAGTTATTGCTCAAGAGAGCTTGCCCAATGTCAAGCCCTTCTCTTTTCCCAGTTGAACTCCTCATCCCACTTCAGCAGTAAGCCAGGGCTGGACCAAGAAAATGGGAAGACAGCTGGGACACGAGGATATTCCTTACTCTGTGGCCTCTTGCTCAGCAATGAAAACTAGGGTAGAAGAAGAAATGTGAGGAGATAGGAGTTTTATTTCCAAAGTGGCCTGCTGCTAAGAAATTGGCTGGGCAGTGGTCTGCTTGTGGGAGGTGGTGAATGATTATTTACATCATTTCCTCCCCTCCCAGTCCCTTCCCTTCAGGAGTTTTTCCCACTTTTGCTGTTTCTGTTGGCTCCCCTGTTCCACTGGCAGTGGTGAGGAGGGTGCAGGTTCTTGGCTGCTGGCTGGCATAAACAGGACACCTTTCCTAAATAGAAGCATTATAGCTCCACCTCTCTTTTGTGTAGAATATCTCTTTGTCAAAAGATTTTATGGGCCAGTTCTTCCAGAATTTTTGGACAAAGGCCATCTGTGTGTGCAGCAGCATGTACACAGTTAGCTTGCAAATTCATATTTCTACTCTCTATGGTCACTTCCTTTCCATACGTTAATTTCTGTTGCCCTGATTGGTTTTGCTCGGTGACTCCTGAAAACAGAACTAAGGTATTTATTTATTCCAGGGACCTTACTCAAATTGTCCTTAATCTCAAGAATACTTCCACTGTACTCAGGTCTTGCCTTCTTACACAAAAAAAAACCCAGTAATAATTTTTTACCATTTGACAGTCTAATTCATATCAACCACTTTATAGTTTTATTTCTATCCTAAATAGCATTCTCTGTGAATTTGCTTCCCCATTCCCCAGTGCTCACACACTCTGCCCTCTCTAACTGCAGGGGTACTTATTCACACAGATAAGCCTGGGCAGTACATATTCATATTTTTTTCTTCAAGGGCAGAAAAGGAAAAAATATATATATTTCTATTATATTAATTTTTAAAAACCTCCAGCTTTTTTTTTTCCATTCAATCTCTGGGCTCCAAAGTTTACCTTGTTTCATTAAAATAGTTGCATGTGTTTGTTCTCTTTCACACCCAAAAGTGTACTTAGAGAACCAAAGAACTGTTTACTCTTCTATTTCATCTGACTAGTTATACATGCTCAACATTATTCCTGAGACCTACACCTCTGATAATGTCCTCATCACTTAACAAAGCTGGTATACCCAGACTTTCTGCTTCAGCAACTATTTGATGAAGAAACCCTTCATGCAGAACACACAGGAATGTTTGGGCCCTGCTGTTGTTAGTAGAACTTAAATTTCCCAGCTATAAACTGGAAAATAAGTCTCTACAATGACACAGTTTTTAGTAGTAGTTCCCTCTAACAAATTACATATCTAAATACAAACCCAAGGATTTAAATTCCTAGATTACCTCAGTAGAATTAATTTACTAGCCTTCTCTTCCCCTAGAATAATTTTATTCCAAAGAAATTATTTTCAGTCTGGGCTATCCTTTCTTCTTTCCTTCCCTCTTATCATTTAATTACTATTTGGTGCTATTCCACCATTTAGCTTTCATTTTTATCATTCCTGAATAGGCATATGCTCTTACACCTGAATTCCAAACATATCTGCCATCCCACTGCATTTTTTCTCTCTCTAAATTCAGTTTCACATCTGTAACCAATACTTCACACTCCTCTGTCATGGTATCTGTTGCCTAGCATCTGGGTGTATGAGACACAGACACTTCCACATGGAAGGTACTTTTGCATATTTTTCTATGGTCTTGCTCATGTTGTCATCGTCCATTCATGGAAAAAGTGCTTTTGGCCCCCTGCTAAAAAACAAACAAACAAACCAACCTCTGCCTAAGGTCAGAAAGCCAAGCCAAGGGCTAAGTGGATCAGGCTGCATCCTACAATAGCACCAAGCACAGGGAGGTTCTACCCTGAGCTCAGAAACTTCAACAAGGCATTGAGCCTGCAGTTTCTTTAAGGGTCTAGAACCTGTATTGCTTTACTCCTGCTATGAACTGAACAACTTTCTACAGAGAAGCAAAGGACCAAATTGCACAGGGTGCTTTACATTCCTCTGTGATGCAGTTCAAGATCCGTGTGTGTGTTTAACCAGCCCTTTCACTCTCACTTGGCTCTGCCAGGCTTTAGCAGTTTCTGAGCTACAAAATGTGGCTGACAGCACCAGCAGTAATATAGCACCCTTGGAGTGCTTGAAGTGTAAAGTTCATTAGTTCTACCTTAAGGTCACTCTTTTAATCCAACAGCCAAAATCTTATTCACACTACCATGCTGTTATCCTGGAAAAAAGAAAACTGCAAAAAAATCAAGACGTCGGCTTAGATACTTCTTACAAGTGACAAGATCAGCACTAAAAATCCAAATCACAGTCAATACCTTTTAGCAAGTTTCAAGAAAGCAGAAAAACTATTCTTGATTGTGCTGTAGACCAAATGAAATTTAATAGAATGGATAAAAGAAATGAAGGAAGGAAAAGATAAACATTTCAATACCGATAATTGTGTTTTATAATTATCAGTTGAACTTGGCTCACAAATAGAATTTACTAGGGTGTCTGTTGGGAATTACAAGACATGCAAATAACTGAATTTTAATTTCTTCTGTGTTTGTTTACTGGTTTTTGTACATACAGTTTAAATTTTAACAAACTCAATTTTGCTTTATCCTCAGTGGATATTTGTACACTTATTAAAAAGTTATGTCAACAGAAGACTTTTAGAACACAGGGATTGTGCTCTAACAATTCTGAATCATATTTTTAAAGTAAGAGGTAATAGCTTTGTAACCTCCTAGCTTGATTGGTCCTGCAAAAACTCACACGTTTACTCACGTGCACTGTAAGAAGTTTTTAAAAATAAATGGAATATAAACCCATAAGGTAAGTAAATTAGCATGTATAGGTGAGAATGGCATTCCCTTGTAGAGGAAATAATCTGAGACCCAAGACTAATTGGTAATGTTAGATATAAGTATCTAAGATATTAGTATATACTTTTCTTCACCTCACATACTCATGTTCTTAAAGGTGAGAGTTTTCAGTTTTGTACAGTCTGCTCGTTCAGAGGAATGGGCACAGCATTTCTTTCCAGTGCTAAATTAACAATTGCCTCAAAATGAGCTCCCAAATTAAGATCCCTACCTACAAGACTCGAGAGTTATCATTTACATCCCTCAATTTATTCCTTTATATTTATACAGTTATACCACTCTCACACAAATCTTGTATTTCAACAAATATTAAATGATTTTTATTTTACTCACCTGCACACTAAGATGAATCCATTTCTTCACAAGAATTCTCCCCAGTGTCATTACTTTTATTGGTGGCTGCAAACCATTTACTGTGCGATAATAAAACATGGTCTCTTTCTCAGAGATTGTGAGTTTGAACACAGTCTGCCCATCAATAGCCTTTTCTATCACACACCTTTGGAAATAACCAAGAAAAACAACATAAGGTCAGAGGCACACACATATACACATTCTTGCCAAGGTGCTATCCTGTAAAGTGATGCTAACCAGAATGTATTAAAATAAACATTAAAAATACAGCTCTTGAGAAGATGCTCAGTGACAGTCAAAGTCACAGGGTGTACTAAGTGTAAAAGAACTTTAACAAAGATATTTTCTGTCTCAATCTGTGAGGTTTTGGTTGGTTGGGGGTTGTGTTTGGCTTTGTTTATTGAGTGCCTGCAACCCCAGCTCATTTGGGGGTGGAAGGGAGGTCCAGTTTGCCTCCTCTCTTGAAGGTTCCATAACAGAAACCACAGTGACTCTGCAGGTCTCTGCCACATTTTTCATACAAAGCTGTGCAACTTAGTACATCCTGTGGAGGCACTTTAATTCTCCTCAGTCTAATAAGGCAAATGCAATATAACTACAAAAAGCAGTACAAATGACAGGCTTTGGTAATAAGTCTTCCTTCTTTCCACCCAGTTCATACAGGTAAAGTAGCCCCAACACCAGCTTACCCTGCCCTCTCCCCCTTTGCACTGTCTTTCTTTAACCTAAGAAACTACAGCAAGGCAAGAAGGATACCCAGACACTTCTTAGGAATTTTTTTCCCCACAAAGAAGTCACATGAATAGCAAATGCAACAAAGACATATAAGGTACAGAGAATACCATCCACAGCAACGTATTTTGCATTTCAAGCTGATGAAAGGTTTTTGCCAATCCAATCACCATGATGTCAAGAGTCCTGAGAAAGTACAGGCTGCATATGCTTGTGTAACAACTATGTATTTTATTAAAGCAATCATAAATACATGAAAAAATTATAAAGTTTTACCCTTCCATTCGAGCTGCTCGAGAAATACTGTTCTCAATGTATTGACTCATGAAAAGCCAAATATTTTAAGTTACACCAGACTGAATTAGTGCTCTAAGTTACAAGAGGGAAGTGTATAAAATTTGTATGAGATCAGTATTTACTTACACTTATTTCAGAAACAAAAAAAAAAAATAAAAACAGAAAACTCTTATCTGCTGATAAGTGTCTTCATCTACTCTGCATTTATAAAAGAAAACTATCCAAAAGGCTGTTCTTTGATACTGCCATTACTCACCAATTCACCAATCCAAGAGAAAAATTAATACCTCCTGTTACTATTCTAGTCTGCTGGAATTTTGTCAATGAAACACCTTGCAAAATGAAGACTTCTGTTTTCCCACCTTACTAAAACCACACTTCTTAATAAATTGTCCACTAGTCTTTTCAATATTTTGTTTGCTTGTAAACATGCTAGTTTTGTTAGATAATAAATGTGAAGGAAGGCTCAGCTAAGTAGCAAAATATTTAGGAACTGGATTTACCCCGTTCCTGGATAAACAATAATTGGATAATCCAGGGTTTTGTTTATTTTACTTATCTAAAACAAACACCCCCACATTGTTTTTATCCCCAAAGGTGTCATGACTTTAAGAAGGGAAGTGACCTTGATGTACATCACTTTGAAAACTGGAGAGAACAAATGTGAATTGTGACTTACTAGTAAAAGAGGAAAATCAAGAGGGAAAAGAGAAGAGAGGGAAGGAAAAAGAAAAAAGAAAAATCCAAACTAGTTTGAACATAGGTGAAATAGGAAGAGGCATTACTTCTGACTCTGAGCTTGATTTTCCATTCCAGCCATGATTACAGAGAGAAGCCACTATTCTTTGTGAAGTCTTCAACTTCTGGTAACCTGCAGTCCCACAGAGCCAATACCTGACTACATCTTTCTCAGTGGTGGGGTTGGAGGGGAAAAAAAGCCAGTAACACAATTCCACTAGGTCAGCTTTCCAAGAGCAAAATATTCTAGAGAATCGAACGTGGCTGTGCTGGTGTTGCCCACACATTAACTGGAGCAGATGGGAACATCTGCACAGTTTCAAAATCAGATGCATGGTATCTTAAGGCAAATACCCCTTTCAGTCTAATTCCTAACATAAAACATCTGAATGGATAATAAGCACTACTATATGATTTTAGTCCCTCAGATAAATAAAGTGAAAAAAATCTATATGCTACCCACTTCACAATCAAGATATTCCTGCTGATCCTTTGCTTATAAAAGGTCTCACCTCATTTCTTGCCATCACCAATGGCTTCTGGGCATCTGAACTTGCTCCAGTTCACACTACACTGATATAAGCTGCTTGTAATGGTTACTCACACATGCGAAGCTTTTACCCATATTCTTCTCCTGTTCTATTGTGAAGGGCTATCATCATTTACAGTTTCCTATCTTGTGCTAATGCTGACGTTCAGGCTACACACAGGTTACTGAAGGCAGTTACATTCACTGATGAGCACATGCACCAAGAGGGGAAGCATGAGGCAAGAATGAAACTCAAGGGCAAGAACTCTGCTCACTTACTGCCTAAAGCAAAAGAAAATTTAGAGTTCAAATGTCAATACTTTCTCACTCTTGCTTTTCTTCAATATTTCCAATATACAGTGACTTAAAAGCATGCCTACAAATATCTCTACTAAACAACTTAGAAGAACATCAGGGCTTCGAATAAATCTGCAACATGACCTGACTCTTCTCTCTGTGTCAAAGTGTATTGTCTCTCAAATTGACATAAGAAAACTTGGTATTTTAAAGTGACAAAGAAAATTCTTGGTGTCTCTGTTCATGTGCAATCTTTAAAGGGCCTTCACACTTGGATCTTCACATCACTCTCATTTCAGCCAGCACAGTAACTTCTAACAAAATCCTGCTATTCTCTTACATGGGGACATGCCTATCAGAATGCCACAGGATGTAATGGGATACTGTGCAGCAACACTCCTAGCTTCTTTCCTAAGCACACACTCTCACAGGCAGACTACATAAATTCAGCACAAAAACACATTAGTATGGCATGTCCAAAACACAGAGGGGTCGGCTATACTTGATGTAAGAGCATTTTGCCTGGAAAAAAAAAAAAAAAAAAAAAAAAAAACTTGTTAAACTTTCAATCATTCTACTGGCAAAATGAGCAGCCCCTTCTGGTTGATCTTCCTAATGTTTGGTGGGAACACCAAGACTGTTAGAATGCATCCCAGTTCTGTGAGGCTCCTCTGCTGTGATAGTGGGGTTTAAAAGTTCTCACAAATGACATGATACAGGGACAACTCCCCAACAGGGACTGCAAAATGTAGGACATCCAGTAAGTCAAACTTCAACTGCCAACCTGCTCACTAAATCAATATAATGAAAGGGAAAGCATCTTAATCTGCTGGTAAATTATTTCTCTTTTGTAAGATGCCTTCTGAGTCAAGCTTCAATGGCTATTCATGTGCAAAAATTGTTCCACCAGAACTGGAGCTCAGTATTCCTTTTATGACAAAAGAAAAATTAACACAATTCTTTCTGTGTCAGTGAAACAAAAGCACCTGGACAGTGGCATATCATCCTGACCACTGGAATAATTGCTGTCCATCTTCAGCTTTCAGCACTGAGCTTTACCATTGTCTTTCCTACATGTTGAATAGCAGCAAATTTCACAAGGCATAAGAATGAAGTGATCTATTACAAAAATGGAATAAAAACATTTAAATTTTAAAGTGATCTATAAAACCCGCTGAACAGGAATATGTACACTGTGTAGTTATTAACACAGCAGCAATTGGAAGCTAATCTTTTACACTAGTCCATGGCTTATCAGTCATCAGTAGAGTCTGGTTTCTTCCCAGCACTTAATCATTTGAAACTAAGGACATAACATTTCATTGTTTTAGGCTCCATGCATCAAAGCCTATCCCACTGACAAAAGACTTTCACAGTTCTCACTCAATACATCGCTGCAACAGCTTGCTTGGAAATTAGCAGGATGCTTCTGCTTCAAATTGGGCACGTGGTCTGCTGAAGGAGACACTGATGTGCCCACGTGTGTGTGGACAGGAATTCATGGCATGGGAACACACCAGAAATGGACTCTGATGTTCGAGATTTAACCATTATCTAGAAAATCATAGGCCAAAGTTCCAGAGTTACCTTTACCGCCAGCTGAAATGATTTAACTTCAACTCAAAAGTCCCTTTTGCTCTGCAGATATCATTTATTTCCAATCCATAACCACAAATTCTACAGTTAGGTAAAGATTAAAAAATTTTAAGGTAATTATCACTGCATGAAACACTATAATTTCACATTATGATTTTAGATATTTCTGATTTTTCTGATCATTTTGCTACCCAGACAAGTGACTATTTCACAGCAGCATGCAAAATATGTATCAAGAATGCTTCAACAAAGCAGATCACTACCTGCATTCTAAGAATAAGTTATGAACACAAGTATAAAATCATTTGTGGCATGTAGTCCAAAGGAACAAACAATACTATTTGAGTGCTTTATTTCAAAGAGATCTGCACAACGAAGGTAAGAAAGAGTAGGAGGCTCTGCATTTTGTGATAGATGACTGAACTATTTTTGCAGGATCTGTTTTTCAAAAAAGCATTTTTTCCATTATAGTAAGGCCCAGTCAAGCTGAAAGGTCACTCCTAACAGCAGTATTTCCTGAAAATGCAACATGTAGGCATATAGAAGAGGGAGCATGCTTAGCCACCTCTATTTTGTGAGCAGCTAGAGAAATTTCACTAGCAGTTTAAACAGTGGAATCATTTGTTAAAGCAGCAACACAGTCCGCCAGTCGGGCAACAATCCCAGATCTTCCAGGAATACTGTGACCTCTCTTCTCTAGGTCCAAAACATACCTTTTGGTGGCCTTCCTTGTTTGTTTTTAAGACAAACTTGTGTTGGAGAAGTCATAACACCTTAGGTAATTGTTTTTTCATCATGAAAGCAGCAACAGCACAACCCTGTGCCAATATAATTTTCTAGCAGCTTTTAGAAGGAGCGTGAATCGTAAACACGAATTTTCTTTTTGAGTAAAGGCATGTACATAATGAATGTATGAATAGTTCCAAACACTGCAAACCACTAGACTATCATCTGAGTCAATGCCACTGAAACTGAAGCCGCTTGTCTTGACATCTGGGAAGACCCCAGCCTAAATACAGCGCTATAAACGTCACAGTTTCCCACCACACCTTTTAAAAGTTTAAAGAGCTTGCTAATAATGATGGTGACTACAACGATCAATTTTTTTAAGAGCACCAGGAAAGTAAACACCTTCAATACTACTTACATTACACCTTCTTGCTCAGGTTTCAACCATACAGTTAACGTAAACGAAGCTCCGAGCCTTGGAGGACGGGGAGTAGAGAAGCAATCCTCGCGATTATGAAAAATAAAACTGGAAGCATTGCTGAAGGACCCTGGATGCAAGTCCCTTTTGTCCTCTGTGATACAGGTACCAAGGCCTTCTGAAAGAAGCGGTTTGTAGGACGAAGGTGATGACCTATATGGACATTCCTGAACACAAAACCTCTGAGTGCAGGATATAATACTTTGAACAGCTACTGAGCTATGACAAAAAGTACTTCGGTCTGGCAGCCCACAAGTGGCTTGAGTTGGCACGACTGACACTCTCTTGAAAGCTCCCACATTTTCAAGCCTAGGGAAATGTCCCTGAGAGCTGACCAACACAAAGGAGTCATAATAAGTTAAGATTAATGTTTCAATAGCATGAAACAAGAAACGACATCTCAAGGAAAGAGCCCAGCAATTCATGTTTACAAAAAAGCTCCTCCTGATTAAAGCAAACGTAAATAAATAATGATGTCCATGTCGGTAGCAATGTCCTCAGGTGCTGTGCTTTAAGAGTTCACGTAGCATTTCATCCTCAAAACGCCCATGCAAGGACTCAGTCGCAAGGGACATCTACATCTTCTGGCCAGCGGAACACACATGGTGACAGCCGGGATCTGCAAACCACAGAACACAGACACAGTCCGTAGGAGGAACCTGCTCTTTGTCACCAACAGAGGTGATGCCCGGCTAGGGGTTCCAAGGCTCTGAATTCTTTGTCCGGATTCCAGCCAGCAGGCCCACCTGCACACCCTTGCTGGCCAGGGCCGAGACGTTTCTGCGAGCCCAGGCCATGGGATTAGGCGGCCCGAGGGCGCGCAGGCTCCCGGCCGAGCGGAGTTTATCCCGGATCTGTCGCGTCACCTGGCTTTCTGTGTCACAGTAAGGAACAGGGGACATGGCAGCAAACCGGGGCATGCAGCTTGGGCCTCCCAAAGTCTCTGCCGAGGGCTTCGGGCGACTTGCTTGGACCTCACGCCTACAGCCCCCCGGCGCTCACCTGAGCCTCGCAGCGCTCCCTGGCAGCTGCCATCCCCACCGCGCTATTCCCGAGGGACACCCGCGTTCCCCGGGGAGCCGTGTTCCTACCGGCCCCTCGTGCCTTACCCCGCCGCCCACCTCACGCCGGCTGCTCCTCTCAGCGCTCGGCAAAGCTGATTAAAACCACGTTCCCCATCTGTCCCGTGCGGAGCTTTTTTTCTAACAGCGAGCGCACCGGGCCGGGGCAGCGGTGCAAGGGCTGATCGAGCGCTATTGCCCGGCCGGGAGCGGCGCGCAGCCGGCGGGGACAGCGGAGCCCGGCGCTCCCCGCGGCGACGCCGCCGCCGTCGCCCGGCAACGCCGCGGCCCAGCCCGGCCCGGGAGCGGCCCGCCTACGGAACAGCCCGGCCCGCCTACAGGGACAGCCCGCCTACGGGGACAGCGCGGCCCGGGCCCGGCCCGCCTACGGAACAGCCCGGCCCGGCCCGGACCGCCTACGGGACAGCCCGGCCCGCCTACGGGACAGCGCGGCCCGGGCCCGGCCCGCCTACGGAACAGCCCGGCCCGCCTACAGGGACAGCCCGGCCCGGGCCCGGCCCGCCTACGGGACAGCCCGGCCCGCCTACGGGGACAGCCCGCCCCGGCCCGGACCGCCTACGGGACAGCCCGGCCCGCCCTACGGGACAGCCCGCCCCGGGCCCGGACCGCCTACGGGACAGCCCCCACGGGACAGCCGCGGCCCAGCCCGCCCCGGGCCCGGCCCCCCCGGGTCCCGCCGACGCCTACCCCGCCCCGACCTCATCCCGGTGCCCGGGCCACCCGTGCCCGGCCCACCCGGTACCTGGGCCCGCCCCGGCCTATCCCGCCCCGGGCCCACCCGGTACCTGGGCCCGCCCCGGCCTATCCCGCCCCGGGCCCCTCCGCCGCCCGCCCCGGCCCCGGTCCCGCCGCGCGTAAAGCGGCAGCGCGGGCCGGGCCCAGCGCCGCGCCGGGCCGGGTTCGCCTCCCGCAGGCAAAGGGCGGGAGAAGGAACAGCCCTAGGAGCGTGCGTCCCGCACCCCGGTTCTCCCTTCGGCAGCGCAAGCAAGCTGCGAAGGTGTCGCTGAGCCGAGCGTGAGCTTACGGAGGGTTGTTTGCGTGTGTCGCTGGACGGAGAAGCAGCAATTAATACGTGCCCTAAGGGTACAGGAAGCATCTATAAATTTTATCTTTATTGTGGAAGTTGCATGAGCTGCAACCTGGCTGGTGTTTCCCTACAATTTTGTTGCTATTGCCTCCAGTAACTTGTCACCTTAGCATATATGGACTTTTACTGGCTACATGGCGACAAAATTCTTTGGCAGCAGATACAAATGCTAAGAAATCATTCTCTGTCATAACTCTTAATGCATTTTAACAAGCCCTTCATCCCATATCAAACAAGCTCCTTGACCATTCCTGGAACATCTCTGCTTTAATACAGATCTTTTTCCTAAGGTCATAAAAGATAAATAGTAATTCCTGCTGAAGTGTTATCAGTCATTTTGCGGTGTTTTCATGTTCTGGTAGTCATTCAGCATCGTAACTCTGTTGTCAGCATTACATGCCCTAAAGTATTCAAATGCAAAGAACTTTGTTTACCACAGAAGGGCCCGGGGAAAACATTTGTCTGAGGCACAGCACAAGAATGCAGCCCATAAAGCATTTCTAGATAAAGACAGCCAGACCATGTGCCTCCTCAGTACCATCAACAGTGCCATGTCCAGAGCTTTTGCACATCAAGAACAAACCAGGTCTTACAGAACACACGGGAGAGAGGACAGAAACACAGCAATAAAATCCTAAATATTAGCCACCCTCTCAGGACATCAAAGAATGGGAAGAACTGTGAGCATGGAACATTCACCTGACAAAGGCAGGAGCTTACCAAGAGCTCAAAGACATCAGACCAGCTTGTGTGTATTTCTTGGCATTGTGAAATATTAATAAAGAAAGAAATAAAGAAATGAAATCAAGTTTTGCTTGCTCCCATCCCTTTCTAGCATTTAGCAGGTTTGCTCCAAGAATCCTCACAGGTCTAATGGATGTCTGAAAGTCAGGAGACATTCACCCCAAAATGCACAAAATTCACCACAAATGCCAATTTGACAGCCTCACCAACTGCCAGACAGACTATAGCATCTTTCAATGGTGCTCACTTTGGGAAAGTGGCCCTGACTCATATTACACCCTCTATTCCCCAAAACAACAAGCAGAAATGACAATTTCCCCCTTTGCATATTTCATCCAAATACACAAGACAGCAGTACAAACCTTGCAAAACCGCATTGTAAGCCAACAATTACCCAGGTCAAGGATCACTACATTGTTGTTTATCAGGAGTATAATCAATAAACTACCTGCAGGAGGTTAAACAATGAGAAAGCATCCAAAGGCCTTTGCAGCCAAGAACAGGCATGCAACCTAAATCGTACCACAAAAGAAAAAACAAAAACCTGAGAGTGATTTTGCAGGAAATACAGACCCTATTCACAGAAGTGTTTTGGAGGCTGTCTACCGTACATTCATGAAAACAGGGAATCCTACCAGGCAAAAAATAAAGTATGTTATTATTATGCAATGAATTCTAATGAAGAACACGTTATGCCCATTTAACAGCATTAAAATTGTGGAACAAGGAAAGTGATGTAATTTGAGTATTTCAGGCTTTCAGTTACAACTATTCATTTCATCCATGGCAGGTAACATTATCTAAAAAAACCCCTTTCCATGGCAGTTGTTTTCTTAACCCATGGATAGCAGAATCTCAGGACACACAGAGGCTCTCGGAGGTCAGGGCAGGTTGCTGAGGGAAAGAAACCATAAAGCCTGGTATGTTATACAGCAGCCTGTGCCTTGACTAGGAAATTTGAAGACATGTCTAAGGTTTGAATGCTCTGAAGCAAGCTTTTCGTCTGCCTAAAATCAAATTTAAGCCCTCTAACTTACCTATTTGCACATGCTCAGTGGAACATCTTATTGAGGAGGGTAAAACCATGGGGGGTAATTAAGTTTGCACAAAAGGCAAACTTAACACGACCATTGCCAAATTTAAACGCGTTTAACTTCATTGCCAAATTTCAACGTTATTTAACTTCGTAACAATGATCCTCTGGTAGGATGAAAAAGTAAGAGAATGAAGGGAATACCGCAATATGCTTACTCAAAACTACACTTGTGCAAAGCTAGTGTGCTCAAACAGTGCAATATTGCACTGTGTGTGTTTTATACTTACACCATGCAATGACAATTTAAAATAACTTCCTAAAATTATAATTCTTTGGATGACTGAGGTAGAATTCCAGGTAATCTACTTCTCTCCTGAAACACCATGGGTATTCTGCACCTTCAAATTGCTTTTAATTTTTTTCATTAATGGTGGGAAAAGTCGTGACACTTAATTTGATCATCAATTTTGCCTTGTCTTCTGTTCGTAAAGAGTTCTGTAAAACGCAGAATTTTGCAGTGTATTGTAAGCCTGCTTTTGTGTCATGTTCTGCAAACCCCTTAAAACCAATATTAGCTCCAATTTGTGCAGTGCTGACTAGTTGAATGCTGCAATTTTTGCTATAGTCTGACGTGACCTATGTAAACTAGCCCACACAGCATGACTTTCAAAGATTAGGCTCAAGTGTACCATTCAAGATTCACTTTCAGTGAATATTCATAAAGACTTGCTTTTATGAGTGCCTTTTCCCGTAAAACTCCACTATTTGAATATTTGCAGAAAATTAACATAAAAGATCCATTTGCATTGCTGAGTCAATATGTATATTTCAAATTCAACTGTCTAGCAAAATTATTTTTTCCAATATTTTTGCAAGCAATAATAAAACTACAATGCAAGTACATTTTAATAGCTGGAGGGGAGTTGATCATGACAACCCAGAAATAATTAACAGCTTACGTTTTAAAGGGGAGGAAATTCTGTATAAGCCAGCGAAATAAATATTGGAGTAAAATTTTCTGAAAGCACAGGAGGAGGCGGCAAGTATTTTATAGAGCTGTTAAGAGCCTTTTAACAGCTTTAGAAGTACAGTACATCACACCACTTCTTTTAGCACCAAAAACTTTCTTTGTTACTAGCAAGGCAGAAACAAAAGATTCTTTTAGGCAAAGAGCTTTAGAGGCTTCCTTCACATGAAAACACAGTGCCACAGTGTGCATCTCTCTCCACATGGTAAATCCAGAGAAAGGAAACCTCTGCAAGGACTTCTTTACCCAGAGTTTCTGT
Source organism: Sitta carolinensis (assembly GCA_032173965.1). Lineage (NCBI taxonomy): Eukaryota > Metazoa > Chordata > Aves > Passeriformes > Sittidae > Sitta > Sitta carolinensis. The sequence goes on from JAVUNC010000019.1 coordinate 2,601,703, forward strand.
CAGTGACCATCGCAGGCTGTAATAATGACCTGTCCAAGCAGGAAAGGCCATCCCATAGGGCTGGAGCACTTGGCTCTGATAATTGACATTTTCTCTCCCTGCAGCATCTGTTATTTCCTCCACACCTCCTCACACCCCAAGCCATTACATGATTTCCTGGCAGTTACCAGCATGTCCAAGAAACAATTTCTTTTTTATTAGCCCATTCTTAAAAAAACCCAAAACAAAACAAATAAAAAACCACAATTCATTCTTCAATCTATCCTCTGGCCTTCGACCCTTTTGATACGTTATCTGTACCTAATTAATCAGTTCTGTTTTCATCATCAACACCTCCAGAGTCTCAATCAAATCCCTGCCTCTACCCTTCATTTTCCTTTAGACCTTCTGCTATACTCCCCTGTTTCATGGCTGCCAGGAGGAGCCAATAACCAAAATTTCTGTGAAGTCTTACACCCGAGACATTGCAGACAGATTCACCAAAGGTAAGATTTCTTCTAAAGATCCTTCCCTTATTTTCAAAGATGTCCTGTGCTTTGTAAAAAAATCCAGCAAACAAACAGAACAAAAATTAAACAAAAGCAAAAGAAAAAAAAATCCCAAACAAACAAAAAAAGACCTCAAAACTTCACGTTAGAAAGTTGAATCAGCATTTGCCCAAATAGCAAACAATTAGGCAACTTTCTGAAGACAGATGAGTCTAGCTTTCAATTGAAGACTGCATTATACAGCACAAGCATAACCATTTATAATTATATAAATGCTCAACTTCTGGGGTTTTTTCCTTGAAAATTACTATTTCACAATTCTCAAAATACTTATCTTTATAATATCTCTTTGTCAAACCCTCTGCAATTATGTCCTTCTTCTTCAGCCTCTAAATTCACATCTATTTCAGAGCACCTCCTGTTGCTTCTTGCAAACCACTACAGCAAATTGTCACATTTACCATTCCCAAGGACGTGCTCCTTCCCCAAACATCTCCTCCTATTTGCCTCTGTAAGGATCTGATCACTTTCTATTCAGACCAACTCTTCAACAAGGATAAGGTCCCTCAAAATTTTATCATCCTCTGCCCTCTGAATACTTATTTCCCACTCATTTCTTCTGGTTTTCAATGTATCCCTCTCCTTCACAGCACAGACATCTCATAAATACACTGACCTTTGGTTTCCCCTCTCTATTCTTAATCACTTTCCCTTTCCTCTGAAAGCTTCTACCTGAACTTACCTCAGACCAAAGCTCTCCAAATCTCGTGGTAAATTCTTTCTGTCCTCACAGGCTCTCTCTCTTCTGTATGCCACGAGGGAGAGCCCTGAAGGAAGCACTCCAGAGCCATAAACTGGTTATTGCTGTGCTTTGCTGGGTTAGCAGACCCAGGAATGGTGAACCAAGAGCTCCATCATCTCCAGAGCAGCATCGGAGTCCTTTTCTTTCCTCTACAGGAGGGAAACATTGAAGGTCTCCTCATGCCAGGAGGAGCAGTTAAACCCTTCCTGCTTCACTAATGAGATCCCTAATGAGCAGCAACTCAGGGAGGAGCTGCTGCTGTCTCCATCTGCTTCCCCCTCCAAAGGAATTAAGAAGAAAGCAAATTGCATGTGGGCCTGTTTTCTTCCCTTCCTCCCCCCCCTGTAGAGCTCCCTGTGCCATCACAGTGCAGATTGCCTTCTCAAGGAACAGGTCTTCAAATCATTTCCAGCCACCATTTACTCCCTCATCCCTGGAAGGACATGGCTGCCTTGGGGAACATCATGCAACTGAATTCAGGTCCTCTCTCCTCTTCAGAGGGATACAGAGCAAGAAGTGCACCCTCCCTACTGCTCCCCTCCATGTCTCCCCTGCTGTGTTATGTGCCATCTTTCAAAGGTGTGCAGTCCCTGTAGAAGCCTCATTCTTTTCTTCAAAGTAGTGATTCCTCTGCTCCTGGCCCCTTCTTCTTTCAAGAACAATTTAAAAACTGTGTTGCATTCAAAGAGACAGAGGTCTCCCCAGAACCACTGAGTTAAACTTGTTAAACTTCTCCCTGTGAAACACATTAACATTATTGACCACCCTTACTTTGAGGTGTTTGTTGTCCCCAGTTATCTTTAACAAGTCCATCTTCTGTAACTGCAAACACATTTTTGTATTTACATATTTTGTGCACCTTAATCTACACCATAAATTCTGAGGAACATTGCCACTGTAGTGGCATTTAATACTTTTCTAGAATTGTAGGATAAGTATAGGGCTAGTTTAAAAAAAATAAAATTCAGATGCTTGGTTAAGGGAAGCTATGAAAAGAAGAAACAAAGCAGTCAGAAAATCCAATCTAATCAGAGCTAAGAAATGAGTAACTGCATGTCTATATCTTAGTTTCCTTACCCACAGATTGAGAAGGTTGATGCTGAATTTAGCAAAGCACCTTGACATGTGCAGAAAGGAACAAATTGCCAAAGAATTATCAAGTGCAGTAAAATTTCTGAGTTTAACTGTCAAATGTCAAAAACAACCCTTTTTTTTCTGAAGTTCAAGAAACTGCTTAACTTAGCAGTAAATCTAGTTTCAGCTATGAACAAAAAGGTCTATATTAAAAGCCAAAAATTGGAAGTGTTATATGATGGCCAAATGCTCCAATGGACCGGTCCTGTGATATGTTAGAGGGCAGTCAGTAATTAATATCCCATGGCAAAAGAAAATTGATAGTAGGACCCTGTGCTTTATAACTCTTCTATATGATCAACTAAAATAGAAATAGGATTAACAACATGAAAATACTGCACCAATAGTTGCAGTAAGGAATTAGGGATTTACATCTTTGTTGGTGAAGATGCTCTAAAGGGTAAGACTAGAAATTCCTTCCAAGCACTGGGTGAAAGCACAGGGAAGCAGAGAAGCCTCCCACAGTAAGAAAAGTGACTGCAGATGAAACAGACTTTTTGGTTTTGTCCACAAAACTCCCAGTGGAGTTTTCCTCCCAGCTCTGTGAGGAAAGGTTGATTTAACTGCATTCTAGTTGAATAATTGTAGGCCTAGAAAGTTTGATAAGTGGTAGACAAGGACAGAGCCTAGGAAGCCTGTGAGGATAATCAGAGGGAAAGGTGCTGGTCGAGCATGCAGCAGAACGAATCTAAGAGCTGACTGCTGCCCAAATGGGCAGTGCCACTCCGCCCAGAGGATTTAGCAGATTGAATCCACTCACCAAGGAGTCAAGTGAGTGCCAAACTTGGGGACAAGGATATTGGCAAGAACACCATCATCCATTCTAAGTGTGGCAAGCTTTTTGATGGTCTCAGTTTGCTTTGAGGAGACTTATCCCAAGCTGTGTATTTATTTGAGCTTTAAAGTCTCCCTCTGAGGCCAGGGTTCATGGCAGTTTTCAAATCACTTATGTAGAGTGAGACATGACTCTCTAGGATATCAGCTTCCTGGTGTGTTCCTCCTTCCCAGAAACTTTAGAGGGGAAGAGGCCCAAAGCAAAGGCAAAGGAAGATACCTAAATTGGTTATACCTTTAATGGAAAAGGAGGCAGAACTCAGCCATGACACGTTCTCCTTGGCTGTACTCAGTCCACCTGTAATTACACATATTTCCTAGACAAGGCACAGCCCATGATGTCTAGGATCTTAACAGCTGCATCAGAAAACAGAGGAAAAGGGACAGAATGTATGTCCCTAATGTATGTAAAATAAATAGGATATCATTAAATAGACAAAAAACATAGGAAAATGTGTTCTATTTGTTTTGTGAGAGGCAGAACTACTTTGCACCATTACCATTGCATTTTCATGACTGTCCTAATAAATATACTCAAATGTCAGTGCAATTTTCATCAGGAGTATGCAAAAAATGCAAGCAATTTGGTCCAGCCATAGTCCAATTGTAAAATCTCTGAGGAAACGTAAATCCTAATGTCCCAGTTCTCCTAAGGGAAGGGGAACAAACTGTATGTGCACCATTATGCTTCTCCTGATACAGCTGAAGACTGGAGAATGTAGCTTTATCAATATTGCCACAACAATAAAGCCTGTGCACATAGAGACAGTTCAAATGTAGCAGGCAATGATCCCCTCGCACATCACTTATTTTAAGTATGATAAATGCATATATTTTTAATCAAGGTAATTTGCTTAACACGTAATTTTATAAATCTCATAATTAAGAGGGTTTTTTGTTTTTTTTATTTGCAGAGTTGGTCTTGGAGCAATGAAAAACTATCAGGCTCAAGTGAGGGGTGCTAAATAGCTGGGGGTTCCTCTAGCCTCAGCTACACATCCATAGGCTTAGACAGGGACTGCACAGAGAAGTCTCATTCCATTAGGATACTCTGCAGAGGAGAGTGACAGCTGCATTCCCAGGAAAAGCCCCAAGACCAATGAGGACACATGACTTGGCTTGGGCCCAAGCACCACTGTCGAGGTTTAAATCCTCTCATTCAAGGACACCTTGACAAAAATCACGCAAACATCTGTATTTATGCCTTCGGAGCGTTCGGATGTTGGGGAGAGAGAAAAGTAATTACTGGCATCATCCACACACTTGATGTTAATTTTTAATACAAATTTTACCAGGTAACACTAAAGATACCAGCATATCAGCATAACATGAGGATAACAGTGTAAATGAGAAAGTGGGCTCATATTACAGTCCAGTTTTCAGGGCCAAGATGACTATTAATGAAACACCTTATTTGCATATTTTAAAGGTGCAATTTACTTCCCAGTCTTTAAAATAGATTCCAGAAGTCCTTTGAATACACACTGCTTTTTTTTGAAATTAATCTCCAAAAGAATGCAATTATTTTTCCATTCATCTCTACTAATTATTCAAGAAGTAGTTTACAAAAAAAAAAACAAGCCCTGAAACATTTCCCTTAAGCTTTTTTGCAACATACTCAAAACTAACTCACTTATGATTTATATAAGTGATATGTACTTCATTGTTTGTTTTCTTAGCATTTCACTGCACAGCCTTTTGACACTTGTTATCTACATTACAATCTTTCAACAGTTGAAATTACTTTCATTTTTAGAATTATTTAATTTTTAACTTATTTATCCTATTATCTCCATAGTAATCTAATGCTCACCAACAAAATTCATTACCAGCTTTTAATTCTTTTGTACCACCTGGGGTCTATGCACAATTTCCCAATTTGATTTTACCTAAAATCAGGGTGTAAAATAAACTGAAGTTATTTTGTTATTTTTCTCTACATTTTGGGGTTTGTTGTTTTTGGTTCTTTGTGGTTTTATTTTTGGGTTTGGGTGCTTTTTGGGAATTTGATATAAGTACCTATAGGGGAAGAGCACTGAAGAAATTTTCATTTGGAAGTCACGATCTAGGAAGACCTGGTTAAACTCTGAGCAGTCTTACAACAGAGTGGAGTCTGAAAAACCCTGAAGCCAGTTCAAGCCTTTGAGGTGTTTGGAGGCAGCCCATGGTATCGACACAGGACCTCCAGCACGACTCAAAACAAGATAGCTCAGGTTACCCAGCCTAAGATTTGTTTCTCTGCATCATTTTACCATTTCAGCTGTTGAACTGAAGTGCTCAGTGTCACAGTAAAATCATGGGTCTACCTGGGAGACAGAATTCTTTCTCTTTTGACAGTTTCTCAAATTAGTGTGACTCAGCTCCTGGTCAAATGACAGATGACAAAAACCAGAGTCAGGATGCAGAATTCTTTCCACCTACAGTGTGCCAACTTAGAGAAGACAGTGTCCCTCTTAGGATATTTTAGAGGGTTCTTCTCTTCCTTGCTTCTATGTTGGTTTTGTGATGCTTTGCCCTTTGCAAGGATCCTACTCAATCTGTGAACATTGAAAGCCTTCCAAGGCTTTCCTTCCAGGAAAACATTAACCACAAATAAGTCCAGAAATTAACAAGAGGAAAAAAACCCCAGAAATCTGCAATTTGACACTTACTCCTGTTCTGTAATGTGAAAGTGCAGCTTGCTTCCATAAAGCTGATTCATAATCTTTCCTGAGAATCTGTTTAAAGAAAGGATCTCTACGGCTGAAGTGGGATGAAATGTTTGCTCCACATAACCCATGCATTGTCACACATCATCTTTCAGTAGCAGGCTTGGTCTCCTCCACTTGCCAGTGCTCTTTCCTATTCAAATGAGATGAAAACTGCTTGTAGGCAAACGGAATAAAAAAGAATCTGACAAGATACAGTGCCTTGCCTTCCCCCTGCTCCATACCCCACCTCCAAGTCTTTTTATTTTGAGCATTTTCTGTAAAGGCTGAGTGTAGAAAGTGCCTGCTAGTCTTCAGCATTCGTGACTAATCTGTCAGTCTCTTGTAACCAAGAGCTGGGATACTTCTCCCTGCCACGTAAAGCTCCTCAGGGTGGATCCACTGATACACCAGGGAAGCCTAAACTAAAGCACCAAGAGCAGCACACGAGAAGAGAGCAGAAATAGCACAAGGAGCAGGGACTCGAGGGTGTTTGCTTTGCACGATGCCATGAAGCCAAATACTCCCGGCTATAAAAAGCATATGCAAAACACTCCTGGTCTGATAAACAGGACATGTTTTTACAAATTTAAATGAAACACTGAGCATCACTGAAACCATCTGAAACCTGTTTGGTGTGTTAGTCCACAGTAGCAGCTAGATAGCAAGTGACAGGGAACTTGAAAGATGCTGAAAGCCTTCCTTTTGAAGCTGTCAGACTGAACACCAGCTTTTTATTATAGAAACTCCCTCCCCACTCCACAGAAATACTGAGTGCTTATTTGACTGTATTGCAGATGAAAATAGAAATAAAATATCTGTGGACAGGTTGCCAATATACTTTAGCCTGGATGTGGAGTACTAATCTCTATAAAAGTAGCTCAGTCCATGTTTCCTCAGCATTTTTACTTTTCTCTAAAAAGCCATCAAGGGGATCAAGTTCTGTGACAATCTGTTCAGTGGAACTGTTTTATTTGGACACTTACGCTGTCTCCTGGAACTTACACTTACACTTACACTGTATCCTGAGTCAAATTTACCTCCACAGAAGCACCACACAATGGTAACTGCCTCATCACCAAATCAAACTGGATCAAGTTGACAAGGTATTAAATATTTCCATCATCTAATAGTACACTCCCAAAATATACACATAAGACTGAAGTAATACTTCATACAATCCTTTTCCATTTTCCTTCAAAGATTAAGCAAAAGCTCGACAGTATTTACCCATGCCCTAATTGTTCAGGGGAGAATGTTAAGAACTGTGAAATAAGCTTCAGCTAAGCGATTGCAGGTAGAATAAGGCTTTAAATACATGATGAATAGGTTTATATGCCTTTTGTACTGAGTGCAGATAGTGAGGCTTTTCTAACGAATAATTTGGTCTGCCTAAATTAGGTTCCTTTAGAGAATAGTTCAGAGGAGGAGCCAAGACACTGCTTCAGGCTGGCTCCCTATGATTCGTGTCTTGGCTTCCTCAGATGAAGAGTCATATGTCAAAGACACATCTTCTTTCTATCTCAGAAGTGTTCTCAAACTTTATGGATGCATGAGATTCCCAGGTTCTCCAAATCAACTACAAAACTCTTCAGTGCATCTCACATTTAAATGTTTACTACTGTAATGAATATTAAATAATTTTCAAACCACTATCCCAGAACAAAATAGCAAACAGCTCATTTTTGCCAACCTCAGGCTACACTGAAGTGATACTCAGCTACCTTTAACATTCTTGGTTCCATAGCTAAGTAATTGAAGTTTGGGTTGGTTTTTTTTTTTAAATTCCCTCATATTAATAATTTGAAGCAACTTATTTTGACTAGTTACAGGCCAGCTCTTCAGCTGGCACAAGGACACAATGCTACTGTTGCCACATCATAAAAACCCCTAGCACTTGGCTTTGTAGACTCCTACTGACTCTGATCACAGCTGAAGATGTAGCCCACAATTTAAAATTCACTGAAAAACATTTAAGCCCTCAAACTTAATATTTGCTTGTGTTCATGCAATAAAGCTCAATGACTGTTATAGTCATGGAAAATTAGCACTGTGGAAGGGGCACAGACTAATTTAGAATGAATTTCTTTTAAACGTGGATGAAGACAATTCATTTGCCTGACTGCCTAGAGAAATGAAGTTTTGGATGATGAAATTGAGACCAGATGTTGAGAGAACAGGAAACTCAAAAACCTGGAGAATGAAGGGGAAGGCAGAAGAGAAAAACTGTCCAATTTCTATAGGAAGAGAGTCAAGACAGCAGACAATCTGGATGTGAACTAAAACAGTAATTCTTACAAAGAACTGGAAATTTAGTTAGAAGAAAATTTCAAGATAGAAAGAGTTAACAAATTATTTTTTTTTTAAATCTAGGTGTTGCTTCTGTTTTGTAGCTACTTGGGAACTTTTCAAATAGACTGCCACAAAATATTTTATGGGTAAAATTTATCTTTTTCTGCCACATTTTTAAATTTTCTGCTGCCACGTGGTCACTATCTGTCATAATGAGGCACAGCCTTGGCGTCCAGCCTACGTGAGTGTCATTTGCATTAGGCTGGTCACATCATCACTTCTTTTCTGGGTCTGTATCACACGTGGATGGGTTCAGATCCCTGTCAGGCACCTTAAAACTAGAGTTACCTGGCCAGCTACCTGTGACCATAGGCGCCGGCTGAGGAGCTCAGCTTTCCTTTTGCAGTCTGCATTTACACAAACCCCATCAAATGAGCTGTGGCCTTTACAAGCTTCTAATTAGGCCTCTCTCAAGACAAGGTTATAGAAAATTGAAAGGAGAGAAAAGGTTGGTTAAAAAAAAAAAAAAGTAACAGCCTGAACTACAGGAGCTTTGCTCTTGAAATCCCCCAAACACCACAGAGCTCTTACAAGGGAAGGAGATGCAAGGTGCACTCTGCCTTAGGGTGACCATAAGGTCTGTTTTTCCCAAACCAGGAAACCCGCAAGGATCCATAGTTTTAAGATAGGTGCTGAAGTCAATTACATTTTAGCGAACAGAGTTTTGAAAGAATACTCTTCCCTTAATGTATGCCAGAATCATGAAGCAATTGCTTTACACTGTGACAGTCTCCTATCACAAACGGTTTGGCTGCAATTAAAAGAGACAACACTCGATACTTTGTTTTGCAAGCAAACATGAGAAAGCCTGACAAACAGCCCCTTAAATCCTTAACAATGACTTAAGGAATAAAATAACAAAATGGAACTACGTGGAGGTTAATGCAGATGCCAGATGGGAGACTTAGAGGAATGTCTGCAGCTAGCAGCACGAGGAAATCTGAAGGCCAATATGTGCAGACATTATGGCAGATAAGGTAGTGGAAAGTAATCCTCACAATGAGATAATATAGCTTTTTCATATAATTATGATATTTGAAAAATGTAGTAACTTCATTTGAAATATCGACATCTAGTCAGCATAAGCTATAACATTAATAGGCTGAGTAAAGAGAATAAATAGTTTTATCCTATTTAATCATAAATTTGGCTTAATGACCTTTATCTGATTATATGAGCAGTCCAAGCAACAATATTAAATAAATAAATAGAATATTAAAAGATTGTTAGCAGATAAGCTGCTTGGAAATTTCCAGATTAAATGAATTTGGGGGAGGGAGCCCTGTCATTTACCAGTATATACATTTTCAAAATTAAGATGACTGCACAGGTGCTCCAGCTGAGCCTCAAGTCTGTTGCTGTCCCTGCCCATTGCTGTGAAAAACCTCTCTTTGGCACCCTAGTGGGAACCAAACGATTTTTCAGGAGAGATGCTGGTTTGGCCAAAAAAATTAAAACAAAACAAAAAAAAAAAAAGCAAGAAAAGACAGCCTCACAACTAAAAAGCATTCTCTCTCCTTCATTACTCACAAATAATAATTACTTAAGTTTTCTAATGTGATTGACCTAAAGAATTAATAAAAATATAAAATCCACGTTGTGGTCTTGTTTGTATTAAGCACAGAAAATAAACTTCCCAGGTAGGCACTGCACTGCTTCACACAATTTGTTCCACCTTGCCTGAACAGACCCATATACATTTTCTCAGCACCAGCAGCGGCATGAAATAACAATAAAAAAACAAATAATGAAATCACAGCCCTCCCTCCTTCCACAATTTTCTCCCCTCTTTAATTTTCTTCCCAAGCTTTGTTTTTGTGCTTCCAAACCTTCTGTTTAATTGGAGAACTGATTCACTTAGAGCAAAATTATTTTGGCATATTTGGTGTTTATTTGTTTGGGTTTGTTTTGTTGTTGTTGTTGTTGTGTGTGTTTCACTCATTTTATTATTTTGTTTGTTTGTTTGTTTTTTAAACAAGGTCTGATTTCCAACATCATCACAGAAAGCCCTCCTGATAGACTGGAGCAGTTAAAGACATAAATCAGTACTTCTGCCAAAGACAGACCTTCACCATAAGTCAAGGTGCCTGATAACTTTCTAAACAGGCTTGATTAGTAAAGCAAAAATAATATATTATAAAGAATTCTCAAATGCAGGTGTTATCACAGAATGACACTGGCTGTGTGATCAGGACAGATAATGCTTTATCCTGGCTTATGGATATATTTGCATCTAGAGATCAAAATGAGAATTTTATCCCATTGGCAAGTATAGGATCCATTTTTTAATGGGAAAAGAAGGTTACAACACGGGGTCTATCTTTGTAAAAGACTTATACACATATATATCTCAGATACAGCAGAAAAATAAAATATTGCAGGCAAATAAATGAGCCTTAATATGGTTAAAACAATACTTCACGACTGACATTTTATCCTTGCAAGTTTCTGAAGTCTAAAACATTCTACAGGTGAGCTGTCTACTCTGAGATTTCCTCCAGTCCCACGAATTTAACTTTCCACTCTTGCAAAGTGGCCTGTTCAGGTGCAACAAGGAAAGCAAGTGCTTTCCTCCCTGGCTGACCATTCTCCAAAGGAGCCCCAGTGAGCACTGGCCAGAGGTGGGTGTGCTCAGAAGCAATAATATTTATTATATTTATCATAACTAATCTGTTATAAATGACCACGCCTCTACACCAGCAGCCCCAGAGCAATGCTCATCCTACCCTGCACCCTGAAAGGAGCTCAGATGAGGGGTCAGAATTTTCTAGATACATCTGCTTTTGGTCTTAAATTATATATTTGAATTTGTAGGAGAGAGAGAATGACAGATGTGTGATGTTTGGGTAAAGAATGCCTGCTTTAATTGTAGCAAAAAGTTTCTGCTAGTGAAGCAAGATCCATATTGAAGATTTGGTCTATATGTCTCTTGAAACAAATGGAATATGTATATTAAGAACCAGAAATCATTATATATTTAATCTTGAAATATACCACATTAAAACTTTTATGTATTTATGTTTGCATACAGTAATGAAAAAATTGAGTTTGATATTCACAGACCAATGAGATTCAGATTCCTACAGCATTGTATTCCCTTACCCTCCCATATCATCCGGGTCTCTGATTCCCCTTCCTTATCTGTTAATTCACCCTGACTGATCCCTCAGCCTCCTTCCTTGACTTTCATAGCATCACAAAATATCCCGAATTGCAAAGGACTGCGAGGCTGAGTCCCGCTCCTGGCCCTCACAGGACATCCCCAGGAGTCCCACCCTGAGCCTGAGAGCATTTTCCAAAGGCTCCTGGAGTCTGCCCGGCTGGCGCAGTGACCGCTGCCCTAGGGAGCCTGTTCCAGTGCCCAGCCACCCTCTGGGTGGACAATCTTTTCCTGCCATCCACCCTAAACCCCTAACACAGTTTCACGCCATTCCCTCGGGTCCTGTCACTGTCACGACAAAGAGCAGAGCCTGCCCCTTTTTTTATGAGAAGCTTCTCTGAAACTTCCCCTGTGCCAAAGACCAGTCAAAAAGACAAAGAGCTTCAGGGTTTCTGTAAGGGAAAACTTTGAGCTTTTCCATCTTGCTTACCTTTAGGCAAGCTTGCCAGAACTGAATATTCCCGAGGTTTTTAGCCTCTCCTCCCCCTGTGAATTCAGGATGGAACAAGAGAGTGAGATACAGACGAGATTAGGTGGAAATTGCTGCAGCCTAAGCCTTAAAGTTTGAGAAAGCAGATCTTTTTTCCTTATACAAGCTGCAAGAACAGTTGCTGAACACTTTTCTAGCCACCTTCAAAACCAGCCGAATGTATTTGTTTGGGAAAATATAAATGACAAATTGACTTTTAGATTAATGGCTACCATATTGGTAACGTACAAATCACTTTTAACAGCCACTATTAACTTGGTAAAGAGAAGCTTGCTAACTGCTCTTTAATTAAGTACACTTAATGACCTTAAGGGGATTAGTAGTCTTGTCTGATAATCAATAAGCATGGCAAGATTGCCAACCCACAGACACGGGCTGGAGAACAAAATTAATCTGTGCAGATTAGTTGTACCTGGTTTGGTTTGTTTCCCAAGACTGTTGCAAAATTACTTCAATTCAAAATATTTATAAAAACCTATTAAATGTACACAAAGTAGAACAAGTTTTACATAAGATTTTTCCTTATTTAACCAGTGTAAAAATGGCACGTGCTTTTAAAGAAAATCCTGTATTCTGGCCAGGAGCTAGTGCAGATCAGTTTGGAAGAAATTTTTAAAAACTAAAAAGGAGCGAATACCCATGCTGCAATCTCCAGAGAAAGCTGGAGGCTGAAAGAAAGGAGAGTGAACATGGTTCTTAGAAGACCTAGAGTGAAACCCTGTCCCCACAAATCAATCCCTAACAGTGGCAGAATTCCTGCCAGCTGCTGCCAAAGCCACCCTGCCTGCACACGGGTTTCTCTTTTTCTCTTCCTCCTCTCTCTTAGGCTGCAGCCATAATTCAATCCAAGACAAATTGTGGGGCACTGGATAAAGCATAGCAGCTTTATTCTTTCCATATGTTTGGCAAACAGGAGGGAGCTTTATGTAAAAGGCAGATATAGAAATATTTTTATCATTACTTGAAAGCTTTCAGTGCCCACCTCAATACCCATGCCTCATCCCAGTCCACAGATTCGTCCCTTCAGTTTGAGAGCTGGAGTTCAGAAGAGAAGCCAAGGAGCTGCAGTAACACTGCAAGTGTAAAATAAAGAGAAAAGTCCAAACCAGCAAAAATATCATCCCCGCCAAATTTCAATCGCTCAGCAACAGATACGTACTTAAAATCTGATAATAACTCTTGAAGTAAGAGAATTAAGCAGATATGAATAGGAATTTCTAAACACTATTGTTGGTTTCCCCTTTTTCCTTGAGAATAAAACCCCTCCCCAGCTCTTTCAGTCTGAGTGCCATGTCTGCAGTAAATCAGGGGGATTTAATTGCAAAGGAGAAGCCTCTGCAAGACATGTATATGGTATATTGACACACTACCAGAGCCATAGGGATATTAAAATTGATTTCCAACAAGCTGAGGCCTCCTGCTTTCTAATCCTGTGTCCCACAAATATACATTAACACCACTCCTAAACAGGGCTAATTAGTTTCCAAAAATAGCCGCCTCTATGGAAGGTGGAACACGGACACACACATCTTGCCTTCACACAGTTCAACAGCAGCTGCCAAAGTGCACAGAACACTTTGCACCCTGACCAGGACGGGGCTTTACTCTCCTGGTTTTATGGGACAACCCATCCATTTAATTAAGCTCTTGGTACCTTGTAACCAGGTCGCTATTGTTTGTGTCCACCCCGCATTTTTTTTCATAGATTTTCAATCCTACTTCTAATCCCTTCAATTCAGAATTACCTCCACTGAACGTGCTCCATTGCCCACTCAGTCCAAACAGTGGTAATCTGCCCAGGCTTTTGACTGTAGCTAAAACAAATCACCAACCTGCTGGATTTTTAAGCAGCTCCTGAGTAGCATCAGCATTCATCTCTGGGAGTGCCTGGTAGGTCACAGAAAACATCGTTTCACCCCTCATCTTCTACCCAAAGGCTAAACTACACCTGACTCAACCTAGCAAAAAACCCCCAATTTCTCTCTTTCTGCCTTAAATGCAGAGGATTGTCCCTGTTCCTCAGGAGGTTGTTGCCCCGGGGTATCACTGAAACAGGTGCCAGATGAGGGCAAATTCGACTAAAGCACCTGGAAGCCTCCTGCTGTCACAGGGTAACAAAGATCCTGACAGCCCCACCGGTTCCAGAGGAGCCCAGCTCAGGCCACCCTTTACTCTGTATCGCAAAATCAAAGAGCAGTGTTCTGATTTTTCATTAACATTCCTCTTTATCCTAGAATCTGCCTCATACCTGCTTAGCCTTGTTACTCCAATTAATATTCTTCTCTGAATTAATACTACTACTAATGATAATAACACTAGAATATTGACTCCAATTCCCTCCAAGAGTGGTAGGCTGCTATAACAACAAAGCACACTGGAGCATTTATTCCCTCGTACATATTCCATCCCTACACATATTCTTTCTCTCTTCTGTCCATATTTTTCTCTCTCTCCCCTACCACAGTTGCATTTTCCTTCGTATATAGGTCTCTTTCTTTCTGCAGATTTTACCTTCCTCTTCTAACATGGACATGACCTTCTCATCTTCAGATTCTTCCAAATCCACGGGCATGCTTGATGACTGCTGTATGCTACCCCTTCTGGCCACCATTAGTTTATCTATATTAACCAAACTCTGCTCCAGATCCCCATTGCTGTTGGCATGGTCTATAAATTTAAATAGATTTTTTTATGCATTAGGTAAGTCCTTTCTGATACTCGTTGCTTTGCCAAAATGAAGTCTACTGAAAGAAGTGCAATTTGGCTGGGCCGCGGTGCCAAATAAAATTAATTTATCTTTAAGCTGAAACATCTGTTAAGAGCATTTGACTTCATGAATGGCATCTCTAAACTGCAGCAGTCCAAGGAGCGTGTTGTGCTGCACAGGTATTGAGCCACACAGCTTCTGTTGCCTGCTTTTAGACACTGATGCAGGAAACAAAGAGCCATAAAGGTTCAGAGCCACCCATCGTGGGGATTTGGACCCCAGGTAGCCCTGCATGTGCTGCAGGGTGACCCAGTGGGATCCAAAACGCGATGCATTTTCTGTGAATCTCACGCTGAACAAGATTGCGTGTGTTTTTCCCATAAAAAAAAAAAAAAAAAAATACCGGTAAGTTAATGGAAGTAGGGAGACAAGTCAGCTTTGCTTCCTGTTTAATACCACCTTCCTCTGCCCAGCTGTTTCTGTTGTGAGTCTATAAAGGAGTGGGACAGCCCTAAAAGGATGTTGTAGGCTCTCTTGTTTTTCTTGGAGCTATAAACCATGTTGTGGATAGGCTCGAGGATCCTTTTGTTATGCTGCTCTAGTGAAAGGGTTTTGTAGTGCAAAGTGACTGACCTTAATCTTTTCACATTGGGAGCTGAAATTTTTTTCCCCCTGAATCTTCTGGTTGTAAGACAGAGTCCATTTATATGTAAGATATAAGAATAGCCTGGCTCAGCAAGTCATTTAGAAAGACATTTGGTCAATGTAAAGGAGTACGGGAAGGAGGGGGAAGGGATCCCCCTCTCCATTGTTGACTTTTGTCATGGTCACCTTGTGAGTGGGTCTGTGTCGAGGTGACAAAGAAGCAAGGGAATCAATGTAGGAACTATGTAAAACCTCGTATATTGCAAGTATAGGCACGTTTACATCTTACAGCATTATCAAGGCCCATCTTAACAATTTGCCTGAAATCCATCAACATACCACAATCTCAAATATATCAAAGACAATTTTTTCGTTGTTGCTGTAGTCAGAGGATAAGATATAATAATGGGAGAGGACAAAGAGTCATGGAAAGAAATTGAAGAACTCGTTCATTTCAATCCAATCTGAGATGCAAAGCCAAAGCACTGCATCCCTGTAGTTGTCTGCATCACTCTTTGCTGCCTTACAACACCTGGAATTGGGCTCAAGGATTGACTTATTCCCTCCCACCTCAGTTTGTTTGTATCCATCTGTAGGGAGCAGAACACACGGACAGTGTCAGTCTTTGCTTACATACATGGACTGATTCATTATTTCCCACAGTCTTAGCAGGACATGAGGTCATATCTCCACCCTACAGTCAGAAAAGAGCCAGTAAATGGATGTCCAAGTTCACACAAAACAGATCTTACTAGTATGGATTTGTATCCCTTCTCCCCATTGCTGCACCTTGGAAAACACAGGTGACAGAATCTCTGGCACTGCTGTAAGCTCTGCCTTGCACTCTGCACGTTTAAACTGGGCAGAAGCAGCCCCTCTTGTACAAGGGCCGTGGCTTTTAGGGTACCCTGAGCAGAGAAAAGGCATCGACCCCAGATGTTCCAGAACATGGCTGATCTCTATCTCACCTGGAGCAATATATGAGTGCTGGGCTAGGCTGACCCTGAGCCAGTCACCTGGGAGTGGGGGAGAACCAATAAATGTCTTTAAACCACAAGAGCACAGTGTGGGGAGATGGGAGAGTGTCACTCGTTCAGAGAAAGCTGATTGCAAGGAGCCTGCATGGACAACCAGACAGAAAGGATAAAAACAAACACATATGTCTGCTGAGACTATGCTACAATATTCTTTGTAAGGCCTGGCTCGAGCCTGAACTTGAGCATCTGCAGTGTCCACTAAGGACCACTGACATGGATCTTAGGGGCATGAGTAACTTCTATTCCATGGCATCCCCAGGGCCAGCCCAAATGAACTTCGCTGCTCCTTCTTCCTGACAGAAATAACAGTGTGGGCTGGAGCCCTGAGCCTAGAGCTGGGAGCCACAGGATGAGGAAAATACCCTTTCTGGAAGGAAAATACCAATCCCGGCCTCCACTCCACGGTAAATCTTTTGGGCCAGCATTGATAACACAGAGATGGTCCTGGAGAGAGGAGGAGAACAAGGAGCCTGGAGGGAAAGAAGGAGTGAAAAGGCTGGGCTGGGGGAGGGTGTTCTTACTTATCACTTTTTTTGTGATCACAGAAAGTGGCTGTGTGATTATGCTGAGGTTTCATCACAGCAGAGTGGGAACAACCTGCCTGGAGTTAAGTGAGGTGGAAACCACGGGCATGACCTGGGATTCGGCCCCTGCTAGAGGAGGTTATTGCATGTCTGTGACTAATCTGTACAGCTCAGCCTCGATGGGCTAGAGACACCTCATTCTTTAGGGTGTTTGTGTTACACGGGAAAGTTCAGAATATGCAGTGAAGTGTCAGCTGTGGTGAAAGAGAGGGACCTGTGCACTTGGAGAGTGTGAGGGGTGGGAGGCTTGCAGACCCCAGGGAAGACTGAAACAATTCTGTGTCAGAATATGGAGATGCTCCCTGGGATTCAGACCCAGGTTTTTTTTTGTTTTTTTTTTGTTTTGTTTTGTTTTTTTTTTTTTTTTTTTTCATTTAAATCGGGGTTGCGGGGGAGAAGGAAACTACTGAGGATGATATGCAGGTTTTCCATTCAGTACTACCCAGTACTACCCAGGAGCCCTGTAGACCCCAAGTTAACCTCTGGCAAGTAACACTGGCACTTCTGTGACTCCTTCGCAGCCTGGTATGAGAATTCTGCCCTTATTGACTTCCTCATACTGCCAGTCCCTCACCTTGTGGCCATTCCCAATGAAGCTGTGAAATTATATAGAGCATGGTAGATTGAACTGGAGAGTGTTAGGAGTGCGATTCATAAAGCACTTGTGATTTAAAAATATTTTTCTTTTAACCCCTTTGGCTTGCCGTTTACCCTCTAACTCTCTCTCTAAAAAGCCTTTTGGGGGCTGCTGCAGCGGGTTCCACACCCTCCCAGCAGGGCAAACTTTGCAAAAGCCATCTCTATTGAGCCACACCAGCACATGGGTCTGGCTCTGACAGCCCCTGCTCTGTGCCAGTCAGCCCACGGCTGCGGTGGGTGGCTGGCAGCTGGTCCAGGAGCTGGGAAGGGCAGGTGAGGGGGCATTGCTGCAGGGCAGGTGTCCCCAGCAGCCCTCCCCTGCCTCTGCAGGTGAGTGCCAGCTCCTCTAACCCATGTCCCGAGCTGGGGCAGGCAGCCTGCCTCCCACCATGGCCGGTCTCACCCTGCCCTGGCTCGGGTGCCTGCGCTGCTCTGCTCAAACGCCTTTCTGGAAACGCTCCCGTCGGCAAAGCAGGGCCACAAAAACCACCCCGCCTTTAGATGGAGCAGCTTTTCACCAGCAGGAGCACCTGGGGGACAGGGGGAAGGCAAGCGCCAAGCACACAGCTGGGAATTCCCGGTCCCAGGAATGCCAGGCGCAGGGTTGGAGCCTGTTTGCAAACCCACAGCACATCTCCTGCTGCCCTGGGGCTCCGGGCTGGATTGGACAAGGCAGGGGGGGCACAGCCTGGCAACCCCTGGGATCAGCTGCTGCAGCCACTGTGGCACGGGCTGGAGAGGGAGGGGAGGCCACGAGGCAGCACAGAAGTGGAGGATTTGTGCTAAGGCTCCAGGACTGTCTTAAATCTCCAACATCTGCCAATTTAAGTACAGCTGAATTGCTGGATAATTCTGCTGGTGGCGCTCCTGGGAACACCCAGCCCGAGCAGAACAATTTTGAAGGAAATTACATGAGCTGGGATTTAGTGTTGTCTCTTTAGCTTGTGGAAGAGATAATCTGGCCCATTTAATGTGGAACAAAATTTGCTCTGTTTCACAAGCGTAAGGAGATAGTTTTGCCTTGAGAAAGCAGCAGTAAATGACTCTGAAGTCCTGCTGTCACTTGTTCACCGAGCTGCTGTAATATGGAGTGGCAAGGGCTGTTTTCCTGGGCCACTTTCTACATATAAGTAACGCTCTTCATAAAGAACACCACTTAGTCTTATGACAAAATTCCTCTAGTGTGACACAGAAGAGCGCTGACATCATTCTTGAGGGCTGCAGAATTTATGGCACAGTTAATTATTAATTTGGCTGGAATTCGTAAAGTAGAAGGGAGTTTTTGTGCTTTTAGGCCATGCTCTCAGTGTGTAAATCTCTCATATGGCTGCCATAATAATATTCCTGCAGCTATGTTGTCACCTATTGTAATTTTTCTGCTAATAAGAAAATTTAAACTAACCAGGAATCCTAAATTTGGAGACTAGTTGTTTATTTCAAATATACTCTAGAGAAATAATAATGCAGTTCTGCTCTGAATTTAATTTAAACAGGAACAGGCAAAACAAATCTCTGCGGAGGGCATTTGACAATAATAAAATATTTCTCCCAGCGGGTGAGCTGGTAGCAATTGTATTGTTGCCATCAAAGCTCACGTTTCAGCAGGTCATTACCATCATAACAAGCCCTTGGACCAACTGGCATGGACATGCAACATTGAGCTCCTGATGGGCACATTATTTCAGACCTTTAACTTCATGGAGAACAAGACAAATACTCCTGGGAGCGGAGGATTATATTTTGAAATTCCTTTCTTTTCTGTTCTGCTTAATAATAAGAGCCTGCGTGTAATCAATCTACCGCCACTTGCTCCTTTATATTAAGGGAGATTGGAAGGAGCCAGCTTGGGAATGTGAACACCAGGAGTCAGCGACCCTTAATCTTAACGAAACACTAACGATTAGCACGGCCGGGATGTGGCAGCACAGACACTTCGGGATAAAAATGGCAAAAGCAAATAAATGCATCTATAATCTTTTCCACACTTACTTGGGCTTGTTTTTTGTTGTTTTTTTTTTTTTTCCCCTTCTCAAATAGCAACCACAAGGAGGAAGTTTGTGACCTGTGTGTTAAAGGCAACCTATGGATGCACGGAATCAGCTTTTCATTGCAGGAGAAAACACACGCCTTGTGAGGCAGCTATGGCAGGCAGGCTGGATAACAAAGGATAGAGTAATTAGCAAAGTGCCATGTGAAATCAGAGAGCTACATTACACAAGAGAGATGAAATGCAAAGGAAAGGAAAGGTGTGAGTGAAGAAAGCTGTTAAGGAAAACTAACAAAGGCTATAGAAGAAAATGTAGAAGACAGATAGAAGCTGTTCCATTCTTGAGTTTGGTGCAAGATCCAGGACAGGTAATGCTAAAAATTTTTGAAACAGGCATTTTCTCCTGTAGAAGCCTGTACACAAAAATTTTCTCAGGTGTTTTTTATGCTTAGGGTAGGGTTTTTTCCCACTGGGGTATGACTGGGCATTGCTGTAGGAAGTAACTTAAAAACATACACCATGAGGGCTTGTCTAAGGACAGTATTTCCGTTTCTGTTCTCTTTCATAATCTTCCTTCTGGTTTTGGTGGTTTGTTTTTTATCCGTATTTAGTCTTTCAGCACTGACATTGTTAAGAAACACACACAACTGCACGTGCAACAGCACTGACTGGCACATCATTTCCCTGCCGTGTCTTTCACTCAGGATCAGCTGCAGGGACCACACGAGGACACTTTTAGTTGGAGTTTGCCAGACCTTCTCACACTGCAAACTCACAAGGTCACAAAATCCCCGCCAACCAACTGAAGAGCCCAAATGACATCAAGTCATTACTTGACTGCAAAGCTCCAGAGAAAACTCACAAATCCCATGCCATGTAGGTGCCAGCTCAGAGTGATGCTTTCCTTTCAGCTCAACACCCATGGCCGAGGGCAGGGGTGCCAGTGAGGGACAGTGGAGCTGTCAAACAAACCAACAGAGGCAAACCCCCACTCTTGGACTGGGATGGCTTCTTTTACCTGGGGGGCAGGTGGAATAGGAGAGGGGAAGGGGGATGTAAAGCACGTCAGTCAAAACCTGATTTCACTGAGCCATAGCCCCAGTGGGAAGACTCTTGATTTGCCATCTCATTTTAGCCCGGTGGAGCGGTGGTAGCCACGGGCTGGGGCTGCAGCAGTTGAGAGCTACAGAGGGTGTGTTGTCTGAGCGATGCGTGCCAGTACCCCAAGCCCTTTTGTTATTTTCTTTAAAGACTAAGTAGCTATTTCCGCAGTTTAGAAAGGTTTGTGCTCCTAGCCAAATCCCCCACAGATTCCTACTGAAACATTTCCAATGGATTTCTGTGCCCGTCCTGGCTTTACTGCAGAGGCAGCACAGGGAGAAGGAAAAAAAAAAAAAAAGCCAGAAAAACTCTGCAGAGACAGAGCCCTAGAAGAGGCTTCATCTGAGAGTTGTGTGTATTTTTTCCTTCTGTGATGCCCAGTTTCTGTTGTATGGTGCTTCATGATCCTCTCGTGAAAAATGGGACAGCAAGCGCGATTTTTCAACTGCATGTGAAAACTTTAGTCAATGATTAGGGTCAGACACATAGTGAGGAAGTCGAGGAGTGCCACTTTTTACAGATTATTTTCCTTTTGTATCTAAAAATTTGTAGCACTGCCTTTCTCACTTTTAAGGTGCGGTATTAGGTTTTCTTTCGAAGAGGCAGTTTGCAATAATTAAAAATCAGGAAACTAACAAAAAACAAGGGGGGGGGGGGGAAATACTACAAAATACTACAAAGAAGGGGTGGAAAGGCAGCTCTGTGCACGCACACCGCGTGTGTGTGTGGATGCATGCCTGTGCACGCAGCAGCGTCCGCACTAAAGCCCAACTGTGACCATCTCTGCAGAGCCCACGCAGGATTCCTCTTCCTGCTGCCCCGGGTGCCCAGCAGCAGAGCCCCTCTCTGCCGGGGCAGCTCGGACACAGCACAGCTCCTGCGGCAGCCGGAGCCTCCAGGGACGGCCAGGAGCCCCGGGGAGAAACGACGGAACGCTACCGAGATGGGCTACAAAGCAAGAAAAGCACACATTAGCACTGCTGTGATGGTTCCGCAGGACAGAGGGGCTGAGCCAGGGGGGCACAGAGCCCACCCACGGGCACTTTTTGCCCCTTTAACCCCCTGCATCCACAGCTCCTCCTTCGCACCAGGCTGGAGCTCTGCTCTGGGGACTGCTTACTTCCATTCACCAACACCGCATCCAATAATACAGGGTTTTTCTTTATTTTTATTTTTTACTCAGAACACATTAAAGGAAGTCTCCTGTAGTAGGAAATGAATGATAGACTCGGCTGTTGATGGAGAAAGCAAAAAAAAAAAAAAAAAAAAACCACCCTACCTCTATATGATATTAATGTGATCTTAAAATAGTGGGAAGTTTTCTTTTATGACATTGACAGAGAGGCAATGATTTTGAGTAATGCAGGTTGATGTGTAGATGCTTTAAGATTAAATAAGTGCTATATAAAGGCCTGCCAGCCTGAATTCTAATGTGCTATGAGACATTTTGCATATTTAAGAGTATGCAAAATGTCTTGTACCACACTGGAATTCATTCTGACAAGGCTTTATATAGCATTTATTTACACTCATATCGTACTTTCAGGGAGAAGTGCAAACGCTGGCTCCGTTTTGAATGGAAGTAACAAAAGGCAATGCTAATTGCTCTGTTTCCTCCTCCAAAAAAAGAAAACAAAACCAAAAAAAACCCCACAACACAAAAAATAAAATAAAAGCAATCAAAAGTGGAAGCTTGTTTAATATTGCTCTACCATCATCCTGAAAGGCATAATAATTTGAGTTACACATCTGAACTGATTGGAGTTACAGAATCATATCTCCTTTTTGCATTTAACAATATATACAATATAAAATAAATACATTTACACAAATGGACATTGGTTGGAGCACACGGTATGATACACATCACAAAAATATACAGTTGATTGCTATACAGATGTGAAGCCCATCTACAGCTATAGACATGTTTGTTCTCATTTGTTGTTCTGTTTCAGTTTTTAACTACTGGCTATTATGCAACTCCTGGATTATTATAAGCAGTTTAATTTTTTTTTTTTTTGTCCTTTTGCGATCTTTGCACGATAAGACTGCCATAAAATGTTTTCCTAGGCAGGTAAACAGAGACGCTTAAATAATTAAAATACAATCACCAACACCCATTTTCTCTTCTATAAGAAAAATAGCAGTTTTAATTTTTTATATCTTTTTATGTTATCATTTAAATGCAAAATAGTGGAATAAATACAACAATCTGATCTGATTGAAACAAATGTGTAACTTCTGGGAGTTACACAATCATATTGCTTTAAATAAGAAAAAAATTAAAAAATCAAGCAAAAATAGAAATTAAATTGTTATGGCTAAAACATATACCCTTTGAAATTTTCCCAACACTTCACATTAAGTAAGTGGTCTTGAAAGAACTCTTCTCCAGCAAGGTTTAAGATGAACAACATTATAAAGCCCGTGCAGTTTTTTTTTAGCTAAGTGTCAGGTAATGGTTTTACAGTCTTGAGATACTTGTTCTTTTGCAGCTCCAAAAAATTACAGAAAATGAAAACTAAAGTTTGCACCGTGTGCCTTTAACACATCTCCATTTTTTGTGTGTTTTTCTTTTGTATACTTCTAGTTGATTGGCTTTTGACCCTGAAGCCCAAGTTCTTTAATGTGATACAGCAAAAACAATATTATATTATATATTTATATATATATATTGTGTACTTGAACAGTAGCAACTTAAACCCTGCACAAACTTTCTGGAAAATAAACTTTTTTTTTTTTTTTTTTGCACTCTTACATATATAAATAATCTTATAGAATCAGCACCTTTTTCCCAGGAGTTGTATTTTTTTTTTTTTTTGACATTTTTCAAAAGGGATGTGCCAATTTCTGAACTCCTATCACAGCTATAAATTTCAAGTTATTGACCATCTGAATGAATTGCTAATGATGATTTACCTAGAATCACACTACAGTCACTTCTCTACTGAGAAAACACAATCTACAATATAGTCCCATATAGCTAATGATAGATACACAGGTTTTTTTTTTTTTTTTTCCTAGCATGAGGCCGAGAGAGCATCGGCCCTTTGTTATTTTGTTTAAAGCACACAACGTAGCAATAGTTTTGGAAACTTGTCCGCACCAAAAAAGTTTTTGCAACAACACAGAGCGAGTTAATAACAACATCTGAGAGATGATTGAATAAAAGCTATATTTACAGCATTTAAAAATTAGACTTATCTATAATCTTGAAATATTCAAAGTTTTATTTCTAAGCTATACATTGGTATTCTATAATAAACTGTTACAGAAATTATCCCTTGTTTTGAAAATATTATGATTTCAGTGTGTATCTGTTCATAACGAGTATTTGTTTGGAGTTTTGATCTCTTAATTATTACTAGGAAGAACTTTATTACCGGTAAGGAATAGAATATACTACTGTAATCTCCTGAGGAATTGTACATCCAATATTGTCTCTAATTCTACCCTGTGTCTATAAGCACACACCACAAGAATCCAAACACCACAAGAAGAACAAGACAACAGTCTTTGAATGCAACATAAAAATTCAGAAAAGCACAGCAAACATGAAACATTGAAAAGCTGAACTACATTTCTTTTGTTTGTTAGGATTACAATTTTAATTACATCTGTGTACATAGAATAAGGATGTTCACATAGTACAGGGAGCAGCTACTAACACTGGTACATTGGTATAGCATTTGATGGAGGTTATTGTTTATTGGTTATTTAGCGACTGTAGTTTTCTGGGGGCATCTAATCGGTTTATACATTAGATTACACCTCGTAACAGTCTTGAAACTGACTGACTTTCATGCTGTGACAATACTGGTTGAAAAGCACATATACTGGTTTAGCTACTTGTTAAGGATCGCCATTTACAAACCAAAACCTAAATCAATAAATAAGGTACGGAAGTGTTAAATTCTTCAATTTGGTCAGAAGTCTGCTACTCTGATTTCTTAATTTTGCAAACGGTGGCATTTGCCTGATGGCCTCTACGCTACTGTGGGTTCAGAGGGGTTTTCTGCTGTGAGGTTACAATTTTGCAAACAGGCAGTAGGATCTCGTTCGCTTGAACTGAAGCAGTTAGAAATCACTCGGCGCCCGCGCGCCCGCGCAGCCGCTGTCTCCTGACACCGTTCCAGATTGGGTTTTGACATGGAGTATTTCTATGGTACACTACTCAGATATACTGCAGGTGTAATCTAATCCTTTGAGTCAGTGAACATTTAGTTATAAACTGGAGCTCATGTTAAGAAACTGGATGTTTTGGACCAGACTGGCACACAACATAAATTGCATCCGTGATAATATGCACCTTCCCTTCGACTATTGCTTTAGTAAGATAAATTCCCACATTAATAAATGGCTGAAAACTGGTAAAGCTGGTACAAAAAAATCTCCGTTAGTAAGAAGAAACGAAACATTTAAAAAAATCTTCCTTCAGGATTCATTTGTCCTTCATTATTGTTCATCATTGTTCAAGCCAGCACAAAAATGCAGTATTTCTTTCTCTTTAGTATTGCATGAATGAATAAAGCTTAAACTATTCCCTGAAAAAGTTACATCGTAGCTAACCTAAGAAATATCTGGAAGACTTGAAAAAACAATTAAGGAATCAAATGGCTGTAACTGATCTAGATGGAAAATGCAATGATAAGAAGCAGCCGATGCATCGTCGCTTTAGTCGTCTAATTAGAGACTGCTCTTATGAAATCTAATACTGCATTCAGTCAGTTCATCCTGTTGTACTGTACTGCTAGGTACGGTGCTTCTCTCTTTGATTCCTTTGTCATTGGGGACATTATGGTTCATAATAAGTTCACTGGCATCCATATTATGGATTTCCATCCTTTGGCAGGCCTGGCTTCCATCTCTCTTCAATTAGAGACCTCTTTTAAAAAGTTCAGCAGCAAAGGAAAAAAAAAAACCAAAAAACAAAACAAACAAAAAAAACCCAAAAGAGAAAAAGGAAAAAAGGAAAGGAAAGAACAGAAAGGAAAAGGGAGAAAAGGAAAAGGAAAAGAAAAAACTGCATCAGAAAGACACAGAAGAAAAAGTTGAAAGCTGCTTCACAGTCTTGCTGCTAAATATCAGTGCAGTCATTTAGTCATTTTTTCCTTAATTAAACACTAAGTTTCTTTGCCATTATTATCCTGTTTATTTTCCCTTTTTTTTTTTTTTTTCTTTTTTTTTTTTTTTTTTTAAAACGTGCATGATGGGGAAGCCCATGATGCTTTAGTCAGACCTTGGCCTCCAGCATTTCCAAAAAAAGTTTGTGCATGGGGACTTTGCCTTCCAGTTTGATGTTGTAGAAATGCTGCACAGCCTTGGTGGAGGTTTGCCTCAGAAGTGGGAGGGTCATCAACATCTTGCCTGCACGCCGAGGGTCTTCCATGTGCTGCCCAGCCTCGTAATCCTGCAGAGCCTCATGTAACACATCCTGAAGTTTCTGCACTGCCTCGACATCCTCTATGTGCATCGAGTCTGCAAAACAAAGGAGCGACAGGAGGTTTCAGTCTGGTGTGCCAGGAGTTTGATAACGACACTTTCACTGGTTCTGCCCATCCTCTTGCACAAAGAGGGAAGATAATTGCCCATTAATTTCTGTATTGACCTTTAGGAAAGTGTATTGAAAGGCTGTGGAACTACAAACGTACAATTAACTCTTGGGTAAGTAATTCTTCTCCTCATCCCCCTCAAACCAGGGAAACAGTCAC
The DNA here is from genome assembly GCA_032173965.1 of Sitta carolinensis. NCBI lineage: Eukaryota > Metazoa > Chordata > Aves > Passeriformes > Sittidae > Sitta > Sitta carolinensis. Next base: position 2,628,061 of record JAVUNC010000019.1, read on the forward strand.
CCTCAGTGCTCCCCAAACCATCTGGATGGTTGCTGCTTTGAAGGAATGACAGTGCCAAGGGGCTGAAGGAATGGAGGGCTGCATTTTATCAGGGAAGCAAGGATAAAGCAAGGATGCCCTACTCTGGAAAAGCTCAGCAAAATCCTGTGTCAGGTTCCAAGGCTGCCCACTTGGAAGCTATGGACATCACCAGCACTCAGAAATACTGACTGTGGGATTAGGACCGCTGCACCAACACGAGGGAAATGCTGGTTTCAAGGGATTTCCTGATAGCTTTAGCAAATTTTTTCTCCCTCAGGCATATTCAGACAGACAGGCAACACTTAGCATGTTCCTGAACAGCTTTTGTTTGGTGAAGCTAACATCTCCTACAAGGTGTAATCCTTCTCTCCCACCCCTGCAGACAGCAGATTATCTTGTTAGTGCTGGGGTTTTGCATTTTTTATAAAAGACTCTCAGCAAACACCTTGCCCTGCACCTTTGCAGGTGAGATGCCTTGGTGGTGTAAGTATTGAGTGACAGGCCCAGACACAACACACACCAGGAACGAAACTAAACTGCTGCATGACCTGAAAAGATTAAAGCAATGGAAGTGTGAAATAAAGAGAAAATATCCAGCTGAAATAACTGTAAACCCCTCAACTGCATAGACACAGAAGTGAAGAAGTTCCTGAGAACATGCAGTTACTGGACCATGCTGAGATTACTTTGGATGAGCAGCCCTAATTCTCTGACTTTTATGTAGTCATAAATGCCAAAGAAACCCTGATGTGGACCAAAGTGAGGTGAATGCAAGTAAGGAAAAAACGTCACAGGTGAAAGAGGCCACCAAACAGCCCCTATCAGCTACCAAAACTGGGATGGTGAAGAGACTTAGAGAGCCAATAAAACACCACATGAAAATACAACTGCTGCAAGGGGGCACAAGCCCCAGGGACAGGCCACACTGTGCAAGCTTTGCTCAGGGTCAAACTGGGACATGGCACAATTGAAGAGCATCCTCAAAAACTCTACTTTGTGTAACACTGCTCTGCATCCTAATTTTGGGGTTTGGAATAAAGCCCCTCTTCACAGACAGAATAAGAACTGAGGAGCTGGATGGTGAAGAACCCACTTCCATCATTGTTTCCATGACCTGTAACCAGCAGTCTGATGCTCTGGATCAGTATTTGACAGAGCCTCAGTTTTACCCTGTTGATGATTAAACATAAAATTTTGCACGTGCTTCAAATATCTGAATTACATTCACAGAATTAAGATGCATCTAAGATTCATTTCCTAAAAGCTGACATGCAACTGTTTCCTCAGATAATTAGGCCAGATAGTAAATACTGTCTCCTTTCAAACACAAACACGTAAACTGAGACACAAATCAGTAAGTAACAGGTTAACAAAAATGTTTCAGCTCTTATTGTCACAACAAATGTGCAAATTGAAAAGGAAAAAAAAAAAAAAAAGTTACAGCTCCTGCTCTAAAACAGACACTTAATTATATACAAGTTTGGATCATTTAGCACGTTTTATTGATTCTGATGACAGTTTATCTGTTAATTACACATAATGGAGTCCTATGGGAATTTTACATGTTTAATAATTCTGAGTCTTAGTGAATACATGCTCTAAAAGCATGCAGCTAAGACATACACTGCTGGGATGTGATGCTGCACATCAAGGTGCACTGTGCTGAAAGCACAGACACAGAAATCTCTCTCCCAGGGACAAAGAAGTCTACATCATCTTGAAAAAGATGACAGGCAAATATTACTTCTAGCAAAATTTAGCTCTAATTAATGTGAGACCATTCCCTGAACCCATACATTTTTGATAGCTTTCTAATATGGTAATTCTGTTCAGTAATTCTGTATCAATAAGAGAAAAGCCCTGAATTCTGTGTCCTACAAACAGATGTAATCGATACAGACATGCTAACACACACATACAGACGTGACTGATGTCTTAAGCACAGGGTCCAGCCACCAGGCTTAATCTGGAATGCAATCTCCCAAAATATTGTTGTCTTTACCCCCTAACTCTAGACCAAGTCCTTGGATATTCACTGCTGTGCTACAGAACACATCATCTGCTACTCCAAGTAATTTTTCCATAAACCACGTGCTGTTTGTGCATAAAATGCACACCTTTTCCTCCTCTCCCCAGATCCACAGGCCAGAATTGCTGGGGAACCAAATAGGAGCATTTTATCAGCAACAAATCCTTGATGAGTCAAAGACTGACTGTTCTCATTAATTTTAATTCTTTTTTTTACACCATACTGCATAAAGAGATCGGTCTTCCTGGAGAATGTGACTATAAAGGTTTAGTTTTTAACCCTTTACAAAACTGGTCTGGTTTTTCCCCAGAATCAGTATTTGCAACAGTGCCCATAAGTTTGCAAATAGATGGATGGAGTCCAGACTAACTGTACTTTTCACACAGAGGTGAAACTCGCCTAAGATGTTTAACTGTGCAGTTTGGAGAGCAATTTGGCCTGCAGTGTTAGGAATATCTATCTACACTCTACATATTACTTACAATGAAACTGAGTGAGAGGAGGGAAAGAAGAGAACACCCCCCAGAAAGGGATCAAAACCTGCCCTCTGACACAGCTATTGCATTTCATGCTTTAAAACTCTTCCAGCGTGTGGAAAACATCCAAACACGAGGGCTCTTACCCCTCTAGTAAACAGGGCAATTATTGACATGGAGAAGTAATAGTCCTAAAGCATTTAATGTATTTGTTACTGTCTTTGAAATTAATTTAGTAGCTGGAAGAACGTGCCCAGCCAGCTCTGTGCCCCCAGAAGGGTGGCTCATGGAGCAGCTCAGGAAGCTGTGCCCTGGGGAACACATTTGGTCACAAGGAATGGGGTAAGAAAAAAAACAGCAGAGAGAGGGGCACTTCCAACACTGATTAAGACTTCAAACTGTTCTTTTAAAATGGTGATTTAGCTTGAAAGATTTTAAAATTATGTAACCAAATTACTATGATAATTTAACTCCCCATTTACAGAAAAGATTCAAACTCATTTCAGCTGTACTCATTCAAGGGTCTGCCAATGTTTAAATGCAAACTCAATAAATCTGTGCTATTTAATTAGACCATGATTCAGCTTGCAGATTGCTCAGGAAAATATTAATATCTACAAAAATCCTTCTTCGAGTTTTAGCCTTGCTGTCTGGAACTTCCACTTTATTCCTGATATTAAACGAATGTAGATCTTAATCCCTCAGGTGTAAGCCTTTGAAAATAAGGAAAATGGTTGAAAATGCTGAACTAGCCAAGGGGAAAAGAGGAGGAAAAATAAAAGAGAAAAATCTTTTCAGTAACTACAGACTGGCAGATGTAGAAGTGAATTCAGAGCAGGCTAAATTGCTAAATATTGCTCATGTATTGGGAGAAACCCAATCCTCAGCAATGTCATCAAGAACCACTATAATTTAAGGAAACACGGACAATTTGTGTGACAATCTAGAAATAAGGGAAGAATTCCACAGAAAATATGAAACTGAATTATAAGTGAGCTTGAATGTTCCCCCTACACCATGAAAAACCTTTTTTGTTTATGGGTTGGTTTGAGATTTTTTTAAGTGGCTTTGCAGGCAGTCTGAATAATTTAGAATTACATCCCATGCAGGTAATATCCAGAGGAAACCTATAGCCAGATGTAATGCACTTAAAACCCAGCATCTATATAAATAATGGAATTAAACTGGGTAATTTCAAAGTGTCATTTGAAAGACAGCAGAATTGAACAGTAAATGCCCTGCAAACACATGATCCCAGGGTGGTGAAACTGAAGACAGACAAACACCAGACTTGTTGATACAACTGCTGAGAACATGGAGATTTCCCTGGCAGGGAAGAAGTTGTTCCTGATCAAAGCTGCCATGGGAGAGAGTGAGATCAACAAATGAGGACATGGACTCATTAAGCTCTGCTTGGAGAATCTCATTCTACCCTTGCAAATGCTTTGTTTCACCATCACGGGATGGGAAAATAGAATTGTACCTCTTCTGATCAGCTGATTGATCAGATCATTGCACAGAAATAGGAGAAAACTGGAGTTCTCATTCAAGAAAAACACTGCAAGGTCCAGACAGAAACTCAGATTACAATCTACCTCATTTAGAATTCAAGCTTCATCTCAAATGCAGCAAACAAACATCCAGGCACCCAGGAATCAGTTGGAACACATCACAAAGGGCGACAACTAGCTAAAGATTGGAAAGTAGCTGAACTCAGGGCAAGGAAACCTCTCAACACCCCACTCTGAGGAGAGTTAAAGGCTGGAATCTATATATTTTGTATGTAACATCACTCAGAAGTGGAAGAAAACCAGAGGTCTTAAATGAAGTGTTTCTTCATGTCAGAAAATTCAGACAGCAAAAAGAAAATAGGACAGTGAATCAAGCAGCAGGGAACATGCAGCAGTGAATACACACATTAAGATGCTGGTAAAACCACATTGGAGAGGTGGATACCAGTAAGGACTTGAAATACAGCAACTGCTGTGATGTCTCTGATTCCATACAGCTGAGCAGTTCACAAACTCTATCTGGAGAAATCCCTTTAGAAAGCTGTAGGATCCTGGAAGAACTGGATGGCATCAAGATTAGGAAGAAAAAGCAAAATGGTTTTTGCTTTATGTAAGGATGAAAAAAAATCCTAACCCGGGTTATTGTTTCTATGCTGTACTATTCTCTATACAAAACTACATGAAAGAGTTAAGACCTTGCTGTTTATATTTGTCAAAATAAAGACTGGTAACACACCCTTAACACACAGTGATGTGTGTGTGTATATTTATCTATATCTATATATCTATGCCCAGTCAAGATAGATATGTCTTAATCATGAATTTGAACATTAACAAGATGACTATATAAAAAAAAATGAAAAAATGAACATTATTAGAAATGAAATACAGCATGTTGTGACATACACTGGGAATAAAGATGATGTTCTGTGGAGTAAGTGATTTACTGGGCTCTACCAATTAATTTCTATTATGATAATATCATATAATGGTGAGAGCCTAGTGCTCTGAGTACAGTGTGTCTGGAAAGCTAAAAAACTTATAAGAACTTACTAATATTTTAACAGGATGAGATGACAGTGTAATTTTACTGGCACCAATATTGATCTGCACTTCATTATGCTAAAATGCACAAGATACTTTTTGGTTCATACTCCTTTTGTACTGAAAGGGCCATTGTAAATTGTTTTGGTTTTTTTTAGAGTTAATATCAAAGACCAGAAATGTGAGGGTGAGCAGAAGTCCTTTTCTCCTTGTGGTGCAGGCTACACAGCCAGTATTAACATTTAAGATTAAATTTTCGACAGTGCATAAGGCTGTACTTTAAAGTGCCTAGCATCCACATTTGGGTCAGGTTTTTCAAGATGCCAGCAGCCTGTTAAGCAGATTCCCAGATTTTCAAACATGCTGACGTATCTTGACATTCCAATTCCTTATGTTAGGTCTTAGATGGGAACTGAGCTTCTTTTAAAACCCTTTGCAACCCCGGTCTCACTGGTGACTCCTAAGCTCTTCTCTAACATTTGGCCTGGAGGCCCAATTTAGTCCTTACTGATGAGGCAATTTCAAAAAACTGCTCACCTGCAACTCCCTGTTCAGTATCACCCAAATGAGCACATGGGAACACGTCCTAGCACGGCAGAGATGAGCGGCTCCTCTCCTCCACGCCGGCGCGTTTCCGCGCGCGCCCGGCGCCCGTGCACACCTCAAGCACATTTTGTAAATATTTCACCTTCCCTTACACACGAGGAAGTAATTGGTACATGCATGTTTTGGAAACCATTCAAAGTTGATTTTCTGCGTGGGTAAACAAAGTGCTGGTTGGTGCCAGCTCGCCTGGTTTGGGCGGCGTGAGGCGGAACGCGGGGCAGGCGCGTCCCGCAGCCTCCAGGAACCTCCTGGCTCTGGTGTGCAGAAGGCAGGAAAGAGGGGAGGACACTGGCAGGACAAGGACAATGCCAAGGAGTGACTGCTCTGAAGTATAAAGGCTGTGTAATTACTATCAAATCAATGCAGATGCTTAAATCTAACCTGATAAATTCCATATTTACATATTAAACGCAACCGTTGGAATCATGCCTGTACGGATTTATGCATGGCTGAAATGTCTATACATTTCAGTGCTGTGCTCTTACATGTGTATTTAAACTTCCTGGAGCCCATATGCACTCAGCTGGAAATCAGTGACAATCTACAACGGAGCCACATCTTGCATTTCTGGAAATTTATGGAAGTTGGTGTGGGACTGCCAGCCCTGCACGGGGAACATTTGATAGTGGCTGTCAGAGAAGCTCCCTGAAAAACTGCTACTCCTCCCCACCTTTTAGGGACCAAATGGCAGGATTATCTCAGTTCCAGCACTGCACAAATGGGCTCTGTAGACCTAAAGAAAAGTGTGTGTTCTAATGCTCACGCTGCTGAGATTTGTTGGCCAAAACAAAGCTTGTGGTATTTATTCAAACAAAATACAATCGATATGAAGACAATCTACAATTTCTTTTTCCTGCCTCCAAACACCAGCAGGGAAAGTACTATGACACTGTATCATAAATCACTAACACAGATACAGAGCTATAAAACCATCTTTGTCTACTGTTTACAGTAGAGTCAACCTGGGAATCTTTCTAGACAGTGTGGATATGCCAAAAATGTCTGAAACACCCAAGATTTCTTATTATACTCTCCACAGCTACAAAAAGGCTAATATATTTTAAACTGGAAAAAATAAACAGTGGAAGAAAGCAGAAGTAGCAATAAAAATATATTAAAATGTGAATTGCTATTGGTTGATTTTCTAATGGCACTTTGTGTTTTTATACAGCTGCATTTTCATTAACCAAATTCCTAGTTATATGAAAATAAGCTATTCTGCTTTTGTCTGCTTAAAAAAAAAAAAGAAAGAAGAAAAATATTTAATCCAACTTAAATTTTATTTTCATTTTAGCAGCATTTGTAAACTGAAACACTAAGGACCTGATACCCACTGATGGGCTGTAATTCTGCAGGTGCTGCTTTACATCTACAGGTTTGTGTAGCTGCAGCTGGGAGAAGTTTGGTATCTGCTGCATGCACAACCTGAAGCTGAAATGCTGAATGTCAGCACCCCAAACACTGCTGAAAGGGAAGTGGAATGGCTGGGCTACTTTTTAATTCCTCCTTGCAACAGATTCATTTTAAGACAGCAATTTTATTTCTTTGAAGATGAGGGAAGGAAATGTTTTCACTTCAATGTGCCCTGAATTTTAGTATGCTGAACTGTATTTATCTCTGACATTATCCTGGTTGTAATTTCCAGTGAAGTTAATGAAGCTACAGATGATTTTGATACACTCTATGCACAGTGTATGACTAAACTTTTTTTTTGGCAGCAGTTATTTTTTATTATTACTTAAACACTGCATATATGGTTTTTTTTTTTTTTTTGGGGGGTAGTGGGGGAAGGTGGGAGTGGTATTTAACGTCATATCTGTCTGTGCTAGCCCTCATCCTTTTTGTCAAATAAACTGCAGAAGTATTTCTAATTCAGTCTTTGAATTACAAAATTTAAATAAATACAAAAGCCCTTCTCGGTTTAGACTCCTAATTGCAGATAACTTTCTTGCTCTGATCATTAAGCATGACCAATTTTGAGAAATAACCTTCCTGGAGCTGCAAGGCATCCTCAAGTGTCTATTTACAATGGTCAAAAATTATAAATAAATCTTCAATTAAGAATAATTTTGATCTTTGAGAGTCATTTCAGCATTTTGTTTTATCTGGAATAAGATAATATTCTAAAATTAAGGGCAGAGTCAGTGGGGTGGAGAATATTTTACAAAGAAACTAATAAGCACTTTGGCTTTGCATGTTTCTGAATTATATTTCCAATTAAAAATGCAGAGTGCTAAATCGCATTACAAAGATAAATAGGAAAGTACAACTTCATTGTTGAAAACAATTTCCCTCCTATCAATCTGAGGATTCGCGCATCAATATTGTAGATGAACTGTTAATTACAAAATCAATTAAAAAATTATTTCTAAAAACAGTCACGCGTCCCGGCTCTCAGGGGGGCAATTTGGGCAGAAGGTCTCATCTCACTAGGACCGCGCCAAATCACAAGTCGTCATCCACAAGTAAGCAAAAGCAATCTGGTTTTTCATTTTTCAGCGCGGCTGAGCCCAGCCTGAGATTGATCGTCACATATGGCCCCAGAAAACAAACTGTCAATACCTTGAATGCTGCAGAATTTGAACAAATAGCCGTCCGCCCATTCAAGCCACTCATTGCATCCCATTTAACAGATTTTATTGACAGTTTCCTTCTTGTAATTAAAGGGAAAACTACTGGCCAGCAACCAAGATAAAGTTCAAAGATAGGGTCAAAACAAAAGCAGATGGAGGGGCACGGTGTGACTGTCAATGGAACATAGCATCAGAGCACGTTATTGACACGCAGGTATCTAATGATCGGCACGTCATTAAAGAGGGATCTATCGTGAACTTTATGCAAATGCTAAAAGGGACTTAAGACCACAATAAAGCATTAAGGAGACACAAAAAGAAAAACAACAAAGCACCAACGATTTTTACTTATCTGACAGTATTCACTGCTTCAGCACTTTCAAATTCAAATGCAGGAAAAAAAAAAATAAAATGCTTTCTGAGATTTTTTAACTCTTGCTGCACAGGTAATAATTTTTTTGCAGAAGCACTCTCATAAATGTAAAGGATCCGTAAGGTAAAGTGTGGTCCTTGTGAGATTCAATACAGGTTCCCTCCCTCCTCCCATATCCTGAATTCAGTCTATCAAATTAATCACTAGCTCCCTTCAGAGAGAAAATATATAGCATATTCTCCAGCATCCTTTCTTTTGCTTTAATTGCAATGATTAGACTTGTCTAGATTATGAAATGGATTTAAGAGAACAACATCTATATTCATTTGAAGGGATCCCTGCCTGTAAAACACTCTCCAAATGATACAGTGGAATATTCTCCACTCCCTTAGAAATATATTCCACAATTACTGTGAACCAGAAAGCTGTTCTTAGTTTGAACAGCTTTGTTTGTTGTCTTTTAGATATAAAGTCTGATGAGCAATTTCTTGCGAAAAACACAGAAAATACTTTAGAAGAATGAGAAAATGAAAGAAAGAGAGAAAGGGAGAAAGAGAGAAAGAGAAAAAGAAAGAGAGAGAGAAAGAGAGAAAGAGAGAAAAAGAGAAAGAAAGAAAGAAAGAAAGAGAGAATTAAAAATGTAGCAACTGTTATGCCACTCTACCAACCTGAATTAGCAAGTGCTATAGCTTTGAGGTGACAAATTCTTCTTTCTCCAGCTTCATGCTCTTGTATTTCTTTACCAGCTGCAGTATGGCATTGTTAAGGTCAAGCAGGCCTGCCAATTTGGACTGGTCTTCGTCCATAATATAATCTTCAGCATACACGAGCTCATCCTCAAAAGAAAGTGACCGGTATACAACACCGAGAATCAAGATCTCCATCCAAGCACTCTGCAGAAGGCTCATCTGGTCAGCTAGAGACAAAGTGGAGAATCCTGAACAGGGAAAAAAAAATACAGGAAAAATATTAAGATTTGGAAATCTGATCCTCTTTTTGACTTATTTTTATATACATGGTGGTAAAACATGCATGCATTCCATTATTCTCCCTTCTGCTTTTGTGTGTCTCTTCCCCATTTTACTAAAGGAAACTAAATCAATATAAAATCGAATGTTTTCTAATCAAAATGAAAGTTTTAAACAAGCAGGAATTTGCAAGCTCTTCTGGTAAAAATCACATTAATTCACGGGGTACTGCAGTGCCAATCTGTGATTTTTGAATGATATCTTCTTTGTTCTGAAGTACTTGTGCTTAGTTGTGAAAACTTAAATGCTGTGAAGCAGGGATCTGCTTACCCTAGCCACCACTACCATAATTCAAGAAGGATAATTCAGGAGGAAAAAAAAAACAAAACAGACCTTCATTAAAAGGGAAGATTTGACATTTTAATAGAATTAAGATAAGGATGAAAAAATAGAAAAATTCTTTCTGAACTTTAACTTCAGGGGAAAGAGAAGTAACACTCACCCTTCTCAGAAAAGACACTAATCACTTCTGTCCTGGCTCCTGCCACCACTACACTTGTTGAAATAACAGGGTGGCACCCTGAAGTTACACCATCCTTTTTGTGAGGGCAACCAAAAATTTATTAACTGCCTCTGAATGAATTTAACTTTTGAGCTTTTATTTCCCCTCTCTCCCTGCTGTCCTTCCTAATAGGATCACTAAGGGCAAACATCTTTGCTGCCTCACCTTTTAGACTCTTGTTTACAGTACCTGTTAATTTATTATATCAAACTGCTAATATCCCAATCACATTAGGTGCTAGAAAACAATAGGGGAGAGGAAGTGATTTTCCTGGCTTGTTGGCAAAATGCAGCCGTTTGCCAGTTGGCACCATCAACCACAAGTACTTAATAAAATCATCAAAGGGGATTAGTCAAGCTTTTCTTAAAGGGTCTTAAGACATGTCTGAGGCTTTCATTTAGTTGTTTATGGAGTTGCTTACATGTCCTTTGACAGGGTTTCCGCTGTAAGAACATTTCTTTTGGTGTTCAATTACACTTAAATGCATTTTTCTGTTTTTAAAGTCGAGAGTTACAGTCATGCAAGAATATATCATAAACCAGCAAATCTGCAAGGCATCTACTCCAAACAAGATTTTCTCTATAAGCACTAAGCAGCAAAACTAATACAATAAAAAGAAAAGCCCACATCCAAACCACCAGGCATCCATAAAAAATGAAACATAAAACTGGCTGCATGCGCGCTCTCTCTCATTTTTCTCTCCCTCCTTATTTGTTTTCATTTTCTCTTACTGTCTTTTGAGTCTTGTGATAGAACTGTAGCTCTCTGCCTTAAAAAACAAAACAAAACAAAACAACAAAACCTGATCCAACACCAACAGGAAAGCCTTGAAGACGTGACAATGGAAAAATAACACATCTGTGATTAAAATAAATAAGAGGGAAATGGAGAAGAAATAATCATTTCAAAGGTTATAGGGAGGAATTCATGATTTCAATTAGCTCCAACATTTCTGTTCCTTGCTGGCTTTCAAGAACCAGTTTTTCTGCAGCAGCAGATGGACAGAGAATGTAGCCTGCAGCACCGTCCTGTGACAGCCCCATTCTCCCTCCCAGACACTGCTGTTAGTAAATAGATTTACACATTCTCCAATCTCCACACATCTTTCTGCCGAATAATTAAAAGCAGGATGATTAGTTTATTGAGTGGAAGGAGGAACTTTTTTATTGAGGTCCATCCACGATTTTATCAGGGCCAGCACTTTTACGGTTGTCATGAGGGTGCAGGCATCCAATTTTTCTTATCTGCCTGATTAATACAAACGCTGTTTCAGGACGCATTAATTAACAGATACAAATCTACGTTCTCATGGAAGGATCAATACAGAGAAGAAAAGAGGCATCAATGTGAATTTAGTGCTGATGATGGAGAAGGCACTCTATTGACATTTACGTGCATAGAAACTTTAAAGTTGCAGTGGAGCCCTTTTGTCCCTGTGATTTACAAATTAACAATTTTTCAGGTATAACAATGTTTCACACCCTTCTGAGAGGTTTAATTAAGCAAAAGGCAATAAAATCTGTTTTGATTAAGAAAAGTTTAACCAGCAATTTCTGTCTGTATTCTTTTTTTTTTTTTCCTCCTGAAAACTCCCCAACTTCCTTCTTTTTTTCACTTATCTATTTTCATACAGGTTTGTTGGCATTGGTTTTATTTTTTTTTTTAATAAATAATGCTATGTTTCGATAACATTTATTGTTTTCCACAGTCAAAGAAAATTACATACGCCCTGTGAGGGGGAAAATGGGATGTTGATATAATTTATTGTACTGCACTCTTGAAAAATCTGCATTCTGGAGCAGTAAATATACCAGTTGTTTTTATATTGACACATAAAAAATCAAAAGAAATTTTTTACATTATAGAAAAACTGGCAAATATAGAGCATGCTGTTCCACTCTTCAATAATAAATCAACATGACTATTTTGTTCCTGATCGAAGTAACTTTCCCTTGAAAGCCTGTTCAGTGAAAGCATGTTTTAACTTTTAAAGGCATCCCTCTTGGGAATGCAAAGCTGAATCAAGCTGTAATTAATCTGCTTTGGTTTTGTTTTGATTTTTCAGAAAATGTGAAAGCATCCAGCATGTCTCTTGCATCACAGCAATGGCCTTTTAATATGTGTTCAACAAGTCACAGTTAAAATAACAGATTACACAGGCTCATATATTTATATACAGAGTTTTATTTCTAATTGTTTGGAGAAGGTTATACTTACTTCATGCCGAACTCTCTTTTGCAAACATAACAAAAACTCTGTGAGCTTTTGGTATGCGAATCCCCCAGATCAACCAGGTTCTCTGACAAGGGGATGTTTTCTATATTAAATTGTAGCTATTTTTTAAAAAACTCTTCAACTTGGACCCTTCCAGCCTTCTGTGTTAGCTCTCCAGTCCCATCCCCAAGCTCTGTCCCATCACCCCAAGGTCCTGCAGGATGGTGTGGGTGGGAACTTTGCCACGCATTGTGTGGCTCCTTCATCCTTCAGAGTCCTGCAGGTCACCTCCTGCAGCGCAGCACCGTGTAATAACATTTCAAAATACAGAACTGTGCCCCTCTCTCCCCCTCTAGCATGTCCCACACTGGTGACAACTTGGCTCTCCCTCCCCAAGTCAGTGCCATCTGATGTCTCTCGGCGTTTGCCAGCGGGGTCGCTCTGTACCCTGACCTGCAGGTAAAACGGGTGTTTATCTGCACGCAGCACACTCGGAAGAAACCAGATGACAGCCTGCAACAACGTCATCTGGAAGGATTGAAAAGCTTCTCAAGAGTCAGGTACCCCTGAGGTAAGAAGCTTGAAGGCAGCATGTTCTGTGCCAGCCCTCCTGCCATCTTCCACTAGACGCTCGTGTGCTTGACAATGATGCCATGGGCACTTGTCAAGATTTTTTTTTTTTTTTTTCTTTTTTTGCCTAGCAAACTGATGCACTTTGCAGTCAACTTACAAAAAAGGCTAAGCATTTGAAAGTGTGAAGGGCAAAAAATATCTGACGGCTAGTCTTCAAAAATACACTTTCATTTCAGAAAGCATAAATGTTTATTTCCTGAGCTGAGTGTTGACAGAAATAGGCTGCAGTGCAGGCATATGAATTTAACCCCTGCTAGGCATTCTGTTCAGTGTGGGTTTTGTGGCTGAGTGAGAGCATTGTAAATCTATGGGGTGTCTCCTAATATCAGTTAACAATAGCCTTGATTCGCTGGTTACAGATTTTCTTCCTTTTTTCCCTTTCTCCTCCTTTCAGGGACTGTAGTGTTTCTTCTGCTAAAAATAGATACTTTTCTACAAACAGTGTATCACACTCAAATTGTAATTATGCTGTAATGACTCACTGAGATCACTGAGTGTGAATTGAGAAAAAAAGGTTGATTGAGCAACTGAACATATGCTTGGTTTTTTTGTTGGTTTTTTTTTTTCCCTTTTGCATACCAGTAAACCCAAAGCTCAAAGGAAGCAGACATAAATATATATTTATATACCTAAAAAAAAAGGCCTTACCGTTTTTTATTATAGGAATAAGGGGCATTGAGCTGACTGCACTCTGCAGGGCTCAGCACTCCAAGCCAGCTCCAGTTCACAGCCTCTTCAATTGGGCTGTTCAAACCACAGATTTTTTTTCAAATATCAGCACATGCTCTCTATTTCACATTGCACACAGCTCCATGCTAAGCAGGGTAAATCTTTTATGTTCCTGAAGACCCTTTCCTCTACTTCATTAAGATGGACTTCATGGACACTAACTCACTAGGGGCCAGAGTGAAGCAGCTGCAGATGGTCAAGTGCTGAAGTAAGATCTGTGCCTTGCACACAGCACTGAGAGAACTACTGGCCAAAAAGAATAAAAAAGACAGTGGCTGGACTGACCATTGTTTCATCTGTAAATATTTGATGCCATCCTCAATCAGGCTGCTCAAGACTTAAATCCTAGAGTTCGTTTCACTTTGCAGGGATTGAATTTCCCTTCCCCTCTTAGAAATCTGAACTTTTGATCAAACCAGGTATGAAATTGCTGGCAAATCTGGGAGTTGCTTGCCTTTTCTAATAATTGCCTCCCATTTATTTTACAGGTTGTTTGTGTGATTGTTATCTTTATGAGTAAAATATTCCTCTTGCTTGCCTTGGTTTGTACTTCAAATATCTTAATTTACATTTTTTATAATCAAAGCTGCACTTGCTCATGACATGTTCACTAGTGTGTTGCAGATGCAATACATTTACACAGTTGAAATATCAAGAGTTGGATTTTTAAATTATTTACACTTAATTTTGATAGATTAACTTCTTTCTAAATGTTTTATGGGTGCTGATGTTTCCAGCATAGGCGTTCTTTTTTCATTTCAAAAATGATGTATAGTCACCATTTTTGTCGAAAGAACAAACTGATACTGTAAATACTTAAAAAAAAATAAAATTAGCTTGGGTTACTTTATTTAGAGAGTGTGTGGCTTCATGGTCAAATAGCAGTGGAGCAAAGGCTTAACCAGGCTGCACTGAGGAGAATGTGAAGTCTCCATTTCCAGCTCAGAGTCGTGTCCAGTGCACTGTCAGACGTACAGCTGTCACTCTGCCCTCCTCTCCTCCCTGGCACACACTCAGCCAAGCTGGATCCATCCAGCAACTTCAGCTGCCTCCCAGGGATGTAAACAAAGGCCAGGGAAATTTCACCAGTGAAATTTTTGCTAGGGCAATGTAATGTTTTCTAGACATGATCACTGCATTTGCTGAAGGAAACTTTCATAGCCTGACTGCCTTTTGCTGTTATTCTCTCAAAAATCCAAGAGGATGGCATAATTCATTTTTTTTTTTTTTAGACTACATGTAGGGCTGAATTTCACACATAGATCTGAATTAAGAGATCCTTTTTCGTATATTAATTCAAGAAAAAATGGATTTGATTACATTTCAAATACTAAGTGTAGTCTAAAAATATGTATCAACAACAAACATTTCAGTGGCTTTGAAAACCATTAAACAGAAGGAGAGTGCTCACACTAATCACCAAACATATTTCCCAGATTATGGATGAAATTTCGTGAAAGCTGGAACAGAAACAGATACAACTCATTATGCCAGGGTGAATCCATTATTTCAGGTTTGGTTTGGGTTTTTTCATACCCCTTTGCTTATGGAGCCCCTGGTCAAAGGCAAATAATTGCATACCATGCCATAACCAGCAGAAATTCAAGTCTGACTCGGAATTTTCACATGAAAGGCAGCATCTCACAAAATAAAAAACGCACCTAGCTGCCCAGACCTAAAAATGAAAAATCAAGTTCCAAAAGCACAGACTCCAAGTGACCAGAAACACAACCAAAGGCTCCATTTGTGCTGTTTGCTGAACTCAGCTTCCACGCTCCTTGGAGCTGAGGTTCTGCAATTACAGGTAAGCTTAGCAATTGATCCCTCCCGGTAACTCTGGCACAGCGGGAGCAGCGCCCTTGCTGGGGGATGCTGGGCAGGCTCCCCTCTCCTCCTGCTCCACAGCAGAGCCCTGCAAAGGCAGCACCAGGCTCGGAGAGGCCACTGCCATCTGTTATCTGTGCAGCCTAGGAGAGGGCAGCAAGGGCTGCACTCGCAGAGGTGCCCAGGAGTCACTCTGCCTCGAATTTTAAAAATAAAAAAATAAAAAACCCCATTTGGAGAGCACCAGGATGTTTTCAGCAAAGCTTGTGCACTTTGCTCGGGTTTCCTTTAAGTGTGTTTGTATTCTTAACTCTTGCCGTCCAAGTTGTTATAAAATATACATATTTTTTTATTTTATTTTATAACGTGGAAAAATGCCTGTGATAAGCACTTTTTCCACTAACACCTAGCAGGAGGACGGGAAATGCCACACAGAGCACTGAGAAACCCGGGGCTGTTATCACAACGCTACTTTCATCGCACTGAAACAACAGCAGAGAGATGGCACGGCAATAAAAATGCGTTCACACTGCATGTCCCTCTCAATCCATTATGAACAATGGATCCTCGCTAAGCAAATATTCGCTTGTCACAAGTATTTGCAACACTGGATTCATTCAGCAGGACTAAGTGAGTGAAGTTCACAGCAATTTAAAAGCAGCAAATTAGACATTTACAAACAGTGAAGATGCTGCTTGTCTAGCGTGACCTTTCACTCAAGCTATACAAAAAGGTGTTAATGTAATTTAAATACCAGTTAGGAATATTTCTGGTTTGTCTTTTACCCTGTGAAACCTTACATGATAACAGTAAACAGGAGCAATTTGAGGCTGTCATTTCCTCCCAGGGTCAGATGCACATAGTGAGATGTAACCCAGTAGAGCTCAAACTGATTCCAGGACTGAAATCAGAGACACCCCTCTATAAGCAACCAAATATTTCCAGGCAGCCACTTTAAATTTCTAATTTCTAGTTGAAGTGCAAGTTCTCATGAGCTGCTTCTTTAGGATTAGTAAAGGAAAGGAGCAGGAAAATGGGACTGATTGAGGATGTCTCCCTGACTTCACAAAACTAGTTGCTAACACTCTGCAGTGAACCACTAAAGATAAAAAAACCGAGTGAGTTGTTACAGAACAGAGTTGGTAAGACCTCCATGTATGGAGTACTTTACAGAGACGTTTTTGGAAACATATTATTAAAAGTATTGTACTCTTTATTTCCATTAATTTTAATTTCACACCTTATTATCTCAGTATTCACCGAGAAAAAGGAAAATATAAGACAATAGAGTTATACAGATTAATACCTGATTTTCCCTTTGGGCTGATTTTACCACTGGAACTTACACAATTTCAAACAGCTTTACAGCCAACTCACACCAATCTTACACTAAACAGAAGTAAGCTGAAACTCGAGTATTTCATTTTATCACCAGGTGCTCTGAGAACAGAGAAACACCCGATAAGTGTGTTCCAGGAAAATGCCCTTTCTTTTCACCCCCTTATTTTTTCTCTACATAAGACAGTCAGGACTCTTGGTGTATTACCTTGCTGCAGTGAGGTTCTCAATTCAAAGACAAGGACAATGAAAAAAGTTTTAAAATTCAGACTAGCAGTGCAATTTGGCCCAATGAAGCTGTAAGTCTGTCTCCCTCAGGTCAGCAATCTGAACTCGCAGATTCCTGAGGGTGATCTTTTTAATGCACTACATATGTGATCCGATCTGCTTCTTTAAAGCTAATTTTTCCAGTTCTTTAAAATTTAACCTTCAAATGTGGTTTGGCTAGACTAGGGGATTTTTTTTTTTTTGGACTCCTTTTTGAAGACAGCAGAGGCAGATGTCATGATATGGTGTGCTTCTAAAATCACAGGAGAAAATGGAGCAGGACTGTACTTATGACCCTGATTAGGATTTTTTTTTTCACTGAACCTTTATTAAAAAAATTCACCAATCATATTTTCAACATAAAAATATTAATTTCACCCTAATTCTTCTTCAATCTGTTGTAAATATACGTATTTGACTATGAGTACAATAAAGCCAGCTTTGTAGGCGGAAAAATAAAAACTACACTTAGTCATTAGTAAAGTGAACATAGATGAAAACCAACAAGTACTATGACTAGGGCTGAATTTCTTCCAAAATCCATTCTAGAGAATGGTAATACAGTTCAGCTAAAAACAGCCAGCATAATATCTGCATATCCTGTGTGTGGTATGCCTTAGATCCTTTGAAGACATCAACTAGCAGAAAAGAAACTACACTCACACATAATTAAACCAAAAAAGTACCCACCTTTTTTCCTCCTTTTTAATTTTTACTCAACTAAACAAAACTAAAAAAGAAAAAAAAGGGAAAAAAGGGACAACCTTGACAGAGGAAGCTTGCTAAATTAGTGACAACCATCAGGGCTGGTTCAGGTTCTCCTTGCTTCGACCTCTGTACACATCAGCCCCCAACAACTGCATATATTGACTGGGGATAGCAAGAAATTTAGAGTTCAGGCTTCTTCAGCACATTAGTCTTCAAAATCGAGTTTGCTGGATTGTAAAGTATCACTTCAGGTTTTGTTTTTTTCCCACAGAAAGGAGGGATTTCTTGTGCATTTAATACATGTTGCCTTTTATTTGTAACCTCTCTGTGTCTGCCTTGAGAGGGCTTTTCCTCCAAGACTCTGGGTCACTGCTGTTTGCCTTTTCTCCCCTGGGCAAGCCACCAGGCATTTCCTCCCTGAGAGCTGTGGCAAGCCCTGCTCCCTCCACCTCTCCACCAGGCAAAGTCAGGTTCTGAGGAATTCCCCAATCATGTTAATAATATGAATCCAGTACGGGAATGTATTAGCATACGGAGACAACCATGCTTGCCATCCAATCAACGGGTCTCTGTTAACCCTGCCTGTGCTGAGCCACCTAAAATTTCTCTCCATTGCCAAAAAAAAAAACCTTCAGGATGCAAAATTTTGGGTAAATATCCCCTCTCGCTCCGTGGCAGGAATATAAAAGCTCGGGCCACTGTCCTACACATCTTCCATCTTCTTCCTAATTTTAAAAACTTTTCTGCCCATCAGTTGATTTTTTTAATGCGCTGCAGACGCCAAAAAATTCAAATGATGTTTACAGTCTTCCTGGTTTGGGGAAGGGAGACACATATTCCCCTACATGAATGTGGAATTTCTAGTTTACCTAGTTGAGTGTGCATGTACCATTAAGATCATCTCTGGAGGCCGTGTCTTAAATCTGCAACAGTCCACACACAGGAAAAAAAAAAAAAAAAAAAAAAAAAGACAGAAAAAAGAAAAGAAAAAAAAAAAAAAAAGGAAGCTGCCTGATTCTAATACACCTAATTAGCCATCGGCAGACTCTTAATTGCATACATTAGGATGATTCCATAGTGGAGATTAATTCTAAATATACCCAAGCAGCTGGTTAAGATGCCATGGATTACAGTGTGGACTGTACTTTTCCACTTAATTAGATATCAAAATTAAGCAGCAACAAGCATTTTGACATAACGGGGATCAAGCCGCCGCTTGGCATCCCAGAGCTGCACTAAAGTGACCGCTAAACAGAGCCGCACAGATGGAGAGATATTAAATGCCGCACTGGAAAGTAATTTCAAATAATAAAATATCAATATTTACATTTTAATTACCCCTACTGAGAGCCGCTCTGTCATTTTCACTATTGCCGACGCAGCAAGGGGTAGTGGAATGACATTGCGGCTCTGACTGCAATGACTATTTTGTTTCCATTAAAGAATGACAAGTGTTTTAGAGGCAGTGACACCCAGTGTGTGAACAAGAATGACAGCAGATCAGAAAATTCCTATTAAGGGAATAAATGACTCAACAAGAGAATTTACTTTAAGCAGCCGGCTCCTCCTTGAAACACATAATCCTTTCTAAATTTCCTGCAGGAAGTTGATTATTAGAGGTGCCTTGGAGAGACCTTAGCTTCTCATCAAATATTTAGAATGATAGGACCTTACATGATGACTGGTCAATTTAAAAACAGTAAAATTCAATGCTAAGAGGTACATTGAGAGTTTGCACGAATCCAAACAGTTTTGAGGGAGAGGGGAAGACAGCGAAAAGGAGACTCCTTCCCCTTAAAGACCTGAGAACCTTGATGGTGCATGGAGAACACCAGGGTTATTTTTGCTGCCCTCTCCAGTTTTACTGCCATTTGGCACAGGGAGTATTCCACATCCCACCTGGGTCACAATTTGCTGTTCTTCAGGATTGTACCCAGCAGGTGATCCCAACAGGTAATGTGCACAGACACAGCTTCAGGCCTCTTGTTTCTCCCTGCCTATTCTCTGCTCATGTATAAACACTTTTTTCTTTCAGTATGTACATCAGAAAACCGTGAGACACCTTTGCAGCACCTTAGGAATCTAATTACTTTTGATCAGGTCTGAGGTCAATCTCATGGAAAATATTATATTACATCTGACATGCTGCATTTACAAGATGAAAAGGAAGGAAGAAAAATATCAAAACAGTAAGGAAAAAAAAGAATCTTCCTTGGGGATGTCTGTCAAGCTGCAGAGATCTTCAAAGAATTTCAATGGCCTCAGACATGAGAAAGTGGGTAAGAGTAAATCCTTGGTCAGTACACCCAATATGCAGCTTAAGTGACCCTCCTCCTGAGTCATGGCATGCATTTATTTAATAATGTGCAGAGCTCAACTTCTATAAATGTGACAAACGGCTAGAACAGAATGGAGGGGGAGTGGGGGGGAAGGCATGAAGATTTTTACAGAACAAAAAAAGGAACAACTTTATGGCAGTGACTATTGCAGGAATTTTAGATCCAGCTTTGATTTAAGAATTAGCAGTCAAGTACAAAAATTTTACTCTGAAATCAGCTGCTTAACTAGTTGTCTTCTTTTTCTTGTCTTTTTTCTTCACTTCTTTCCCCCCCACCCTCTTTTTAAGTACCCAGGAAGTACTTCTTAAGCATCCCTAATGCTTTTAGGACAAGACACTTCCCCATTTCTCAGCCACTAGCACCTTTTAATTTCTGAAAGAGCCACGGTTGAAAATCTTAATTAATTGTTCCATACTGCTTCAGGATCATTATGCAATGTAATAAAGGCCGTGTAATTATGAAATTTTACAGCCATTACCAAGGCTGATGGCTCGTATTTCATCCTCAGCTGGACCCAATGGCTTTTAGCCACTCAGCTCCCCTTTGATGAACTACAGACAGATCTATCAGGCCCAAACAATATCCAGGCAAGGCGGCTATAATAGCTACCTACAGATGAAGCCATAGATAAAGATAAACTATAAATCTACACACAAATGCAGGCACATTGCCTCAGGATGACAGAGGGGAGAGGATGAGACACTTGGGAAAGCTGGCGGCTTGCAGAAAGGCAACCTCCTCTCTCTGTCTCTCTTATTCAGTTTTGGAATTTGTTTGGTTTCTTAAAAGATGTAAAATTTTTTAACACTTCCCCCATAAAATCGCATATTTTTTAAGAACTGTGAATTTTTATATGGAAGTCAAGGGATCACTTTATCCATCTATTAAATTTGACAAAGGGGATTTAGATTTATGTGGACAAACCAAGTCATCCTCCAAACGAACAATCCCAGCCAACAAGTTTGCAAATCATATTTTTAAAAGTGAATCCAGGTCACTTGCTTCTGAGACTGAAAAAAGCAACCATCCCTGATTTCTAAATGCATTCTCATGAGCAGATGCACAGAGGTGAAGTTAGATGATAGGCTTTCACTGGAGGCAGCACCAGAGATGCAATTTCATGCAACATTGTCCGACATTATTTTATTTTCAGCCTGAAAATGAAAATACTTCTAAAATTCAGTGCAAGTTAAAGCAACAAGGGGATTATATATGCTCTTGATACCTGCAACACCAGAATGTAGTTTATGTCCTAGTTACAGAGGTGACCTCCATCAATGCCCTCTTTAATTTAAGACAGGAGGCCTTGTGAGCATGCAGTGTTAGTCCCCCCAGAGTGAGACAAGGCTGGCTAAATGATCTCTAGGTGAGAAAAAGAAATGCAGAGCTGCAGCTCCTGAGCAATTCTGAAAGAGTCCAGGGAAGAGTGTGAAAACATTAGCTTGGAAACTGCATCTATTAGTACCCATTGCAGTGGCCCACGGTCAGTCGTGAAGCTGATGCCAAGCTCGTGGCTGAGGCTAACAGCATTACAGAAGGCAAGAAAAGTTAAAATAAAAATATCATCAGTACTCTCTGATTTCTAATGGATCAACAGAATGGCTTGGCCCTTTCCAAAGAAAGCACAACAGATTTAGAGGAGGTTCAGGGAAAGTAAAGCAGTACCTAAGAAAAGTCTTAAGAAAAGAGACTCAGAAAGCAGGAATCATCTTCCTCAAAATAGTGATTTTTGAGAGAATGCAGTGTAAGTGTACATAAATTAATGATAGAAAAAGTAGTTCTAAAGCTTTTATTCTGTCTGCCTCAAAACACTGACCAAGCACCACCACAGTAAAATGCAGGAAATTCAGAATGGAAGACAAAAGGAAATTCTTCATTCACAGAGTAGCTGGACTGGAGAATTTCTTGCCAAAGGATGTCACTGAAGCCAAGAACTCAGAGAGGGAGCTGATGCTTACAAAGACAGCCAGAATAGCTCCAGGTATTAATACTCCAAATCCAAATTAAGAGGACAAGGATATTTTTCTTCCTTATTTCATCTAATCTCTAAGCATAAGGAATTCAAAATAGTTTTCCTGAGGCTTCTGCCTACTATGGGGTTCATGTCCCCTCCCTTGAGACTGATCACTGCTGAAGGCAGCTGAGTGTGTGTCCATGACCTATAGCATTCAGTTCACAGTTCCCTAAAAACTGAAGCCTCAGAATTTGGGCTGCTTTTCTTTGAGGTGTTTGGAACCTACTCTTAAGAAGTGAAGCTCAGAACAGAAGAGCTTAGAGAGATGTGCCCCAGGGTAAGAATTTCAAAATCACAGCAACTGAGCTCTCACTGTACTGCTGCTGTGGAAAGACAAAAATCATGGCTATGGAAGATCCATGGTGTTATCATAGCCACAAAAGCAGGCAGGTGCATGTATTAGTGTGTCTTTGCATAAGCCTGTGTATGCATGCATTTGTACTGAGCAAACCCTGGGTATTCTGAAAGCTACTGAAATGAATAAAGATCACCTGCTCATTAACTTGTATTCTTTGCTTATTAAATATGTCCTTTCTTCTAATATGGAAAAAAAAAAACCTGTCTTTGCTGAAGGACAAAATAATAATGTAATCACCCGGGTCAGATCAAAGAAGCGTTTTCTGAAACAGGGAACAGAGACACAAAGGGTCACTGGTCAACAAAGCTGCTCCTGAAGACAGGCAAGGGAATGCATGATTCAGGTTCCTCCAGCATAATGCTGAGGATGCTTAATATATGGTCTTTAAGGACCAGTATCTGCTTTTAACATGCTTTATTGAAACTGCACATTGGTGAATATTCACTGAGCATGGTGTGAACTGAGCTGCTCCTTGCAGAGCACTGGAAGCATCATAAACATTCTGAATAGGGAAAATAACCCAACATTACATACTGGACTAAACAAACACCACCAGACTGTAACTCCTGGACAGGACTTGAAATTGCTTTCTAATACTCTAAGAATGTACCAGAATTTGGTGAAGACCTCTGTTAAAACATGCACGAGGAAAACTGAGAAGAATGGATGTAGACAAAGAAACTGGCAGATCTTTTACCGTCTCCACTTTCCATCAGGTGGACTCATTTAGCCAAATTAGCATCAACCTCACAGATAAGCTCTGTGGCTTTACCTCTTTTTATCCTCTCCATCACTGCTATCAGCAGAGTAAAAAGCAGCTACGAGTGCTACACACAGCAGGAGAATTTTTATAAGCAGAAACTTCAAGTAGGAAGTAAATGCAAAGGTGTTATTTCTATTTCTGAAGCAGTAATACCAGTTTGCTACACTGATCTAATAAAAATAATGACAATAATGTGAGAAAATGTATAAATACCACCTTACAATTTTTATTTTACAAATGAAAGGCATGAAATTTTAACCTCTATGGTGAATGTGTCTAGTATATTATCAATATTGCCTATCAGTATTCTGTAATTTAAGATTACAGTCAGATTTTAATAAAGTACAGCAAAGAATTTCGTGCATGTCAGAAAGTTAATTTGTAGTTTAGTGCAAACTACCTTGAAACAGAACTAGCTGAGGCATAGTTTGAGGGGTTTTTCTGTCAAATATGAATTACTGCAAAGGAAAAGGTAATTAGCTTTACATATTTTGGGAAATACTTCCTTTCCAGTATTGGGTTTAAAACATTTTCCTTCTTCAAGACATTTTTGGGTTTGGTTATTTTAATGAACAGTTGCATGTATCTTACATATGAGTAGGAAGTGTTTTTAAGAAATCTGCTTTAGAGAAGACATAAACGAGAGGTCTAAGTCTCAAAAAACCCCTGACTGCAGTAAGGCCACAATCAGACACAGGAAAAGAAATCAGCATTAGGACATGAAAACCAGAAAGGATATGGAGGTATAATTGTATGTTTCCTCTTTCAATGTGCTCCAAATGGGGCACAAATTGTAGCTGCTATAATGCATGCCATGCTTTACACTGATTTTCTACACTTGGTATTCCCTAGCTGAATTGTTTCTGAAGTCTATGGTGATTTTTTTCCACAGCAAATCAGCAGTTTTTCAAGAGGTCTCTGTGCAACCCAGGAGTATGACATTTACTAATGTGTTGAGATTCAGGGATTCTCCTTTGTAGAAGCCAACACTAATAAGAAAGATATGGTTCAGTGTCCTGGGTATTCTTCCCAGTTTTATTAATTAGATGGAAAGCTTCTCCCTCTGGAATACTGCAAGGTATTTATTAACACTTCAGCCCACAAACTAGAGTAAATTTACAGTAGTGGAGGTAATTGTTACATACACCAGCTCTTGTTATCAACTTGGCAGGGATAAGCAAAAAAACCCCAGAGGTTTAGATTATGATCTTTTTCATGATATTTTAATTGTGCTTCTTAATCTACTAAATTAAAAACTATAGTACAATCTTATTCAGATCACTGGCAAAAAAGATCATATCAATTTGCAACAAAATGTATGAATGCTCCTATCTCTTTTAATTACACAAGACTTTAACAGTCATATTCAATATGGCCACAGAGTGACTGAGATACAAACTCCTTCTTTTGCAGTTTTGTGTTATCCCTCAGCACCTTCACATTTTATTTCATGTCTCCCATCTTTCAAGGCACAGATTCCCTTCCCTGGATGATCTTTAGTATCCCCACCTTCCTCCTCTCCCTTCATGCTCAGAATGATGAGACACTCCAGGAACTGTCTCAGCACAGGATGGCTGATAATGGCCAGGCAGACCCTCAAGAGTATCTCAGCTACTCCTGTGCTTTACACAGAAGTGTTAGGTATTCCCAGAGATACCTCATGTCTCCCTCACTGTTGCTTTCCTCCTTTTCTTTGCATTCTTCTGCTATCAGACCCTTATTCCTCCTGGGCACC
Source organism: Sitta carolinensis (assembly GCA_032173965.1). Lineage (NCBI taxonomy): Eukaryota > Metazoa > Chordata > Aves > Passeriformes > Sittidae > Sitta > Sitta carolinensis. Next base: position 2,653,146 of record JAVUNC010000019.1, read on the forward strand.
AGCAATGCCCTCTCCTTAATTGAACCACACTAATTTACCTACACTTTTTTTTACAATGCAGCCCTTAGTGCTCTCAAAAGCTTAGAGTTGGGTTTTATTCTGCAATCTTTACCCTATTTCTACATTCATGCACCCACCAAGTGTTCTGATGGGCCCAAATACCTCAAATGGGCTCCAGCATCAGGTATTTGGACACATTCATCAGTACTTTTAGAGATTACACAGAAAGCACAGTTCTGCTTTGTGAGGAGGTGCCATTAGAGAGGTCTAAATCAAAATTTTCACGTGCCAATACTGATGGATCATTTTGGCTTTCTTCCTGACCCAGACATCTCCTTTCAAATGTCTGTTACTTGCTGATCCTTCTTTATGGTCACCAGGCATTTACTGTGGCTTCCCTTATGGATGGTAAGTGCCCTATCAGTGATCTGAGAAAGAAAGGAGGGAGAATTTTCTCATCTATTCTGTCAAAATCCTGCTTAGCTATCCTGACTGCACAGGGCATAAGTCATTTATAGCTGGCACTTGCCAAATACACCCCTGTCACAGAGCTAACTCACTGACCTCAGCAGTTTTCAGGACTGTATCACAGATGATGTCAGAAGCAAAGATGAAGCACGAGGTACATTTACACAGGAAGAGTATGAGGAAGAATTTGGCCTCCCAAATCTTCCACTGTCTCTCTCTGTAATCCTGCTGGAGTCACTAAGTCCCTCTCTGTCTCACAGTCTTTCTGTGCAAACTACAGATATGATATGTATAAATAAATTAACGGGGCTGGAGTGCTGTTTTATTCATTTAATGTCTGGAAACAACGACAAATATTTTAACCAAAGAAAGTCTACAAAGTATATTCAACACTTCTGTAAAGTGTGTGAAATGGATGAAGGGATAAACTGGCTAAAATATTTAGAAAAGGAGGGAGCTCAACTTTTACACGTCCTCCTCATGCTCTTTTGGTCTATTTTCCACTGTTGGTTAGTGGGCAAAGTATGAGAAAAAAGGAAGCTCCTTTTCTAAATATTTTAGCCAGTTTATCCCTTTCTCCATTTCATATACTTTTCAGAAACGTTGAATATACTTTGCAAACCTTTTTTTAATTAAAACTGAGCAGTACAAGAGAGTTTGAGATGTCTCCTACTAAGGTGACCATTTTTCTCTCATGTTTTTCTACAGATGCAGGACTATGCCCACAAAATGAATGTGTCTGGCATTGCATTAGGATGAACACAAAGTAAAACTAGGACCTTGACCATGCAGTGCTGACTTTACAGCACTGAGTGAGAGGGTCAAGTGCACCAGTGTTGTAAAACTGTAAACAGACATCGATATTATACTGTATGTATGAAAATGCATAAAACACATTTAATTGACTCTAGGCTGTGAGACATACTGACAATTCTCAACAGAAATTTCAACGCTAAGCCTGACACCTTTCGAGTCATTCTGCTCAGGAAGATCCATATTTAGGCCAGACTTCTATACATTTGTATTTATTTTTTTTTTTAATATATGAAAAATGCATATTATTTACCCAATTGTCTGGAATGTCTATTGGAGAAATACATATTTATTTTTAAAAGCAATCCATATATTATTTACTCAGTGGATGAGAATGACTTCAAAAACCCGTTCTGGTCCATCAAATAAATACATATTTATAAATGGTTTTTAAAATGCGTATTATTTACCCAATGGACTGTAATGGCTCTGCTAGTGCCATTACATGTAAATATGTAATTAGCCACATAATAAAAAATCCCCACAAAATTTCTCTGAAAAGCATTATATTTCCATGTGTCAATGTAAAATACTTTTCCTACTGTTATTATTTTTCTTTAAACAGCAAAGGTGATTACCCTATGCTAATGACAAAGGCTTTGCCGTATTTCAAAAACCCCACTAGCTCTGCAATTACATAAAATGTAAACTTGAAATCCTCGTTTCTTCCTTGTAAAATGAGTGTTTTGGAATGCTCACCTTGCAGTTGGTGCACCTGGCCTGGGTCCTGCTGCCAGCCCCTCGGATGCTGACCACACTCTGCACAAGTGAACGCTCCTGTCAGCAGGACTCTGCTCTGTTCTCACACGAGCTCCTCCACACACTGTCAGCCAATGCACCTGCACCACTGCTGGGCCATCCAATCCTCCACACTGCCAAACTTTACTTGGTTATTTCTCTTCACATGGGTTATTTCCTGCGAAGCACTAAATATCCCCAAAAAATCCCTTTTTCTTGTGAGAGTGAGGGCAGGATATGAGACATGCAACTCCAGGAGCACAATGTATTTTATTACACAGTCCTGTGTAAGTTTCTATTTGAAAGGATGTAGCACCTACCCCAAGTATTTGGGAATTAATATTAAGAACAAGACCTGCCAGGCCTACAAAAATAGATGCAAAAAAAACATAGATTTCCAACAGGAGTGAACAGTATCATTTTTAGTAGTGCACGTGTGTACGTGATGGAATAAGTGTCACACATTAAGATGTAAATTTTATTCTCTAAGCTGAATTCCAGGTGATTAATTCTGATAGCACAGTGATCAATTGGTACAGGTGCTGCACCTGAGCAATGTTTGTTTCTGTACACATGGGTAGCAAAGGTGCAGCACTAACACAGGTGTCACTTGTGTAGCTGCGCAACATCTCTGATTTCCTGAAAACACTCACACTGGTAGTTAGGCTGTATGTAGTTCTGCCAGTTTTTTCAATTAGACCCATTATTGATTTGATGAAAAAGCAAATTAAACATACCATGGTAGTATGTAATGGTAGGAATTACATAAATGGTTAGACTGAACATGAGGTTCTGGTGCTGAGCTTCTTAGGCACATTACCTCTGCATGCAGCTTTTCCTCACCAGTCTCTGCAGACTATAAAAACTGAGAGACTTTTGCAAGACAACTCTGCAGCACCAGTCTAACAAGTGAGGAATGGAACATCCAGAAATACATTAATGTAAAATGCCAGGAAGCTCAAACTTTGTTGAGACTACAGCTACAATTACTTACTTACCTCATTTAGATCTGCCATAAACCTCTTGTTTTCACAAAGCTGCTAGAGACTGACACCAGTTTGAGGATAAAAATCAATAGATACAGGTAATAACATCTTTGTTTTTACAATAACAAGAAATATTTGTTAATTGATGGTACCTTTTAAGTTGTCTAAATCTCTGGCATGTGGAATCAACCCTGTGTGCAGTTTACAAGTATTTCTTTGCAATTTCCCCTAATTTAAGAACAGGAATTTTGATACCAAGAATGAGTAGCTTGCAGCATCTACCCAGGACTTACACATCCATGTTTTCACAACCACTCTCCCCACCCTGTGCTCAACATGGTGGGGAACTCAAAGCAAGTAGGTATGCTCACAGGAAAGCCTCTTCACTAATTTCCATTTAATTCATTTACCAAATCAAATCAAACTGCTACTGTGAAAATTATCTTCTCACAGAGGGGACTAAAGGATCTCTCCACAAGTCACTCCGAAGCACCTGAGGTTCAGCTCCCCAAAACAAGTTAGCTGAAACGAACACAACTAACAGGATGCTGCAGCAGCAGGTCCAACCAGGGCACTCAGCTCGTGGCCAGAAGTTTCTTAAGGTCAAGCACAGTAAGCCCACTGTCTGGTTTTGGTGTGCTGGAAACCTACATTAAGTCAGCACAAGCCTACAAAATCCTCTTTTCTTATTTCCGCACAGCCGCTTGTGCGGGAGCACAGACAGCATCTTGCACTCTCTCTCTCTCATGTCACTCAAAACTGTAAGAAGGAACAATAATATCCTTTCCAACAGGCCCAAATACCTGTGAAATTAGCAGCCTCCCTGCAGGTCTGCAATTTTAGGGCCTGTACTCTCTATTATTAAATCAGTCCAAAATATCCAGGTAAAAGCTATGCTGCTTAAGACGAGGTTTTGGTTTATTTTGTCACTCCTGCTGCCAGGGTGGAATCTTATGCCTCTTTCTTTCTTGAAAAGCATGTAAATTGTTGTACACAAATAGAGTCATTAATGGAAAGCAAGACATCACAAATCAGACAATAAATGTATCAATTAATGCCTGGCACGTGAGGCAGTCAATTTTCCCAAATCCCAAATCAATTTGTAAAAATAAAAAGGATAAAGAAAAACAATTTGAATTTTCACTCCTCTAAAAGATGGGAATGAGAAGAGGGAGGGAGGGAAGTCGGTGTGCCAATTCTTGTCTGCCTTTGCTTGTTTCCTAATTACTAAACCTGAGGTAACTTGAAAAAATTGTGAAGAAGTTACTCTGAGAAAACACTGAAAATTCAGATTAAAATGGTCTAAAAAACAAAGGAAGGAAAAGAGAGAGGAAGAACGCAGCAAGTACTGAGAAACGTTTGGCCTTCAGTCTTAGACACGCACAAGGTGCCTGCACCAAGAAAATGTTTCTGTTCCTGTGTCTTTTTGTGCACTGATGGAAGTGATGTCCTACAGCATTTCGAGTCATTTATTGAAGTTAGGTGCTGGGAGTGGGAATGTTGTTAAGGGAAGTAAAAAAAAAAAAAAGCAATGTCCATTTGAAGCTTGTCTGTGAACTTTGCATGAACCGCCAGGAATAATGTAGTGTGATGACAAGCCAGTTATACCTTCCACTAAATTTGCTGTCTGGAATGAACTGAAATAGTGTTTGGTTTGTGTAATTACGTCCATCTATCTTTATATTCCAGCGGCATATCGCAAATTGAAAATACTAAAAATTGACTGTTGGTTCTGATATTTAATGATTGCCAAAGACAAGACGATGATTTATTGGTTACTTACCGATGTGACACATTTGCATCTTATTAGACGGAGATTACTATTCCTTAAAATGCGGACGAGGCCTGATCATGTCTGATGGATTGATTTGATTTGCAAATGTAATCAAACTAATAAGAGGGAAAAAATGAGCAATAATGCCTTGTTTTTCAACTGGCAATCACTCCCCTGCCAACAACGCTGATATCCCTGACTAAGCAGCCTTCACACAGTCTTCCTGTCTCCTCAAATAAACAAAGGGATGCAAAGAGCTTGATAAGAGGATAACGAGCCAAGTATGGATGTAACATGGAGCCTGTACCTCAGCACTGTACAAATGTATCAATGGGAGTACTAGGAGAGGGCTCAGGTGCCTTCAGTTCTTAAAAAGCAGCAAGCAAAAACCCAAGGAGCAAAATTCTATGGGGAAAAAAGCCATTTACCTAAATGAGAGAGGGGGAAAAACTGCATTAAAAAAAAAAGTGGTTCTAATTCAGAGAAGCCCAGGAGAACAGTCCCCACAAGCGCAAAATTTACAGAATAAATACCTGGAATTCCTCAACCTGATAGGAAGCTAACTGGGGAATGTATTTTGGACAACATGATTCAAGCAACTGGAATCACTGACTGTGGTCACAGCATCAGAGAACCTAATTCCAGGGCTATGCTGGGTTCTGTTTTAAAAGTATTCCAATATTAAATGCAGGGTTTCTGTCACAGAAAACATTCTATCATTCTGGCCAGATGCTGATGTTCCTGTAAGGACTGAAATATGGGTCTAGATAAGAGCAGACTCTTATTCAGCTTAAAGTAAATGACCCTAATTCTCCACAGTAGGATTCTCTTTCTTATGAATAAAAATAAATATTAAAAGAAAAAACAAAGCTTTGTGCAAGGAATTGCACAAAGTTCCCACCATTTACACAAAAGTGGCAGTTCAAGCAGAAGGCAAATAATAAAGCTCTGAGGTCCATACAGGTTACAGACTGTGACCTGTATATTTAGGGATTGATCCAAAGCAGTGAAATCAAGGCAAGTTCTTCTATTGGCCTAAATGGATTTTCTTATAAAGCTTAACTAAAGAGGGAGGTTCGAGTGTGAGTGTTGACAGTTGAGGAAGTGATCCTACATATATTTGGGAACACAGAGAACACTGCACAATGGAAGTGCCTGTGTAAATAATGTGATTGTACTACTTAAATATTTTCCAGACTGATTGCTAATTTGCTTCACTAAGGGATATTCGATAATGTAAAAAAAAAAAAAAAAACTTGCTTTAGGGAGCAGCCATTATGAAGTGTCAGGTTAAAAACAAAGTTGAATATATAGCTCCAATTACCATGCTCAAAGACCTCAAAATATTTTCATAATTTAAAGTTTTATAGCTCATGTAATTTATACTTATTTTAACAGTGGAAAAGCATCCTGGTCAAATTCCAATTAAATAATTACATTTTGCCTACCTAAAATTCTCAGTGCATTTTTAATTGGATAGGACACACTTCACTGCTTCTCCTAAATTGTTTAGTATTGCCATTCAGTATATAAATAGCTACCACTTTCTACCACGGAGACAGTACACTTGTCTGTGCAGGCAAATTGGAGTTCATCTGTGTTGGCTGCAGTGCTGGAACTCAGGAGAGCCATGGCAGCCCATGTTCCCATCACCCTGTTACAAGCTGGGTTTAGGTGTTTTTCTTCCTCCTAGCAGGTTCTCTGAAAGATTTTGTCATTGATGCTGGCTGATTATGATGCTGCTGGTTATGAACATGCAAATGTTCCTTGACAACAGCCTCTTCTCTTGACTTTATCTCCTGAAACGTCCCCCTAAGGCTCCTGTCAGACACTGCCCTCTGTAGGGATGTGCTGCAGGGGAAGCAGGAATAACCTGCACAGCACATGCCCTGCTTGTCCCCAGTCCTACCTGCACTGCCTGTCTGGGCCACCCTGCTCCCAGTGGCCTCTTGATTGCAGAGCCTGTGGTGTGCTTCACACAGGAGGATTACAGGACACAGCAAATTACTCAGCACCACTGATGTGCCAGGCACAGTCCTGCAAACTCCAAATTTGGGTTGAATATGTTCAGTGAAAATCATTCAGCACAATTCATTAATGGGGTCCAGAAAACATTCAAGTAACTCGAAACACAAACTCTTCAAAATTTACTCCTATAATCTCATGGAATGAAGATAATCTAGAATTCACAATGCATTTTGCATGTTACATCTGTAGCTGAAAGATTCACTGACACTAAGCAACCCGCTCCTGAATCCACCCAACAGTTAACTTTATCTCTGGGAAACTTCAAAGTAGAAAAGTGAAGAATGCATCACAGAGTAGAATGGCTTTCTACAAGAGACTGATAGGGGGAAGGACTCTTAAATTCTTCTCACTGCAAGCAGAGTTAATTAACAAGAGACACAAGGGTCACTGAAAGTTTTATTTGTTACCAGATATAGCTTCAATCATAGCAAGTTTGGAGTCTAATGCCTGTTCAGCAGGGCAGGCATGATGCTGAAGCAAACCAGAAGAAATCTCTGGCTAGAAATACCCCTGCAGCCTGCCAGTGTCATGATATATTTATGCCAGAAGTGCAACTTCTTTGAACAAATGCATGAGCAGCAGTCATTATCTGCTAAACTGTTCCCCCTTAGTCTCTCCAACAGCTGGATGCAGGAAAACTGCAGATTTGCCCCTCCTCTTCTCCACCCTCACCACAACTCTTTGCTCCAGTGTTCTCATGCATAACATGTATGACTTGCTAAGCGAGCTGACTCTACTCTGCAAGTGCCATTTCCATTGAACTTGGAGCCTTCTGCATCTGAATTTGTGTCTCATTTCAGGACTTGATTTCACCTCAGCTGTTAATGCAGCTGATTGAAACTGATGGAGCACAACACGGCAGATGAAAACATCTTGGGGAGAAGAGTTAGAGCTACACTGTGAAATTTCCACTCATATGTGGAAATTCATAACACATAATATGTGCCCTCAGGAGTTTGCTGTGGAAAATATCTTGGCCAGACCAACACATTCTCAGAAAACTTTCCAGAACGTGTTTTCAAATGAAAGGAAGGTTGTGTTTTCTTGCATGAAGAATCACCAAAATATTTTAATACTGCCTGTGATGCAGTATTAAACTTGGGAATGATGAAATAAAGTAACGTGGAACACCGAGTGAAAAGTTACAGTCAAGTAACTGCTCCATGGAAATAATTAAATGCATGAGCATCCAGTACCTGCACTCCTTGGCTCCTTGGGATTCTTTCTGCACACATGAACATGACTATATATTTATATGTGTGTGCATAAATTGAGCACTGTCTGACAAAAAAGCTTACTACCAACGAAGACCTAAGTTCATAAAGCCCTTGTATGATCCAGCTGCTGCAGAAGGTGATTACTGCAGACTCATTTTTTTAAAACTGCTGATTCTTGTATCAGGCTGGACTGAGCCCTGCCATTACAACCCAGGTGCTCCCCTGTTATCCATACACTATATATAACCAGACCCAGGTCACCATGTGCCCTGCCAGAAACGTGCTGACTGGCTAAGGGGGCGTTGCAATTCAGGTAATTAATCCTATTCTAATGTAGGTTAAGCAGGTGTGAAGCTGAACTTATCCAGAGAGAAAGTAGAGGCAGTTCTTAGAATTACAGTATTTAACTGGTCTCAGCAGACTTTAGGAAACCAGACCATCCTGTGTCTCTGACCCAGTCATACAGGTGGAGACCTGTCTGCTCTAAATCCAGTCTAAGCAACTGGCTCCTGACCCCCTCCCTCCTCCGTCCTGGATTTACAGTGTCAACATGTAGGACTGAGAAGGTGCTCTTTTCTTCCCCACCAGAACAAAGTAAATATATTTTTGTTGAAGGCTTAGTTAGATGAGTAAGTCAAATGTTTAGTTTAAAATGGCCTAAATAGTTACCATAAGAGGGCTATGTTGCTCTAAGTTTACTTCTGCATTTTCAGTGTCTGCTGTGATCCTTTCAGAGGGCAATTTAAATGACATATAAAATTGATCATCTTACCTCCAAAAAAGCCTTCAGGAATTTTAAAACTGAAAAAACCACTCTTTGTTTGGATGTTCTTTAAACTGTGAATCTGGCTGGAAAAAACCCTTTATTTTTCTAGAGGAGAGGAGGAGTCTTGTACATACAGAAGTGATACTTAGTGAACATGAATGACAGGCTCAGTTCTGCTGCATTTGCCTCTTCTGCAAATTCCTCACTTAAGGAATAATGTCAAGATTTGTTCCAACTTTCTTCCTGTGTTTTCAAGCAAGGCATCTTCCTGCCCTGCAGCTGTGAACTACTTGTAAGAAGCTGGCCATCCCTGAGCCATGAACTGTACAGTTTGGGAAAGTTTGGGAAAGGACACCCCCTCAAAGACTCTTTCAGAAGTTTCAATTCTTTCATACAGTGTGCTCTTTAACCAGTGGTCTTTTAATAAGGTTGAGCTCAATTATGGAAGGTGGTGATGGAATGATGGAATAGTCACATGCCTGAAAATCTAATGTGCCCAGCTAGCTCAGGTATGGCATTCCAGATGCTTGTTCCACTAGCAAATGGCCATTATTACTACTGAAGCCTCACATCAAGCTTGCTCTCAAAAAAACAAAACAAAACAAAAAAACAAAACCAAAAAGAGATTACAATAAAATTAAAAAGGTTAAGATACATTCAGACCTCTTACCCTCTGGTAATAAGATTAATTCCTTGTTGGCTTAGAAGAAGGAAAACTGCTACTGAGTCATCTGCAGTTTACACAGCCCTAATCTAGTAAACCCTCTGTCACACAAGAAGTGGGTACAAAGGTGAGCACTGCTGTCCCCTGAGTAGAAATACTTGCTTAAACGTGGATTCTGCACAGTGCTGCAGAGTCCTGAGGTGGTGAGTACACACAGGGGACAAAGGAAACTCTCAGCTCCCACTGCTACCCTGACTACTGATGGGGATTTATCCCTTCAGGGCCAGATCCTTGAACAGCAGAGGCTGGCACAGCACATTTGACTTGTACACCCATGACAACTGATCCTACCCAAGGCTCCTGGTCTGTCTCTATAGATTAACTGAGAAAACTACCATCTGTATTTCTTCTTAATTTTTGCTGTAGCATCTGACCATGGAACTAGCCCAAACCATTTCCTGCAGTTTTAGTTTGCATATTTGTAAACCCCCCCTCAAAACCATCCAGATCTGCTAATGGAACAGAACAGTAATTTTTCTTACTCTTTTCCCCTCTCCTTTATTCCATTTAGCAGTGCATTTGAACACTTGCAAATATGAAAGGGGGCATTTTCAGCCTCCTGGTACTTCAGTCATGCAACATCTGTGAGCACACAACATCTCTAACTCAGTCCACAAGTCACCCAGGGTAATACAACACCCTTGATTTTGCTGGGAGAATAATAGCAAATGGCTGCTACCTCTTTTTGTACTTTTGCATTTAAAACTCAGCCGTTTTTGTTTATAGAAAGAAAATGAAAAGCACTGGCATTCATTACTGTTGATTTGCTCTCTTTTTATTAATCATTTCTTATTTTTAAAGGGCCACAGGAGTGAACAACATAATGCAATGGTAGGAAGATATTTACCAATTTAGCACCTCATTATAAAACTACTCAGAAACCTCTCTGTCTCTCGTTTAACATAATAATTATTAGTGGCAACAAAAGTGGGTCCCACACTTGCACCATGATTAGCAAGTGATGAATTTGGGTTGAATATATTGCATTTTGCTAAGTAAACCTTACTATATCCCAAATCCTCGGTCTAAAAAAACCGTCTAATTTTAAGAAAATAATTTATACTCCTGTTTAAATGCATGTTTCCAAATTAACCAGTGATATTCTATAGAAAACAGCCTCTTTTATGCTTGAAGTCTCCAGCTGCCACACAATTTATATCTCTTTCCTCCCCTCTTTGTTTTTCAGCCATTTTCCCTGAATGTCAAAGTCAATTTAGTGCATTTCACTTTGCTGAATAAATCAGAGGCGAAATCCTTGCTAAAAGTGAAAATTTGATTTGCTAAAAGGAGCTTAGGGCAACTATTAATCAATATATCCAGAGTGTCAAAGCTAAGGCCATGATAGACATGCATTCATTTGGAGATTGGTTCAGGCAGATAAAGGGGGACACTGGGAAAAAAAAAAAAAAAAGTGCAACAGCCAGACAGTGTAGTGTGAATGTTGGGGGCATGGGTGGAGGGAGAGGACTGATTCAAATAAAAAAAACAAAACAAAGCAACAAAACAAGAGGAGACAGTCAGAAGGAAAAAGGCAAGTACTTGTATATGAATAAAAGGTGAACTTAATAGAGACATAAAGTCACTGTTTAATTCTGATCTTGAGAGAATTTTAAATAAGGGATTTTTTTTCCCCTAAAACCCCTCACAATGTTAAAAATAATAATTGAGCCCAGTTCCTTTGTTACCTGTTAATTCCATTTTCTGACTTCATTATGCTTTTGGTGATGATTACTCTTAAACAAGTTTTTTCAAGAACAGGTACAGATTTTGAAGTCATAGCTAGCAAGAGTTTTCAGGTGCCTTTTTGAATTTAACTACATATTTATTTTATATTCATGTGTAATTTGCAGGTGATGTTTATATGTTTGAAATATTCTTTTTTTCCTCCTCAGTTAATTTAATTCAAGTAAAAAAATGCCAGAAGTGACTAACCTGGAAACTAAAGTGCTTTTTTTCACCCACAGCATTATTAGAAACCTTCTCACCTCTCCAGTGCTGTCTCTCTCAGTTCTGAACTGGAACTAGCAGACCCACTCAGAGTGTGTGCATCTCTAGTTGTACACAAAGCCTACTACTCTTTTGTACTGCAATCTGCTGAAAGCTTGCCACTGACTTCAGCAACAGACTCATTAAGAACAGCCCAACACTGTATCTCAGCTAAAAATGTTTAAAAACCTGAAGAGATGTCCTGGTTACTACCTTTTGCCACACTACAGACCCTTGTTGTGTTTTGAAAATACTAGATTTGGGGACATGTTTATTCATGCATTATCCTACCTCTTCCTCCCTGCCTTGCAAGATCCCTTAAGCCGTCCCTGTGACGCTGTTTGCAAAAAACAAAAAAATGCAAACTGACACCATGCCCAGCACTTCAAACACCAGGACACACAAACTGCTGGCATTTTAGGCACACTGCTGTCCTATTCTGCTCAGAGAAACCTGAAGCAACATGGAGATCTAAACCCTGGCAGTGTTGGGTGGCCCATCCACGCTAATGCTCAAAAATAAAACTGGCGGCCAATTGCTGATTTCCCATATTGTACAATTCAGTAGAGCCAGAGGTCAAGGAAGTCATTTGGTTTTTGAGAAACCTCTTGGCTGAAATCTTTACCCTCAAGGCCCAGGGAATGGCCTGCCTTAGATCACATGTCACACTGGTTGTGAGTTCAAGAACATTTCCCTCACAGGAAGAGCAGGTCTGGTCTCTGTACTTAAAGCATGTTCAGAGAAGGAGTTAAAGGAAGGGCATGTACCAGGCTTTTGATAAAGTGTCCCAGTTAGCACTTTGAGAAAGGGCAGGATGTCCTGATTCCCCGGGAGGCTCAAGTTATTATTCCTGCCAACCTCTTAGCACCTCACAACTCATCCTCCATTCCATGTCACATGAGCAGAGCATCCACATTGCCACGTCCAGCTGGCTGCGAGGGACAGGCAGGCTGGGATGGGGTGCTCCCACCAGCTGTGTCTGAAACAGCCCCAAACCCGGCCAGGAGCACAAGGCATAGGGCAGGCTGACACAAAAACCAAATTTTACAGCAGCAGGCAGCACAGTGCAGACACGCAGGAAGACACCTGTGCCCCTTGCAGAGCTGAGATTCTCTATTGCCCCAGTAACAATCCACACGAGTGACTGTGGGCAACTTTCTTCTCTACACGGGGAGGTGTTTCTGAAACACGTGGTTGTTGTCCCTGGAAATCAGCCTTCTGATTTGTTTAAGCACAGTGGAGTCAGTTCTCATGAATTATAAGATAAACAGGAACCATGTTTGCATTCCTTTGTAAAAGATCTCACCTGATGGACTCCTTAAGTGACCAGTGAAGATGGAGAGGTGGGAACCTCTCTGTCCAATCTCTGATCACTGTCCAGAAATTTATATATATGAAGTCAACAATAAACTAAGACTTCTTTTCTTCTCTACCTAAACACCTATTGTGTGTGTTACTGTGTGTTTCTATCTACGTCACAGTAACACGTGGTGAAAAAAGGGCATTTTAGAAACACAACTCTGCAGCAAATCATGTTCTTGGGTAAGTGTTAGAATGTCAAACTACACCCCTGAGAGCTGCTTTGGAAAGGAAAATAAAGCTTAAATATCGTCCTCCACAAAGAGTATGCTGGAACAACAATGTTTCATAAAACAGTAACACTAAAATATTCAAAACATCCTTGTATTTGTTACATCAAAATCATGCCTTTTTTTTTAGTACTAGCACCAGTGGCAGTATCAATTTCGAACTATTCCCTTCCTTGAACAGTTTTACTGCTAACAAAGCAGAGAGAACAGCTGAAGACAAGCAGGCTCATTTTACTAAATAATGTAACTAGTTACTTTTGGTGTATTAGTCTGATTTATTGTTTCCAAACAAATGTTTCCTCTTAAGTGCAAAAAGTTGATTTCTATGGTCTGGCTGATGTTTTTTCAAGAATGCAAATTTTGTAGAGAACATTTTGTCTTTAGCTTCCTGTTATGCACATTTTTAAGAGTTTAACATTTGCTGTCTTCACTTAATAGGAAAGAATGTTGCACATTTTGGTGAATGTCAATGAGAGAGTTACAAAAACAGCACTGAAAAAACTCTGGTGCTGTGAGTAGGTATCAGTAGAAAACCAGCCTATACAGCATAAGTTTAATTCATATAATGAACTAAGGAAATGGAAACTCCCCAAAAATACAATGTAAAGGGTAGGAAAATCTTAAATTAAGGAAGGCTTCCTTATTCCAAAGACAAATAAAATAAAATAAAATAAAATAAAATTTTAAAAACTAAAGCAAACTAAACTAAAAATAATTAAATAAATAAATAAAATAAATAAAATTAAATAAAAGAAATAAAATAAAATAGAATAAAATAGAATAAAATAAAAATAGAACAAAATAAAAAAAATAGAATAAAATAGAATAAAATAAAATAGAATAAAAATAGAATAAAATAAAATAGAATAAAATAGAGTAAAATAAAATAAAATAAAATAAAATAAAATAAAATAAAGTCTAGCAGAGGCTTCCTAATATATTTACAATTTATTTGGGTCAGTTTACAGGAGTTTTGTCTCATCAGGCAGGAGATGAAGCAGCATCAGCCTCTCTCCCTAAGCACCTTGAATATTTTGCTAACGAAGTTACAGTACATCAGAATATTTTAATCTGACACAAAGAGCAACAATAGATCTGACTGCTGGCCTGATAATCTTCTTATCACACCCTGTGAAACCTAGCTCTAATATTTGACTGAGCCTCCATTACTCGGCAACACATTCTAAAAAGGCCAACAATGGAGAGAGAATGAAGTGGAGTGTGGAAGTACCTCCATATCTACATAAAAGAGATTAGAGGCGACAGCGTTCCATTTTACAGCTCAATCATATTGTGTTAGCATGCGCTTATCCGAGCGCGGATGAAATTGAAAGAGAAATAAAAAAGAGTCAGGCAGATAGGAACCATAAAAGCGAGGCATGAGCAATTTCCAAGGATATAAAAGGATGCTAATGGCGGGGCCCTGTCATTCTTAAAAAGGGCTATTAGGGCACCATCATCTGTTCTTGTGCCCTTACGCCTCTCTAACTAAAGTCAAGCATTTCCTAATGCCATTGTGATCTTTTTCTTCTTCAGATAAGACATGGTCATGTTTCATAACAACACACTTTCCATTTATTTGATTTATAAATGCAAGGAGACTAATTCTATTTACTGATAAAGGCTTTCCATATATATTTTTCTTTCAATATTTCCTTTTGTAGAGGGTATAGACTTTTTGTTCAATAAAAGCAACTATTGAAATATTTCCAATACCACAAAAATACTAATGATTTTATGAAAGGACCTGAACTTTGTATAATTTGAAAACATTTTTTTTTTTTTTTTTTTGTGACTGAAATAGGAAACAGTTGGCCAGGGCAGAATGAATATTGCATTGTTACCTTTTTGTAGATAATCCCATTAAAAGACTTTTTTTCAGAAGAGCAAAAACATTACTTCGGTTTCCTCCACAAAGACAAATTTTACATTGCAATGCTTTAGAGTTGAGATCTTTATTAGTTATTAAGCACCTGATATATAAGGGCCTTTAATTACACTGAACCTTAAGAAATCACTATAGTAAAGAAAGATTTGCTGATTGCTGCTTTGCTGTGCTAGGCACAAATTCACTACTGGTATAATTAATCGACTCGACAAGATTTACACCAAGCGTTTACTTAGTCTGCCAAGCTACAGTGAACTTTTATGCAATTTGCACCCCTTTCCTAATTTATCCTTTTCCCCATCCTGTTATGCTTCTGCCTACAATAACATTTGGTAGCTTTGCAAACAGGCAAGCACCAAGCCAGACTCTTTGAGAAGTTGTTTTGTGTCAGACATTAGCTGACAGTGGCACTCCAAGTTCAGCCAGACTCCAACACTCTAAACCAACCTACAAAAGCTCAACATATTTGGCCTTTAGAACGTCCAGCCCCCTTGCATTTTGATTTTTGTGATCAAATGGCAGACAACAAGCACAGATTTTATCACTGTCTTCTGTTACCTGAAGACTTACAAAAATATTGCCTTTATTTCCTGGGTTTTTTTTTTTAAATTCTCATTTGTAAATGAAGTCAGGTAAGTGCACTTACCTAGGGTGGCTTTACCACTGTAGGTATGGTTTGAGCTCACCTTGTACTAAAATGCTGTCTTGTGGAAGGTAAGCTCCTCCAGTGACTCAGATTTTAAATGTTCAGGGCCAGTTTATGGCATCCAATACCTTTCCCACACTAACCAAAGCCATCATTTTAAAGGCTGCTCGGTCTCGTCCCTCTGCTCTTCCCATCCCTCCAGGCAAATCCAAGCTAGACAGCATATTCACAAATCAGACTGACAAAAGTTCCCCTGCAACTGCTACGGAGCATGACTGACTCCTTTGAGAGCTACTCTATTTTGGTTAAGGTGATCTAGGTATCTTCCAAAGATGAAACTCAAACTCACCTACTTAACTCATTTTGACTTAATTTGGGGTGCTTTATTAGCAACCAGTGTAAGACAAAGTAGCTCCTATAATATAGAGTGATGTTTAAATTAGTTTACAATTTGCTTGGGCTCATCTAGAACTGCTCTGAACAAAGCCATTCAGAAATGTCAGCTGTGTTCCTAACCACTGTAACAAATTGTTGCCTGAACGCTGCACACCTAATGACTTCAAATTAGCTGCACTGCGATATTGCCTGACAGTTCGTTACGACTGTTAGCAACATAGCCGGCGTATCATGACCAATAAATTGGTTTCAGTGTGGGCTGGGAAAGGGACTTCCATCAATTTGATTAAAGAAATTACTGTAGCATTCAAAGCATAAAGACAAACTAGTTTAAGGAGACAGAAATAAGTTAACTGTACCAGAAAAACATTGCTTGTGATACAAGAGCTTGTTTATACACCGTTTGTGGCAGAGAATGACTAAATTTCAGCTGATTATTTTAGAGTCTGTAGGCTGCTGTCTTTCCTCTGAAGTAAAAAAAAAAAAAAAAACTTCATAAAGGTACAAATTATTATTATTATTCTTTGATTGTGTTTGTATTTATATATTGTGTTTATATTTATCCAAGATGACCCAGAAACACTACTTAGAACAAAGGCAAAAAAACCCCAAACAGCAAGAATATTTCTTTGCAATTTCTTTTGAAACTAGAAATAAAATACCTTTAACTCTGATAAACAAACAACTGACTGGATTGTTTATTCTACTATTAAAGTGTCCCAAAATTACATCTAAAATGAGAATGACGTATTACTCTGAGGAATTAAAGGTTATACACTCTCACGCTTAATAATGCTCCACTATCAAAATTAGAAAACTAATGAGCTGATGAAAACACACCATGCTCACTCATCTGCTGGACAAGAAAAACACCTCAAGAAACAAGAGAAAAAGCTGACCTTTATTCTGTGTGACTTTACGTTGGTGAAAGGTGATAGACTGAGAACCCTGGAGACTCCCATAAGTTTGTCTGCTACCTCACAGAACAAGAGCAATCACCTCAGCACTGGGGAGGGGCAAAAACACACCTGAAATGTTATCTGAAGGAATTGCTAATCTTCTGAGAAACTGCTTTTGATGACCCCCCCTTTCCTTGCTAATAAGATTGCCAGTCACCTTTTATATAATATCAATGCATTTATGTGATGCTGACTGCAGTCCACTTCATGCAGACCAAGGAATACTGAGTTGTAAAAGGACAATTCAGTTCTTTCTTTTCTTCTTGGGACAATTCAGTTCTTTCTACCCAATTGCTGGTACAATTCAGTTCTCACACTGGATCAGTCAATGCAGAGAACAATTCCTCTGTGCCTTGCCAAAATATAACTGAAGTTTTCACCTCCTGTGGTCAGTAGTGCTGCATTTACCTAACAGAGGAGCCAGACTTCAAATACTGCTGGATCAGATGACTACAGAGGGGAGGGCTTGTATGACCCTTTATGCCAGGCTAATGCTCTGGATAGCAAGGGAAGTTTATCTTAATAATAGCAACACAAGAAACAAAGGTAACTCTCTAGGCAGCACGTGAAACTTATTAATATGGTAACACTGCCTGCAACACCACTACTGCTTCCAAGGTAAGATACACATGATCATCTGAACTATGTTCTGTGGGAATATTCTGGAGCCTTAAGAAAACTTCATGCATTGTAGGGAGAGAAAAAGAACAGTATTTTTTACCAGCACAGAATAACCCACGTGATGATTTCTGTACGTTATCTATTTGCAATAAATACTGTATGTACCTGGAATATGCTTAGCCCATCCAATGATCACCACCAGTTCTCTGTCTGCCAGGTCACAAAGAGTGGTAAGTGCTTTGATGTCACTGTCTGGAACAGTGGGGTCAGGCATAGCATAGATCTTCTCTGGTTCAGCCACCAGCAAATGGGAGACAATCTTGTTATCTGTAAAAATGGTCCAGAACATTACAAGATCACCAGCAGCATCATTCTACACTTCAAACAGATGGCTCAGATTTCAAAGTGCACAAAAATTTGTCTTAAGACACTGAACCTAATTACACCTTATTGTAATTTCATGACCTCCTACAAGTGGTTACAGCACAAACAAATCTGATCCATTAACAGTGTTTATCAAGCCAGACATGTAGGTTCTTAAGAAAATAAATTCAATAGAACATAGAAATACATGATCCCCTGTTATTACTGGAGTACAAACTTTTTAGGAAAAGATTAATGCATCATAGTGTACTTTGTACTGTTCAGATAGAAAAGTTTTGCCTTCATCTAATTACCTGCAACCCATCCCACCCTTAAATTAAGGCAGGGGTATTTTTAGTGAGTAAATACCACATGCAATTAGTCAATCACTGAAATCTGTAACTTCTGTCAGTGACCCCAACTATCATTCTTTATGTACAAACCCAGATTAATGATCTCCTTCTCGTTTCTAAACAGGAAAAAAAACTAAGATCAAATATAATAAAGAGTGTAAACTAAGCAAAGCACGAAAGTATGCAAACTCTCTCTGAGAAAACTGGTTTTGTGCAAAGGATGATACTTTATCATAGTCACACACTGCTTATTTTTATCTATATAGCATTTTCATTCATGTGTTAAATATTTACTTTTTATCCAGTTGACTTGTGACATCTATTTGGAATAATCAATTAAGTTATATGGAAAAATGCAGAAAGGAAAAAAAGAGAAGAGCCCACAAGATTTACAATACAGTGTTGCTATTCTCTAAGCAGGATAAACATAACATGAGCACTATATCCACGTGAAGGCACAATGGAAATATTTTATCTCCATACAGAAGCCTGATTTATTACTTTGAGAAGGCAGAACTGGAAAATAGGAAAAGGACTAATTCATTAAGCCTCCTAATACAGGGTACATTACTATACTTCCCAATATAATTACATTTTACTTTTCCTGGTAGGTACATCTTTTGACCTCAAATGCACCAGCAGAATTTAAAGCCCAAATGGCACCCTTTAGTGATTTTACATGAATCTGTTCCCTTCAGGGAGATAAAATGTTACAAAGCTTGATATAAATGGGATTCCACTGTGAGAAGACACCAAGTATTTTTTGAGTGCAGAGAATGCTGCCAGAATTAGGATAATTTTCCCCATCTGCACCTAAGTCAGAGGACAGACCACGTTGTTCTCCTGCAATGGAAGCTGACTGGGATGTGACTTGCCCAGCAGTGTCAGAGTCCATGACATATTTCTAGTCCTACTAGTCCATGACATATTTCCATAAAATGCTCTCTCGATTCAGATTTCTGATACTTTACTGCTCTTTAGTGACACAGACTGCTTGATTCTGATCTACTGTCTCTACAATTTTTGCCTTATTCCAAATTTGTGTGTCAGAAGTTGTGATATATGTTAGTCCTTCATATAATAAGTGCAAGAGCCAACTGGAAACTGTCACATCAAGCAT
This sequence comes from Sitta carolinensis, assembly GCA_032173965.1. Lineage (NCBI taxonomy): Eukaryota > Metazoa > Chordata > Aves > Passeriformes > Sittidae > Sitta > Sitta carolinensis. The sequence goes on from JAVUNC010000019.1 coordinate 2,672,581, forward strand.
GTTTTATTACAAGGGGACAAATTCATGCTTTATATGAACTACAGGAACTATGCCAACTGATGCAATTTTTGATGTCAATAGTCAACTGATTACCAAACTGATTAATGAGGAATTCTATTCTCATTTACAAATGACAGATGGTAATTTTAACTTATATTGACAAACAGCTTTTGCACTTTGTAAAAAATTTTTAAACAGTCTCTTCCTAACCTGTTCAATTTCACACAGAAAACGTGTAAGTGAGAAAAGATAACATTACTTCTTTTCAAATTTCAGTATTTTTAATTGGTTAGGAAAACAGGATAAATTAATTAAGAGTTTCTTAACATCCAAACATATGAAGCTGAGGACTTCTACTTTTTGGGTTTTTAAACCATGATAAATGAATGAAGAAGCACTCTCATCCCCAAGTTCTGGGTTTTTTCCCCTGCAGCAGAAGAAATGGCCAAGGAACAACTCTCATTCATGTATGAGGCTCCTCACCAATGGCATTCCATAGACGATTTAAGAATATTGTCTATTTTGACTAAGGATTTGTAAAATCTCAAATCCTTTTCATTTTTGCAGTCAATAAAATCTACAGCCAGGCCATTAAATTCTATGGTGAAACTGGAAAATACAATGAAGATCAGAAGTAGGTGTAGGAAAGATCCTCCAAACACCTGCTCATTCCTTACAGGAGGAAAAAGTCACATGTATTGGCACATGCATTAGCATAAAACATAGGAAGATTCTGAATGTACTCAGAAAACTCCATCACTCAGGAAATTGAATAGCCATGAGCACTGTTTCTAGGTAAATCTTATTTAATGTTTCCCTAATTAGAATCAATAGAACCCAATTTTCATTGCTGTGCCTTTGTTATGCACAAACTATCAGTCAGGGTCCAGAAAATCTCCCGGGCAATACTTCCACACAAAACCGATCCAATGGTTCCAAGTCTGAACACTTATCTGACAGGATTTGAAAATGAAGTTTTAAAAATGTTTATTACCAAACTGTTTGTACTCGGAAGAGCTAAGGAGAATGGAGGGGAGCACTCAGATAATGAGTAATGATTTATGAGGAGGTTAGTTTATCTCAGACGAGTGGAGCTTACAGAAATCGGTGTGGCTATCGCCTCGTAGGCAATGTAATGCACCACGCTGCAATAATCTTGGGTTTACACAGAGATTCTTGTATTTCAGTACAACTGCATTAACCTCTGCCCATATCTTAAGGACTTGGGGCTTTTGGGTTGGATGTTTTTGGTTTTTTTTGGTCTGTTTGGTCTTGGCTTTTTTTGAAATGTTAGGCTATCAACATTTCTACTCAACGACAATATCAAGTAAATGAAAAACTGACAATCTGTGCACCCAGGAAAACTAAACCTCTAATGAAATTAAGCATTAGAGTTTATTAAATTTTATTGTATTATCAGAAAGTTTTTATTATAATGTGCAAAATCTGCTTAGTGAAGCCCTAGATTGTATTTACAGAACAGTGGGACAGCTTATGGAGGCTGAGTAGAAGATGCCAGATTGGACAATTGAAGGAATATAATCAGCATAATGTTTTTTGGAAAGGCAAAAGGAAACTATGCCATATGTTCACTTAAGCCTTAATTTTATGTAAAACTGGCTGTTTTTTCTTTGACACAGCTAAAATGCCCTTTCACTTACAGTTCAAAGACTGTTTATTTGCTCTCCAGATCCCCATATGCTCAAATGTATTGTACACAGCACTGTCCCCTACTGGGGAACACCACCAGAAACAGACTCCATTTTCCATCCAGCCAGGTATTTTCAAGGGGCTAAAATGGACATGTGTGTTTTCAGAGGCTTAGGGGCAGAAGCAAATGGGAGACAAGAAGGAATTTGCCCTCCTTATTTACTGGCTTATTTATCTAGTTTAGGAGCAAATTAACCTCCTCAGCAGGAGCAACTGGACGTGTGCATTCCCATTTGAATTTGGAAGAGTTTGCAACACTTGATAAAGAGTCTGTGTGCCTTTGCAGGGTAATACTCCAGCCTCTTGCACTACAGCTATAATGCTATTAAATTTACTTCATGGAATTAGTACAGTCACTGCTTGAGTTTATATAAGCTGCAAAGCAAAACCCCTAACTATTTTTAGTTAATCGCAAAGAGGATGGAACTTGTATTTTAGCAGTGAGATGATCATCTCTTTCTCTCTTAATTTCAGCCTGGTGAGATACAATCAAGGACATTATTAAAACATAACAAAACAAAGCAAAAAAAAAAAAAATCCATGAGGGTACTAGAGCCCAAACTACCACTTTCTGCTTTGTTATTAGTGTGGCATATTGCTGTTTTAATCTAATGTTAGGTAGTGTATTAATCTATAGGTATAAATTAATGAGGCTCTTAATGTATTTTCATTGGGAGGTTGAGCAGTCAAACTCATTTAGTTAGTGAAAACTACAAAAATCACTTTCTTGTGAAATCTGAAAGTAGAAGCTTCAATGAGCTAATGATCACAGTATGAACCATTTTATGTACCACTGAAAATAAAGATAACCTGTAAATGTAAAATTTGCACTGCATAAACCATGCTTTTATACACTTCCACCTGTAAAAACACTCTTTGTTCAACTCCACTTGAGAGAGATGAGCATATTTAAACCAAAACCTGTTAACAATCAAATCGATACAGCCTTCATGGTAATATTTTCTGACCGAGCCCTTGCTCAGCTCAGAAGGAGCTCAGCAAACAGGGCTAGGAGCCAACAGCCTGTCCTGAGAGAGGGATGCTGTGCATGTGGTGTACTCACATGGCTTTTTTGCTGGCTGAACTAGCTGAGGGTTCAGGTATGGGCTGTTCTCTGCATCTATTCTGCGCTTGTACTTCTGGCGACCTCCGCGTACTCGGTCTAGGCGCACACCTACGTTGGGAAACACAAGCAAACATGTAATTAAATACATTATGAGCGTGCCTTTCAGGTAACAATCTTCTATTTCCTGCCTTCCAATATTTATATTAAAAGCATGTTTATTTGAAAAGATTAATTTTAGAAAGCAGAGAAATCAGCGTTACCAGTATTTGCAAGCAGTTTAGAGTTCCACGCATGCAAGACTAAGTATACAACATAATTTCCTGTTCATTTAAAACCATTCATTCATTTTTACATGTTATTAAAAACAGCTAGCAAGTTTCGTTTCCATTTGAAAGAGACTAATCTTAAGTCATCTTTGCCAGAAGCAGAGTTTCAAAGCTGTAATAAACACCATGGATATATAGAAGCATAATTTTATGAGCAGAGAAGTACAGAGAATTAGAACTTTAGAAACAATGAGTTCTGTATAGAGTTTAGATAGTCAAAACCAAATTAAGATGGATTAACATGGCCAGAGGATACAAAGTAAGTATCCCTAGTAAAATAAGAATATAAATGTGGCCTAAAGACTTAAATTGTTCATGAGGATTTGGAAAAAAGTGTACATTTAGATGTCATCAATGATGAATTAACGTTTCTGTTCTACCTCTATAATGTTCCTTCCTTCAATACAGCATTCTGCTGCCTGGTTTGTATGGATATATAGGAGTTTACCTTCCTGAAACAAGCTATAGCTGCTCTCATTGACAAAATGAAACAAGGTGAAAGGGTGCAAAGACAGGAGGTCTTACAAAACAAGGAAATATTTTTATGTCATTCTGAGCCACCCAGGCAGATTTCCAGACAACCCGGATGAGTGTGACTAAACCCAAGCTGAAACATAACACGGAAGATGAAGAACTTGGCACATATGCAGGACAACAGGACAAGTAATACCAAGTGCAAAATTTGTCCCTGATGACACAGATTTAACAACTCAAGAATGCAGGGACACATCAAGTGTCGATGGCCCCTGTGAGTGACGTAAAAAGTGCAAATCACTTTCTCACTTCTCTTTTCATTGTCTTAGCTCTCCTCCCTCTATTCATATTTTCTATTGCTATTATTGTGCCCCACTCTTCTACTTCCCAGCCCTCTGATCTCTCCCTTACACACAAAATACCTCAAGAATTGGCTTCTGGACAGCAGAATAAAGCAAAGTTCATGAGCACAGCAAGAAGAACACAGCACAGAGTTTATGTGCTCCCTCTGAACCTGCACCAGTAGCACAGACTAGTTAACAAGGAAACATCTGCCAGCCCTCTTGATCCTTTTCAAAAGCCAGAAAGGATTCACTGGGTTTTGGTAAAGGAAAATTGTTTTGCCAACTAGCCAGAAATCCAAGGCCAACTATTGTTGGGGTGGTTTCGTTTCTTTTTTTGCTTATATTTCCTGGGTTACAAGCACAGAAAGAAGATGATTGCTTTAAAGACACAACAAACTCCTTTAACTATAATTCAGTGAGCTGTATACCACAGTGCTCAATAGCTTTTGCTCATCAGGAAAGTGGGTAATGATCACCCCTGCTTAACAGTGAAATTTCACCTGGTTTACAGCAGAGCACTGTCTGTCTGTCCATCAAACCCAAGAAGTACATTTCTCATTTTATGTCTCCAGTTGTATTTACGGGGATCATGTGATTTAAATAGTAACACAAATGAACCACATAGTCCAAGAGGTCAGCGCATAATGATGAATGAAATCCTATTTATGGTGGTTACCTATGTAACTTGTGACTGATTTGTGGTCTAAGCTGTTTGACAAAAATTTTGCTGATTCAATCAACAGAGCATGGTAATTTTTGTTTGCATTTTTTTAAAGTTATACTTAAAAATGCACAAACTACAAGACCACTTTAAACCTTTCCAGAACTAATGATAACTCACTGTTCTTCACACACTTGAATTGGGAGTTTGAGCTACACCTGAAGCAAATGACATTCAGGACAATACACTGCCATAAAAACAAACAGCAAAAGACCAAGTTTTGATAGTTGAATATTCAGAAATAGGCAGAGGATTAGAACAAGCCACACACAATATTGGTGGGATTATGAAAAAGACCGCCCAGCATTTGAAGGAAAATAGATAGAAAATGATTTCTGCATAATTCAGATGCCATCCTTCTTTCTGCTTGGGAACAGATTTCATAGTGATAAAAGATGAATAGCATCAGACAGAAGTATGTTTAATCAAAAAGTAATGGAACTGTAGCTTAAATTAAAATAATATAAATCTACCAAGATGAACAATTTTTTTTACCTCCCTTGCATTAGGTGAGATACACATTCCAGTCATTCACACACTCAATGGAAGGAAATACAGAAAAAATGTTACAATAGCAAAATTTTACTTAGATCCATGCCCTCACCTAATATACATTGCTATATCTGTAAATAAAGCTTCCTTTTAAAAAGCCCCAACTTCTAGATAACTGGGGAGCAATTGTATTGCACAGTTTAAAATTACCTAAGTCTATAATAGAACTAATTCAATTTTTAATGTGAAAATAGTTTTGATAGCATAACACCAATAGACTATAAATTAGAGCTTTATAACCCTTCATTAAAATGGAAAGAGTTTACCATCATTTTGGCTTCTAATATTTCCTTTATCTGTCAGATATCCTATATCTGTATTTTTCTATATCTCTAAGAAAGTGGATACTTTGGATTTAATTTCTGATAATCTAACACACCCTAAGTAGTATTTTACTTCCCAAGGGTCTTTACAGAATTAAACACAGTGCAAGACACTGCTTAACAAGCTAGACCCATCTGACATTCCATAAAAACTTTGGAGTGTGGCAGATAGCAAACTGAAATCCAGATGTTCTGGAGTATATGCATGCATATTCCTCTCTAACTCCTATAGCTTGTGTAGAGAATTCATTACATAAAAGTTTATTTATCAAGACAAGCTCTCAAGACAGTAGCAACTGATGCCTCCTTTGTTAAAATACAAAGGGAAGAAATAAAAAGAATTCTGTCCACAAAAATCCTCATCTGGGGCAAGAGGAGCTTTACATCAGTCACAGATGTAACTGTTTGAATTCCACACAGCCTGCATTCAGATTATTAGGGAGGATATTGTGACATCTGGAGAAATCAAGTAGCCCTCTGCTTCAGCTCTGCTGTGCACTGTGGCTTCACAAAATCTTCAGCACCTCAGTTCACTCACCCAGTCAGTCCTCAAGCATGAAGTGAAAAGAAAGATACCCACTCCACCCATAAAAAATCATGTAATATCTCCCACTGAACTGCCCTGTACATCTATAATCACAGTTCTTCAGGGTCAAAACATCCATTTGTGTCACTGAACACAGCTCCACTGCAGACAAAGCTGATTCTTCACATTTCCTAATGCTCAATTCAAAAGCCTTCAACAGAGAAACACCACCAAGAGCCCTAATGGGAAAACCAGGGATGACCACAGGGTAGAAAAAGGATTGCCAGCAGTTAAGAGAGCAGTTCCAATTTCACTTCCAGTGTGAAAGTCCAACACGTTCACTTTACATCTCAGGACAAGCACAACTCAGGAACTCATTTGTGATGGGGAGTCAGAGATTTAGACATGACTTACAAATCTCAGGAGATGAGAGTGGGCTGTAGAGCTGTAATATAGGGAGAGCTATAATATAGGGAGCTGTGAAAATCAGTGCAATCAGCTACTTTTTAAAACAAAGCAATTGTTTTAAAAAGTATCAGCAATACTGATCCAATGTAAGAAATTCTCCAGCTACTCTTGAAGGAATAAACACTTTTATTATAGTCACTATATAAGCTTCTACAAACAAGTTTATTTCCTGGTTCCTTATATAATCTTTGCATGATTTCTATCAAATGCTACAAAACACACAACAAAATCACACTGTGCACTCACTCTAAATTAAATGTGTCCACAAAGCCTTGCACAGAAACAACTGAAGGCCAGAGCAGGTGTGGCCACATGAGCTACACACCAGATTATTAAATCTAAACAACACAGGCAAAACTGAACTCATTTTCTCTGTATTTCCTTATCTGCTTCTCCCTTGCCAATAAATGTAAATTTTTACTCCTAGTCTGTGGTCCTTTTCTCACACTGCCTTGAAGAGCTCATACAGGACAGATACCCACTGTGATGATGCTACAAAACCAAAGGATTGCCCATACCCCAGTATATTATTGATTTTGTAATTCAGGTCCTCGGTATGAAAATACTATTTAACCATGTCATCTCATTTTCCATACAGATCCAAGCCACATTAAAAGTGTATTCTTTACTCCTTTAATCATACACCACTATTTACTCCTTTATCATTAATCTCTATTTTTCTTCTCCATCCCCTCCTTCTTACTTTGGCTACAACCTTCCAGTGTTCATTTGTTCACTTGACCCATAAACATTGTTGTTCTTTCCACAGAGCTCTACACCCACAAGAAATTCTCAAGTTACAAAGGCATTAGCCCAGTCCTTCAAATCAAGTCCTACCAACACCAGGACTGCCTGTAAGAAATTGTTCACTACCTTTAATTGGAGAGCTTTTTATTTGGGGAAAAAAAAAATTAAACAGTGAACAACAGTTTTGAAATCAGACTCAAATGTGCAATTTTGATTTCCTTCAGGAATTTCATATTCAGCTCCCCCTACATATCAGTCTCATGTTCTACATCAATGCCACTGTGGCAAGCTCCACCTCTAACACAGCATTTGATATGTATGTAAAATATTTCAATCTCTTTTTTTGAGATATGTGACTGGCTAACAGTCCATTTTCTCCAGATGTCTGCCAAGATTCCCAGCACTGTCTTCAACTGTGAGACAGGTAAGAATGAACACCCATGTAAGAGCATCTTGCCAAGCTCTAGAGGAACATCAGTAGCAGAGGTAGAAAAAACCCCCAGATTAACAGCAAAACTGGAAAGCACAAAAATCATTCTAATGGCAGGTTCCAATGTGGTTCTCCTTTGGGACAATGTCTCAAGAGAGTGTTCCAGCTCACCTGAACATACTGTGATTATTTCTAAGATTGCTGAGTAAACACCAGTGAATATTATAAACTCTGTTCTGCTTTTATTTACATAAACCAGAAAACCTAGTTGATTTTTCCACCATGAACACAGACAGAATGTATGGAGATTTGAGAATGCCCACTCACCTGGATACTCTTTAGACACTTCAGGAACCTCTATAATTTGGGGTTAGAGTCCAGTGCATTAACCCTGCAGTCTGAAAGATTTGCAGTGGAAAAAAATACTTTAAACTATGAAAGCCCTCTCTCAATATAGTAGAAACATGCAGAAAAGTAACACAGCTGAAGAAGTAAGATAATATGAGCTATCACTTTTTCTGGATCAGCATACTTGTTTTATGTGCTGAATTACAGAGATGCCAAAGAGCTTCTGCAATCAGTTTATAAAGTATTTGGATAATACCTCATGCAGGTAAAAATTCAGCTAGAGATGTAAAGTATGTGTCTACTAGGCAGGTAATATTTTGAAAACAGAGCCCTAATTCATCAAAGAAGATTTAAGCTATGACTCACATTAAAGTTTTCCTGATCTATGGCTGAATTAACAATTACCAGGGGAAGGCTTTAGTGTTTTGTCTTCCTATAGCCATCTCCACAATTAAACACATTATTTAGAGTAGCAGAAAAAGCCTAAAAATCACCCTCCTATTTTATATTCAGTTAGCATCAAATTTGTTAATGTGGGATAAAACTGGCTGTTCTCAGGAGGTACCTATAAAACAATTAATTCATGAACTGACCCATATAATTAACTGAAAAACAAAACAGTGTTTATTACTTTAATATCTAACTTGATCTGTGACTAGAAGTTTTTAATTTACCTGTTCCTCTGCAACAATTTACAAAAAACAGTTTATTATTTAAAAAACCTAAAATATTAGGCTAATTAAAGTACTTAGTGAACTGTTCCAGGTTGAAAAATCAAAAGAGAAAAACACTGCTTTGGCAGAACAAGTGCTTCAAACCAGTACTTCAGATTTTCCTTATGTTTAATAGTAAAGAAAGTTTCTAGGCAAACAAATGAAAGCAGTATTTTTGAAATTTCTTTTTTTTTCCTGGGGTGGGGGGGGATGAGAAAGCTGGAATTTTGCAAAGGAGCTGATAAACACATCTCTTAGGTTAAAGCCCAGTGGTTTGGGTTTTTTTGGCTTGACAAAAGAACTGATAAATGCATTACTAACTCAGCTCAGTACTCAACCTCTCTCGAAAGGAACATTAACTTTGCATGAACTAATCACCTACATGCTGAAATTTTGTGCACTGGCATTTATGCATTAAACCACAAAAGAACGTGAATAAAATCCCCCTAGTTTTCCCATGTAAATGAGACTGTGTAAATAAATTCTATTATTTCTTAGCCCAAGTGATTTCCCTTGAAGAATGCTCCATAAACAAAGATGTTCACATGAAGAAAATGCGGCATAAAATGTTTAAGAATCCTATTGTTCCTTTACATTTTTAAATGGCTCCATATGTATCCTAATCTGTGACACTCACAAATACAAATTAGGTCACAGCAACAGGTGACAAGTTTTAATTGAATGTCTTCTGTCTGCAATTCTGACAAAAGGTGAATGGAAATAAATGAGTCTGGCAAGACAGCCCTGAGCCTTACAATACCCAATACCTCATTATTTTTAAACAGCTATCTATAAACTGATGCTGACAAGCCTTGAACCTTTTATTTCTGTTCAAGAAGAGGTGAATGTGCAGAAAGAAAGAAGAAAATAAAAAATAAAAAAAGAAAACATGACAGCTACACTGTTGCATTAAACATGCAACACCCATTATCCAACGATTAGCTCTCAAATATTACAAAAGAATATCTTTTACACTTCACACAAGAACTTAGGAAAAAAATCTGTCTCTTTTTGGGAAGAGACACACTCTATGCACTCCATTACTAGCACCTAAATTTGATCTTTTCTGAGTTTTATCCTATCAGATTTTCTGTTGAATTATGCTAGATTCCAGCTGATTTTAAAAGAGACTGAAATTAGGCCAGTAAACACAAGTTACACAGCATCCACCTCTTTCCCTTCCCTTTGCCAAAGTGAGGAAGAGCCTGTGTGGCAGCAAAACGTGAATATTTGTAAACTGCAAAGGAAAAGGAATGCAGAACTAAGGCTGAATACACATAAAGCCCTGGTGTTTCCAAAATGAAGCAGTTACCATTACATAATACTTCTGTGCCCATCACCTGGATTACTAATATACTAATTACTAGGGAGCAGTGTAAAATACTGCAACAGCTTTTATGAGTAACACAGAAAATACTGTTGCTAATTGCACCATTAAATTTCATGTCAATGTGCTTATATATCATAACCATACTATATGAGAGTATATGCCTTATTTTTTTAATTATGCATACAATGTCCTGGGACAAGGTATAAGAATAAATAAAGGCAATCTATCACTAACTAAATACCACAGTTCTAACCTTAATTTATTTAAATATAATTACAGAAGATGCTATCTTGTTTCAGAGTTCAAATTACAGCCAATTTAATGAAGTGCAGCTTGCTGGGCTGTAAAGTCATTACTGCATCAATACACTTGGAACCATTACTTTAAAGGTGACAAGCCCAGACCAGGAAAGGCAGCTTGGCTGATGATCCAAGGAGAGGGCACAGAACTTCAGGAGACACAAAGGTCAAAAAAATAAGTTTGAGCAAGGCCATGCCAATGCCTGAAGGTCAGAAGCAGACCTTTACTCTAGATCACATCACTAGAGCTTATAAAGAATTCAGGAGCGATGCTGGTGACAACTCTAATAGAAAAGAAGTCTAACTGAAGTTCTGGACCATTTGCTGGCAACTCTCAAGAGGGAAGGGAAGACTGAAATGAAATGTGCTGCAATAATCCGACTGTGAAGTACCAGCAGCATGAGCAAGATCTCAATGCCCTCCTCAGACACAATCATGGGCAGTTTCACAATATTTCAGGTAGTGACGTGGAGGATGTGGGATTCTGGAATTAATCTGTGATCCAGAGATCATGGGAAAGCTCTTAATAGGGTGAGTTGAAACAGTTATACAAAATGATATCAGTCCTACTGGCACCAAGAATTTGGATTTCCACCTACAGGAAGTGATTTTGTTCTGCTGGAACAGAACCAGAGAAAACTAAAGGATGTCTCATCATACTACAGCTTTATGTAAAATTCACTGAAATATCAAATTTTTTACACTAACAAATATGATCCTTAACTTTTTTTTTGGGGGGGTCTGTTTTATTAGACTTTCCTTTTGGGACAAAATCTTGTCTTCCTCAAGGAGCAGCCATTCTGTGACGAACTGTAGATGGGTAAGACAAGCAAAATTTACTTTCCAAATTGCACTCATCTGGCAAATTAACTGAGCTTTACCTTTACAGCTAGGGTGGCTTTATAATGCCATTTGAGCCTAAATTGTCCTCAGTGCAAATACATATTTTTCTCACAGAATTCTGAATTTCTCCAAGCCTTATTCATTAAAACATCATTTTGACATTGTCTTTTCTCTTAGCACACCCATAACAACCCTATCTCAGCAATCTTTCCCATATTTATTTATTAAGTAATTATGAGCTTTTTTTTTTTTTTTTTTTTTTTTTTTTTTTTTTTTTTTTTGGTGAAACACTGTGCAATTCTTCCCTGCTTTTTCTGTATTCTTTTAAAGAGTAAAATAATGATTTATGGAACTGCATCCTTGATCCTTCATGTTTCCTCAAAAGGCACAGTAGAATTCTGAATTTCTCTCTGTCTTCTGCACACTAATTTATGGCTTGGCAGGATCCAGAGCAGGGGCACAACAGGAGAACAGCCCAAGAACCTTACACTGTGTCTTAGCTTCTGTTTGCAGCTAACAGATTTTTAGGAGCACTAATTACATCTTATTCTGATTTATAAGTCTAAGTTTTTAAGTATACTTTATCAATCTGACTTACATGGAAGACTGCAATGGAAATAAAATATCTGAAGTAATTTAATGAGTACATACACCAGTGTGATGCTAAAAAAAGGGGTACTTTTAAACCTATGCACAGACTTCATATGAAAATATGGGTTTGACTTGGAAAACATGGTAGATATTCTCACTTTTTGGCTTTCTGCAGCCATAATGTGAGCATTTCACCTCCTGTATTGTTATTCTGTTTGCACATGTTTTTCAAGACAAGATAGGAGTTACACAGCAGGGTTTCACTTGGAGTCTCAGAGTAATCTTGCAGTACAACCACAAGATAATTCTAACCTCAAGATAAAAGATTTGATATTACTAGTTTCAGATGTCTTTGGCAAATGACAGGGCTTTTCTGTACTTGGCACTTCCTGTCCATGCACTGCAACTTTCTATTCCTCACAATTCTGTCTACAAGAGTAAAGTTCAGCAGTGGCTCATATGGGTACAGAGTTCAGATGGGCACATTTTGTGACTGTCAGGTATCTGAAATTCCTGCTTTCTACTTCCTTCCTGATTTGTCTGAGCAGCTGCTTATTTTAAAAAGTACAGTCTTTGTCTGCTATTTAGGTAGGGGTAAAAACCCAATGATCTGGGTTAATATGTTTGGACTGGAAGGCACTGACAGAGCACATCACAGCACCTTGTTCAGTGTTGCTCCTGCCTGGAAATCTTAATGTGGAACAAAAAATGTAAGTTTCTTTGTTTTATTATTTGCAGTGTGGTAAAGTGATGACTGTTCAGCAACAAAAACTTTGAAGTGTAGTGGCCAGAGTGGCATCAAATAGACAAAGCAGAGGAAAATAAAGAAAATTATGTAAAATGTCAATGTGGTGGAATTGTTTCCCTTTAGTACAGTAGCTTTGCTTTTGAAGATGGAAACAAAAAAAGGAGAGATGTCCTCTGCATAAATTACAGCTTCTGGAGGTGGCAGGTAAAAACATTCCAAATGGCCCTGCCAGGAAGGGATTTTACAAATGGCTTTTAATGGAGGATGATGCTCCCATCCACAGTACAAACATTAGCCTCAACATTTTCCAGAGTACTGAAAGGATGCCTTTTCCTCTGTTTGTATGAAACATTTCCCCTGTTCTTCCATGAATACTATTATCAAAGAACTGTGCATACATGAGAATCAGAAAGTGAAACTGAGCAGAAAACAACCAAAATTAATTGACCAAGTTCTGATGCTAAGGTTAAGTGAGGAGCAAAATAGGGAATAATTTTTTTAATTTATTCAATTTTACAAGAGAAGGCTTCAGCCCTTCAACTGAATTATATGGGTAGATAAAGTATATAAAACTATCAGATATGGTGGAACATGGCAAGATTAAAAGATGCATACTATTTCATTAAACTTCTAATGTTCACTTCTTTTCCCTTAACACAAAAAGGACTGAGATATTACTGTATAGACATATATATAAAAATATTAAGATAGTATCTGGTGTAACAGCTAAAATGCAAAAAAAGAACACAGAACTATTTTTTTTTTTACAATTCCTATAACAAATGGATATATTTGTGTTTCTTCTTCATAAAGCAACAGGGAAAATAAAACAACACACAGGAGTTAACACACAAGGAGTTAACAGGTACAAAATCCTGTGGCCATAAATGAAAAAAAAAAAAAATCTAACTCTTCATTTTGAATTTTAAGTATTCTCCCAAACATGTTTAGCACTTCATTCATGCCCTGAGTGTGATTTATACCTCAGCCCACATACCCTGCCAGCCTCCCAAGGTGACACTGCCTGACTCCTGCACTGACAGGTTACCCTGCTCCTGGCCTCCAGTCTCCTCTCCAGGTACCACTGGAGCAATTAATGTTGGGTTTATTAGTGGGGCCACTTCCCTGATTCCACTGCTAGGAGCTTTGCACACAGCAGCACATGGGTTACCCAGCATTTTGACAGCCCTTCTGTGGTTAGCAACAGGAATGGATGAGAGCTCTAAGCAGAAAATCCCAGCTGAAAAATGTAACTGCAAATGTGCTCAGCGTTTCCCAGACTTTTTCACTGCTTCTAATTTTACAAACAATTAATAGCATTTGGTAACTTGATTTCAGGTCAATAAAACACAATATATTTTTAAACAATAGATGATATAGTCTTATTTGTAAGTGCTCTAAAACAGAAACAGTGACAATTTTCTTCTAATCTCACAGGTAACACTGGGTCTTTGGGAAATGGGTTAATAAATACTAGTTTTCTACACCAGGCAGTCTGATTCACTGTAAACTTCCCCCATTACACTTATAGTAGATGCCTATCAAATTGCTTATGAGAACAAATTTATGGAAAATATCCAAGAGTAATGCTTTGTTCTTATTAAAATACATGAATATGTATGTAATTTTAGCCAGCTTAAATGAACAAAACAAAACAAAAAGAAAGAGAAAAAAGGTCAACAATTTTTGTCACAAGAATTATTCTTTTTACACAAGAAACAATTCCTCCCTGTTAAAAATGCCTTTATCTAAAGAAGATGCTTGTCTGAGGAGAACATTTTTCTTTAAATTGTAATGGCAACTGCTATGAAGAAAACCTGTACCTTGTACGAGGGTATGTTAATACAAGTAATTGGGTGACATAATTACATGAGCATTATTTAAAAGAGGAAATAAAGCATAAAATTTCCTCATAAATTATTTTTACATAGAATTTTAACAGATGCAGAATTAAAAAAAAAAAAAAAAACAAAACACCTAAAATAGTTCTAAGTCAATAATTCCTGACAAGCACAGTCTATTTAAACTGATACATACCTGCCCTCCTGAATGCAGCTGTTGATGGGAATATTCACCATGAGCAATGCTAAACACACACATATTTTATTTTTCTAGGGGGCATGAAAAGAATATTTACTAAACAGGAGACCAAGGTCTTCTCAATCAATGCATTGCAAATCTATTGTACCTCTACTGAAGTCTGCACATTTTTCCAGAGCTACTTCTGAGGGTGAGAAGAGCAGAGTTTATTTTCATGGACTTTGTGTTTTTTGCCATATATTTTTCCCTTTCAAAGTTCTCTGCTTTATGTCCCAAAGTTCTCTTCCTTCCATTAAAATAATACATTGGACTGGTTAATTCTTTCTTTTTTCTTTTAAACATACCACTATACATTCCTATGGAACATATACTTTAAAAGACATTAAGACTCAAGGGTAGAATTTACCAGGTAAAAAGATGACAGGTTATGCATAAAATAACTCAATGAAACAAACCCACAAATAGAAACCTAGAAGAATATTTCAAGATATTTCTAACTAGCACCCTCAAAATGAACAAACATTTGTTATACTCTTCCCAGGACAGGTTTTGAGCAGCTTGACCAGGAAGTGTGGGTACAATGTGAACTGCTTATGAAAAGAAATGCCATTGCTGTCACTCTGTGATGAGGAAAACTGAACAGGCTTAGAGGAAAAGGAGATTACAAGATCCCTGATGGCCTGCAGTGAGTCTGCTGTTCTTTCTCCAGCAGGAACTCTCCAGCCAATGCTCACTGCAGGCTGTGTGTGCTCTGCACAGCTCACTGGAACTCAAACCAGTGACTCAATGGCTAACACAAGCTAAGAGCCAAAATTCCTCACTCTTTTACCCTGCCAATCTGTAAATATAAATGCAGGAAACTAAACACAGTAAGTGAAGGTCTGGAGAGCTGTTGGCAAATGAAATCTCTGTGCGGTACAGTTTTAGATTCTGCCTATCACTGCATCTCCACGTTACTCTAACAAGATCCAAAATTATAACTAGGACTGCTATTTAAACAAAACAAACCTGTTTCTGCCTTTCTTCTTTCCCTCTCCTTGACCTTAGAACCTTTACTTTGGATCAGAACCTCCTTCTGCAATGTGTTCATTTGTTTCAGAAAGTATTTTGATCCTGAGGTCAAATTTGGATCCATTTTTAGATGTTCAATGTTTTGGGTTTTTTTAACTAATTTTAAGCTGGACTACATATATTCAGAAGAATGGTACAAACCCATGCACATAAATCTGAACAAGAAAGCACATTTTATTGCATTATTCTGAAGTGACATAACAGGAGTAAGATCTTGCCTGTATTTTCAAAGGGAACTGATTCATATGTTCTTTCTTGAAGCCTTGACTGAGTTAAACCTGGAGAAAAGGAAGGAACTGACCACTGAAGAAAATACCTCTAATTATGTTTACATGCAGCAAAATTGTGTATCAGTTATAGAAAGTATCACTGTTTTCTGGGAATATTGTTTATTGGCGAAAATCAAAACACATGGCACTGAGGATGGATTCTGTGAGGAAGGCCTTTGGGATTGGGGATGGGACCTTCCTAAATCACTGATCTCAACGCTCTTAACAAATCTGATATTTTCTGACACTGTTTCTTAGGGTTTTACATGTTTCCCATTTGCTGACACGTGAGATTGATGTGAAAACTGCACACCTTGGCACTGCTCGGGAGCATTTGTTTCTTGAATTGAGGCAGGTTTTAGAAACTGTAACACAATTCATTTTTTACTGCCTTTTCCCTATTTTACAGAGTTAAGTTATTTTCCACTTGTCATGCCATTGTGTCAGAGATGGTGTGGTGTGGTGGATTGATACCTCTTTATTATTCTCTCCAGCCTCTGCCCTTCCTTTTAGATTGCTCTGTGATCTTCTTTTCAAACTATCCATGAAGAGTGGAAGTGCAATAAGCATCTCTACTTTGTGCCAACTTTTTGTGGGGACTACTGTTCTCTCAGTGATGATATCTGCATATTTCTTGAAATTAGGTTAACTTTCAGTTAGATCAATAGGAAACTTGACAATATATCCTAAATCCATCAACCCAGCAGAATTTTAGTTTTAACTGGGCCTTTAAATTAAGATTATGAGCCCACAAAAAAAAAAAAAAAAAAGAAAAAGAGAATGCACTGCAAAATTTGTACTGACAATCTTTTTTACATTCAGAGTAAACTTTTTGTATAACTTCCAAGGATGACTAATTCCACATCACAATAATCCTAAACCTCTAATAAATTCAGAACCAGAATTCTGTGATTTTGATTGGCACCTTCCCTACATCTGAAACGGTGTAGCCCATTTTTTATTCAAGATAATTTCCACAAAACAGCATCAAAATAAGTTTTAAAACCTCTGCACGGGCTTTTTAATTTTCAAACCTAACTAAAAGATGAGTTAATTCTCCTTGTAGTTACATAAATATGTAATACAGAGTCAAAAAGCTTTTCCTATTTGTCCCATTCCATCGATTCTACTCAGCAATGGATTTTCATCTGTGTGCTAAACATCAAAAAATGCTCTACACTTTACATTCCTTAAACCCTGCTGTACATTGTACCACTAAGGTACACAATCCCCATCAGAACTCCACACAGCTGGCAATTTCCACAGTGAACTGAACAGACTGGGATTTCAAGTGCTGGATACTTAACAGCCAGAGAAGCTCTTTAATCTTGTTTAAGAAAGAGAGGGCATAATTTATCTAGAGACAATCCTCCTTGGCAGCATGGGCATAAGAAAGAGAGGCTCAATGTGCTGAGCTTTAAAAGGGAATTGAAAATAAAAGTTTCTGCCGTGAATGTACTTCACAACAGTAACAAATAAACAAGCAAACAGGTGAACTGTTATGCACACGAGGTCTGAAGCATCAGTGAAGAAATTTTGCCTGTGCTGGCACAGCTGCATGAAGCAAAGCTCCTCACAGGGGGAGATTTACCTGCTCATCTCAGTCTGCTGCTGAACTGGCCACAATCAAACACTTTTGAGATACTTCTCTCATGTCATGAATGCTGAAATGGACAGTGATTCACACAAGTACAATGCCAAACGGGTTAATGCATATTATTTGATTTTAAGAAGTGTAAAACTACTTCAGTTTGGAAGTGAGGACAGAAAACCTATCTTATTACGTGCAATTGCAACCCAGTCAATCCTGCCAATGGCAAAGATCAATGGCTAGACCAGTAATTCCTCCACTGAGAATAGCTTGGGCCATACAAAGAATTCCTTCGTGTCCTCTTCATTCATCAATAGACAGCATGAAAAAAAAAAGTGGGTTATTTAGTGCCAGTTTCAACTTACATTATTAATGGGAGGAAGCAGACTAAATACTGATTAGCAACAAAAGTAAGCACAGTGAAGGAACAAAACTATTGGAAAGGTGCAAGAACCTCATCTAAAAAGTCAGTTGGACTGTGGATATGATCTCCCTCCCTTTCAGTTTTGATGTACAGGTGTTGAAAACTCCTTAAAATTTTAGTTTGGATGTAGGACCAATAAATACTGGTGCTTTTTTCCCACTCAAACACAGGAACTTGACACAACTCAGGAAAAAGCTGGTAAGTCTGTCTTTCAAGAGAAGGTTTTCCATCACACTTTATTCTTTATTATGGAACAGTTTACCTGAGGACACACTTAGAGATCAGTGCCATGTTCCACTGCACAAAGATCTGTTATTAGGATCCAGCAATTTTACACAGTTTTCTTGATGAACAAGTGCCTGCAGCCCTTACTCAGAGAAAATTGCAACTCTAACTCCCATGCCACTAAAAGCCCAATTGCAGACTTTTTCCAGCATAATATCCAACATACCCACCTAATTAATGTAGGCAGTATTACTGCCATTTATCTTTCTTTTTCATTGTTTTTTACTCAGTTACTTTTCCAGCAAAATGCACTGTTTTATTGTTAATTGTGATTAAAAAAAGGAAAAAAAAAAGAAATGAGCCAAATCAATTACAGTCCTCTGTCAATCTGTATGGTTGAGCCACAACTTTTACTGTTTTAATTAAATGAAGAAATGGGTCTATTGTTTAAAGGCAATAAAGAAGGCAATTCAAAACTTCCAGTAAAGGGTTTTTTTGCCTCTATTGGGGGACAGAGATACACATAAAAGCAATACAGGTCTCTATTTGTATTTCACAGCAGCTGTGAAATCTGTAAGAATCACAGAATCAAGAAGTCATCCATTTTTTAACTTTTAGCTAACATACCACTGATTCTAATGTGTTTAGGCTGTGAAGACATTGTTGCCTCCAAAACATTGCCATGGCTTTAATTCTGGGTTATTTAGCAAGAGGACACAATCTTTAATGAAGAAGGAAATCAAACAAATGAACAGGAAATATTCTGAAGTAAAAACAACAAGCCATATACGTTGCCAATGACTGTAGGAAGATTAGTGGAATTAAACTTTATTATTGGTATAAAGCTGTTCTTGTATATCATCTGTCTTATATAAAAAATTGTCCTAAAAATAGGTGAATTTCACCTAAAACAGATGAATTTCAACACAGAAATATTTGTTGCAAATGGGATTTAACATGTGTGAAAGTGGATAAAGGGGTTTTCAATCAAAACCTGTCTCCTAGCAAACTCTATAGCAGAGGGGTGCCATAACAGGGAATGCTGAATAATTATGAAAGTACACAATGGCTCATCTTTACTTTTCCTTTTTCTGACTCGCTCTTTCTCGTGACCAGCAGAGGCTGTAGACTGTACAGAAAGTATTCTGTTTACATAGTCCATTTTTTCCCTCCAAACATCCCTAGGCCAGAGGGATCACCAAAGAAGCCAGTCTGAGAACAACACAAAACATTATTACTCTTCTGGTTTTCCCTAAATGCTCTAGGTAGCCACCACTTTATCCCGTGTACACTACGTTCCCTTACTGCCCAACCTAATAAAGACTTCTGTCACAGCGATAGCTTTTCATCTTCAGAGCTCTTTTCTCCTCTCCTGATAAGGCTGCCAACTCTACTCTCTGTAAATGAGCTCATGTGAACACTTTATTTTCGGCTGTGGAAACAAAAAGGGCCAGTGCTCAGCTTCAGAGCTGGAGGGGGCGGTTAGCTATCTTCAAAGCATGGCCAAGGCTTTTGAAAGGGATTAAAATTAAATTGGTAAGCTTAGCTTGAAATAGGGAACTTGAAGCAGGACTATTGCACTCACAAACTCTGCTTTTTCTTTAAAAGCTTCAGCAGCCACTTAAAAATGGTCACTGTGACTCATTTTAATTTGTGTACTCTCAAACCTCGGGCAACTGCTTCGATGAGGCTGCTAGCCAGCAGCCCATGTTATCATCAGTAGGCACACAGGGCTGAGCAATCTCCCTCTCAGGACAGATGGTTATCCCACCCCAGTGCACTCAGGTCAGAAACATGTGAATCACAGCTTCAGCTTCCTTATCCAAACAGCAAATAAATTAAAACTTTTTTGCAAAATCAGTGGCATATGTTTGCATCTGTGGACAGAACGACTCGGGCCAAACCTGAATTGACATGTTTCATTCAGTGACATCCTAACTATTTTGTGAATGTCCAATTCCTGGCACTGTTTGGTGCACAATAGACATGAAAGAAAACCAAAGTTTTACAAATACTTCCCCTGCTGTTGGATTTTATAGATTAAACTCATTTCAATGGATAGCTACTACTGCATAGTGGATACAAAAATCTGTTGCACTTTTAAAAGCTTATACAAAATATATCCTTAGGAACAAAGCAATTAACTGTCCATCTCTTAAAATGCTGTGCTTCTGCAGCATCTACCAGGTGTAGCTGGCCAGGTGGAGAACCAAGGCAGCAGTGGCTCAGGGCACAGTTATTCCTTCCATCTAACATCTGGCTCAAAATCCACTCAATCAAAAATTATTTGCTGGTCCTATATTCCTGGTCTGTCCACATCAGGAATGTACTGAAGAAGTAGAACATCTCGTTCAGCTCAAGATGAAGGCCCAACTAATACAGGTGTCTGCTTTTAAAGCTTGACAGAAAGGGAAGATGTGTGGGAGCAAGGATTGATCATTCTGCACAAATTCTTGAAGAGTTTTAGATATGGAGGTTTCCCTCAGGGTGCTCTCTGAATGGTGCCATTCTTCCAGACAATTTCCAATGTGTACCTTTACCACCCTATCACCACTGCTATTACTATTTCTAGAATCACGTGCAGAGGACTAACACTGCCATTAACTGCTGTCCCTCCTAAGTTTGGGGCAGTTTTAGATAGCAAATTTCTCATTGTTAGAGATCTACTGGCACAGTTTGAAAACAGAGTCAATAACAAAAGCAGAGGGAATCAAAGCAGCCTTTCCCAACTGGGAAGATTTCTAAGGTAAGTAAGCATGTAATGAAGCCTTGACTCTTAACACTATCCTAAGATAAACAAAAAAGGTTATCCAGAAACTGCAAGTGATCACTGGAGGGCAGAACATTCAAAATAAAAGCATTATCTATTATATTTCTAAATAAGAAATGCAACATAACTTTTTTTAAAGAAATTTCTTGATGAAAGGACGAGAAATTCATTCTTAATAAAAGCATTATCTATTATATTTCTAAATAAGAAATGCAACATAACTTTTTTTAAGAAACTTCTTGGTGAAAGAAAGGACGAGAAATAGCTGTGTCCAAAGATACTACAAAACACTACAAGAAAATACAAAGCTGTCCAGGACTGAACACCAAAGAAAACAGACATATATCTTTGGACTAGAAGAAGAAAAGGCGAGTTGGTAGATGGTCTGATTTGGCTTCACGGACTCAACTTCTGAAATCACAGGCAGTGGCAAAGCCACCTGGCAGAAGCTGCCTCCAAGCAAGCTGCAAAGCACTGTTAGGAACCCTGGCATCCCTACGTGCCCAGCTTTGACCCTCCCCACACTGCAGCACTGGGACACTGCCTGCCAGCTGTCTGCCCTGGCCCCAGCCTCAGGCTCCCTCACGCCATCCCCACCACAAGCTACTTTATATCCATGGGCAACAAAAGCAGAGAAGTCCTGGAAAAGTCCCAGCCTTGGTTTGGAAATGTCCTTATGCCAGCCAACGTTAGTTATGAGTTTGAGTGTCTGACACGGCTCATGACAGACTTTGGACAACAGGCAGAATTGTGAGAAAAGCAGCCAGTATTACAACAAAATCAAGCAGCAAAACTACAAGCTAGGCAGAAACAACGAATGTGTTCTCAACATAAACATCTCAAAAATTTGAGAATGATTTAAAATTGCAATGATTTTAAGAAGTTCAGCCAATATATCCTACAAGAAATAGCTTCTGCATCCCAAAATACAGTACCTACTGAAAACAAGACAATTAAGCCTGGAGGTGTGTATGCATGACAGATTTGAAAGCAAGTTCATGGCACAGCACAGGCATGATCTTGCTTCTGCAACTTACAGCAGTTTATTGACTCTGAAGGGGCAGAACTAAATTACTGAGATTCAGCCAGCCCCTTTGTACTCTTGTAGCATCTACAGAGTACTACCACAAACCTCCTATTCTTAATAACAAATTATATTAGTAAGAACTGGGGCCTCTGGCCTCCCTGGCTGAGCCACTAATCTGTTCCTATTAGCAGGTAGGGTCTACAATGAAGGCTGGATACAAAACCCATTAGTAGTATCTAATTGCAATTGACTAATTGATGCTAAGTGACTGATCTTAATCATGTGTAGGGACTTCAGGACCTTCACTTATTCCAGAAGAGAGGTACTTCCCTCCTGTAGCTCAAAATCAGTTAGCATTGCCCAAGAATATTTTTAGCATATAAATGCTGTTTTGGCTTAACATGCTGTACTCTGTTCACCTGAGGTTGTTACATCACTGTGATTCATTACATCACGATGATGTAACTGAAAATGAAATTGTAAATCAACATTTCTTCTGCTCAGTCTTAAAATAACTATCTTTCAAATACTATCTTAGACACTTAGAAGTCTGCAGTTATCCTCTCTGTAGTAAACTTTGTAAGCAGAGGGGCTATACAAACTCAACTTCCATGTCGGCCAGGATTCAGATTTGTTTGCTGGAGTTTGTTCCCTTTTAAAGGGAAAGGAAAAGTGAACTCATAACTGAGATTAAACCCAGTTAGATTATTTTTACTGTCTCTCTTCTTTTCTCAGAGAAAGGAACATCACAAAAGTAAAATAACTGCATTCCAGAATAATTTTCACTTCCATGTGACTTTCTGCTCCACTGCAGAAACTCTTCCACCCTTCTCCATTTGAGAAGTTTCTTTTTGGTGTGGCACATACTCCTGTTTCCCTTTGCAGCATTTGATATCCTGTTGGACAGGGCAGTTAAAAAACATCGACAAGGAAACACCTTGTTGGCCAAGGCACCTACAGATTTTTATCACTCATTCCCAGTAACAGACTTTGAAATGGCCCTTAAGGAGCACACAGGCATTAAGGAAAACCTAAACAGACTTGTAATGTTCCATGAAAAATTCTGACCCAAGGCCACTAAGTGCTTAGTGCTGGGATAGCTCTTGAGCAAAGAGTGGAGCACTTGAAGGGAAGAAATTCTTTCCTATCAGAATAGAGGAGGCAGCACTACCTTCCAGGGGAGAAAAAAAAACCCCAAAACCAACAAACCACGGTTTTAACTAGAAGATTAGCAGAAAATAGATGGCATTAGGAAACAATGCAAAACAAATGTAGTTAACTGAAATAAACTCAAATGGTAACTTTAGGATTTTGCCTGTCTAGTCCAATCCCTTGTTCTCTGGTTTGTGTTTAAGAGATTTTGCTGGCTATCTTAATCACGTTGTATCATGCAGTAAACTCCAGAGAATGAGCAAACAGAACCCTCTCAAGGCCAGGAGCTGAATTTGGGTCAGACTGAAAAAAATGGTTCAGTGGCCTGTACTCCCTGTCTACCAAAGCTTGCTTTCTACCTGGATGGCTGTAACTCTGCTGAACTACTGAGAATAATGTTTCTGTCTCAAAAATCAAGTGGGCATTGCTTGGAATAGCAAATACTAAGATTTAGAAGGAACACAATGTACTGTAAAAATAGAACATTTTTTAAAATTACCATCTATACCCTGGCTCTGTAAGATTTTAACTCATATATATATTTAGGTTATTTACTCTGTAATGCCTACTTTAATGATGATAGTTCTGAAATATTCCTCATATGCCTAGTTTCCTTTAAAAAATTACTGCACTTAGCTAGAAAAAAAACCTTTCTGTTTTTCATCCCTCAACTGCTATAGTTCTCAAAGTCTTCCATATTTTCAGCTATTATCCCTTTCGAGCAAAGAGCCCACTTAATAACGTTCACTCTAACAACCTCATTTATTTTCCAGAAAATTAACTCAGTTTCAACCCTGATTAATGATTTCATCTAAATGAATCAAATTAAAAATTGAAAATTATATTTCAAAAGCCAAAGAAAAAAAAATTGACCATTTCCAGTTAACAAATGATCCTTTCAAATATTAAAAGATGACCATGAAGAGTGCGTGATAGTAATGAAATCTAACTGGGGCCTACTGCTTATCTGGAGTTCAGGAAGGGGGAGAAATGGAAAAAAAAAAAATTCTTTCTGCATTGTTAACACTGAAGTCTCTTGGGATACCAAACTGACTTCCACTCAGTCTTTGCCTGTAATCAGTACACCAAAATAATATGAGAATTTCAATGTTAATTAAACTGGTAGGGTTGGAGATGCACCAATACTGAAGAGGGATTAGGAAAGCACACAGTACCAAAAAACCACATCTGTTAACAAATCCTAATCTATGAAAAAGCAATTTAACCTTCCTCAAACTGCTAATACCTAGGTAGAAGCTGATTACTAGGGAAGAGAAAACTCTTGGGACTTTTTAAAAAATAAAAAAAAAACTAAAACAGGTGAATTATGTGAAGAAAAATCAGTTACTCAAAATACCATATACTGTCCTTTAACAGAAGAGAGATCCAATCTATTTGGCCCTTGATTTGCTTACAAAAGGAAACACAAAGTTTTATTTCCCCTTCTCTCTTGAACCCCCCTATAATTAACTTTGCTCTCACAAAAACCTATTTTAAAAATTGTGATTATTCCGTGTATTTTCCAGGTTATGGTGCTTATCAACTAGTAAAAATTACTCACCACTTCTATTGATAAATGAGTAACATTAACTTTTAATTACAAATTTACTGATGTCATATGAAATGTTCAGTGAAAAATTGCAACACATAACATTCATCTTGGAGCTGGGCCAAAGCACGAGACCGACACTATTCCACTTCACCCTGACAAGGGGGACACTGGAGAAGCTGCTGACTTTAATGGATCCAACACTTGCACTGAGGTTGTTCCACAGACCCCTTTGTAGCTGTATGGAGTAACCAGACCAGGGAGAGGAGCAGTGAGGGCTTTTTTTGTGGATCAAGCCTCAGTATCTGCATGACACAAATGTCTCTTAGTTTTCTGACTCTCAGGAAACAGACTGTCCCATTCTATTGCTCTGAGCCAAGGACAACTCCAGCAGCAAGGCCAAATACATAGATGTTTGTGAAAATTTAGGAGTTACCTGTTGGCAGAAACTGGAGGCCACTCCAGACAGACATTTCACAAGCTTTGCAAACAATCCTGACAGGCGTTTGTAACCAACCTGTAACACGGTGGGGAATGAAACCCTGGCACAGCTGAAGCCAGGGGTTCAAGATATTCCAATCTGGATGCTGGTTTGGCAATGCTGACAGACTCCAAATGGGTTGGGCAACAACTGCAACAGTTCATTTCCATTAGGTAAACCTCTGCTGATCCTAGTTTTCCACTTAACACAACACCAAATTAACCTGCAGTGTAACTAGTCTCTTCCAACACAAAGACTGAGGTTAAATGAGTAACAGCAGTTAAGCTGAAAACACACCAAAACAAGCACTGCCATTACAAAACTGAGTATTTACACTGATGAAACTTTACTGAAGTATTTCTCCTACAATCTCTACAATTGCTCTGGTAGCTCTCTTTTATAAATTTCAAGAGAACTGTGAGGGAACATATATTTCTAATCCTCACTGAGAAGTTGGACAGGATTGTGCTTTTGCATAAAACTGTGTTCTTATCAACTTTGGCTTTGCTAGATTGGAGTATTTCATATTTAATGACTCTCAATTCATGATTCCTCTTACCCCTTCAAATTCTAGCCATTCAGAATTCTGGCTTTGGTGAATTCTCACTAAATGAATATCTTCCACAGTTCTCCCTAGTAATTTCAACCTTTGACTAGAGTAAGTGCAATCTTTCCTTGGTCCTCGCAGATCTCACTAGAGATCCCTGCCTATCACTGCTGGTGTGCACTTGGGGCTGTATCCATGGAGAGAAGTGACATTTTATTCTACAAAATTAAGAGTTTTTTTAAAGGCATGCCAACACCTGGAATTTTTTGGTCTCCTGGGAGCAATTTTATAGCACAAACGCACTTACTGTTTTTTTACAGCCTAATTGTCACCCTTGACTTTGCTTTTATCGTCAACTGGTAGCACTTCTCCCTTTGCAATTTTCCTACCTGCCACCTCCTTTAGCTGCTTTCTTCTTCTTGTGTCTGTGTTTGGCTGCACGAAGCTTCACTGCTACCCTTAACGCTGTGAGCAATGTGCTGGCCTGCCACCTTCACCAGCGCTGTGATGCTCACTGCATCAGAAACAATAAAGCCCAGCTCTGTGAGCTTACAAACACGAATGAACACCAGCTTTGCAAAGAATCCCTGGTACAAACCAAAAAAAATCTTGTCATAGTTGCAAATGTTTTATTTGAAAGTAAAGGGGGGGGGGATGCTGCAATACTACTTGCCTTTTATTTTAAAATTCCCAGGAAAAGGCTTTTCATCATTTTTGTTTCCTACTATAATTAAGTCCTGCACATCCCTTCTGTCCTCCAGAAGGTGCAATAATGTGACTGCCTCTCTACAGGGGTGACCACATGGAATTCCCTTAGAAGCCCATCAGTGGACATTCCTGAATACACAGATCAACTCAAGAGTGCCTTGGAAATGCATTTGGTGGAACACAGATGCAGCTCATGCAGGAAGTTAGAATCAGCCATAAATTGGCTGCATTTTTGCTGAATCTTAGCTCCACAGAGAGCCACGATCTATTTGCCACCAGGAACTCTGCTAGGAGCAGTCAAAGAGACAAGATGCTGGATGCTTAATCAGACCTGGTTTTTACCCAGCAGTACAGAGCGTTCACTTGCTTTGGAACCTGCATGGATGTAACATTCTCCAACGTCTTGGTTTGAAGGATGGAAGCAAATCTTGGTGTTTTCCTGTTTTGTTTTGGTTTTGTGCTTACTAGGGATCAGGCTGAGGGGTTTGATGAGATTATTTTATCTTTGGGGCATATCCTCTAGAAATTTTCCTTTCATAGCACCAACTAGTGAACTGAACTTTATGCAGTTATCTCTCAGATGACAGAAGAAATAAAATTTACTATAATAAACCAGATATAACTGAAGGCTTAGGAAAAACAAACTCATGCAAACTACATCAAGAAAGACAGCTGTAATTTGACATATATGTAAAAAGAAAGAAGCCTTAGGAAATTAATAATTAATATTTGAGAAGCTACAAACTTTCCATTGCAAAGTCACTGAAAAAACTACGTCTGGCTCCATATAAATGTATCAAGCCATAACAAAAACATATAAAAATCACCAATTAGTAAAGAAAATTAAATATATTAACTATAATATAAAATAGCATCTTTCTAGAAGGCAGCAACAATAGGAAACTATCTGGCATAACATTTCAGGATTTGAATTCCTGATTTTTAAATATAAATTATGGGTAAATAAATAGGATATAAATGTTCTATTATCTATGATATGATGTACATCAATACTCTAGGTTATATACAGACCTGCTGTGTGTATGCATGTATCCTTGGTGCATTAGCAGTGATACATTAATAGTAATAATATAATCTTTAGCACATATCTATGTAATAGAAAATAAGGAATATGATGCATATTTGGGCAGAAGAAATTTTATCCTAAACATGTGAAGTCTGCCAAAAAATTTATGACTACAAAGACATTGTTAAATAGTGAAACATAAAGGACCCTGAAAGATGATCACCATATTTATCCACAGTTTCCTTCTGTATTTCACAGTCTGCACATGTTTCCAGAGCATTTCTATCTGCATCAACATCTGCTGATAGGACTCCCTTATTATTTTATTTCCAACTCAAGGACTCTAAGGAAAGAACTATTAAAACACTTGAAAAGTCTAAATCCCCAACTATTATGGCCAGATTCACACTTCCTCTTCAGCAGCTTCATTTCTAAAGCAACATCACTGAAATTCCTTTAATTCAAAAGGAACAAAATGGCTCAAGAATAAACAAGTTCCATCCTTTAGGCAGGAAAGCAGTAAGACATTCTTAAAGCACTAGGAAGCGCTCAAGTTGTTGCTATCTATGCAATATCAGGAAAGTTGATTTTGGTTTGCTTGTTTTTTCTTACTGTTTCCAGATAGAGGTCTTAAGTTAGGAATAAGAGGAGATACAAAGCACTTGAAACCAAATTCACATCAGTAGTATAAAACAAATCAGGGAGTAGTAATAAATGTCAGAGCTGCAGCAGCAAAGGCGAGTCACTGCTTTTTCTCATACTTAAAGTGAAATACCTAGCTGTTATCTTTGTGCCTGCAGAGCCTCCCTATTGTAGATTCAATAATACAAGAGGCTTCTTATCAGCAGCCCGGGTGACTGATTGGAGCTGTGATATGTTTAGACAATGCACTGTATTTAACTGAATTTACAGATGCCCCAACTCAGACTGGAGTAGTAAACGCCAGAGACTAATAGGAAATTAAACGTGTACAATGGACTAACTCCATTTGCTCTCACACACTGTAATGTGTTTAGTTAACTTACTCATAGTCACACTTTATCTTTTTCTCCATGGATTCTCTAGGATATGTTTCAAATTGGTCAAAGATTAAATCTTCCTTTCATTTTTCCCCACTATTTTATTACTGCTTTCCCTTATTATTTGCCACTCTTTCTCTTGTGCAGATAAGCTAAACAAGATGACCCCAGGTATACTCTGCCAACCCAATTATCAGCTAGTCAGGAAGTAAAGCAAGGGTACAGAAGACTCCATAACACTAATATTAATATAACATGAGAGGAACAAAATCAGCTGTTTATCTGAATGAAACTGTTTATTTAGCTCATTTGAAATTTAAATACGAATTTATGGTGAACGCATGCAGGAACCCAGTTCGTGGAGGTCACTAAAGACATGGTTTAAACTAACAGTTACTCAGTATTTTCATTAATGAAAACAGTATAAAATAAGTATTCTCTGAATAAACCACTTGGAGAAGAAGAGGCTTTATGTTACTTCTGAACTTTCTTCCCTGGAACAGAAAGGAGTAATTGATTTTTAAATAAAGTCCAGGACTGATCTGTTTATCTATTTGGGTCTTTAGAAAAAAATTCCAGAACTAAGTTCTTCATTAATATATCAACCAGATTGAGGCTATATTGAGCTTATTAAAAGAAAAGAATTTTTACTAAAATGGAAAAAAAGAAAAAAAAATAGAAAACAAAACACATTCTCACAGCTACAAGTACCTTCAGTCACTGTATTTATTATATTAGTTCTGAAATAAAAAATTCAATTAAAGCTCATATTAAAAAAAATTCTTATGTCTGAGACAAAGAAAGACCTACGAAAGGTTCCCAGATACATAACACAAGAAAACAGAAAAGCACTGGCAGTTTTTTTTTCCAAGCTACTCTCACCTCAATATTTTTTGGGCCAAATCCTGCAGTCAAGTGGCTGACAGATTCAGCATTTGCAGAAGAAAGGACCAGAATTAAGACTAGTTAGGGAAACCAGCAGAATATGCCTTATCAACTTGACAGACAATTAAAGGATATTTGGAAAAAATATTCCCCCACTCTCCAAATGTTAACTGCATAAGGATGTTAATTACTTGTACGCTTTGTCTTGAAGGAAACAGTTATTCAAACTCCAATGGAAACAACAGATCAGAAGGACAGATTTTCAACCTGATCAAATAAGGGAAATCTCAAGTTTCTTATTTATAAGGTGTCACTACAAAAATGTATTTCTAGGTTCCTTTTTTTTTCTTTTGATTGGATGTTATAAAAAAGGATGTAAAATATTACCATTGAGCTTTACTTAATTTTTGCTTATGTTGTTGAGATCTTTATCTGTCTCCATTCCTCAGTGTATATCCATTATCCACATGGGAATTAACTAAGAAAATGGTAGTTTTCTAATAGTTTTCCCTTGATACAATATTTGCCACAGTAAAGATCTGAGTTTTTAAAACATTTATTCGTACTCATTTTTTTTCCTACCAGAAGTGAATTTCTGGAATTATTCTCTAAAGCCTCGCTAAACAAAGGCTAATAAAACAACAATTATCTAGTAAAGTGGGCTTCATGGAACTTTTTTTTTTTCCTCCAGCTAGTAGACAGTACTACAAATGTTACTTTTCCTAATCAGGTCTGATGGGCATTGGAAATAAAAGACATGGATAAATCTTTGACCAATCTTTAATTAGTATCGCCAATGAAATATTTATTCTTTTACTATAAATCTAGAAACCCAGGGAAGCTGTGTTTGCATCTTTTATCAATTTAAATAATAGCTTGCTTTATTGCTTTTGTCTTAAGAACAGACAGGCTGAAAAATTATTTGTACCCACAACCAATTTCTGGTTGCCATGGTCTGTACAGTTAAGGTGAATATTTAATAATGCCATTTAGATCATGGAGACCTCCTGAATGTGTAATTCACAATAATCTGTGACAGATGTGTGCAAATGTCTTTGTGTCAACTTTACAAACCAGTAAGAAAAGGATTAGAGTTAAGAGTTTCTCCGATTTTCCAGCCATAAAACAACTGGCCTTTTATATGCAGAACTGAGTTACCTGAGGCATTGAATCCTGTCCCCTTAATGGTAGGAAACCATAAACAGCTGGCTGAAGGAACCAAACAGTTTTTCCAATACTATACAAAATAAGACACAGGTCTGCATCTGTAAGTGAGCAGTGAGGAGAGAGCAGCAGCTCCCACTTGTGTGTGCAGTGCCCAGACAGAACCCAGCACACAATGGTGCCACCACCACACACACTCTGGGGAAGACTATGGAAATGGAGAGGAGCAATTCATCTCAAGCTGCAAACAGAACATCAAAACACATGAAGGAAAACAAAGCAGAAGTGCTAATTATACCTTAGCACCATATTCCTACCGGGGTATGGCAGCCACATCCTTCTATTATTGCTCCTGCTTTTTGCAACAAGAGGGAATTCCTGGTGACTGTCAAACGTGACATCAACACAGGAGAATGGAGAGCATGAATGAATGCAAGGACACACTCTGGTGGAACCACAAATATTACAAATGCAGGCAGATGAATGGACTCTTGAGAGCCCATAAATAACTGCAATACTCTTGAATGATTTTCTCCCAACTCATTAGTTGTTACTGTACTTTCCACAAACCTAACATATGTTGTGAAATGTTAGTGTCTTTGCCTTCACTTTCATTACACTACTTAGCCTAAGTAGATACAAGGACTTTATCAGGAGGCAGTTATCTGCTTTTGTTGTGTGTGCTGGAGTTTTAAGAGAGGACTGTATTGATAGCAGCATGGTGTGGTTTGTATTTGTACTTATCTGACTGCAGCGTAATGGAGTTCAGAATTCCAATAGAAAAGCTAATAAAAACACCCAAAATAGTAAGAGGGGAGAGGGCTGGATATGTGAAGGGGATACAAAACTAGACTGACATCATCTTTTCAAAGCTGGAATAAAAAGGTAGTCTTGTTGGAAGTATCTTTCAGGATGTTATGGTTTAGTACTATGAAGTCCACCCTGTATCCAGCAGCTTGGTGACAGTGTTGCCAGTTACTGCAATGGGATTAGAAAACAGGTCTTTTGTTAATCAATAGTCAAAAATGAAGAGCTAATTTATAATCTCAATTAAAAATTCAGTGGAGCAATGCCCCACGCACATGAAGCATCATTGTGAGGACTAAATTTTGGTAGAAATCTTTTCTCTTTAGGGAAAATAAGCTGTTCAGACTTGCAAAGTAATTTCAACTCAGATAAAAATTTAGCATGAAAATTAATTTGTCCTCTTTTGCTAGTTTAGATTGCTTTTATTTAAATACATTTAAATAAACCTTCCTAGGACTGATTAGATGATGGTTCAGTATAAGGCTATATGACATTTATTGCTATTTGTGTTATCATTACCTACACATGACTTAAGATAGCTGTCACCATAATTTACACTATGCAGGGAGCACACATCCATGTGCTTCATTATTCCATCTAAAACCCCTTGTAGTTACAAACACTGCACACCCATCCCCAGGTTTGGTTCACAAAGGAAGGAGATGAGAAGCTAGGAAACATCAGGACTGACTATAGTTCATCCAGCCTTAATTTCTGATTTCTTTTGCATCAGACATTTTACAGAAAATTGGGCAAATAATGCTGAACTTTGCAAACTACCATCCTTTTCCTGCATGTTGCTACTAACCTGAACACATACAACATTCCAGATATATTTTTTGAAACTGAGGAACACACACACAACAAGTTTGCAGTATTTGCAAGCACAAAAGCCTTTCTGTTTTGTGTGCTTTGTCAGCAATCTCTTAACACTTGAATTTCAGCCCCGCACTGCTGAGTGTTGCTGGAGGATCCCTGCCCACCTCAACTTACAGCAAAATTCAGGATGAGAAGGGGTCACTTAGCAGGGCCAGGAATAGTCTGACCCATTTGTCTTCCCCCAGTCCCATGCTGAGTGAGCTCTTACAACCCAGGGATCTCAAAGGTCAATTTTAGGGACAAGAAAAAGGTTTCTCTCTGGTTTTTTTTTTTTTTTTTCTTCTTTCCCCAAGAAAATGTGTTTGCTCGTTTTGGACTAAACCAGTTCTCTCA
Organism: Sitta carolinensis; assembly: GCA_032173965.1. Lineage (NCBI taxonomy): Eukaryota > Metazoa > Chordata > Aves > Passeriformes > Sittidae > Sitta > Sitta carolinensis. The sequence continues at coordinate 2,705,108 of JAVUNC010000019.1, forward strand.
AAGCAGTCAGGGCCTGGTTGCTCCATAAGCTGAATCTGTACTGGGGAACAGCAGCATGGTTCCCTGTCCTTCCCTGTTCCAGGGCCACAGCAACTCCGTAATTATTTATTATATTGTCAGCCTGACAAAATTTTCATGAGGAATGAAAGCAAAAGAAGAACAAAGACAGTTTTTCACTATTTGTATTCCAGCATATGCTGAACAGAATTTTATAAGAGAGAGCATAAACACTTCTTTATCTCAAGACACAGTCTTTTGCCAAATAATAAAATCCTGCAACAAATAATGGAGACAGAAAACCTTCCCAGGTAAAACACTGCCAAGATTGGTAAATAAAATGTGTTTAGTCACTCAAAGAGGAGGAATTCTTACAAATTTTGGTTTGTGTTCTCTGCTCTCTCAGAGGTCAAGAAAACACACTGTGTTTTTTATTAGGAAAGGAACATCCAGTTTTGATGTGACTACAAAAAAAGCCCTTCTCCCAAAAGGGAAATCATAGTATAGTCTCAGCACTAATGGAAAGATATTCATAGACCTCACTGGGCAGTTCACACCTTCAATCCCAATCAGAAAAATGCCACTGCAGAGAATATATGCAACTCTTCAGGCTTGTATAAATTTTGGGGAGGGTTTGAGATTTTGATTTTCATTTTGGCAAATGGGAATTTAACCTGGGAGTATAGTCCCTGGAGCTTTCATAAGAAAGGGAGAAAAGATGGTGTGTTTCAAAGCTTATGAGGTCAGTCAAAATTCTCACAGCTGAGTGGTGAGCCTTCTACTGCTGTCCTGGTACAGATTTAAAGACCTCTGGATTTCAAATGGAAGGACCAGCTTGGATTGATGAGCAGCTCAGGGAGGTGCTGTACAAATGGACAGCATCAAAATCATGAATAATGTACCTCATGTGAGAGAACAAGTGCAAAACTAAGAAAGGCACAAGCCTGATAAAGGAAGCTGTAATGGGGAGAAAGGGCTGAGAGGGAGAAATGCACAAATCCTTTTTTTTTTCCCCTCAGTAACTACTCTGCAAAAAAACTACAATGAGAAAGATTTTGTCCAAATGCTGCCATTTTACTTTCAGTTGTGCACATGCTGGTTCTTTCCATGAAAGGGTGTACATCCCAAAGCCAGGTTTGGTCTACCAAACATATCTGATGTGCACGTAACATTTTGGCCTTCAACAAAACTTACAATACATTACATATACAATACACATATACATCTACAATACAAATTCAACAATACCAGAAAAAGGGAAGACTGTCCACTTGAGAAGGCAGATTTTTATGTGTGGTTGTTATTTATGTAACTTCCCTTATCCATTTGCATGCAATAATGTAAATAACATGCTCAGTATATAGCGGACAGTTGACAGAATTACTGTGTTATCACCAAATAATTTTTCCTATCCCACATTTTGTAAACTAGGTGACTTAAGAGTATTCAGAGTTCTAAAGATGTTTAAGTTATTTAAGAGTAGACGCTGGCTTTTCAAACTTGAATAATTAACCCATTATCAAATCAACAACCTCCTCTATGATCTTTTCTAAAAAAAAACCCCACACCGTTCCACACAAATTTACAAAAAAGAACAACTTCTTGCTTTACTGCTGCACTGAAATATCCCTTACAAGCTTTTCAAGCCCGTGTTGTCTATGTGGCACTAAACGTGAAAACTGCCTCCCCGATTCTGCGGCGCGCTGTACAAAAGAACCACACCGCTTGCAGATCAAAGGGAGCCGATTTACGCTTTCATCCCAGCTGACGGACGATTAAATTAAAACAGATCAGCAGTACAGTGCCTGGGCAGGTGGCTGGAGCTGCCACTGTCGGCCTGCGAGCGATTAAATTGCGCTGGAGATGGAGGGCCTTCCGCTCTCATTCCCGCACTTACAGATCAAACGGTGACAAATGAGATGTTACCGCTCGTGTAAAGCAAGGCTACAATCTGTCAAAATCCAACATAATTTGTGACCCTACGTGACATCCTCTTTCTCTTTTTTTTGACATTTGAATACAGTGATTGTACTGGAGTCAAGTCCATTTAAGTGAATATAGTCAATTCCATCTAAAGGAATACAGCCTGTTAGCTCCAACATGGTAGCTGAATATATATCTGGTTAGTACTCCAGCGACCCTTTGTGTTAAGTGCATACCATTAACAATGAATTCTGATTTTTCCAAGTTATATAATTTGATATCTTGACAGCTCAGACACTTGAAGCACCACTATTTGTTTTAAATGGCTTTATTTTATTGTTTAAATGTCAGTATCAAAATAAAGTAATGCATACAGTCTTGTCAGATCTAGTGCAGTGGGAAGTGTTGCTGTGAGGGGAAAAAAAGGCCTTGAGAGAGTTTGTTCTAAAATGGTCCAAAAAGTCAATTATGTCTTTTGTTGCATCCTTGAATGACTTGCAAAATTTTATTTACACTGGGTCTTTTGTTTTATGGGTGAGCTTATCCAGGTACTGAGGAAGGAATCACAAAGGGACTGCAGCATCTTACTTTAAAGAAATTGTAATACTAACATAAAAAACCTTCAAGTAAACAAAAATTTTAAAAGTAAGTGCATGTGTATGAATTTTTAAGCATTTGGAAAAATTACCATAAATTGGCACAGTATTGTCTGGAAGATCAGAAGTATGAACTCTACCCAAAACTGCAAATCAACACAGTCAGCGAAAATCTAATTTGGAGAATATTTGCAAGCATTGCCATTGCTTTTCTTTTAAGGAATAAAACAGTTTACAACAGAGCAATGCTGTTAGAATCTGACCACATCTTATTTCCAGTAACTTTGGGGTTAACAAGTTCTTCCCCACAGCCAAGAATTTACAGCATTTATCGCTCTCTTAACGTTTTAAGGTGGGCAGTTTAGCTATCTACCACAAAGCAGTCAAAGATCTGATCTAGGGGCTCTTTATATTTTCTGTTGACCATTGATCTTTGGGCAGGATAACTATATCCTCCAGGGAATTAAGTTAGAAACAGCTTTATTTACAAAGAATGAAGATGCATACAAAATCTCTCAAGTGAAAATCTTAGGGGAAAAACAGATCTGGTACGCTGAAAAGTATCTATACTTAAAGCCTCTACAGCACACACTATTTTTTGTCCTCAGTCCAAATTTAAACCACAACTTCCTTCATCTCATTTGCATGCATGTTTAGCATATAGCTCTTAAAGTGCAAACAGCAATACATTAGCTAAGAAGCACAGCCAGCAGCTAAGGTGAATGCCACCAAGCTCCTGTAGATAATCTGCCATGTGCAGAAAAACCCAGCTGGTGGCTGGTGCCATATTTGGCAAATTATATACACTAATCCTTCCTTATCGAGATGACCCCCACAGCCTGTCTAGGCTTCAAGGCCTGTCAACACCCCATTGTTACTGATTTATAAAAAGGAAGACTGGGCCCATGTGCCACACTCCATCCTTCTAACCTTGCCTATTAAAGGCAGGGTCTCTGCGGCGTCTGACACGGCCAGGGGGGCGGGCACGTTTATATTTACATGGGCAGCAAAGAGCTCTTCAGCCTCAGCAGAGCCCTGGCAGCTCTGCAGGGCCAGGGCAGCAGGTCTGTAGCTCATGCCTCCAGCTGTGGTGTGGTGCAGCAGCTCATGCCTCCAGCTGTGGTGTTGCAGCAGCTCATGCCTCCAGCTGTGGTGCGTGCAGCAGCTCATCCCTCCAGCTGTGGTGCGTGCAGCAGCTCATGCCTCCAGCTGTGGTTTGTGTGCAGCAGCTCATGCCTCCAGCTGTGGTGCGTGCAGCAGCTCATCCCTCCAGCTGTGGTGTGTGCAGCAGCTCATGCCTCCAGCTGTGGTGCGTGCAGCAGCTCATCCCTCCAGCTGTGCTGGAACTGCACACGCCCTCGCTGAGGATGCGCTGGCCACGCCAGCAGGGAGAGGCTGGGCAGGAACCCCTCTGAGACTGGGCTCACAAACAGGGCATAGCACAAGAAACCCAGAGCAGTAACACCTTACTACAGCAGGTTTTTTGCTATTATCTACCATGGGGGACTACTAGCACTGAATTCACTACTAGGGCTAATACCTTACCCAGAGGAGCAAGGTACCAGGTGAGCTGAGGAGATGAAGAGATGTTTGCCTGGGTTCATCGAGGGGGGCTGCACAGCAAAACACCCACCAGTTCCAGTTACTCCAGCGACTTCTTGCACTGGAATATGCACTTTCTTTCAGACTGCAAGGTCAGTGGTGCAGGGATTGTCACACAGTGATAAATCCCATCCACGGGGCTTGAAAGAAACAGCAACAAATGTTTCTGCCCTGTTAATACATATGGCTATTAGAACATGATCTGTTGATTTGCAGCAAGATACCCTATTGTAATGACAACCACAGCATGGGACTGCCAACTGGCCCGTGTTTAAAGGTGATTACTGCCTTTTTATATGTTCTACTCAGCTCCAGTTTTTGTAAAGGCTGTTCTAGTTTTACAGGCTGTCACAAACCACAGAGCTGATCTCATTCCACTCTTCTTTCCCTCATCTCTTTGCTTCTGATGTAGATTCTGTACTAGTCACAGGGGATGCAGGGTAGGATTTCACCTTTGACTGTGAGCATGATAGGAGGGGAGAGAAAGGTGGCAGAAACATTATTAACTTTAAAATATTTCCTGCTCCTCCAAGATGAGAATAAATTGTCCCCATATGACTATGTGGTATAAAGATAAACTGTTCTCCACCTTTTAGGAATGCTCTACCACTTCAGGGTTTTCCTTCTACCTCCCTAAATAAAACCCTGTGTTGCTTCCCATGAATAACATTTTTTAATAATTTAAAATACGTTCAGTTTGTTGGGGTTTCTTTTTTTCCCTTCGCTGCTTACTATGTTTTTCAGTGGCTCCTTCAGATTCTGCACCCAGCCCGTATCTATTGTTTCATTAATGAGGCCAGCTAAGAGTCATATATTTCTATTTAGCTTCCTGGGCAACAAAATGGAAGCACGTGTGTGGGTAATGCTAACACAACCAAAGGCCTCCTAGGAATAGAGCGAGAACAGAGTGCCTTTGATTTATAAATAGATATCACTATTTATAATGCATAAACAAAATGTTTCATGATTTGTAACACTAAGCCCAGGCGGTTATATTGTTTAAAAAAAATAAAAATCCAAATGCCTGCTGTCTACAGAAATAGAAACACTTCTTTACACAAGAATCATGAGGGCACGGGGGCTGATACTATATGAACTCCTGCCAATTAAATGAGGTACTTGCTAATTGCTGTCCCATATCTTCAAGGACCAAAGGGGCAGAACAGTGCCATGTGAGGCAACATGGTGTCATGTAGCAGAGCTGAACCCAATCCAGGCTAGATTTAATGTTCAGAAATGATCACATACTGTATTACTCGTGTCCAGCAACAACATTTCGATTGCAGGAATGCTAAGCTCCTGGTCTTAACCACAGCCAGCACTTGTTGCTACTGAAAGATTAATGTTATCTCTGCATTTAAGTAACCCTCATATATGGCCAAAATTAGACTGTAAGAAGTCCAATGGTCTGGGAGTGAAATTGTTTTTAGCAGCAGCCTACAAAAGCACTGCTTGGGCAAAGCATGTGTGTCCCCAGGGAATTCTGTGCAGTCTAACAATGCCTCCCATGAGCGGTGGCACCAACTGCACCCTGTGCATCACTGCAGAAATACTTCAGGAGAGGGTAAGTCAGTTCCCCAACTTCTACTGGCCATGGTGAAGCCTTGCTATCAAAAATTACATGGGTGAGTGAAAGGGGGAAATTGAATTCATGGAGATAATGTCCAGTGAGAATGTAAGGGTTTTGTTATCACTTTTTTTAGACACCATCGATGCTGTTTCAGTGCTGAGTTCTGTAACTAATATTTTCTATTCCTCCTGAAACATCTGTATTTGTCACTTATTTTGGCAAGTGTATTGCTGCCTTACTGCTCATTCCTTCTGGCTGTAGAATGAACAGAGAAACATCAATTTCACTTCCAGTTCTTACATTCCTATGCTTCCAGACACTGAACTCAATAAAAACAAAAAATCCAAAGATGCCTCTGTGTGAAAGTGCCACTACTCGTATTTGAACAAAATTGCATAGCAATTTAAATTAATCACAAGAAAAATGTGGGAAAATTTCTCTCATTTACCAGCTGTAACCACAGAAGTCTCAAGATTTTAGCAAGTGTTCAATGGATTATGGATTAGGCCTAATTTATAACTAAATTGCCATAGTAAATCAATACTGCTGGTTAATTACATTAAGAGTTTACTATTGTGATTTTAATACTAAAATTCATATTGTTAAAACATGGTGCAAAAATTAATGTACATGTTGTATTGCATCACAAAATAATTCAAGCATACAGCTGTTATACATGAGACAATAGCCATTAACATTTGATGGACAAGCCAAGATATTAGAACAATAATTGAAAAAACAGATTAGCTACTACTGTTTTCATTCATATATAACACTGTAGTATAGTAAAACCAAGTTTATTTTTAATTTGAGACTAAAATTAAACATCACTGAAATTGCAGAGACTTATTTCTGCAAAACAGTCTTCCAAGCACAGGACCCTCCATCATGTTACCCAGGGTAGCTTATTTGCCACCTGTATTTGTTTTTTAATTCCTCTTTCATTGCTTGCACATAACTATTAAAATGCAAACAGATATTTACCTGGAAATACTCGTTTTGAACACTTCTCTTTAACCATAGACTATCCCTTTGAGAGCAAGCTGGCTTCTATTTAAGACTTGTTTCTTAAATTTTGCAATTTAAAACTAACTTCTCTCTTCTAACAAGGCAATCCTGAGCAGGACTTTCAAACACTGCAGAGCTAATAAACCTCATCCAACCACACACATAAAACTCACAGAGCAGCACTACAGGACTAAAAAAAAAAAAAATATCTTTCCAAACAGGACAGTTTCCATTTCATTAGGACAATCCCATCAGACCTTTCAGTCTCATCACCTTTTCAAGTTTTTTATTTTCATCTTTTTGATATTGTTCCTATTTGGTCTTACTGAGTGTTTAAACTACTAGCTAAGACTGTGCTTTCACAAAATTTTGAACTCCTGAAAAAAATACACCTCTCCTGGGAACTGAAGAGAAATGTTTAGGAAATATTTCTTCAATTAGTTGCACAGAAACCTCCTAAAGAAGTTCACAGCCTGTATCCCTACAAATCAAAACTGCTTAACACACAGCTTTTTTTTTTTTTTTTTTTTTTTTTTTTTTTTTTTTTTTTTTTTTAATTGGCTGTCACTGCTTTTGTTCATTCCTGATGCTCTGTACAAGGAGAATGAGCCCACTTCCCCTTCCTATCTGGCTAACTTCAACAGAAGTTGTTTTGTGAGCACACAAAGGATGCCAGACTGAGTCTTTTCTGTACTGCACTGAATACCTTGCTGCTACTACTAGTGCAGAACTTTGTGCTTCAGTTTCCATGTCATCCTTCACATTTTGTACCAAACAGACACTTGCAAAGAGGGGAACCCACCCTACACCATCGGTTATGACTCAATTTGCAACTTTGTCATGCAAACTCAGGAGAAGATGCAAATTAATTGCACTGAGATTCACTTGGCCTTCCCCAAGCCAGGATATGACAAAGCTCTCTGCAACCTCCTTTATCACCAACTAACAATGGGTAGGACACCACGGTTCAGCAATAAACATTTCACACTAATAGCATAAAAGTGACTAACTGGTTATTGCCCTGTTGTTCTTTAGATAAAGAACTCCCTCTTTCTCTTCTCTCAATACAGACAAAATCTTTTCTTTGTGCCCAACACAGGAAAAAGAGGTATGAGAGGACTTACTGCCCTGTCCACACTCTGCCCCCTCCACAAAACCAGTGGTTTGTTTAGGGCCCAAGCTTGCTACACTCCATGATCTTCATTTCTACTTTCAACACTTCCCCAGTGACACCCAGCAGGACTTGCCACTCATGGGTCTTAGCCCTCTGTGTGCTTCAAAAGTGATGGACAGAGAAAGTATAAAACCAAGATTAAAATTACTTCAGATACACTGATTGTGGACACTTCCTTTACTCAGTAACAAGAGAGCAGAGCACGGGCATCCTGAACAACAGTGTTTTGGCATGGATATCCTTGGGAAAAGGGAAAAGGGAAGGAGGAAAACTTTAAAGAGAAGACTTCAGGCTCATGCATTAATATTTGTAAAAGGAAGAATAAGGGAAAATGGCAGTTGAATTGAGATAGATTACTTATAGACTCTGTGCCAACCAGTGTGCACCAAGATGACACTTTTTTTTTTAAAAAAAAAAAAAAAAAAAAAGCACTTGGACAACTTTCCTGCACAGTTCCTGGCTCATTTGGAGATCCTGTCCCAACATGACCTCAGAAGGTTCTCAGTGTCTGGCCAACACTGAGAACAAGAAAGACAGAAGCATTAACTTCAGAGTGTATTCAACAAATACTTTTGTGGTCTTTAACTCATGATGATGCATTGGTTCAAACAACCTGAAGCCCTAACAGAGCAGCCTGAGAGTTGTAAGAGAAACTGATGATTATCAGCCACTGTGACTAAAACTGGCATTTCAGAGAGAACAGGCATTAATTCCATATTGTACTGATTTAAAGTAAATGCATGTGAACACTTGGCAGAAATAACGGAAAATAATCATCTGTTGATGGAGAAAACACTAACTTGTGTTGCAAGATGAAAAGCAGAAGAAGAAGAGAGAGAAAAGATATCCTGTAATGCAAGAAGTTCAGGCTATTCTTTTCCCAAAATGTATTCATAAATACAAACATTAACACCTGCTGTTTTTGAATCCCAAAGATTTTAACATCAAGAATATATTGAAAAGAGAGAATAAGCATGGGGAGAAACCCAGCAGATAATCCACAGGGAAGTAACACGAATACTTTACATCATTTGAATTAGAATTTCAGGTAAGAGTCCTTTTCTTGAGAAAGAAAACACTTCAGATTGCACTGCCATAATACACCAAAACAATGGGGGGCAGTTAGAGATGAGAATGGGAAGGCTTTAATTGTTCCAGCTTCCTATTTAGACAAAAATACAGAAAAAAGAAAGTATCATCTCCACATTTATTCTATGGGAAGTCTATATGTTGAAATTTGACAACTGCAGCTTCAGACACATGGAAATACTCAGAAATATGGAAATGGACAACTTTTAAATTACTTTATCCAAGTTCTACAAATCTTCATTTGAAGAAGGGAAAGCAATCAGTACAAAGCAAATAAAGCTCACCTGCATCTATCTAAAGCATTTTATGAAACACCAAGCTGAGGGTGAGATACTGCAAATGGTTAATGCCTGAGGCTTTCATCTCCAGAGACCTGGGTTCAAAGCCTTCTTAGGCCACGAGGAATTCTAGAAAATTTAGGAATTTAAATCTGGAAATTTAGGAAATTTACAGATTTCACAAGCCAAATTTGAAAGCTGTTTCCCTGAAATACTGACTTGTATCTTTCCTTTTATTTGCAAAATCTATAACTACAACACCAAGACCCATCTTACCCATTTGTATTTTCACCAAACCACTTCACATTGGCAGAATTGGCCACCCCTCTTCACAGGAGGCCCAGGACAGAACAAGCAGGTGTAAGTCATGCCCAATGTACACCTACCTACAACAGAAATTGGAGGAACTGGAGCAACTGGAGCCTTGCCTGCCATCTTCATCAATCTACTTGCTAATATTGTCATCATGTTCCTGCAGATCTTTGAAGGGGGTATTAATGTAAGGATTATTTATTTAAAGAAAAGGTTGTGATTTAACACCCAAAATCCACACTCAAAATATCCTACTCACTCAGTTTATCCAGAAAATAATGAGTAACAACTTCTGGAAAATAAATTTTATGATTCCTTTCTATGATTGTCTTCTTATTGTTTCTCCAATGAAAAAACTGCTTCTGCTTTAAGAAAGGAAAAAAAAATAATTTCTCTTTCCTAAAACATCTTTGTTCCCCAAAATTTTCTCATCACGCCTTTTCTAGAGCAGAGATTAATCCTCATTTTATCCCTTAGAGAAAAACAGAGAACCACAAAGGAGAACTGCAACATTAATCCATGAATGACTGTAAAGCTGCTTGATTTACCAGAACTACACACTGCAAAAATACTACTGTTGTCTTTTTCTGCTGTTTTGTCCAAGTTCTGGCACTTTGATACTCAATTCTGTTTCTTAAAATATCAGACTTAACTCAGTTTTTACACTTCTATTCTGCTCCATCTAGTGGATTATTGATTTTTGCAATGAATGCTGCAACAATAGTATTCTAATATACCATGCTGGGTTAGCTATTAGGACAAGGGACCATGATTATTTTTTTGGCTTTAGATGAAAGAAATTAAGTCACATTCCTGGGTACCAGGATAAGACTATGGGATTCTGGCAGCGTGTTCAAGCAACATAAATGGGAAAATGGTGTCACTTAATTATATCACTGAAATGAGACTAAGTAAGGGACAGGCCTTGATTATAAGGGACAGGTGGCAACATTTCTCCTGGTGCTTGCACAATTTACTAGGTCAGTCCTGGGGAAAAAGAATATTCCATGCCTGTGTTGTTTTGCTAAAATATCAATATCCTCCAGGCTTCATAGCCTAGATTTCAGAGTTTTCTTCCTGCACTTGGTTATAGGCAAAATGAATTTACACACTTGATAAGCTGCTTTGTTTGCATGATAGGAATAGTTTTATTCAACCAATGTCCCTTCAGTACACCTACAGTGGTGGTGGGCTTTCTTCAGTGCTGTTTGTAACACCCTTTAAAGACTGCTGAGCTAACTTCTGCTAACTTTTCAGAGGGATGTTTAAGGTAATGAGAGTTTGACTGATGAGAAGAAAAATTAGGTAATTAGTCCACCCTTATGTGTCGTTCATTTCAAATCAATGCAGCTTTTAATGGTAAGAAGATTTGTTTTCTTTTCAAAAGCAAATATAAAAATACTTAGCCAACAAAACCCCCCACATCAACGAATTTGTTCATACATGGAATCACTGGGACCAATGATTCAAAGATAATGCTGTTTATATGTCTGGTAGGAAAGGTGTAGGATGTGTGCTCTCTGAAGCAATTTACAGCAGAAGAAGGAAATACTAATTTACTCTCCCAAACCACAAAAAGTTCCTACATTATGCTTGGTTTCAATCAGGAATCTAGCCAGCAAAGCATTAGAAAGGGTCTATAACCACAAAACCCAAAGTTAATTGAAATATTAAGCCCAAGGTTTTCCAAATAATTGGAGTTTCTTTTGAATATTTATTGTTTCTAGTTTTCTTCTATTTCTTCTCTCTAATGTGATAGGCAGCTCCAGCAGTTAGTTATAACTAGATGAGATAAGACTAACTCCAGATTGATTTGCTCTTCAGGACTTTATTGTAATAGTATGCAGCCATATAGCACTTTCTATCAAAAGAATTTTGAAGTGTTCCATAAATATTAATTCAATAAGCCTCACAACATGCAGGTGAGCTCCATATTATTGTATCCATTATATTTTTGCTGGAGGCACGCTAAGTAGAAGTGTCTTGTCCTGGAATGGAAATTAAGTCTTGATTCCAATTGTCTGATTAAATCACTAGAATTACTCACTCCATGAAAACCCATCTGCCCCCAGATCAACAGCAACTTTGTCACTGACTTCTGTAGAGCCATGATTTCATGAAAAGACAAAATGTTTCCTTAGTAATCTGAAACTAAACACTATTTTTTAGGTTCAACATCCTGCATTAGTTATTATATCTTCACTAAGTTTCCTCCTAGAAACAGATGACTGACTTCAACTGAGAAGCATAAATATTTTAAAGATTTTAAGTACGCACACAATTGACCTGATACATTATAATAGCTCAGGCAATATGAGAATATACTCCTTTGCTCTGTGCTGTAATTCATGAGAGTCAGAGTTCTGACTTTGCAAATAGAATTGCAGACTTAATTTTCAGGAGTGACTTCCATTTTTACATTCACAATTTTGCAATCACCGTAGTTGTGAGAACAGTGATATGCATTAAGGTAATTGATTGTGCTTTGAAATCAAGTAATCAAATGAGCATCAATTAAGGCTGCAAATGTTTGAAGCCACGGAACTACAAAGCAAAATTATTTTTCTTTGTAGGCTTCCAGCAAAACACACTAAGCAAAACTCTGTCTTCTTTCTGTATCAGCCTCACACCAAATATTTAATAGGGTATTCAAGATTCATTTTGGGTAATAAATTCATTTAATAACTGAGGGATCTACATGTGGACTTTTCCTATTTCAGTATCTCATTTTATACTTAACCAATTCCCACAAAAAGATATGTACCTCCTATTGTACCACAGTGCCTAGCTTCTTCCACCTGACCCACCAAAAGGAGCTGGAACTTGGAGAGATCCAGGCTTCCTGTACCAAGCATGCAGGCTCTCAGGGCAGAATATAAATGAGCCACCACACACATACTGCTCCCACCTGCACCTGGTTTATGTGCACAATTTATGAGTAACTTGCAGACCTGTGCTTCCACCAGCTTTCCTGGAAATGCTTTCAGTCCTTTCAGGACTCCTGGCCTCCTATTCCATTTCTGCAGGCAGGTAAGTCAACTTGCCTTTTTCTCCAGCACACTTGGATTTCTGCTGTTAAAAAATAAAACCTCGGTTCCTTCTGGTTTAGAGCCCTTACACAGATTTAACACTCTCCTCTGTATAAGGAATGAAAAGGTATTCCAGCTCCTGGGAAAAAGTCTGTTACAGTGAGGGTGTGGAAAAACTAAAGGCACCCTGGGTGCAGAAGCATCCTCCCCTCTCCCTTTGCACAAGCTGGCTGCTGGGAGGCAGTGGCATCACCAGGGGAGAGCCACTGCTGCCAGACCAGGCTCTCGGGGCACCCAGAGGAGCATCCCTGCTTCCAGAGCTAAACAAGACCCCTTGTGAGCTCTTCAGGCCTCTCAGAACAGTCACTCCTGCATTTGCACACAAGTATGATGCTGGAGATGGCTACAGAAATTTTAAGGGCACTCTAGAAACGACAGCGGCATGAAATCAACACCTGGGAAATTCCACTATTGAAAGATATCCCAGGACTATCACTCTGGATTAAAGCAGATAAATTCCACCAATCTTTCCCCTTCATGTAACTGGAGCATATTGGTGCAATAATTTTTGCTTTTATTGTCATTATATATGCAAAACTCCCTGAACCCCAGGTAATCATTTAACATTCTAGATTAATATTAAAACAAACAAACAGAAAAAAACCAACAAAATCAACCTGACAATTTTTGAGGTCCAAGAAAAGGCAAAACAACTTTTCAAGACTGTTTGATTACTCAACCTGAATCTGCAAATACCTACTACGGCAGGAAAGGGTTGGTACTTTACTGATTCCAGTGAAACTACTAGGAAAATCTCAGTCTGTAATAAGTGTTGGCAGCACCACGTCCTGAAATTGTAAACTCCTGGGGCACAAACCTGTCTATAAAACTCTCGGACATCTAAGATTCTATAAAAATAATAATGCATTCAGCTTTATGCAATTTTCAGATAAAAATCAGTCAATCCCTCTTTCTCTGCCCTCCCTCCTCCACACAGTTACCACAGAAATTTTGTTCTGTTGGGGTAATGTATATTTTTAATGCAAAATTTCACCAGGAACCATTTTTTATGGTCTACTAATAAACCCTTGAAAACAGGGATTTATAATGGAAACAGTGACGGACCCTTAACTACAGTGTATGCAACCATAATAAAAAGAATTAATGTAGTCAATTTGTACTACTGTTCTCAGAACAAAAAAAACCTCTATTTCAACTGCAATCCTTTCAACAGCTGATTGGCAAGCCTGTCCATTTCTAGTCTGCAGTGTTGTCAGTTGTCTTCAACATGATAATGAGCCTGTCACCATATTCAAATAGCCCTGTGACAGCATGTTTTGTGAGCATGACGTCCACTGCAAAGGGTCTGTCAAAAAGCACCTTTCAGAAAATGAAAAGAGAATGCTTTTCTGATGATAAATCTAATTTCTTCATAGCTAAAAGAGTGAGATTTTTCATCTGATTTTGTCAGTGTTGTGTTGCATTTGTGTCTTCAGATAATCCTGCGTTCTGACGCATAAAATTTTAAAGTTATCTGTAAAGACAAAGTGAGAAATAATAATCTTTTTTGAGTTCACTGGAGGCTTTGCATAAAACTGCAGCACTGCTGGCTTTCCATCAAATTAAAACTGGAGGGGGGAGGGAATGACATAGAAGGGTAGCTTACAACCAAAAGCAAATAAGGCTCCCAGTAAAGATCTCAAAGTCTACACACACTGGGGTCTCCACTCTTCCCCAAACAGCCCATTAAAAACCTCCCTTGCTCTGTGTGGTCCTAGTTAAGTATGACCAGGTTGCATGAAATCCCCTGGCTTTCAGAGAAAGGCAGCAGAACGTAGACACAGGCAGAGCTTCCAAGCACTGCTGCCATTCAGGAGTGTGAGTTCCACACGCTGTGTATTCCATGTTCAGCTGCCACTCGTGCTACTTGTCAGCTGGGGAAATTTTCACCAGGAGAGAAATTTGAATATTTGAGCAACAGAGATTCCTCTCCATGTGTCTATGCATCTTCTACTAATATCAACAGGTACAGTGAAATACAGCACTTTATTTTCCCTGTTGACAAAAGCTGCCCTTAATTTCACTTCACCTTTTAGGAAGTCTTTTTACCAGTAGCTGATTGAGGAAAAGTAAAGGGAAGTGTTAAAATGAGAAATGTAAAACCCCAAATGAACAAGCAATAAACCTTTCTCTCTTCCAGTCACTGGGTGAGAAAGGGGTGGACAGAGCTGCACTTTAAAGTCCCGGGCTGAAAGACACATTAACCTCAGAGCAGAAGTTCCATTTCTAGCACTGCCTCTAACACCACATGTGACTTTTACTAAGCAACTCTGGTTCTCTTTCTCTGAGGTTTAATAGTGTAAAGTGGGGGTATTACTGTCTTTGCATCACAGGTGTTCTCTAAAACGTAAAAAAAAATAATCTCTGAAAAAACTGTTGACAAGCTTGTGACACATTCACTGCAGAAAAATCATGTTGCACAAGCCCAAGGAGTTTCAAAAGTATTAAACAAGTTTGTTCCATTAAATATGGGTGAAAAACAGCAAACCTGTAGCATTAGGATACTAAACATGGACTTCCCCTGCCAACTACTGAAGAGTATCAAAAAGAAGTATTTTACTACTACAATTATCATGTGTTCTTCAGGCCACTAAGAACATAAGGTTGACAATTACATAAGGCTACAGCCTAAAGGCTGTACCTGCAAGAACGTGGTGGGATTTGTATGAGGTTAGGGGCAGACAGGTACTGCAGGTGTGAAGGCATAAATTATCTTTACCCCTTCCCCATCCTCAACATTTGTCTTTGAAAGGACTTCTCTGCTTTTGCCTCCCAACCTCCATTTTCTCCCTTCTGCTTACACAGATGAATAAATACTAATATTTATTCTGTCTATAATTCATGATGAAAATTATGAGTGAATAAGGAATTTGATTAATTCAGGTCTACCAAGCTGAAATAAGACCATTTGACTGAAAGTCCGTTTTATTATTTGGTTAATATGAGGAGACCTTAATATAGAGGATGTGTATTTTAAATTTGGATTATACAACATGGTATATCACCCTTGATCGTGCAATTCAATATACCTGTAACTGAATAAAATGTAAAGGTAGGATTATTACAAATTTTATTTTTAAGTGAAGGCAACTAGGCACTATGCAGCTTTAGACAGCACAAATGGACAATCAACATTAAACATGACTGATTTTTAAATTCTTCATTGCTCAGCTGGAGGGAAGTATTACAAGGCCAAAAAGCAGAGCTATGGACAGCTGGCTTTGTGCAGTACCAGTTCTCTGCCTCAATTTTCAAGCCATTCATTTCTTTGGTGGGGGTCGGGTAGAAGGGAGGGGGAAAAAAGCCAAAAAAAAAAAAAAAAAAAAAAAAAAAACCCAACAAAAAAACCAAAAAACCAAATCTAAACTAGGCCATACAAATGTACAAAGCAAGCTTGGGTCTCTAGGACTTCCATTGTCTCGGGGAGTCCTCCCCACCCTGAACCCTCATTAAAGCCGAAGAGATGCGGGAGGGAGCGGCATTAAAATGAATGCAAAGCATTTGCCGCAATCTTCTGCTCAGCCCATCTCCAAATGAAGGCAGGCATTGCATAATCCAGGCAGCTCGGGCTGCTGACAGGTGGATGATTTATGCTCCGAGTCGGAAGAATCGGAGAGCCTGCAGAGGACACAGCGTGAGCAAGGTGGTGGCGAGACAGATGCTCTCAGTGGGCTTGCAGAGGCTGGCAGGCTCCAGCTAGCTCAGGTGCAACTTGAACACTTGAGTGCTGAACTCATATTGCCTAGATTCCAGCACAGCAAGATACCATTTACAATATTATGTACAGTAGATATACTATCAAACCTATCTGTGTGCTGTTTGTCTATGTGTGTACACACACACGCACACACAAAATACATTTTTTTTTTTTTTTTTCTATTTGCAGTTCAACTTGCTGTGTTCACGCATCCTTTGCACGGGCATATTCTCCATCGAAAAAGAAAGGGCAGGTTAGGACAAATTCTGCATTGTTACAGCCACGTAGCATAAGTGAAACCACCAGAGTTGAACAGATGTAAGTGGGGGAAGAATTTGGCTCTAGCTTGCAGAGAACAGGGATGGCTCTGGGATACTGAAAATCCTTTCAGTTTTAAGACTGTTCGAAAGCTAGAAAAGAAAATGACCAGAGGAAAAATCAAAACACCCACAGGTCCAAACATAGTGGGATATTCTCATCTTATCATATCTATCTGTAAAGCACAGAAAATGCCATAATTACGTTGTTCTGCAAAAAAGCACAGTATTAGCAAAATATAATGTAAATGACCTTTATTTCATCTACTTAAATCTCTCAATGACATTACTTCTGCTTTATTCAGGGGTATTTAAAAATGCCACCCAAAACTGCAACATCATTTCCAACCATGTAAGTTAGCTTCCTTTTCAAAAGAAAGCAGGAATGGAGGGTTGAATTTTCACTTCTGTGAGCAAGAAACTGGTCTATTAAAACAATAAATGAAAATACACAGGTGCAAACAAGATCTTATACATGTTTATGCCACACCTTTATATGTTCTTTTCTTCTTTAATAGAAAAGGTGAAACCAGGACTAAATTATCCTACCTTAAGCATATCAACAAAATAAACAATTCACCTGTCTCATACCAAACCCTCCACATTTTCCAATGAAACCTGTCACTTAATTAAGTATGTCATTTTCAGGGGCAACCGAGGAGTTAAAGCATTCAAATGTGCACACTGCAGGTTATCTGGGTTGAATCTGGGACTTTGCTGACTCTCAGCTCCTTTCCACTTTAACAGATGGGGTCAGAGGTGAAGCTGCAGACGAGAATTAAAGACACATACATCCCTTTAATCAGATAACACATTCAAAGACTTGCAAATTCCCAAGAAGCCACTTTACAGGCACGTGTCATGGGCTATTCCATAAAGGGGGAGGGAATGGTGAAGAGGAGGGAAGGAGGACTTATTTCAGCTAACCAGCATTAAAAAGTGCAGGAAATTAGAGAAAACAAAAGGGAACAAAATGGGATGGATTGCTTTCTCATTGCACATGCCTCCCTAGAGAGGAACACCAATGCTGGAAGCCTTTACACTCTGCATTCAAATGTTTTTCATAACTTCATTAATCAGCTGTTTAAGAATACTTCCATAACAAGCATTTTAATTGGAGATGAGCTGAGCATCTTGCTGGGATGGATAGCTCCAGCAATACCAGGATGCCCAGAAGGAAATACAGTCATTCAGCCTGACTAGTCCTCACGAAACAGTGAGTCAGCTAACAAGAACCTCAAGAAATTAATGATACTCTCTCCCACCTGGCCAGAATAAAAAACTGCCTGGAGGACATGAGCTCACAGCAACTATTTTCTCATCAGCACTCTTCTGATACAATCATGGTCTGGAAGGGGAAAATGAACAGAAAGTCATGAAAATGAGAAAAGAGAAAAAGAGAAAAGGATCTTATGTCATCTCAGCTACTCTGTGGCTTTGTTCTCCAATTACTGCATCCCCCTGCCCCTCATGCAGGATCAAGCAATGGCCCTGTGGCACACTCCAGCAGGTGTAAGACCAGCAAAGACCACGGCTGTGAACACCAGAGCCAAGAGGTGTACCAACTTCTTTTTGTCTGAAAAACAGTCAGAGACTTAGTTGTACTTTGGGAAATGTCCTTGAGGGCTGTTGAGAAGGAAGAGCCTATTCAGCCCTTATTATCTCAGTCCAACTCTACTTGAGTTATAACAGAAATTTTCTAATACATCTTTGAGCAAGGATACATTTAAACTGGTATTATAAAACAGATTGCTACTTTTTAAGGGAAACATTAACTTTCCTTTATTTTGATATTTAGCAGTCTATTCTGTCTTCAAATTAGAAACTTAAGAGCCTTCATTAAAAGTGGGACAGGGACACCAGCAAGTGGCTTGTGCCCTGAAAAATTATTTCAGAGGAAGACCTCTCTTAACACTTCAATAGTAATAGGCAGGTACCCTCAATCTGGATCCAAAATGTATTTATGCCATCCCTTAAGTCATCTTACCATTAACTGACATCACTTCCTATCCAGCAATGCAGCAATTCTGGCATCTTAGAACAAGATACTCTTCCCAAATGTTACCACTGAAATGAGAGATTGACCATGCAATGAAATCTCAGGTGCCCATTTCTAAAGCAAGGACTGATCTACAGAAAATATGAAAATGAGAGAGAGCAGAGGAACTGCAGATGCTGGAGACCATTGCAAATATCAATGCAATAAAGCAACATGTGTCTGTGCAAGTGTTGAACAAATGCTGCAAGACTGATCTGTTGATTGATTCAGATAAGAACAAAAGATGTGGCTTGTCTTCAGTCAGCCACCCACAGCACCCACAGGACTGAAAGGAGTATTAGGGCATTGCTGAAGCAATTTTTACATTGCTGACTAAAAATGAGAAGAACAGCACTGCATGGACTAATGCTTGGCTGAAGAGGGAAAAAAAGGAGACTAAAGATGAGGAGGATGATCTTGTAGTACTTGTTTTTTCCTAGGATCTGTGTGTGCTCAGCATGCAGCAAGTTACCAACATTCTCTCTTGCTAGTCAAGCAGTTTTGCTGATAAACATTTACAGCACACCAACAATTCTGCCACTGAGGGCACAGACTGGAGTTAAGCTGATTAAGGGACAGTATCACACAGACTTTCTTTTAGAAAGTATTTCAAATTTTCTAAATTATGTATTTTAATAATTAACTGTTTTAACACGGACTGCAGTGAGACCCCATGCAAGCAAGTTGTACGGAAAGTTGATTTTGGATCTCCTACACTATTACTGTAAATCAAATTGACTTCTCATCTTACACCTGACGATCCTAAGACCTAAACCAGATGCTTAAGAGAAAAATAGATACACATATTAACTTTGCTGGAACAAAAGAGAGCAAAAAAGGAAAATACTGATATTATTCAGTAAGTGTATATATTTAACATAGCCTTGTTTGACTTTCTCCAGAATCATTTATCTAATAAAAGCCTATTGAGGCTTAAAATAAAGCTATGTTTTTCGTTTATAAAGATTAATAGCTATATTAAGCGACTACTGTGAGCACAACAGACTCCCCTCATAATTTCCCTTTTCTGTCATATAAGTACTGAAGAAAAGAAAACAAAATAGAAAGAAAAAAAAAAAAAGCTGGTTAGATGAGCTCTATTACTAGAATAGCTAGTAAGCATGGCAAAATCTGACAAAAGGACACTTCATTGCAGATGATCCACACTTCAGAATTCAGGCTGCTGACTTTCAACCACAAAAGCCACATCACAAACACCAAAAAAAAAATATTCCAACTTCATATTCCAGTGACTCTGTGAGTAGAACTGGCAAAGGCTCACCACTTGTAAAAACTCCTCAGCTTATAGAAGTGCAATGACTGGTCAGAGAGCAGCCTGTGGCTTAGTTACATTCATGTCTCAAAACCCAGGTTGATTCTAACTTTTTTTTTAGTAGGAGAGCAGAGATTTAGAAGTGTGAAATATTTTGAGGGATAAATACTCTAGGAGGTCAGAGGTAACAACTGCAGGTGGAAATTTTCTTGCTTCTCAACACATTCACTGCTTTGACTGAGTGAAGAGAGTCCTTCAGGAGAGTTCCTCAGCCTCCAAGCTTTCCAGTGCCAGTCCCACCCAGGCAGCAGAAGTCTGCCTGTGCATGTGCCACATGGGTTCTAATCACCAGCACCTGCACCATTTCAGCCCTACACCCCAAATTCTGCTGCTCCCACAAAGGTTTTACACAGCAAGAGTCTCAGTGAGGAGCTGTGAGTGCTGCCCAGGCAAGGGCTGAGTAAAATATAGAAAGGTTGGCTCCAGAATGGCACTTTAGAGATAAGGACAAGCATTACCCTTCAATGCATCTCGACCAGAGATACTACACCTACTCCACTCAAGCAGGGGAAGTGCAAGTATCTGCACAGCAGAAACAGAAAAAAAGTGAAGAATACAAATTATATTAATGTTGCTCTTTACAAAATGAGTCCTATTTAATATAGGGAAGAGCCCACGTATAAGAATTCAAGTGCTCTGCAATAAATGGCAGTGCCACGTTGATGTATGTGCTCTTGGGTGGCAGAGACCAAGAATGAAAGGCAGCTATTTGTCCATGAGATCATGGGAAAAGTCCTGCATCCTTCAGACTTGTCTCTACCTATCCTTACCACTTTTATTGCTGTCACTACACTTCCAGTCCATAAGTAAATGTTCATAGGGCCTAAATTCAACGAAAATCTTTTGTGAAAATTGGAATATTTTCTAGAAAATTAGGAAAATAGTGCTTCCTTATTTTAGGATCAAAAGAAGAAATAGAACAAATGAGGATGTGCAGTTAACCACCTCAGATTATGATGAGAAAATATTAGTACAAAGTGATTAATTTTTAATAGTAATTTAAGCAGACTCATGAAACAGCAGAACCTACTCTTTCCAATTCTGAGCAAGTAATATGTAATGTATGTGCCCTAAGAAAATTACAGTAAAATTTAATCCAATTCAAAATCTTTCAAACTCATTTTCAGAAGTGAAAGTACAAAGTAACTTTAGGTTGAAACTTTTCTGTGCTTGTCTGACCTTGCAAACAACTGCTGTCACTGGGATTTCTCAGCAGAGACAATTGTGTGAGCAGACCCAGCCTAACAGCTAATCTCAAGGAAGCTGCTGATGAGTGAGCCAGCAAACAGCTCTGACCTCAGATTTGCAAATGCTAACACAAAAACCTCCCCATCTACAGATCTGTGTAAAGCTGAGAAATGTAAATAGTTCTCAAACTCAGACTTACAAACAATACTGCTTTCTCTACACTTCACACCTCCTCTTTCATGGAGCATTTGTATAAAGAGACAACAGTAAACCCAAATTTTATCTGGAAAGAGAGAAATTTTATTTAAAGGCCAAGTCCAGTGAACTGCTGGGATCTCTGTTTTGTTCCCCAAAATACTCAGAGATAGAACACAAACCAGAGTGGCACAACACCGCGACACAAGCACCATGAAAACTTCTCAGGAGGCTGAAGCTTGGTAGGAGCTGCAGGTGCTTTCGTGTGACTTGGGAAGACTATTCACAACCCCAGTATTTGCTTTTTCTGGGGTATTTTTCTAGTGGATGAACAGAAGTGCTAGTTGCTTGAGCTGCTATAAACACTAACCTGAAGTTGAATAGTTTGTCCTTCATCAGTTACAGGGAGTGGATAGTCATGAGCTGCGTTTTAGGGCAGACAAATTGGGCTGTCAGTTCTAATGTGTGAACTGGGCTATCAGGTCACATTTTGGTTAGGAGCAAAGAAGCCTACTTATGAACACCAACAGCACTTAGAGATTAGCTTCTATTGTTTCCAAGGAGATTTAACAGGTCCCAGTATATATTAATCCAAGCACATGCCAAATGAAAGAAAGAAAGGGAGTGCAAAGGGAAAGGTGAAAAGAGAAAGGGGAAAGGAAGAAATAAAAGTGAAAGAAGGGGAGAAATAAAAGGGAGGAAGAAAAGGGGGGGAATGGGTGAATGGGGAAGGAAGGGAAGAAAGGGGGAAAGGAAGGAATAGAAGAGGAAAAGAACCAGTTCAAAAAAATATCTGTACCAGAAACCAAACTCCTTGATAATACATTGAAACACAGAAGAGAGCTGAGCCAATCAACAGAAGACACACTATGTTATCTCTTGGTGTTATAACACAGGAGGTTTGTTTAATATCCTGCATTAATGGAGGAGCTCCTTAAGTGTAATATTACGATAGAGAGCATAAGAAATACCACTGAGGTCACTGCTGCTCTATTAACTGTCATCCTGTACAGAAATATTTTCTTTGAATACCATTAATGTTTTCTCCTTTCCTTTGTTCTGATTTCTGAAGGCAGCAGAAACTAAAACTTCATCCACAATAATTTCCGCTTTCGTCTTGGCAGACTAATGGTATTAGACTGGTAAGAGAAATTTACCCTGGCAATGTCTGATGTGCAGGTCTTTTCAAAAGAGATGTTGCTAGAAGGAATCCTATTAAGCAGGCTTTTTCACTACCCTCAAATCATAGGTGATAACACAATTTTAGTCATAAAGAAGATTGCTTAGTTTTATTTATTATTTTGAGAGGGAATCCATTAATCTGCTCCTCTGCATATCACGCATCTCTTTACGTAAGACTGAACTCAAGCTGCCTGTTCTCCTTGCTGTATTGGGTTCATTTTCAGAGACTGTCAAAGCCAGAAAGGATCAATATGATAATTTAATCCGATCTGCTGCTTAACACAAGCCAAAGATGTTCATAGGTAATCTTTCCATAATAAACTCAGTAATTTATGCTTTAAAATACACACACCTCTTTTAAAAAATGTATTCATATATTTGAATTAATGAAATACCTCAAAGGGTGAAGCAAAAATATTTTAGAGACTCCCAATTTTAGCATGTTAAAAAAAAGTGTAACTCATGTGTAATCCTCTTCTGGTTCATTACATGACTATCTAAAAAGTTCAAGCATTTTTAAAACTGTCAGTTATTGCTTTTATTCTGGTCACAGCTGAAGAAAAACACTCAGAAGGCCAGGAATTCTTTACAAGGCAGATTCTAACTATTGCCTTACCACTTCCCTAGGGATACAGAGGTCTCTGAGGGCCTGTGTGAATTCTCAAAAAACCCAAGTCCAAACCAAAAAACCAAACTGGAGAAGTGTTGAGTGCTACTCATCAAGCAGTGCAAGTACAACATGCAAACTGCTCTGCTGTGAGAGGAAGGGTTACACACCAAGTCAGCACTGCCAGATGAGGAGCTCAGAGAGTTTCTGTTCATTTTTAGAGCCTGAATGATGGCTCATGTACAAGCAACTGTGAAGATTCACAGACACAAAAAGGTATATTGCTGATTTCCCCATAGCACAGATTGCTAGAGCTGCCAAATGAGCAGCAATCTAACACAGCTCCAAGAGCTTCCATTAATACTGGGTGAGGATCTGGCCTCTCATTTGTAGTAGCAGGACTAATTAAGCTGGAATTTTGTTACTCTGCCTATTCTAACTGGGTACCAAGTGACGGATGATCATTTGTAAAGGCCATCCATTCCTAAGGAAAATACAGACATACTCACATGAGGCAACAATGCCATTTTATTTTAGTAAGCTTTACGTCCCATATAAGCTTAGATATTTTTTTCCATGTATCACTCATTTAGGAACTATTTATGAAATAACAAGCAAGGCAGACCAGTCCATAACAAATTCTGAAAAGATCCAAATATCAGAAACGAGATGTTTCAAACATGGGAGGTATTTTGGTATCAACAGTCCTCTAAGAAATTCAAACTAGTACTGCACAGAACTGTGAGAGCTAAAGCAGTATTCCAGATGCTCTAAAAGCTGCATTAGTGCCACTCAACAGATTCCTGTCTGAACTGCAGTTTTCTAACCTCCCTACAATACAGGGCAAGGTAAAACTGAGCCTAAGGCTTTGCCTCGATGGAGAAAACTAAAACATATGGAATAACCTCTTGTAAAAACAGTTATACAAATGCTGCACCTGAAACAAAAAGTAATTTTATTTTGGAATAATTACTCCATTGGAATTATTCCACATGGGAAGCTCCTGGAGAGAAAGATCTTGGAATAAACTTGGAATAATATCTTCTACCACAAACACATGCTAGTAAAGAGTCCCACAAATATTAATAGGAATATAGTACTAATTAAAGATTAAATGATAAATTCTACTCAGATCACCTAGCAATAGAAAAGAAAACGTCAAGTATCTACTTAAGATTCCCCCTACCATCTTATGTAGTTTTACATCCAATTTTTCTTCTTAGAAAAGAAAATAAAAAAAGAGCCTTTTTCTGAGTCTGACTAGCTGTATAAAAAGGGAAATAGCCAAAATACCCAATCTTGCACATGAACACAGATTTAATTTGACCACCTGAAGCAAAGTAATCACTGGCTTCCAAAGAGTTTCAAAGGCCAGACTTAAAAGACAGATTATAAACCAACAGAACTGAAAACTACCCAATGTCTTAAAAACATTCATTTTTAAAAAGGGCAAATTATTGTACATGTCTCCTTGCACCCTTTTAGCTATTGCAATATTATATCAAGAAATCTCAAGGGATACATTTGAAAAGTTTCTCTCTAGACTCTACAAGAATCTTTAATGTTGTTTCATCTGTTCTCATGAATCTGAGACAATCCACCAAAATTTAAATGTGGTCAAAGAAACTGCATTTTGGTAGAGGAATCGATTGTGATACTTGAAAATCTGATTTTTTTGTAACACTGACACACAAAATTAAATATAGAAAAATGTAAATGTTCTTCTTTGAGTGCAATGCTCTCTGCTTTGCTGCTAATAATCCTCCCTTAGAAAAGTAAATGAAAACACAACCTATTTGTCCTGTGCCTAAAAGCTCATCAGCCTATGCTGAATGCCACAGTGTGAAGTATAACATGCTCAAAACCCATCCATAAAGCCAGACACAGCAGTCCACAGGCTAAACCAAAATGATGTGTTCCTCCAGAGCAGTCTGTACAAATCCTTAGGATACTCAACAGGAGATGCAGCCAGGACCTCGATCCACTCCAGCCCAGCACTGCTGCAGCATTCCTCCCCCAGCTCCCAACCCACATCTTACAAATTATTAAGAATCTTGCTCTAGGCGCTGCTGGCTAAGCCCCATCAATATCCATGAGAGTGTGAACAGAAAATCCCTGCTCCCCTTGGTACTACATGTGAGCAGAAATCCAATTCCCTGGCAGGGTCTGACCCCAAAGCACAGCCCCACAACCCCAACACTGGGTGTGCCACAGAAACACTGGGTGCTTGATGAAAAACACCATTATCTTGTCACATAAATGATTCAACATGCAGATGTCATAAGGGAAGCCACTCTATACATATGCTCTAAGTGGTTTTAGGACCTTGCCCTACAAGCCAAGCTAAAACTCAGACTCTTTTTCCAGGCACTGTGATTTCTATCATGAAATTTATATGACAATTCACAAAATGACAATGTAGCAAAGTCCTTTCAAATGTGAGGACAACGTCTGATAATTGTTTCACTTTGGTTTACACTTAAAAACTTTTTGTTAAGGATAAATTTCTACAAGAAAACCCCCCCACACAAGGTAAGATTTCTGGAGAAGATGCACCCTGGCAGATGTGCTGTTCTTGTAAGGAATGTGATGCTCCTCTCAAAGCTGCTTAAACTTGATTTTATTTCAGGTCTGCAACTAAATTTTTTTTGTAAATAGATTTAGGCTGTCAATTTCCAGGCATGCTGTGCCATCAGCATGTAGAGACTGCTGTGACAAACGTGGAGGCTGCAGCAGCAAATTTTATTATAAACTGGTAATTGAATTGAACAGGTTTACATTTGAATAGATTTACTGCACCATGATCTCTGACATGCTGCATGGGACTGAAATCCTTGTCTGTACATAAAGAAACACTTGAGATACAGCAAGAATAATTTCAACTTATTTTAAGCCCGTGCTAATCAATAAATTTATACCACTTTGCACATGAAAGAAGTCAGTATATTATCTTTCTTAATTCTGTACGTACAGGATGTGCTCCAAGGCAAAAAGTCATCTCCAGATTTTTCCATAAGAAAAAACAATACCCAGCTCCAAAACCACCATCCAACAAGAAGAAAAAAAAAAAATTTACAAGTACAGTCTTAAAAATGTACTGTGAGTCAGTACGGTTTAAAAAGTGGCCACTAAAGGGGGAAAAAATAAAATGTCCTTATAGGTTCTTATAAGTTATTATAATAGGTGGTAGATAAACAAAACTGTCTTTTCAAAGCAATTGGGTTTTTTGCCATTTAGAAAACAGAACGTACTTTTAGAGTAGAAAATTTATGCAGTTCTTATTAGGAAAACTTGTGGGAATGATTTGAATCCATGGACAATGAACATTCAAACAAAAAAAAAAAATCTTACTCAGAATGTACATCTGTATTATCTAACTAAATTACCTCAGTTAATAAAATTGTATGCAGAAACAGTAAATCTGCACACAAATTTGCTGAGATAATTACTCATTTGTAGAGGAGACTTAACTTCCTCTTGCAATCCCAGAAGCTGCATACAGGCTAGATTTTCTAAAACATGTCTGTTAGTGGAGGCACAATAATGCCCTCAAAATTTAGAGGAAAATTATTAAACCAATTTACTTGCGTGTACTCTTGGCAGCACTGTTTCATTTTCAAAGAAGTTGCTCAATATATCTGTATATTAGGTTACTAGTGATAGAGGCTCTTAACTTACTAAAAAAAGATGCTAAGAAGCACAGTCCCTTCCCAAAGGTGCCATGCCCAGTCATCCCTTTCTTTGTACAGTGTATCTCAGCATCATAATTTCACTTTCAGGTAACTGCTCCTATTGGTCAGTTATATGAGGATTTTGGCAAGAACTCTCCCATAACCACTGAAGAGAGGGTCAAATCCTGCAGCTCTTACTGAGGCAAAATCTCCATCGAATCTGACAGGAGTTTTGCTCAAGTAAGACTAAGGACAGCAGGATTTGGCTCACAGGATCATAGCATCTGCCAAAGCAGTTGCACAGAACCAGGTTTATTCTTAGCAAGTATAATCCAATAAGAATATGTCTGTAGGTGCGTGATAGGCCTAATTTGCCCATCATCTCACCACTGGTCTATGTTGTTCCTTGGATTTTAATTTTACTCTGAGAGCTGCTTAACCCGTTTCACATTACCACCAAACCATTTGCAAAAATCAGCCAGCTATTACAGCTGAGTTTTCAAGCACTGACAAAGCAAAATTGCATAGGATTGTTTTGAAGTGGTTGCTTAACACGAAGTACTCTCCACTGGATTCAATACTTAGAAACATTATGTTGATTTTATTTCAAATGTTTATCTAGTTCAGAAATCCATGGCATCTTTTTTGGTGGTGACAGTGCCCTAAAATAATAATGCATATAATACATGCACTTAGAAGTGTATTCTTGCATATACTTTAACAATAATTGCTAAGCACTTACATTAGCAATGCAAGTGCATAGCAGGCAACCAAGATTTGAGGGATCACCACTTTGTGTAACATAGATGAAGCAGGTTCCAGGTAAGACAGCACCATTTCTTGAGTACATTTTCTCGCATTTAATATCTTCAAAATGTAACTGGTGAATTAAAACATTCAATGTATACTTACAGTGAGGGCCAGGGGTTCTCAGACACGTTTAGGAAGTAAAGGGGGAGTGGGAGTGGATTTTCCTCTTCTGCACACCATAATTTGCTCCAGTGTAGTTACAGTAACTTCAGCACACACATACAACACTTATATTTGTTTAATTTAGAAGTAACCCTTTCATTCGTCCTGATGGAATGAAGACTGAATAAAAGCAGGGAAAAGAAGGCACAGTGTGTGTTTTGGTTTTCTGCCAGAACTGGGACAGAGTAACAGTGTGTAAGGAACAGAGGAAAGAAATCTTTGAGAATTCTGATGGTTATTCTATCAGTTACTTACTGAAGGAGACTGAATGCTGAGACACATTTTGCAGTACTACAAGGTGATGAACTCTATGTGGATAAAGCATGATTCAATAGCTTAGAGGCAGATGTCAGAAAGAGCAAGTATACATGCAAACTGCCTTTGCAATAAGTGATTAGAGCACTCACCAGTCTCCCATCTTCCATGATTGCCCTACAGTTGTAGCAAGTGTTTGCAGAGAGACAGAGAGTGAAGTGGCCAGTCTTACCTTCTTTCAGCATGCCAACTTTTAGACACTTCATGAAGCGGCAGGCTTGGCAGGACTTGCGTCTGCGCTTTGTGATTTCACATTCATTCGTTGCTGGGCAGCTGTACTCTATGTTACCTGTGATGGAACAGAGAGGGCAAGAGGAGCTCAGAGTCACCAACTAAACACCACCACAGATATACAGAAGCACTCCTACAAAATGTACTCAATTGCCATTGTGCTACGTTTTGGAACATATCAAGAGTAAGCAGTGCTACAGAAAGGAAATGCCCTTCTAGTAAAAAAAAAATAGTTGAGTTAAAAGATAAGTTTTTTCACTCTTTTTTTTTAATCTAGAAACTATTTGAAAGAAATATGTACAGAACCACAATTAATGTGAGCCTGTGTCTTACTCCAAATACAATCCCCAGCAAAATCCCTCACGAATGTTATTCCTGCTGGTAGAAGAAAGACAATTTGTCATCTATTTTCTGTACCAAGCCACAGGCTCAGGCTCCTTCTCTGAGCACTCTTCATTTTCCTTCTCAGCCAATTTCATTAGCCTCTCTTTGCCTAGAATACAAAAGGAGGACTGCTTTACTGCACAATCAACTCTAACGGGTACTATGGAGCTTTACTCTTCTTCCACTGCAGCTGGCACAGAGCATCAGGGAGGGCTCACTGGGACTGTCACCACCACACCTAGCACGTTCTACAGCTGCCAGGCCAGATCTCTGCTCCAGGACATCTCCTCTTCTCTCTATACTTTAGACCAAGTTCTTATACTGAGAGGCATCAGGGAAAGGATCATTCCTGCCAAGCTGCCAGAATAACAAAAACTCAAAGTGATGCTTGCCTTTGCTCCCTGTTTCTCCCAATTCCCCTATTAAGACCTACAACAAGCTCAATCCTAAAATGTGAGCCCTGCTGAGCAAAGCACTTTCTTTTTCTTTGCTGTTACTGCTTAATA
This sequence comes from Sitta carolinensis, assembly GCA_032173965.1. NCBI lineage: Eukaryota > Metazoa > Chordata > Aves > Passeriformes > Sittidae > Sitta > Sitta carolinensis. The sequence goes on from JAVUNC010000019.1 coordinate 2,734,382, forward strand.
CATATTATTTCTCCTCAAAAATGACAAAATAAAAGCTTGTAAATGAATGAATAAAATACATGAGTAGTTTACTTTTTTAAAATCGTATCTTTGGGTATCCAAGTCCAAATGGGAGAGCATCTGTTCTCTTTTGCCCTAGTACCACTGCACTTTCCATAAAACAGCTTAGCTCAGCTTATTTGTCTGCCCAGCCATGCATCCTACTGCCCATGACTACATCCAGTGTGACAGACTTTGCAGCGGTTGGAAGTTACACCAGGAAGCTGACTTTTAAACAAAGTATCTTCCTGATCAGTCTGTCACATCTTGCTTTAAAGGTATTTCTTTATTTTCTAACCCTTTCCCCCTGTGATTAAGTGCATTAGTATCTTAATGAAAATGCATTCTGTTTATTGCCCTCTTGGGAAGCAAGAGGTCATCGCACCAAATGCATAAATTGTCATCAGAGACAGTCCAAGCATAATTGCAATTTTGCTGCTCCATGTTTGCTGCACTCAGGGTCCATCAAAGTCCCCTGAAACATGCACAGGTTCTAATAATTAGCATAGAGTCTGCCTGGGACCACAGCATTGATGAAATATTTCAGAGTTAATCACACTTCGTAAACACTGATTTATATTGACTACCTTTCTCCAACTGATGTCTCCTCATTAAATATCACATTAGTGGATTGCAGGATTGCACAAAGACTCAAATGCTCAGCAACTGCTAATTCAACAGGAAGTAATACTTAAACCACTTACATCTATTGAAAATTGGCTAAGTATTTATGATAAAGGAGGTCTGCATGGCAAAATGTGTACCCTGCCAACACAACCAGAATATTGGCCAAGCCTTTTCAGGCCTTTGCAGGCTCTCCTGCTCCTGGACATTGCTGCATGAGTGAGTTAGCAATGCTGGTGAGTAAAACAGATCTTGGTATGCCTGAATGCTAGTAACAAAAGTCAAAGCAGTTTAGTCCTTTCCCCCTTTCTCAGCTGCTGTGGAGAAAGCTGTTTAAGAAACCGAAGGATCTGGTGGGTAAGGAATTCAGCACAATGAAATATCTTTCCAATACACATTAGAGAAGTTAGGAAATAACAATTTTGGAAGGATAGGTAGAAAATGATGATAAGGACAAGCTTAAAAAAGGTTTCACATTATCCTATCACTCTAACAAGGCATTCTTAGAAAGGCACAACCACTACACAGGAAGACCTTCAAAGTTTTCACAATTTGTATCTAATGGACTTCACTATACTACAGTAATAAAAGTATTACCATCCCTAATAAAAAAAAAAATAAATAAATAAAAAAAAAAAAAGAGAGAAACAGAAGATCAGAAATGTTTTACACAAGATCAGAAACCACCTTGATCAAAAACAAGATCAAGATTATAACAGAGAACTTCAGGAAGCAAAGCTCTCTACCAGAGCAGGTGGAACACTCCCACCATAGCAAGAGCTCCCATCCAAAGATCCAAAGGTACAGGTGCCAACACCAAAAAGTAGCATTCAGAACCAGAAAGAGAAATTCAAGATTGCTCATTTCATTATGCAGACACTTCTAATCCATACCCTGACATTTCACATTTCTGCAAACTATGCAACAGTCTGCAGCAGGCACAGTGTAACTTACTTTTCCTGCAAATTCTTCACACCTAAAGAATGCTAAAAGGAGCTATTATTCTAGTTACTTGGATTCCAGTACTTTAGCTTACAGGGGGAATCTCCTTTCAATTTAAACTGCTTTTCTTTAATGAATTGTATTTTACAGCAGATGCTCAATCTTCATTTTTGGTGTTGGAAAATGAATTTGGAAGACACTGCAAAGAATTCCTCCAATGACCTCAGCAGAGTTACAGGAACAGAAACAAAGATCCACATCTTAGCAATGACCATAACTGGTCCCTGTGAAGTGTTCAGCATTTGAGAACATGGCTACACTGCAGGAAGAGTTCAAGAAACTAACATTTTGTGTCCAGTTCACATGTAAATGCAGTGGAAATCTATACCATACTAAAATGCATTTTACCTAGCACTCCAAGGATTAGTGGACTTATTTGTGTTAAAAACCTGAGTTTACTGCACATTTCAGGTCATTAGAGCTCTCATATCTTCTTATTTTCTTCTAGATATGAATTTCCATTTAAGATACTCAGATCTGCATTTTATTTCAGAGGAAGACCCAGAAGGAAGCTCTACCCATTCCTTGCTTACTTCAAGATGCTAGAGGCTCAAACTGAGCAACTGGGAAGAGTAAAAGCTGAGTCTGCCCAGTCCTGTCAACAGCTGGAGAGGAAGTTGTGTGATACAGTGACCAAAATCAACACGGCAGCTCTGGGTCTTTAAACTGGGCTGACAAGAGAGATCGAGCCATTTATAATATCTCCTGGCTGCTTTTCAGAAAGAACTGGGCTCTGGTTACTTATTTCAGAGTCTTTTGTACAATTAGTTTGCAGGCAATATAATTTTCTCACTTACTCCTTAATAGAATCGTGCAGCTAGCTGGCTGATAGAATAACAGTGTATATGTAAAACTCCTGCCTAAAGTGCCAGGGGATAATTTGTATATTCCTTTCAGTAGCGTAATGGACTTTTACAGTTTGGCAGTTAAAGGGCTGAGTAATATAAATTAGTATGACGCTTGAAAATAAAAATATATGTCAAATCTTCACTCCCCAAACACATTTCCCTGTGCTAGAATAATATAATGGGATTTATACCAGCCTAAGCCCCTTTTCTTTCTTCACATGCTGAGGAATGTTTATTTAAAACCAGTTCCTTTTTCTACTGATCTGTTAAATTTTATTATCTCAGCCGAAAGATGAGAAAATACTTCTAAAACACTGTGCTTATCAAGAGCAACTGACTCACTGAAAACATGATGCCATTTGATCTTGAGATAGCAGGTGAGCTGCTAAAACCTATGCTGTATACCCAGCTCTTCAATTTTAGAGGCTTTAGATACAGAAGAAAAAAAGAAGGAAACAAACCAATTGCATCAACATTCCTTCAATGTAATAATTTTCTGCTATAATCTGCTCACGAAGCTGCATTTCAGTTCAGTAATGTTTCATTTTTCCCCCAAAGTTCCTCTTGCATATTCTGTAAATACCTTTTTTCAAAAGCTTGTATTTCCAAATTTAAGTGTTCCCATTCTTCACAGAGACTACACTGCTTTACTGAATTTAAGTGTTTCTGCAGTGAGGTTTACCCCAGGTAAACCATTCTCTCTTTTCCTGGGTGACAGACCCAAAGGAATACACCTGCTGCTCATCTGTGCATTGCTAGGCATCAAAATTCCAAAACTGGAAAGTAGCCAGGATTACAGCCATAGGTCTTCTGGGATTTAATAAAAGAGAACTCTTAGAAAGAGAGACACAGGAGAACCTAAACTAACACAGAGTGAATTTCGCTATGTTAGGTTACTCCTTTATCCATAATCCAACCAGAAGAGAACAGAATAGTTCCTGAGAAACTCACAATGAGGTGAAATCAAGAGCCACAAGCTAACTGAAAATAAGGACAAAGTCCCAAACTTAAAAATCTATTTGATGTTGATAGGTCTTAATGAGGCTGAACTGAGGAAAGTAAAAATATTTTCTCTCAGGTTAAAGTTTCAGTTCTTCCAGACTCTGCTCCCTACTTTGCACTCAAAACTTAGCTGAATTTAAGCTTGAGTAATTTCACATGTAAAAGCACCCTCATGGATATGGTTTCAGAAGTGGGGGCGGGCTGGAATGACACCAGATTTGAACAGAACTGACTCCAGTTTTGGCTGACAAATCCTCAGGCAGACTCACCTGATACTGTAAGAAAGCTCAGTGAATTACAGACCTATGAATTCTAGAGATGGAGATGATTAAGCCTAAAGCTGACTGTATTCACAACTTTTCACCCAGGCATCTTCAGAAACAATGCTGTACACACAGAGTTACAGAACATTTAAAAAACTGGTTCCCAAATGTCTCAAGGATCTTTTCAAGGTGACAGGACCAAGTATGAAGGATTATGTTTCATCTCTTGCTAATTTTGCAGCCTTTTCTGTTAGAGTAAGTAACTAAGGAGGAGCAGCTAGTTTTTAAAACATAGTGTTTGACAGAGGGACATGAACAGCTTAAAAAGTACATTTTTAGTGAAGTCACTATGTTGAATTGCTTGGAAGAAATCAGTGTACTGTGTTACTGAACTAAAACATATTTAGAACTTGCAATTTTTATTTTTTTTTTTATTCTTAGAAAGCAACATGGTGATCTAAAACAAAAAGGTAAAGGTGATGCTGGCTAGTCTGACTACATGAGTTTTGTAACTTTAGGTAAATGGGCTTCCAGCATGATCAAGAGTCACCATAATTTTCAGTATTAGGCTAATATTAGGGGGGTATTGAACCTGTAAGGGCCCAACTATGTTTGAATCCCCCTGGACTCAACTCCTTCATGAGAAATGAAGGGCATTTAGGCCACCTGAAAAGAGAATCAATGCTTTGAAGGCACAGAGGGAACTGATCCCCTGCTACCTGGCAGTCACTTAAGAGCTGTTCAAGTCAGAAGGACTGAACTATCTGCCTTTGGTCCCTACTGGTGTTTTATCTGGGTCAATTTAGTACATTCTACTACAACAGCATGGAGGATTGTCATTGTGTGTTTATAAGCACACAGAATATCTCAGTCTGTAATGCTGCAAACTGAACTATTTTCACACTAGAAAAAAAAAAAGGTCATTAAAATGTTATACAAACATTAACATAAATCACTTGCTAGCTGAGACTTCACATGCCTCTGGCTTCAAAGGAGACAGGGCTTTGTCAGTGGGCTGAAGGCTTTCAGAGATGTTTGTAATAAAAGGAGATCCAGACCTAATTACAATGGCATTGATACACACTAGTGTACCAGCACTATTTGTAAATCACATCTCTTCTGCAGCATTTCTGATGGGTTCAAAATAGCCATGCACCTATCAGGACATTCATTCTTACTCCCAAATCACCTAAATGCTTTGTATAATTTTGAAGGAAAGCAGAGATAGTAAAAAAGACAGGACAATCTGTATACTTTCAAACTTCTCTGGTTCTCAGATTTTGGCATGTTTGTATTTTACTGTCTCGTCTCATTGAGCTGCCATAGCTACACAATGACATTATGACAGGATAAAAAGATGTGTTGGAAGGAATTAAAAATACTTGCTTGCTAGTCTGGCTGGCCCACAGGCACAGAGAAATTGGGGAAAAGGGAAGATATCTATCACTGCTTGCTTAAAATACTCTTTGAAAGAAATGCTGATGCACAGACTTTCACTTATATAAGGAAGGTGAATGATTTAATCAGGTAATGATGGATTCAGGTGACATTTAGTGTTCAGCTCACTGGAGAGCTGCCATCTTTGCACCAGAGCCAAGGTCCACAGGCCAGTGCACCAAAGTGTGAGCCTCCACCCAGTCCTTCTATAAAACAATAATCTGAGCTATCAGAAAAGATGCTGAAAAGCCATAAAATCTGGTTTAATTTGCTTTCATTTCCTTCTCAAAAACGTATTACAGAGGACAGCTTTCAGAAATGCAAATTACCCTTTGGTAGCCACTTCAGTCACGTCCAACTTCAATTCAAACTTTATGTTACCTTATCTGAATGTGCACAGCGAGTTCTCTCTTCCTTGATTAAAACTTCCTTACTGAAAAATAAGGATGTATTTACTGTAAAGTGTTTGTACATTTACAGATCAAACTGGCTCAATAATGGGTCAACACTCTAAAGAGGACTGAAAAACCCGAACATTAGAGGGATTAAAACCAATTCTGAGTCACCAAAAAGCTGAACAAAGTACAAAGCAGTTTGGGCAGGCTTTGAAGACAACAGGAACATCCCTGCAGAACTGTAGAGCTGAAGGCTTTTAGCTGAGCAGCATCAAATGAGAGGGCAGAAGACAACAGCATTTCAAGGCTAGAGTATTGTGTTAGGAGACATGGACAGGCAGCAGCTCTCAGGGATGAAGCTCTTAAATTATGAGACAACGAGGGTCTGACTGCAGGGCTTCTCACCCTGTGTATGCACAGAAGACTGATGTCTCACTACTGTTCATCCAACACTTCTTCCTCAGAAAATAAACATACAAACAAAAAATCATCCCCAAAAAGAAAAAAATTAAGAACGAAGACTACTGAATGTAAAATATTCAGCTTTTGTGAGGAAAATTCAAACAATATCCAAGGAAATGATAAGTAAGATCTGAGACTTTTGCAAGAAACCTTATGAGGAATGTGCAGACTTGACCCAGTCTTTTCAGGCTAGTTTAAAGAGTCCAAAGACAACAGTCTGGAGAATTTGGAAGGAGGGAGGATGGAAGTTTTCTAGATACAGGCCATTATTTTAGAGAGATAAATGCTAACGTAAAACAGGATAATAAACTGTCTTTGACCCTGTAAGTCCTACCAGTTCAATCCACCTGCTGAAATGTCTAAGCTATGAGCACTGAGTAATTACATATTATTAATAAAAATGTGTACTTACTAGTCTTTGTGATAACTGACAAAATAAAAATTATGAGAAATATATTTACACTAAATATTCACTACAAAATATCTAGCAAGAGCAAGACCTCTGTGTCAAACACAAGACTTTGCACCCAGCTGACAACTGAAAATTCTTTTTTTTCCCCCTCTCTTTTAATGAAAGCTCAGAGTTTTCAAGATAACACAGTGCACAGCAAAAACTGTGAAGAGACCCTAAAAATCAATGGACCTGTAACTATTTTTAGATGTTGCTATTTTCTACTATCCCTGATGTTAAGCCAATTTTGGGAAGATTTGGCTGTGTGTGTATTTCTGTGAGACACTTGCAATCAGCCACCATGTAAATTATCCCAGAAGCAAACTGAGAGCTGCAGCTGAGTGAGTACTAGGCTGAGCAGAGAGAACATCCAGTTCTTCCATACCTTATATCTCACAAAAGGGGAAGAACATCACTGCATTCTACTATGACCTAAGAAGACATCAATTTTACATATTGAGCTCTTTTTTGGTGGGTTTGTTCTCTTTCATTTTTTCAGCCAGGAAATTGCTTGTTTCTAATTTTTTTCTAATATTATTGACTTTTATCATAATTATGCACACTTTACCAAAATGGCAAATCCATTTTTGGGCTATGTTAAAAATATATATTCTAAAAAGACAAAATTACTCCTTCCTATACTTTACAACAGGGTTCACTTAATGTTTAAGAAAATGAGCATGAATTGACTCCAGATGTTTTTTAGACTAAACTGCTATATCTGAAAGGGATGATAATCTCCATTACCCTTAAGGACAGGTGTATACCCGACATTAGAGGGATACTTGCCTTCTGTAGGGGCTACTGGGTGTGCTTGATGCTTCTGTCCCATTTGTGTGAGATGCTGGTGGTGCACAGATAACTGAGCAGCTGCCTGTGGCCTCCACCTGCTGAGACTCAAGAGGCTCCCCTGGAAGAGAGAGACTCCCCCTGGCTCAGTGGGAAGGACATCAGGCCTTACAGGAACACAGGATGTGCTTCATAATCTGACTTCATCAGCTCAGCCTTCCTCTCCCTCAACTCAGGGCAGTTGTGCCCACATTTCAACAGGAATAGCACTGAGGAGCTACAAGTCTGAGCTAATTTAGTAAACTGACAAATGATCAACAAAGGTTTGGGAAGTCGTATGTTCTTTTTCATTGAATAAAGTACCCATCACAATTAAGTTATTAGCATTTAAAATAAGCAGTTCTTTGAGCTGAAACATGTTATCCCTATATATGCACAGTTACAATATTTGACTCTTCAGGCAGCCTGGTTTTCTATTCTGTACTTCAAAATCTGTTGTGTTTATTCCTGTTTTCTTATTTGCAATTACGCAGCAGCAAACTAATTTTAAAAACAAGCAGAAAGACAGAAGGAACATGCTATGAACAAGGAAATGAAATGGTTCAGGGAAGAATGACCTCCAGAGCACTGGAACTAAATTCTATCAATTAGAACAAAAAATCTCAGGGGAATTATTCTTCATGCAAGCCTAAAGGTAAATTTTCCCACTCAAATCATGAGGAAGCACCTTTTCCCTATATACATTTTGTCACCTACCACAATCCATGGTTTGATTCACCCAGGCAGCTTGCATTATTTTGGATGGAACCTGAAACCTCTCAGAATTTGTGCAACTTTAGTCAGGACCATTGCTGAAGATGCTGCCGTGGCATTACGATGGGTAACATACTTCCTATTCTTAAATTTCTTCACTATGGCTTTTCTTTTCACTGCTTGGTTTTGCCCTACTGCATTTTTTTTTTTGTCTTCACAGCACTGTCACCTGCTGATGCAGCTCGTGCTCTAACTGCACTGAGACTTTTTGCACAGCTGCCAGTTCTAACTTGAGCTGTGTGGCCAAGTCCAGGTTGCTAATCTGGAGAATGACGTCTCTGCCTTGTGCTCCCATGCCCAGAAACTTGCTGTCTGTGGGGTGGTGTAAAATTGCAGGTTACCTATTACTGCCAGAAGTCAACACTTCAATCAGTTTTTGTTTCTCTAGCACTTTTTTTTTTGGTGCTCAAAATGCAACTAAAATAATCGTGCATCAATTCAGTCCTGTAGGACAGCTATTACACAGCAATTAAATACCATTTATAAAAACAGAGCTGCTAGTTGAAATTGGTGCTTGAAGTTTAGCGACCACAAAACACAAATTGCTTCAGTAGAAACATTTTTTTGAGCTTTTCCCAAAATGCTCTCGAAGGTCAAGTGAAATCACCTACCTCTTCTTTATTTTATTTTATTTTATATTTTTTCTATAAGAGACTTGAAATGAGCATACTGTTTCTGTATGTGTGCTCATTTTACATATAAACCCAGGCCACCACTAGGAATCTGGCTGCCAACAGTGTAACATTCAGCTCCATCAGAACAACTGAAGTCTAATGTTTCTTTTAGTGGATGTATGGGGGCTTCGTGCTGTTCAAAGGCCCAAACCTCCCCAGCAGCAAAATGGAAGAGAGAAGAATAAAATGGCTACTGCCTCAGCAATAGATAAATCAAATTAATATTCATTAATTTTCCTTATTAATTTTACATTAAAGATGGAAGCACTATACTTAAGAAATCTTGACCAAATGTTTTGAATTTGGGGTTATGTGAAATTACAAACTGAAGCTCACTTTATGTTCATTCTAAAAGAGAAAAGTATATCACCAGATTGCACTGCTTTTCCTGAGAATTTCAGGTGCTCGACATGTATGAAAATCAAGCAGGTTTTATTGAGGAGCTTAAATTTGGACTTAGCAACCTAATTTTAGTCTCTGAAGTCTGAGTTTAATTTAATGTGACACTATATTCCTGCACAGGCCAAGCTTGGCCTCATGTTCTTTAAATAAAGCACCTTCAATTTTACTTGAAAGGATGATATCTAAATCAAACTAGAAGGTTATTTTGTCTCCATAGGTTCTGAAGCTAGAAGAAGCGGTCATGCAAATTTTCCCATTTGTACTAATTTATGCCAAAATATGTGGCATATTTGTAATAGGTATCAAGAGCAGATTAGTAAAAGATACTGAGCAGACCAAAAGCTGCCAACTTACTCTCCTCAGAACATGATTTACAGTTATTTGACAAGCCTATTTAAGGCCACTGTGTACAGTGGGTCAAAGACCAGTTATCAATACACTGATATGCACAATGCACTACAACGCTGCATTTTTGATCCAAGTTTACATGCACTGGTTCTTTAACAAACAGAAAGTGGATTTCTGTAACAATTTAAGTACAGTGGTGGTGTATCAAGGAGCAACACACGAGCATGATCTTATGTGCCAGTCACAAGGTGTGTTCAAGAGGCATCCACGACTATGTCTAGAAAATTTCTTTGTAACAATAATTTAAAGAAATCCAGACAAACTCACAGAGAAAACAAATCTGAGCATCCGCCGGTTAGCTCCAATATAATGCAACGTTTTCATTCAAAGTTTTCCACTTTTGGAATCAAAATAAACACGGCATTGGGCTAAACGCGACACACAGAACTCCAAAAGAAGCCCAAGGAGCTTCTTCATGAGCAACCTGTGTAGGAGCAAGCAGTACAAAGAATGACAAGGCACAGCCTGGAGTCCTGACAGGCTTCAGCCACAGACTGTGCCCTTTCATTCTGAGCGGAAGGAAAGCAGCGGAACGAAGAACCAACCTTGAATCGTCCTCTTGAAGAAAGCCTTGCAGGCCTCGCAGGAGGCCACCCCGTAGTGGTACCCTGAGGCAATGTCACCGCACACCAAACACAGTCTCTTGGGCATGGAGTTGAGCATGTATTCGCACTTGGTCTGGGAGTCTTCCGCGATGGTACTGGAGCAGTCGTCGTAGCGTTTCCTGACGGGCCCGTTGCCGCCCAGCCCCGTGGCCGAGGGGTAGAGGGGAGGCGAGTCCAGCCCGTTCTGGTGGCCATTCATGGTGGAACTGTAGCTCCCGCTGGCGTCGGAGGAGCCCCCGGGGCTGTGGTGGTTGATGCTGTCCGTCAGGGAGGCGGGGCTCGACGGTTCCGTCTTGATGTACGACGAACAGCTGGAATCAATGTGTCGATCTTTGCTTGACATTCTGCAGAGAAGCCTGCAGTGGGCAGAGAGAGGAAGAAGAATGCGCGTGTTAAAGACAGTGCTCTTTAAGGCTGCTCTGGAAGGGTTAGGGACTGCACATCATTCATTCATTAGTCAATACTTCTTGTTCTACATGAAGGTAATCAGCATAAGGGCATGACAGAGCTTTGTCAAAGCTCCAGACAGGCAGTAAACAAAAACTTTAAAGAGACCAAATCCTTCCATTGTCCCCTCCACCCGCCCTCTAGGCTACGCGTCAACTCTAAATTCTGAAATTGTCATCGAGCAAGTTAAAAAAAAAATATTTAAATTCCTATTAGATAGCTTGGCTATTAAATGTCTTCATTTTTCCATCTATCCTTCCTTTCTGTAAATCCCACCATTATCAGAAACAAATGCTTTCAAGTTTGATCACATAAACGTTCTGCTCTGTAATTAATATTTGTCAAGACACTTAACTAAAACACGTATCCATCATCTATTGATCTGATCCAAGAACTGAAGAGCAAGTCCCTTGCAATTTCTTTTTCTTCATTAATATTGCTTTATTATAGATACAGCTATTTAGCAACGAAGTAGCACATCAACGGGGTACTCTAACAAATAATTATGGCTGAACTCCATTTTCACAAAATCTAAGTGAAATGATTCATCAGCTGCGGCTGCAATTACTTTCTGGCCATTATCCTCAGACTAACCAGTAATAACTACACCACTATCCCATATATCTACAGCTCTATAGGACCTGACATTTTATGTGTTCCATTGTGGATTAAAAAACATAGTAGAGGAAATTTTATATAAAAGTTTTGTCATTCAGAAAGTGAGATTTTTGTCTTCTCAGTTTTCGCAGTTTCAGAATTAAGCATCTGAAATAAAACCATACAATATCAGATCCAACAAATTGGTGCTTTTTCTACAGGGAGGACTGGGGGAGAAATCTTTGTCTATTTCCATCTCCACATTTTTTACTATTATCACATTTTGGGGTGAACAAAGGACAAAAGTAGTAATTAGAAAGCTCTGATTCAGATATTATCTTAGTTTTCTCCAGCTGTAATTATGAGACCACAGTAGCAAATGGCCTATCCAGCATTTTTCTGACAGTACTCTCAGAAGCTGCTGAAGTTCAGATGACAGTTATGAACATTTCTTTAGAAACATTAAAAGCAGAAAAGCAACTATCCCGTAAGACCACTTGGAGCTGTGGATTTGTGTTTTTAAAGCAAATATGTAAGTACAGACAATCTGACAGAGGTAATTTTCTGAAGTAATTTCTGGGAGCTTGCCTTAATTTTTCCACTTCTTTTTATTTAAGAATAAAAAAATTTCAACAATTTCTGCTTTAATATCTGGAATCAAATTCACCAATGGAAAAAAGGACATAAATCAAGAGAGTTGGCTCCTTTCCAGTGGGTGTAATGGAGATCAAAGCCTGACCCTTCATTAAAGCTAAGTGTTTAAGATGAGATTCACCCTCAAAAATCAGTGCCCATGGATTTTATTTAGACTTCTCAATTTCTCAATTGTTGTGAACTTTACTGTGAAATTCTATTGAAAACAACCCAACGTGTATATTTGGAAAAGAGCCAGACTGATGTACAGAAACATTACCGTCTAAACTTAAAATCAGGGCTCATTTGGGGAGGTGGAAGGAGCAAGCTATCTGGTGTCAGCAAATAAACCAAGGAAATGGGAAGGTTAAAGCCGTGAAAATATCTTATTACAGTGGACCACCTGCTTGTGTTGTCCTTTTCTCAAGAACTGGAGGGGAGGAAATCCCCTTGCCAGCCTGCAGTAGCGTGTGCCTTTTCTTCTGCATCTGCTGCCTTGTAGCCGTCACTGTTAATGAGTGCTGTAATTAATAGATAGCTCTCTCTTGTCTTTCTACTTGCACTCTGGGCTAAGCACTTTTCTCAAGTCAACGTTTGAAAGAAAGCGGGTCGGCACTGACTTACAGCAGCTCTGCGAATTCCTTTTAATTTAGAGCACTTACACCACCACTCCACTTATTACCTTATAATTACTGGACTGCTCTCACATACATTACGATCTTAGGCTGGAGTTAGAAGTTATTAGGGTACTAAAACATGGTGTCTCTCAGTCTCTCTCTCCCCTCTTGTATGGACACTGAATTTTATACAGCTATGATTAGGATTATCAATTAACTTTCACATTTTACCAAATAATTTTTTATATTATTTTTCCTACACACTAAGATCCTTTTATTGACTAAACAGGTACTTGGTTCTTTTTTCACCTCCTTCTGCCAAGACTCCACACACAAAATCTCAAAATACAGCACTAGGAGTCACTGCCTACAGTCTGTCATAACCAGCTTGATGGCACATTCTTATATGAAACTCCCATCGCTGGTTTTTTTAATCTGATTTGTGCAATAATGAGCCCGAATGTCACCCTTCCCATTCCAGAAAAAAAAAAAAAAATTGCAATTAATTAACTAGTGAACTGCATGTTGTTCTGGCCAGTACAGAAGTGGCTATCTCCCACTCCAAGCAGTCAGAACCAAAATATGCTGATGCCTCTGAAGTAGCAGGTTCTGGTACTAACCAAGACAGAGCTGCTTTTGGCTCCAGCTTCAACAGTACAGACCGGACTGGAGACCGCTGGCAGAGCGTAACCGCGGTTAAAACATTAACTGTTCCAGGGAAAAGCGAAAACAACAGCGCCTGACTCCCAGAACAAAAACTTCCTCAATCCCCAGAAGGTGAAACAGAGACAAGGCGGGTTCTGGCTGTGGGTGGGCAACAGACACCTACGGCTTTCACTCCTTCCTTACTGCACCACTTCTGAACAAAAGTAATTCAAGAGCCATCTAAAACGGATGGCAGGTGTGACCACCATCAAATTATCATGCTGAACATTTGGAATAATGCCTAAGCTAGATCTCTGTAAAATCCCTCCCTCAGTTCCCTCCTAATTACTACTTAGCTCGTTACACTGAAGAATTCCTAGACACCATTGCATTATAGTGTAAAACTACAGTTGGAGTTTAATTCTCTCTTCCTCTCTGTGTCTGAAATTCTACAGCTCTATTATTCAAGCCTGAAATATTCACAACTATCTATAAATTCAATTGTCAGCCAGTGGGTTTTATTCTAGACCTCACTTCAATCTAAAATTAGAGGCACTAAAATTCACATTAACTCTAAGAGGAATGTAGTGAATAAGACTTTATTTCAAAAGAACACCTTTTTGTCAGAAAGAGCTATTTTCAAGATGATGGCTTTATCTGCATTCAAAGAGAATAAGCCCAATTCCACATTGTGCTGTTAATGCAAAATTTTTAGGTCACACTGGATTAATAAAAATCTAAATTTAGTTAAGGTTTATGAATAGAAATAACATGTGTCATATAAAGACATACAGTATTTATTTTAAAGCCTTGGTGGGGTTGTTTTTTTTTTTTTCTTTACTAGATTTTAAGTCAAATAAATGGCAGCTCCATTTGTGGTGGGCTGTTCTGAAGTAAGCTTTCTAACAACTGGGAAATCTCAGGTAAACTTTCAGTAGCTTTAGGAAAAGCAACAACAGGCTCTAGAAGCATTTTCATGCCCATATAAAAGAGAAAACACATTGGGTGCTGCAAGCCATGTCTAATATGCAATATACAGCATTAACTCTTCATGTCTACACCAAATTTACTTCAAAACTTCTTCATTTAAGAAAGACCAGAAGCAGGATCTGCTGGCAGAAAGATACAATAACAAGAGCACTGCAATAGGCAACTTCTTCTTTAAAATGGTCTTAAACAATAGCGAATAAATTGCAATGCTATGTGCTTATGAAAGGCTGAATATATTAAGAATTTATTAATGCAATCACATTCATATTTCCATCTACCTGCCACATTACTAATGATATTGACAGTGCTGACACTGGCTAAATCAGTATCAATATACAAGTGGAATGCAAAAATTAACTGCATCTGATTACGGTATATAGCCTTAAGAAAGAAAGCCTCATTCCAGCTACTGGGAGCTCTTTATATTCCATCTATATATATAACTGGTTCACAAAGTTACTTTTCCCTCATCTCCCTTATTACCAATACCCAAAGGAGGTCAAAACAACATGCCAATACCTCATAATCCGTGAACAGATTTCAGGTTTGCTTTTCGTGAAGGAAAAGCTCTCCTTACAGCATCATTCGCTATTTCACAGCTGTACTGGTGGTATCAGTGACAGTAATAATTAGCTACAATAATTAAAGAGACCACTTTTACTGCAGACCAACACTAAAGTCCACTTTTACCTGCAAGAAAAGTGTCTTCTTTTCTTGGGGAGAGAATTGCCCTATTTCCATAAATATCAGAACAGGTTGTTAGCAGCTGACATTTGTAATGACAGCTACTACGTGGGAGCATCAGCAAGGAAGGTGTTATTATGCACACCTAGGTACTTTTCATGCTAACAGTACCATCCATCTGATTTTCCTCCAATACCCTCCTCTCACATGGATGTCTACCCAAAAAGGTCTTGCTATCCTCAGACTTTAACTGTGAAACCCAATGCATTAAACTCTTTGTCTAAGTGACACAGTAAGTCTGCAGCAGTCAGGGAGGGAAGCCAGATCCTCGCTTTAACTATAAATACCATATTTCCTTCTAAATACTGTGCTTACTTTCAGTATCATTTTGCAGGTCTATAATAAAATCAGTAGACAAAAAAAAAAAAAAAAAAGAGTCAGCATATTCCAGTGAATTCCCATAGCTGGTTTCCCTGACTGTAACAGAGGAAAAAAAAAAAAAAAAACATTTGTGGGCAAAGAAAGCAAACCATTGCTTCTCGCACCCACGCCTACGACAACACCTCAAGACATTCACCAGGTCCTGTTGAAGAGCTGAGTAACAATTTCAGCCGAGCTGCTTTACACTGAGCATTTTTTTTCTGCTTCAGCTAATTGCACTCTAGTAAAGTGGTAAAATGTGAATCACTTAGTAGGAAAATGGGCACCAGCTGCTATTGTCAGAGAATGGAGACGCTGAAGAAAGGAAAGTGACTGAATGAAGTGTCATGTCAGAAATCAACGGTGCAACGTGTGATTTGAGAAAACATGACTACTTTACAGAGACAGGGTGTCATTATGGCATCACAGTAATACGATGCTTTGACAACTGCTGGGTCTAACATATCATCATTGCATTAAGGTGCACTGGCTTAGTTGGAGGAAGGAAAAGAAAGGATTTCTTCTTTTAATAAGAAATATGGTAAGGCCTGCTTGGTTAACCTAGTAGATGAGATCATTAATTGCAAAACGTTGCTAATCTTGTCCTATGCATGCACAAACAAAACTGTTATTAGGCTCAAGGTCTTTAATACACAACACACATGTACGACCACGTAGTAAGGAGCACCCAATACAAAACAGAACAGCTGTGGTGGTTTGGTGGGCGTTTTTTGGGGGAGTGGGGTGGGCTGGGGGCTTGTTAAGAAATGCTGACTGTTTCATTGCTTTTGCCAACTGCTTCTTTCTTTTATGTTTTCTTGAAACTTCCCCACTTCACCTTGGTAAGGAAAAGCAAAGCGAGCCAGTGGCTCCTTCCAGAGCAGCTGTCAAAGGCAGTAGCAGCCGGAAGAGAAGGAGCAGAGCTCGAAGCCATCGTGTTGTCACCAGCAGTGGCCTCAGCCAGCTGATGGCTGCTGACAGAGCATCCAGCTTCCCAAACAGTTGCTCCTGCTACCCAAGCTCTGCTAAAGCACTTCCTGCACACGAGGCACTGGAATAGTGTGCTACCGCGTGCTCCTTTTTAGCTCAACAAAACAAGCCCAACAAGCCATGATCTCTGACCCTTCAGATCTGCACCTCATCTCAGAGGCTGCACTTGGTCTCCTGTGCTGCTTTCAAAACAGTAAAATTTTCAAGTGGCTGACTTGCAACTACTACAGACCCCCCAAAACGAGGGAGAATTATTTAAACCTCCTCACCCACCATATATAAATATTCATTATTGCTTCCCATTCTATTTCAAGTTGATTCCCCGTGCTTCCTGGTTGATAAACTTTGTTAACAAGAAGGAAATGATCCTGAGATACCCCAATGTGTTGCAAATTATCACTGTTGACAGCTCCTAGGTTTAAGGATTACATCTGATGCAACAATGCATACTAGTGTCATTTATCTTTAGCTCATTTCCTTGGATCTATTTCAACTGAGGGTGAGCATCTCTTGTTTATAGCTCGAAATACTGTAAGTGAGCAACTGGCAAATCAATAAAACTGTTAAATGCATAATAATACTGCGTAATTACTTACATGATGTTTTGCATAATTAACTGTCTGAGGTGTTCCTTGATATAATGGATACTCAGAGTATGGAATAACCTATAAGCCTATAAAACACACCCTGTTTATACGAACAGAAATTGTGTGTAAAACTCTCATTCTAATAGTCCAAATCAGGCTTTGGCACTTTATGACAGAAAGCCTTCCTTTCCTGCCAAGTCTAAATCAATTCTTATGGCATTACTTCATAACTAACGTGATATTTCACTGAGGATGACTATTACCCTGATTACTTGGAAGTAATGTAGTAATAGAAAAAATACACTTAGATTAAACAAACTACTGCTATTTAATCAATATTATTGAGACAAACTAAGTGTTTTAATAAGTCTGTATAGATGCACTAATGCTGGTTTAATTAAATGTATCCTTAGACATACACAGGCTCTGCAGCATACAGATCCTATGGTTTGACAGACTATAACATAACTCTTCTGAATTTAAAAGCTGAAGCACTTAGAGGCAACATAATTTAAATATTTTCAAACTGAAAAATTATTATGCTTTACATCAGGTACTCTTTTAGGAACAAAAATGAGGAATAATACTCAAAGACCTCACACCTTTGAGCCAAAACACCAGACATCTGAAAATGTGCCAGCCCTCACTGGCACAGTTGTCCACTGTACCCAAGATATGTCACTGCAACACACTGACACAAACAAACCAACCCTCTAACTGAAAGGCAAAAAAATAAAAGCATATGTAAAAAATTACACCAGTGACCTTAATTTTTGCATGTGTTTTATGCAGAAAATATCCTATTAGCTGTTATGCACTACTACTAGGCAGGCCAACACCAAAAAAAAGCTTCTTGCAGAGAAGACTTGCCTATGTATCTGGATCTCATGCCTTTAAGTAGGAAAAGCCACCTTTTTCAGTATGCCCCAATGATTTAGTTTTCAAATAAAAAAGATTTAGTTTTAAAACAAAAAGAGGCAAATATTGAAGAGAAAGCAACACAGGGAGATGGCACTTCAAAACAAAATCATTCTACAGGGCCTCAAAGTTAAACACAGAAGAAATTGATTGGGTTTTGTGGATATATTATGGTCCTGATACAACTTAAACCTTGAGGAATGCTTCATATACCTGCTTAGCTTTTAGTGTGCCTCTAACATTAGAACATGGCTGCTGTTTGAAGCTACAGTCCTACCACTGTAATATCTTAGATTTACTCATTTACTGACTCTCATTTACCGACTTTTAGCCTAATGTTATATTTATTTATTTTGTTACAGTACTTAACATCCCTGAAAAGAGACAGCTCTACAGCAAGAGAGCTGTATACGATTCTCCACACCAGGAGAATTCCCATGCCCAAAAGTTCCAATCAAAAAGGCTGTCATGTGACAATTAGGATGATGGCTGAGCCTCATCATATGCAAATCAGTAAACTGATCAGGAAAAGTAAGATACTATTAGTCCAAATGCAGACTAACAATTCATGTCACATGCTGTAAGAAAGCATAAACTCAGGTTAAGAAGTGTTTTTCTGTTATGGAGCATCATTCTACTTGTAGTAGTTATATTTCAGTGGTACCAGGTGGAATCCACCTGATGTCTCCAGCCCCCAGAGGACACGGTAAAGTGTGAAGGAGTCGGCTATTAATTGTGAGGATTCTTTTTATTAAGGGAAATCAGCTGAAAGAGCAAAGGAAAATGAAATGCTACACTCAGCTACCTCAAGAGATAAAAATAAAAAACTACAAAAGTAAGTAAAGATTCATCCAAGAACATAACAGGCTTTCCAAAGAGGGATTATTTTGAAATGATTACAGCATCAAAAGCACTTCCTTGCACCAGTCAGAAAGCCAGTACTACAGATCAGAGAGACATAGCTGTCATTCATCACTTTCCAAAACGAAAAAGAAGACAAAAAAATGCCTTCAGTCTCAAGAGAGAGTCAAAGTTTGCATCATGAGATTTTTTCACAATTTCTGGCAGCAATTTCCTTCCATGGCTGAAAGGCAGAGTGTAGGTGTCGCACACCACGTACCTGTCTCCCCACCCAGCTCCCTCACTGATTTTCTGCAGATTTATAGCAGAAGAATTATAATTTGCACGCCAGGCCCTGTTAAATTGGAGAACCGATTAGAGGGAACACACCAGAAATAGCATCAGAGAGCGAGCGTCTTAAAAGACTCAGGACTAAAACTTATAAAGCAAGTGATCCTTCTCTCCACCCCCTCACTCAGCTGGCTCCCAGGCTGTGCTGTCCTCCCAGACACATGGCTCTGGATTTAAAAACCCCCTCCACACACATGTGCGCTCGCACACGCCACCAAAAAGCTGCTTGGGCAGTGGGGAAATGACGTTTTCCTGCAATCAGTGGTTAAGTGAATGTTTGTCCCAGTGTGTTACACCATGCTGTCAGCGAGCAGCAGGGAGTCGTTGAGTTGTTACTACATTTGATTTGACTGCCAGTAGGAAGCTTTATTTCTACCAACTGTTAGTTGCCAGCTCTACGGATCTTCTCCTAGTTTGAGAGGGTTTGTTTTTGTTTTTTTTTCTTTTAGGTAAGTCCATTATTTTTCTCTTTCTCTCTGAAGACTTTTAGTGTACAGCAGAAGCATCTCCACAGCCATCCCTTCACTTACACTTGCTGCCTTATACACAAAAAAGTAATTGTATTAAGGCAACCATAAGTCAATCCTGACACACGTTGAGAAAATTATTCTTATATCTGGAACCAGAATGAGAGGAGCAAATGTGAATATCTACATAAGCAACTGAAACAGCGTTATTTTATTCTGATCTTTTCTGAAAATATGGGATTAGACTCTGAGGAATAGATATGCAGAGATAACCAGGGTACATTTTCCTTCCAAGGAGAGGGTTTGCTCTCCAGATCTTTATTTGTTTCCCAGAGTTTTCAGTAGGGCTTTTTGTTTGCTTATTTATTATTCACATATATCCTGAAAGGTTTCTGCTTTGAGAAACAAGATCCTATAACTTTAACGGTTGTTTACAATGCTTCCTCTTCCTACACAATAATGATGATTTTGATAATTAGGATCTAATTATAATGGATCTGAC
Source organism: Sitta carolinensis (assembly GCA_032173965.1). NCBI lineage: Eukaryota > Metazoa > Chordata > Aves > Passeriformes > Sittidae > Sitta > Sitta carolinensis. Next base: position 2,754,284 of record JAVUNC010000019.1, read on the forward strand.
AACAACTTCCAACAACGAAAAGCATCTTTAGAAAAATGAAAGCATATGCATGAATAGTGCAAGGAGGTGGGGTGGGGGAGAGAAATACATCCCTATGAGACAGCCCGAGAATTCAGGCTGAATGGAAAAGTAATTAACACTAAAGAGCTAAAACTGTAATTAAAGAAAATTTCATTAAAGAGAGGCAGGTGATTCCACTTTCCTAAATATGACAAGGTGTATAAAAATAAAATAGCAGCCAGTTTCAGCGAGTGGAGCAGGAAAGCCATGTCTTTAACCAGATCAAATTCTGGAAATTGGCTGTCAAGACGGGATTGTTGTGATTTATACCCGTCTATCAAGCGCATGAAAGAGAGAGAACAGGAGAGGAAAAGAGGCAAGCTGCTGTCGCTTCCATTCGCAAAGCACCTTTAATTTCCACGGCACCATCTGTTACCAAATCTAATTCACATTCCCTCCTAATCTGGTTTAGTTCTGTAATACTAATTCTTCCACTACTCTTATGAACATTGCTCTCAAGAAAAAGCTTTGGTCCTGGGTTGGTAAAAAATTGAATATTATACAGTTTAGGTTCTGGTGACTTAAGTGAAGCATGCTGCCCATTAAAATGCGCTCCTGGTAAAAGGATTTGTTTTCAGTCGGTGCAGAGATACAGAATTGCTCACATTTGAAAAAAGTCATGGGGGAGGAGGGGAGAGAAAAAAAGGGGGGAAAAAAATCACGGCTGATGATGGGAAAGTAGGCTGTGGACATGAAAGCAGTGGTTGTCATAAAATACAATTATTGTCAAGTTTAGTCACTTTCAGTACTGGCTATAAAATCATTTTGTCACGGTCTCATATTGAAAGCTTGAAACTGTATTTTTGATAAAGAAACTAAAAGGAGTGAGATGTAAGATTCTACAAGGGAGAAAACATTCCTTTCAAATTATGAGATGCAAATATCTGTAGGAAACCTAAAAGGTAGGGACAAAAATTGAAACTGGTTTAAAACAGTCTCTAGAGTGCCACAGTCTTACTTTTTGCTATATTATGGTGACAAAACTCCCAATTGCTTTTGCAGGACTGGAAAACAAAATAGGGGACCAGGTCTTTTCTGTGGCTAAGGGTTCTCAGACAGCTATTGGGTCTGGGCTTGACTCAGATTTCCTGGTTTCCACACAGATCTCTCTGACCAGATCACTTGAATTCAATATACAAGCAAGGCAAAGGACCTAGGCAAATATTTCTAATCATAATGTTATGGTACTATTTATTAATAATGATCTTTGATAATACTTTACAAATACAATTTATCAGAATATCTTATTTCCTACAAAATGTGAAAAGGAGTGCTAGTTTTCATTAAATGAAAGAGCAATGCATAAAAAAATTCCACTTGCCTAAACAAATTTTTAACTGCTGTGAAACAGCCATGAACAGTTCAGTTCTAAAGATGAAGCTGAATTGTGAAGTAGACTCCTCCTCCTCCAATATCACTGCTCGATTCTCAAAGTGCTTAAATTGCCTGGGTAATTTTGTAAACAGTGATGGGTTTTTTATTTTAATGGGGATAGTAGTTAGAAAAACAAAATCAAATTTGTTCCAAATACAGCACATCTGCCATTCGTTGTGGGTCAAAACCTTGGGTACAGGGGAATAGACCCAGCAATTCTGAAGCTCTGCACATTTATACCAGCTAATGGTGTTACTCCCTAACCCAGCCTGTGATTTCAGAGGGTCTAAGGTCCTGATAGCCCTGATACACAAGATGCAAGTGGATTACCATAACCTACTGCACCCAAAGGAAACCACACTGACATGCAAGGACTCAGAGAGCACAGCAGTTTATTCATTTACTTGAACTAAAGCATTTGAGTGATATGAGCCCTGTCTGTTAACACACAACATTTCTATCTCTGAACTATGAAGCCCTGTAACAGGTCAAAGTGAAAACTGTAAGAAAAAAAAAAAAACAAAACAAAACTCTTCAACTGAATTCTGCTCTTCCTTTGCTTAACCATCTTGTCTCTGGAAGCACTGGAAATAGAAATGGACTAAACAAATAGTTTAGTATGTTACTTGGGTGTGGGACTGATGACCAAATTCATCACATACTGAGATAAATCAGAGAATTCATAGAAGCAAAACCTATGCAGCTGAAATCTTTTCTAGTCTAATCTTGGATTTTAATGTGTGATTACAGATTTTTACAAACAAATAAGTAAACCTTTGCCTTTTCACAGTTTCCTGTTCTTCACATATTACTATGTGTAATTCAAACCTATTTATGCCACTGGGTTTACATGTCAGAGATTTGCCTCTGGTATCAGCAGCAAAGGTCAGGAAGCAAAGGCAGCTTTCACTTTTAAAATGTCTGCATGACTCCAGTAGTTTCCAGGATAAGCTTCCCACCAAGTCCTGATATTGTTTCTACTCTCTTCACTTTTGCCTTCTATTGTGGTGGGAGTCACAGGGAGAAGAAGAAAGAAATTCAGCACATTCCAGAAAAATTGTCTAAAGAACAAATATGTACTTGCTCAATTATAACATGTAGAACAGGGATGTTGCTACTTGCAATTATAAAGCCATTGTATCAATACACTGCAATCATTACATGCTTCACCTGTGGCCTTCTCTTCTGGAAAATGTTCATGAGAGGCTTGTCCAAGAAAAGCTTTACATGAACAGATCAGCATTAATTACTCCACATTGCACACTGCAAATTTCAGCTGTATTTTAATGACATATTTGCTTCAGTTATTTCACCAGTATTAAGTCTAGATCAAATATTTATTTCTTGTACAGCTAAAAGTTCTGTTTAAGCTGACTGGCCTTGGGTAAGCAGTGAAAGGAAGACTGGCCTGAAGAAAGTGTGGCATTCCACCAATAAATTCAAATACCATGCATGTGATCTGGAGAAGGTCTGAGCCTCACCAGTTTCAGTGCAAGTTCAGGATGCTCATCAACCCACAGATCAGCCCTGATCAGTTAATAGGATGACATTAAATGATCATTTTACCACACTGGGAATTGGATCTTTTTCCCATGATGGAACTGAGATCTGGAATAAGAATCATTTCACTAAGCATCTGCTTAGAACATGCACCAAATATGCTTCACTTCTTCCCCACTTCTTTACACAGCAGAGGGTCTGACAGTAAATCTTTATATTACTATTGCTTCATGGAATGAATAGCCTGGTGTTCTGAAAAATAAATTATGAGCAACCAAGATAACACCAATATACTCAAGACTTTAACTGCCTATAGTTTGGAACCTTAATAAACTGAGGGTGCTTGTGGAGATCAGCATGAACACCTCAAAGAGGCCACTCTCATCTACCCCTGGATAGCTGCATCATTCTGTAAAATCCAAAACGGGACATCAACTGAAACATCCATCAAAGGACAACAAATAATGATAGCCAAATGATGAGGTGGGATTGGCTGACTGTACATTATACAGGCATGGTTATCCTACAGGTTGTGTTAAATATGAGAGCCCGAGATTTATGTTATGGGTGATAAGGCCAAGAATGCTGTAAAAGTGAAAAAATATGGCAACAGTATGCAGTACATCACTACCAGGATAATTATTTATATAAAAAGTTCCCATTCTTACACTTCCAACATGTAGGGATAAAATTCATATATTCAAAGAACACATAATAATAACCTGTCAGCTTGTGGTGACGGATATGTTTTTAATCCAAATGACCACAGTATCCACTCTACCTGTCATAAAAGGACACAAAAAATTGAATTTTCCTTTCATAATTCTTTAAGTTGTAATGGAAAAACACGGAAGCATGATAAGTGCCTCATTCTGGTGGACAAATGGACAGGCAGTAGTAAAATGTATGAATAAAAGGCACTGTTCCTTCACTAATGCTATTTTCACTTATTACACACTGCAATGTAGGCACAGGGAAGGTATTCCTTCCTTTGCCTTTGCAAGTATACCCCTAGATAATCTAAGTTATATTCCCTACAATATGAGACTGCAATAAAAAGACTTAAGAAGTGTATTACACTCTTTAGCTCTCATTTGAAAGCAATCCTGCACAAAGTGGCACAAAAGCACTATTTCATGTACATCTTAACGACTTCAGGTTTGTGCCACAAAGGTCCCCTATTTTTAAACTCTCTGCTACTGGGAAGGAGTATCTGACCTGTGTATTTTAAGTTTTTAAAATTCACTCAATCCCTGGCAGAAGTTTCAGAAATCTGTCAGAACCTTCTGATGCAGAAGGAAAACTACAGAACCCGTTTCTGTACCCTCCACCCACAACACATACAAACTCACACCACATTTTTTCCACTAATCTTCCCCAGCCTGCGTTTTTCCAGGGGTAAAAATGACAAAGAAATTTAACTAAGTTAATTTTAAGTGCTGAAAATGTAGGCAGACTGCTCAGTTATTTCATTTTAAAAGATCTTCATTTTCCCATCTGTGTTATGGCAATTTTATTACACATTCGGCAAATTTACAGTAACAAGATGTTCCCCTGACAAATTAATCACTTTCCAAGCATTTTATCATATAAATAAAATATCACCTCAAGAGAGAAAATCAGCTCAATCAGTTGATTTAACCCATCTTTCAGGGAACTCGTCTGAAACAGATTGAGCGCGTTTTTCCCGAAGAGGGACTGCGCGCACAGCCTCCCGCACTCCCAGCTCGTACGGCAAGGCTTTTCCAGGAGAAAATGCCTCAAACTAACTGAGAGGATGCAAGATTCTTCCTCTAAGAACTACCTTGCAGCAATGACAGATCTCCACTGGGAGCAAATAAAGATTCATAAAGAACTTGCTAAGGGTTTTGATTGAGGAACGACATTTTTTTCCCCTTAGATCGCTGATAATAATTTCTGCAACGCTTCTCTGGTGTTATTGTTATCATAATGTTAGAGTAAAATATATACTGTTTTAACAATCTGCTTTAGTGGTTTAAGAATCTCACAATAAAATAACACAGGTAAAACTCCAACCACTTTTGCAGCTGATGACACAATTTTTAACTTGGCTTTTTAAAATTTCCCCAGTGCTCTCTAATCTCATTCTAGAAAGTAAATTTTGTTTTTATGAAAAATAAGTGGCAGCTTTAGCAATGTAATATATGCACAGAAGTGCATTCAAAATCGAGGTTTCCCAAACTAATCCTTAAACCAACTCAATGCCTTTCTGGAGAGAATCTGTCACTAAAGCAATTCAACTCCTCTGCCATTTAACCTTTCTCCCTCTGCCCTGCTCTCCAGTTCTACCTTCATTCAGGGATTGCCAACAAGTATAAACAAGGACAACAACCTCTGTTTAGGTTACTAAAACCTAAAGTTGTTAAAAATTTCAATTTCAATTTAATTTAGACAGATTTTTTTACTAGGAGTTAGTAGTATCAATATAGGGGTTTTTTTGTATTTATTCCAATACTCTGAAGAAGTATGATACCAAATCATCCTTTTGGCTTTAAGAACCACTCCACCAAGATAACAGAAATATGTAATCCTTACAAGATGACTATACTCTCCAATGAGCTATTTACAATATCCTCAGCAACAAAGTTCTAGGTGCCAAGGATAAGAGAATTCAGGCATCTGGACAGGCTTCTCACCCTCTTTGTTCCCCTCAGTAAAATGCTAACTTTATTATTTATACTAACTCCCCAAATACCAACATGTGAAAAGTGCATATAACAACGTGACTCACTCACGAGCAGGGTAACAGCAGCGTTTATGAATGTAATCAAATAGCAACATAAATGCTAGGGATTGCTATATAATTAATAATGCTGTAAATAGGCATATTAATACTACAAGGGCTCACTATTAAAAGCTGCAAGCTCTGTACAACTCTGAATGACTTGTGAGCTGTCAGTAAAGAATGTTTAGATGAAAAATTATGACCTTACAGGCAAATACAGAATTTCATATCTTACATGTAATCTTTTACCTGTTGAAACATTCCCAGTTTAGGTACTTTTTTAAAAAATTACTCTCAGACATCAAGAAACACAGGAAGGAATTCTAAACATAGGTCAGAGCAACTTTAAGTCTTTAAAAAGATAAAAACTTTAAAAAACCCAAAAAATAGGGGGGAAAAGCCAAACACAGGGCAATTAATTATAGTACTTGTTAATTTGATTTTTCTCTATACCTGAATAATCTAAATATTTGTTTCACAAGATATAAGTGAACCTGGCCAACTGGAAAGAGTTTATTATCCTTTATATCCTTATTATCCTTTAACTCCTTCCTTCAAGTACTTTGCCAGGAAATTTACTACCTATATCAAGTGACTTGGGCATGCAAGCTTTGCAGGATGTAGTCCTTAAAATTAGTGTTTCATTAAGAAGCAGCTTCTTCACCTTCTGCTATGAAAAAACCCCACATTTTAAACATGAAATATGTGTCCTGGAGATATAGAACAGGACAAAAATGTTTATTTGCAGTGTTTAATAGAACTGCATTTTTAAAAGACTTGGAGCACCTGAAACCCTCAGCCAATGGAAGATACCCTGTTCTCAACCAGTACATACAAATCAACCATTTTTGATCTGAACTGAAAGCAGTGCACTAAGAGAAAATACAGGGAGAAGATACGACTTTCCCCTCACTTAAACTTTTTAAACTGAACAAAATTCAGTCTGAGTGGTTATCAGGACTTTGATAACCAGCCTCCTGCCAGATAACTGACAATCCAGCTGGCAGTGCAGGCACTGTGGAAGCAAAGGAATTTGACTCCATGCAGTAAAGACACAACTGATTTCAAGATTCAGCTCACCTGGTTACAGAATCTGACCAGCATTTTAGAAGAACTTCTGCTATGTTCAAACCAAAGAGTAACAACAAAGAGCCAGCCACAAAATGAAGGGCAAATATTGCAGACCTCACAAAGGGCAGAAAGCTCCAGGATGAGAGCCAACCACAGAGAATGCTGGGTGCTCCTAATTTAAACAAAATTCCTACAAACATCCATTTAATCTGATAATATCTAGTTGAGGCAAAGTGTGTTCATCTGGTACTTCTTTCACAGCCCACTGGTGGACAAGGCATTTAGGTGCTTCAGGCTAAATGTCCATGAGATAGACAGAATTTCTTTAATTGGCTTTTAAATTTAAAAATGAACTGTTCTTTTTCAAGTCGTGTCCTTGCAATTCTGAAGTAGCCACTCATCCTTTTATACACCATAAAGTATTTCCATAATTTTTTTACCCTGCAACTGCCTCCTGATTCACCACAGCATATATACTGCACTCCTAAAATTATTTAACAGTAAAATAACTCTGTAGGAAGAGTAAGAACTCAAAGACCTGGAAAGTTAAGAATCATAGAGTTTAAGTTACTTTCAAAGGCTAAATTAATCTTCATTTAATGGGGGGGGGGGGGGAAGAAGGAGAGGGGAATCACATTTTAGATGTAAGATGGATATGCAAACTGACTCATACTTTAAAATCATCTTCAGGATCTCCACTTTTGCAAACAACACCTCTTCAGTCTGAGGAAGCCACAAGACACCAGATCTTCAAATTTGAAAGATGACAAAGTGGATTATTGGTTAGTTACACGTGCCAGTAGGGTGATCCATTACCATGGACGCTCTACTGCGAGAACACGATGTCTCCTTAATAGTAGTTAGAGCCTTATTGGCTTAAAAAAAAACGTAAAAAGGGTTTTGCATGTGAATTGAACTTAATAGGTTTGACATGGACTAACCTTAAAGAATCCAATCCACTCAAATCCCTTTGAAGGCTGCAGCTGAATTTCATGCAAATCTTAGAGAAGTAGCCAGGCTGCTGGGATTTCAAGATGCTGTGTCCCTTTCTTCTGCAGATCTAAACCCAGGCAAAACAATGACACAAAACCCTCCCACAATTTCAAGGATTCCTCTTAAGATGATCCTGGTTTTGTTCTTTGGCCCAGGGAAGTGTGACATTTGAAATTTGAAAGCAAGAAGAATCTGACATCAGGAAGCACAATGACTGAAGTAGGAAGCCAAATCTTTTTTTTTTTTTTTTTTTTTTTTTTTTTTTTTTTTTTTAAACCATGGCACTGGACTAATGTTTCAAACATTAAAAAAAAAAACCTGACATGGCATGACTATTATTAAAATGCCTAGAACAGAAGGATGGAGATGAACTTTTATGCTCAATGCACGAATGGCTTTTCTTTTCTAAAGATAATTCAATTTTAGAAATAAATGATCCACCATAGACTAAATCTTCTGGTGGTCATTTTGAAATTCAAGCAAGCAACTTGAAAATAAACCTATATATTTTTTAAGGCCACTCTAACTATGAAATTATGTTTTCTTACATAAATCTCACATAATTTCTTATATTTCTTTTAATTTCCATTAAAAATATTTATAATATTTAAGTCTTCTATATATGTTTATGTAGGCAGAAAAGCATAGATATATTTGTCTGTGTAACAATATACATACACTGACAGCTGGAAAATTATTTGTTTGATGACCGGATTTAATCTTCACCTGATAAACATGAGAGAATAAGAAAAAGGAAAAGCATTTGTCAACTGCTTTTCCTCTTAGAATAAAGCACAGATGACTACAAATGTAAAGATAACCAAGTCAAAACCACATAGTGTGTATAAAGCACTGACTATGCAAAGCAGTTATAAATTCTTGGTTAACAAAGGGCACAGAAAGCCCTTAAAGGAAATATTTTATTTCTGCTAAATTAATACCTAAAAGCATTACATTTCATCAGTTTCACTTAGGTTTAAAGTCCCCAAAGATTCTCCTCCTGAAACTGGCTATATTTTATGTGCAAACCGGGCTGAGAGCTATCTAAATCTAGATAAAACTCATTGGCTTGTAATCTTCACAATGATCTATACATCTAAATCTATATGCAAATCAAACGCTCTCATGCATTAACACATTCCGAAGCATCTAGGAGCAAGAGAGCGCTTTCTCCCTCTCACAACTCCCCTCCTCTGCTGCTCTCTCCCCCTCTCTTTATTTACACTAGCTACCTAAATAATTCACAGTGCCTCCTTTGGAGGCTGAGCGCTGCTCTGCCGAAGCCGGCAGTGAGCGATTGCGCGAAGCAGATGGACACATGAATGCAGCAGGTGGCACAGATGGCAGCCCGCCCTGTCTGACGCTGCTGCCTCAGCCTGGGCTGCCTTTCCCTTCCAGGTACATTATCATCAGCCTAGCAGAAAGAAAAAAAAAAAAACCCTTGCGCACAATACTGTGGGAACCAGTCAAATAAATGACCAGATGCTTGTTTCCTTTCTTAACCGAAACGCAATTTGCTTAAGAGCGTGTAAGATGCGTTTCTCCTCTCTCTCCCCTTAAAGGAGGAAAGTCCATCTCGATTCCCCAGCAAGGCCCCGAGTGCTGCAGATGAAACAAAACAGGCCTGGAATCTTTGCAAGATCTTAAACTCGCGACTTCACAAAAATTTGGAGTCTCCTTTGACGTTGTGACGTCATGGAGAGACGCAACGGAGAGACGCAACGGAGATGATAAAGTTGGAGTGAGAGGAGGAACAGAGATTTATTTTTTTGACTTTACCTTATACACCTGTCACAGAAAGGAGCCACACTGGAAGATAGAGGTTCAACCTCTTCCATTCCATTGGTCTTAGAAAATGTCTACCAATTGTCCTTCCAACTGGAAAGAATGTCACCAATAATATTGTTTATAGAAAATCATGAGAAACTTGACTCCCAAACACATAACCAATCAGAAGACTAGAATGAACAGAAAAAGAACAAGGCAACACTCCTTCAGTTTCCAAATACTTCTACTATTTCACAGGTAACCGGTCTCATTTTTTATATATACATCTATATATTTTCTAGTATATGGTCACAGTTTTTAGATGAAGTCTTAATACCTAGTATACCTACAGTGAAAACCCCAGTTTCCATCATGGGTTATGGCTCGTGACTGAACGTGTTCTACCTATCTTAAGAGGTATATATAGAATTACTAAGGTTATTAGAAAATTAGGGAAAATGCAAACAAAAGCTAAGGCAGTAGGTCTGCCTTTGATAGCAAAAATTAACGATTTCATGTGATGCTTTCCTCTAAGGAACACTGGGAAAAACACACTGAAGAAGACACCCAAAATTATAATAAATGTTTTGAACAAGAATACAAATGAAAAAGAAATCTGATGACACATCTGGCAGAGTTTGACTGGCACCAGTTCCATTGTACCACAGAAGTTGCCCTTTTTATACAAAATGTAGTGCTGTCCAAATAAGCAGAAGCAATTAACTTCATTTCTTTTTTCAAGTCAGCAGACCACTGATACAGCATATTAGCTGAAATCACTGTTCAATGACCATTTTTAAAAATTGTATTGCAAAAAAAAAAATCATAATAAATATAAGCAGTCACTCCGCTACTCTGTGCAATCCTGTCCTATCCAGATTTGTCTCTCCCATCTTTTTACCCACCCCTTGAGCTATTGTCAACACCAGCAGCCTGTGTTGTTCCCTGGTCTGTCTTCTTTTCACAGCACTTTCACCTCCTTCTCATCAACTTCACCTTCTCTGAGCTGACATAGGTGAAACCACCCAACTCTCCCTCAAACACCAGGTAGATTTCTGCTGATCTACAATAAAACAACCCATATTTCCTTGCTAGCCTTTCTTGGTGTGCTTAAATTACAGATACAACATCACACTCATGATTTTATTTGATTTTATACCACCATATATGCACACATAGAGAGTATGGTTCTTTTACCACATTAGAAAAGAATGTCGTGCCCTTTGCTGCTGCTTTCATGGATTTCTGGTATTTGTAGTCAGCCAAGTCCTTGATTAGGAAGTGCCTACATATTTACACACTGTACACAGTAGCATGACAGGGGCCTCTACACTTCCTTAATATAGATATTAAGTATTAGCCACATACATTGTGTGGAATTGATCAGCAATTACACTCAACTACTGAGTTTGACTACTGAGTCAAAAAATCATTTTGACTTTTTATTTTTGCTCTTTTTTTAATCAGAATAAGTAATTCCACGATGTTGAAGACAAAAGAAAAAGAGTAAGTTGAGACATGTTCTGTGTGATATCCTGCTTCCCCTGAGCATACTGGTATAACTGGAAAGAGAAACTGACTGTAAATAAACCTGCATGGGTAAATGAGAACTGGTCCAAACTGGCAAAGGAAACCTGAAACAAACAAGAACTTATCTCTTCAGGGATTTAAACACACTCATCAGGGACTCAAATAATAATAAACATAATAATACAGCATCTAGTTTCATCTGGTCCAGGGGAAAGACATAGCAGCACTATGAAAAAGCCTATTCTTATTTCTTTCTGACCTGGCAGAAGCCAGGAATTACAGAAAACCTCAAGGGACAGACTGCTTTCATGGGATGCCCAGACTCATTCTAAGGCCAAAGAGGTTAAGCACTTAGGATAAACTTTGGATAAGGAGCAAAACAACTTCTGTGTGCTTACATGTCCTAACTGAAAATCCTGAACTCCGAGGTTTTATACTACCACCTCTGAGGAAAATAAAAAAATAAGGAAAAAACAAACAAGCAAAAAAAAAAAATAAAAATAAAAGAAAGAGAGCAGAAAAACCCAAAAATGCCAACCAGGGGTGATACATGCAAATTCAAATCTATGCAACAGATTTTGGGACTAACAACTTCTGGAAATGGTGAACTATGTACTACCAGCTACAGAAAAGCATTTTGAGCTATAGCAACCAGTTTACAGCATCACAGAGAGCCAGTACAAGCAGTGCACTTTACAAATGCTATCACACAAGTCATGATTTCACTACGATGATATAAGCTGTTTTTTCAGCAACAACAGATGAACAGAACTCTGAACATGCAGGAACACCCTCTTTAAAAATAAACCTCTGAGCCAGCAGCAAGTTGCCATAACAGTAACACACACATTGTTGGAGAAGCAATCACAGAACCACACTTGGTTTTAAAATGTGTATTATGCTGGTAAGCTTGTTTCACTACTGATAATGAGTTAATACATTGGAAAATTAGGATTCCCCAAGCCTTCTGTTCTCATTATCAAAACACATTGTTGAAACAATCATGGATATTCTTAGCATTGAAACTGTGTACTTTGCACATGGGGGAAATGCAATAAAAAAGAATGAAATCATTAATTTTATAAGGTTTTAGGTATATTTTCATAGTGTAGGCATTAAAGCAGTTGCTTTTAATCACGGTTTAAATCCGCTAATTAATAATGCAAAGTGACTACTCCAGGTATTTTAGAAAATAAATTAATTCTTTATTATTTTTGGCTCTCAAACAAACCTACTCAATTCTCTTCAGATTTAAGCTTTTAATGCAATCTTCCTGCTTGGGTAATGCTTGCCATTGCCTTGTGGTTAACATGCACAAGGAGAGCTCTCATCCTACCCCAATCCCCTCAAAAATCAGACCTGTGCCTCTCTAAAGAGGTGTATAGGGATGTCCTGAAGCAAAAGGAGTTGAGATGCAGAGGTATCTGGGAAGACATAATCTGGACCCTACAAAAGCAGCTATGCTTCATAAAAGCATTTCAGAACACAAAAAAAAACCAAAACCAAAAAAAACATGGGTAAATATACCTCTATAACCTGGCAACTTGCAAGCAATTACGGTGATGAAATACTGAATAATTTAAAAAATTTCATTCTGTTCTATGAGAAAAGTAATTGTCAATCCCCTAAGTACATCATAGGAAAGAAGACATAATTATACTTAAACTTGTCTTGATACAAATACCACAAAGTTGATTTTCCTCAGAGCTCTGTAAACAGATCTGATTTTTTTCCCAAGGCTGAGTTTTCAGAAGTTAAGAAAATGCTTACCAATTCTGGAAAAATGAATTGTGTTCTTTGTGGGTTAATGTTTTGGTTTCTGAGGTGTTTGGAATTGAGACTTTGTTTCTTTTTTATTTTGTTAGAGATTTCTTTGCCCAGGGTTTTTTGAATTTGGTAATTTTTTTTTTTTTTGCTTTGCTTTTCTTCTGTTGTCTTCTTATTTTTCAAATCAAACTATGTATATAGTGTAAATGCAGCTTGATAGATTCCAATCTCTTCTCAAATCTGCTCCAGGGATAATGGGAAAGAGAAAAATACTTATAATACAGAGCATAAATGAAGGCAGATGTTGATGTTGAAAGTAATGGATATAATAAATACACGGTTTTAACAGCTCCCAAATATGCAAACACAAAGGAATGGAAAAGCTGCCTTTTAAAAGGAAATGTGTACAGAAGAAAGAAGCAGACATTAAACCCTAAATTGCAAAGGTGTAATTTGAAAAAGACAGTAAAATCTACCTCCTCCTCTGTGTCAGTGACTAAGAAAGTTTAAACACTGAATGCTGACGTTCCATCCTCCCTTTCCTCCGCTTCAGCTTTGAAGCACTAACTTTGAACACCTTGACATTTACCTCTCTGCCTTTGCTTTAGCAGTAACAGAGGTGCATTCTTAAAGGAGGAAAAAGTGTCTTTAAAAATCTCAAATGCATAATAATTCTTGCACTTACTCCTTTGCAGCTGAGCAGAGGCATTTACATAGTCCACTAAACACTGTTTAGTAAACACGGCAAGAGTGCTTCTATCTTACTGCCCTTGTAAAACCAAGACAGGGGTTCTGTTTTTAGTGCACACTCTGGTTCAGCATTAATCCTGTTTTATGTTGTTCACACCTGCTGCTGACTAGCAGCCTGCTGATGGGTTGTGGTTTGTGCTGCTCCCAGACAATCCTCACCAGCTCCAACAAAAAACTTATCACTGAAGTGGAAACAAAACCCCAACTGCTGTGTAAAAACCTGTAAAAGGCAAAAAAGACCTGACATTCCTGCTTCCTTTTCCTTACTGCGCTAATCCCAACTGTTCAAATTTAAAACTGGTGTTTAAGGGCACACGCTTACATTTAGTCCTCATGCCTAGCTTTTCTAGGAGTTCTTCTCCAGATAGCAAATCATAGAGACAAATGTCATGGACACAACCTTTATAAATATCTGCTGTGTAACTCACCTCTCCTCTGTGCCTAATAAAATAATAGGCTTTGCTCTAACAGAAGTACTGAATGCTGATAATGCATCCTTTTGTGAACCTTTACAGGAACAGGCTTTTGCAGATTAAAAAGAACCCCAAAAAACCAAACAACTTCCTTCAACGTATCTTCTCACATGAAATTCAAGATGTTACTGTTGTACAAATCAGGTTTTGTTTCTTAATCACAACACTAATCTACTCACAAGCACTAAAATAAAAAAAAAAAAAAAAAAGGCCAAAAAGTCACACCTATGGTTTCATTTGTACAGAAAATGGAATGCTTTATGCAAGACAAAAAAAAGTGATCTGTGATTAAAGGAATAGGTCTGAAGTGACAGAGTGTCCATAGCCAAGGAGAATAAGAAACTCAAGGGAAAAAATGAAATGAAAAGAGAAATCTTTCATTTGGTGAATACATGGAAGCAAAATGTGCATTGACATCAGGGACAGAAATCATGTGCATATTTACCAACTCAGAGACTTGGATGAAGGCAATGTTATCTACAACAAAGTTTAGCACTAGAAAAGTCTCTAAAATGGAGGGCAGTATATGATACTTTCACACATGCTTTATGGTACTCTTTATATGACTAAAACAAAATAAGCATCAGAATATTTGGAGAGCGAACTCTGTCTCCTTTATCCTGTTATGCCATCTTGGCCTATTTCTTTCTACAAAGAGAAAAATGCTTTCTGTCCAAAAGCCAAGTTGCCATATCTCTTAAAATATTATACAAACTTTTTCATAAATAAAATGTTGGTTGGAGGCCAGTCAAGGCAATTCTCCCTCTATTAAAATTTATTTTGTATCCCATAGGCAAAGACACGCTGAATGACCCTTGGTGATTTCTGAATTCAGCACAGGAGCACCAAGGTGTTTTTGCAAATATATATAAAAAGGTGGCGTGCATCAAGCAGACACATGTATTCCACAATTTATATATATATAAAAATAAATATATATATATATATTATATATATTAGGTTTACACCCCAAATTCACCACCAGAAACAAACCAAGCTAAATCAATCTTTCTGTAAATTCAGCATTTCAACCTCTCTTGCAATTCAGATGTAAAACCAAGAAAAAAAAAAGGGGTCAGTCTCACTTTGTCTTACCATCTCCATCTGAAGGATTTCTACCTCCTCTTTAGGCAACCCAAGGCTGAAGACATGGGCATAATGCCAAGACTGCTTTTAAGCTCACACAGAAAATATTATGGGGTAATCTTAGTATTTCCTGGTCACACTCCCTTAGGCAACTCTATACTGGTGCAAATGTCACATCCTGGCAGCGAGTCCTTGGACACAGGCTCTGCTTCTTGATTGATTTATTTTAAAATACTACCAAATCATTCATTTCTTTAAAAATCAATTACAGAGACTGATCCAAAACCTGCTGAAATGAATGGCATTCTTTCCATTTAGTCTTGAATCAGTCCACTATCAGTAGAAGCTAAGGATGTCTTCAAACAGATGCTAGCAAGACCTTTGCAGCAGACTGTCCTTATCTTGGAAAATCTCTCCTAACTTACCTAACAGTAGTACAACAGCCCCATATTAATTTTGTCAAGCAGCTGCATCTGCAGTATCCCTGTTCCAGCATTACCTAATGCACAAGTATTACACCTTTTTTTAGAATTAGCAGTGGAAAAAAAAAAATGTGGGGGGTAAGGGGGGAAGAATCCCCACCCCAGTCATCCATCAAGTGTACATCCTGGCCACTGTGCTCCTGAGAAATTTAATATATGCTAAAGAGATACAAAAAGACATAAAAAGCTTTCAGAAATAAAAGTGCTTCAGAAGCTAGATTTTAATATTGCCAAGTAGGGTTTTTGCCAGATTATAAAGTTGACTTAAATGCCAGGATACCACATTTCAGAGGCAGCAGCAGCAGCTTATATATTGCCTGTATTAGTGGCTGAAGTGTATTGCTGATTCCAAAGATAGACTCTCATCATCTGTGGGGGAGAATAAATAAATAAATAAATAAAAATTGGCATTCTCTACCAACCTTGCTACCTGCTGCCTTGAAGCACTCTTTTCAAGTGCAGCCTCCGCAGGAAAAAAAATAAAAAAAAGTTAAGACTACTTTATTTTGATTATAGTGCTTTCCCCAGGCAGGAATTTTTATTTCAGTTAGAATCTTTAAACCATTACATTTTCAGTGATGCATTTTTATATTTACAGTTGACATCTTCATAGAAGAATGAAACCTTTGAGCAACAGCTCTAAAGCATGAAGGTTGCCTGCAGTAAGTACTTAAATTATTTTACACCCAAATAGAGCCAGTTGTTTTTAGCTAAAATTTAATAAACCTTAAATCAATGACCTTTCTTTTACTGAAAGCTCGCACTTGGGAAAACTAACTTTCCTAAGAAATATATTTTGGTGAATAAATGCCAAACAAAGGGCTATTTAAATCTGAACATTGTCTCAATTTATAGCTTGTGAACATTCAGTTCCTAAATTCCTGACTGCTACCTAATGTATAGAACAGCGGAGCTTTGGTTTAATCACATATCATTGATCTCAAACTGTCCCAGTGATCTCATTGACAGTAATCAATAATAATCCCAAATCAATCAAATATGCTCTTGCACTACCATTCGTCAAATTTGAATATCCCAGCATTAATTGTCGGCATGGGAAAGAAAAAGAACCTAGAAATAAAATCAAAAAAGGGTACAAAAATATAAATCAGCAAACTTTGAGAAAAAAATTGCGCATCTGAGCATGCTTCATGCCTGCTGGGGTAAGTTAATGATGAATCATACCTTGCCTTCCCAGCAAATACTTTGAGATACATTCTCTTTCCAACATGAAAACACACAGCAACTGAAGGCAGAGGACACACTAGTAAATGATCAAGCATTATTTTATGAACAGCTGTGCTATGTGCCAAATATTAAATGTGGTGCCAGTATATCAGGAACTGTACAAGTATGTTACATTTTGAAGAACTGCACGTTGTTAGTCACTGCTCTTCACAAAGCAAGAAAGGATAAAATTGCTGCATTTCTGAACCAAAACCATGAATAGATGTAGCCACTTATCAAAAGAGCTGTTATTGTTGCCGAGGACTCCTCTCTCAACATATTCACGTGTAATTTTGTCAAGGTAATAAATCCTTCCATTCATTACAGCACACTTAAAAGCACCCCGCTATTTAATTTAAATGGAAAAAAGGCCCAAAGTGTCTAAAACATTTACTTTCGTTAATGCAAAAGTGCTGGCATTTTACTTCATTCCTGATAAGCCGGTGCCAATGGATGTGATTATTCTTTTCTTATTCAAAGCATATCAGTAGTTCAAAAGCACTCTCAATCTTATCAGGTGTATGAACAGCACAGTTACTGAAAACAGTTTGTACTGCTCCTCTTTCTGCCAGGCTATCAGATAAACCCAACTAACTAACTGTATTTACACACAATCAAACATAAGCTGTGTCTTCAGCACACTGTAGCCTATTTCTGGCAAGTCCCAGGTTTTCTGTTCGACATTAGTTGTAACTAAACCAGCAGCAGTGAATTAGCTTACAACAAAAATACAGTCACTCCACAGTGCTCAACACAAAAGGGACGCAGGGAGGGGATAAAATGAGAAAAATTTTGTGAAGAATGATCACTTCCATCTCAATATTTCACAGGTATTTATCTGGCATTACTTGGAAAAGAGCATGGAAGCAATAGGTTTCAAATATATTCAAAAGAGATCTGACATAGGCCTTATCAGTAGAAAAAAATAATTTCTATTTGCTGTTTTGTTTATTCTGTTCTCCTGTCCTCTAAGAACAGTCTCTGATTTGCACAGGGTGAAAAAGTGAAAGAAAGAAAGGAAGATGGTTACAGTGTCTGAAGGCATTTGAATACCTTTACAGGTTTTGTCCAGAACAAGACAGTGATTTCTCATGATCCAGCCTTCAGCTGCACTAAAACACCCACCACAAAAACAAAACAAAAATCCCCACTCTCCCCCAAACAAGCCTCTCGGCAACTCTCCTTTTCATTCAGTGTCTCAGATACAGAATTTTCAGCATTACTCAAGGAATCATAGTAGACCAACTCCTTCAGGAGAGCCAGAGCTTTGAGGATTTCATAGGAATAGGAACGGAGATTTCATAGGAATAGGAATGGATATTTCATAGGAATAGGAATGGAGATTTCATAGGAATAGGAATGGAGATTTCATAGGAATAGGAATGGAGATTTCATAGGAATAGGAATGGAGATTTCATAGGAATAGGAATGGAGATTTCATAGGAATAGGAATGGAGATTCCATAGGAATAGGAATGGAGATTCCATAGGAATTCCACAGCATTCTCCTCAGGGTGACAGCGCATCCCAGGACGAGCACAGAACTGGAAGAGTTAAACATCACCCCTAGCTGGGTGCTCTCAGCTTGCTAAATGAAAACTTCTGGAATGCCAGGAGAAAACCCTGAGTTTCAGCTCTTTGATTAATTACAGCCTTCCTTGGGAGCCGGCGCTGCAGCCGCTGCTGGAGGAGCCTTCCCAGGCACGGCCCTTCCCCGGGCACCTCTGCCAGGGCAGACCTGAGCCACCAGCTGAGCCCATGGTGCCCAGAACCAGCCCTCCTGACATGGGTGGCAGAACAATGAGGCGAGGCAAGCCAAGTGTGCAGCGCCGGGCGATGCGGCCGATGGTTGTTTCTCCATCTGTGCCACCGCAGCCTGGGGATGGATGGATGGATGGAGGGATGGCACAGGTGTCACTCACACCCATGGCAGCCAGCACGGCGTGGCGTGTCCCTGCATGGCACTGGGCTCTGGGAAATCCCCAGTGCCACCCCTCTGATGGGAGGGGTTCCATGTGGTGCCACTGGGGAACGTCTCCTCTGTGCCACGGTGAGAACACCGCCAGGGCATTCTGCCACTGATGGGAAAGTGAAGGGAACTCAGGAGAGGAAAGCTTGCCTTCATTGTAAGGGGTGGAGAAAAAAAAAAAAAAAAAGCACTTTTTGATGTGTTTTATCATCCTTCAAAGATAATTTTGCTAGCAATATATGGGAATTTGCATGGAAACGCACTCTAAATCTAGTTTAGATGGCAGGTGAGTTTTAGCGCTTTTTTTAGATGCTTTTCCTTTTTTTTTTTTTTCCCCTTAAAAGTGAAAAAAATGATTGTGCAGAAGAAAGCCTCACAGACTTGCTGAAATTAATCCCTCTGAAAACTATTTTAGCATTAATACTTGCCAGTCAAGTATACCACAGTCCACCTAAAGCAATAAAATACCAACTTAAGCATAATGGGACACTGTTATTGATCCTTCACAAAGACAGGAACCAGATCCTATGGCCAATTTAAAGACAGAAAATAAAAAAAAGTAAATAAAGAATACATAGAAAATTGCTTGATTCTTTCTCTTACATTTTCAATATATGGAAAACTATACAAACTGCCAGTAGTACTCTGCAAGCCATACATAAAAGAGTATGATTTTACCTTTTTAGTTAACTACTGTTTTTACTAGATTTTTCCCGTTTTGTATTTCCTTAAAAATATTCATGTGTGAGATTGAAAAAAGCATTTCTTCCAAAAACAGCTCTAGAAACAAACCCAGAAATAGAGGGAAAGGGGGAAAGAGCAGCAATATCACAGGTAAGAACAGAGAGAATAAAACAAGTCACCTCCTCCCCACTCATCCTGGCACCTTTATAAGGGAAGGAATTTCAGAAATGCTTAGGAACATGCTAGCAGTACATTTTAGATATGACTTTTTCATTTCACTCACCACCACCTCTACATTGACAGGACTGAAATTGTTTCATATTTAGCTGGCTTGGTGGGGCCGGGGGACATGTGTGCACACAGCTGGCTTAAAATTTATTAATTAGATTTCTAGCGGTTTTAAATTTTTGTTTCCTCTTGTTTGTTTAGAGGTTTTTTTTTTTTCCTAAGGCCGTTCAAAACAAGCAACAACAACTCCACATCACCTTCTCATTCTAACTTGCCAAAGCCATCAATCTCTGATCACACCTATTAGAATCTCACTGTAGCCAACACTACATTTTGCGACAGCTTGACCAGTTGTTTAAGGAAAGAGTGTGTGATGGAGCAAAGCTAAATCGACACATCTGTGATACTTCTGACACCCCTCAGCATGGCTAATATTAATTTGTTTTCTTTGGCTAGGTAAGTGCTGCCAGAACACATTACATATGGTATGTAGTTCCAATCAAAATGATGAAAAGAAGATGCGCAGGGGTTTTCTTTTCACTTACAGCTACATGAAAACACACAGAGTGGTAAGAGACATCTACGCTAAGCCAAAGAGTAATAACTTGAAAAACCTCTAATCACTTTATCTTAAAGTTTGGTTGCAGAATACAATCCTTTAAGAGAATCTGCCCTCACACATAAAGACAGCAGCTCAAAGATGCAAAGAGTTTTTACTCAGGAAAAGAGAACGTAATTTTCATTGTTATGATAAAAGGATATATTTAGATTATTCTCATGTGCATATGGGTAACTCATCATATTTCAGCAGGTTAACATATAAATAAATGTGCACAATTCTGTACAAGGATATTATAAATGGCTTGATTAGACCGAGGACAAGTGCCTTCTATTTCATACACCCCACTACACTGACTTACCACAGCATAGGGCAATCCTCCTCCAATTTCAGACTTCAGATTCTGTATTAGTATCACAAAATCTTAAGTTTTGCAGGTTTTTTGGTTTTTTTTTTTGTTTGTTTGGGGTTTTTTTGCTTTGCCTTGTAAATAATTGTGATCTAAATAAGAAAATTTCATCTAGATGACATAAAATAAAAATTCAGGATGGTGACCCACGGTAAGAATAAGACATTCAGCGGTACAGAAAACCAGCATATGCATTCCTTAGACTCAGTAAAAGTACTTCTATTGCCCTAACTTTCACTGGGCTGCTAATAGATATTTTTCCAGCAAGTATAAGAAGCTGAAGCGAAAAAATAAATTTTATTTCAATTTTAAAAGAAATGGGTAATGATGCTGTGATTAAAAAGCTACGCTACTTAAAAGAGGAAAATAATTGGAAATTAGATAAGATTCCCTTTGATGCAAACCTGCTATATTAAGGAAGAGCAAAGAGAAAAGCCCTTCTTTGTTTGAAGGAAATACAAATTAATTAAAAAACATTACAAGCACTATGTAAACAAACCCAAGGGACTCAAGGCTTTTCTAACACAGAAAATAAAAAAAAATGTTTCGTAAGACACAGGAGTCAAAAGGCGATATCCTATAGAAGTCACTCTCCAAAGTGCAACTGAAAAAGCAATACCAAGTCCTTTAAAGAATAATTAAGCAATACTATCAGAAATAGCAGCATACAATTCAGCTTAATATTCTTTAATGTTTCATAGGATTTTTAATAATGAACAACAGAACAATAACAAAAGAAGAAAATAAAAACCCCACAACTATAGGAATTTTGGAGAGGGCTAAGGACCATTAAAACCATCTATGCATTTTATATTTTTGTCTGAGGACATCATGATGTATATTAACAACCATATCCAGGAGGCTTCCTCCCCTAAAAATAATTATATTATTTAGATGTAAATATAACTGTATGTCCAAGGATATATTTTAGCTGAAAAAATATATCTCTGTTTGACATCCAAAACTTAAAGAAACATGAATAAATATGAGACTTCTCATTTACTTGGAAGAGTAAAAATTTTATAAAAAAAAAATACAGCACCTTCTAAAAGCAAAACTGTGAGTACAATACAAAACCTGCTAGATTACATGGAGAATCTGATACAAAATGAGGTGTAAATACTCTACATTGCTGGCCAGCTCTCTTCTCATGGATAAGAAAAAACCCACATAAACCCACATAAAGGGAGCTGCTTTTTGACAAGCTACTGCACAGAGGGAAGTTACACAGCTCTGCATGTATATATACTTACTGTGTACATGTCTGTGGCTAACACACAACAATAGATGTACACTGCCAAAACTGCATAAGGAATACACTGTACACCTGGAACACACACACAGAGGCAGGGATAGAAACGTGTTTGAACACAAAACTTGCTGTGCACAGGCAGAAGATTTCACACAAAATGCAAAGACACGAAACAAAACCACATATACGCACACGCTGCTACAGACAGAACCGTGCACGTATGACTGCGTAAGCCAAGCCTAAAAGACGAGACACAAAATGTGCAAGAACATGTAATAAGTGGAGTGTCAAGCTGCAGCGACTGCTGGTGTCATCCCTGCACTATCAAACATACATAGGAGTATGACTGGAGACAGAGAGGCTAAATATTTCACTGTCAGAGCATGTCGAGAAATGCAATTCATTTCTCTCTCATGTGCTTTAGGACAATGACAATTTAATATAAGGCCAGTGGATGTAAAAGAGATAAAAACTGAACAAACTGGCCCAGCATAATCACAGATTTCCTCTAGAGAGCTCGGTAGCGTGAGGCTCATATGCACTTGTAACGGATCAACATTTTATTGTTTCTTCCCTCCATGAATTTGCTGTGAAAAAGAATTCATAGCAAAGCTTATCTTATAGACAGAGGCTACTTCAGGCTTCAATAGGAGCAAGAATTCCTTTCATATTGTTTTTCTATACATTTTACTTATTCTAAGCAAAAAAGTAATTATTTTATATACTTCCTTGAAAGGTTAATTAAGCATTTTTTGCATTCCTACTTATACTTCCATAGAGGTGCAAGCAACCTCCCTGCAGGCCCAGGGTCAGTCTTTTAAAAACTGTTCTGTAAAATGAATAATCTTGCCCCTTTTTCATGACTACATTATATTTTTATACCATAATTTTTCTATCATAACTTATACAGAAATAGAAGCATAGCATGTGGACTGACATATCTGTGAGAATAGACACATCATACTTTCGAGCTACTCTAAGCAAAGTGGGCTTCAAGTATTGTTAAATATTATCATAGACAAGTTACCGTCTCTATTTGATGAATAGCACCATGTATTTGAAATTAATTGCAAAAGTAGGGTTGGCTAATGAGGTGGCCCTTATCTTTTCTCAGCAGTGCAAGCACAAGTATTTTTCTGCTGGCTCAATATTTTTTAAATGCCCAAAGTGCTATTAACTAAGTTGAAATCTGATTAAAATATGAACGCTAAAATATTCACAACAGCTAATACAGCTACACAAAAAAAAACCAAAAAAGCTAGACTAAAAAACCCAAAGAAAATCCTTATCTCTTTTCTTATCATTAAGCATGTGTTTTGAAAAATAATAATTAAATAAATTGTTCCCTACAGATTCTGACAGTTGTTTTGCTTCCCATTAGCATCTTTGAAAACAGTTTGTAAAGACAATAGTTATTCTTTATTATGGAACTATGGGGATAATGCCCTTCTACCTGCCTCAGTTTAAAAAGAAATTTGCAGGAAATGTTAAAAGCTTGAGGTCTGTCAGAAAAAAGACAGCGATTCTTAAGGAAAAAAACAGGGGAAAAAAGTATGGAAAAAATGATCAGCCATTGGAGAGAATTAATGGATATCCACAAGGGCTTTGCTAATAACATGGGTTAATTACCGCTGCAACGCACCAGGCTCAGTAAATAAAAGAGCACAACCATAAACACATTAAAATGAGCACCCATCACTAAAAGAGGGGCAAGCCCTAGTAAAGGAAAATCTGCCAGACAGGCATTTCAGCACAAACCCTTTACACTTTCTGCAGGATTCAAAAACTTGCCAGCAGTGTAGCAGAAGCAAAAAAGCCAAGCCCTAGGACCGGAAAGAGGGAAGGAAGAAGGGACCAAGGCCTGCCTGCTGCCCATGGGGAGAGCCCACCCAGGGCTGGGTGCCACACCGGGCACCCACCAGAACACCAGCCTGGGGCTTTATTTCTCAGGAACAACTGTGACAAGCTATCTAACAAGACAAACAGGCGAGGTTAAAGACCTTCAGAGCCTGGAGAAACCGTGGAGCGGAATCGAGTGCTGCTTGCCACTTCACAAAGAAGCCTTCTTCAGTCTGCCCCTTTCCTGCCTTTACGAATGAAAGACACTCCTAAAAAAATTCTTCAGCAATCTGAGGCTATGCCAAAATATTTTAAAGAGTGAAAGTGACATCAACTCTTTCATGTTCAGCACGCAATCGCCTTGCGCGCAGGCAAACACACGAATAGAATACGTGTACATGTGAGTAACACACACACTCACATTCACCCAGACACAAACACAACCTGGCCAGACTCACACGGTGACTCCACAGACCATTCCCACATTGCAACACGGGAAGGGATAGAAAAATATAAAACATGTACACCAACCATCACTGCACTGAGGTACTCACATGATGTGACACCTACGTCCACTTTTAAATGTTACAGCCATTCTACGCAACCTTTATTTCTTGTCATCTGCGTATTCTATGGGTTCTGTTGCAAGATGAAAAAATCTATGCACGGGAACAGATGAACGTTTCACATTTAAACAATGTCGCAAGTTTTTAAATGGAGAAACTGGGAGAGCAGCTACATGTTCAAATGAATGAAACGCAGCGAGACACAAAACGCAAATGAACAGAGCGCACAGAACGTTTCTGGAGTTAGAAATCTCCTCGATTTTCTATGTTTGGCATCGGAGACCATGTTTAAATTTACTGAACTAGTCCTTTTCTCTCCCTTCCCCACCCCCCCCCCCGATTTTTTGGAGTGTTTCAATTGCCTTTCCTTCTTCCAACAGCTGTGACAACTGTTAAAACAGTCGGTAAAATTAAGTCCGCTCTATAATCCTTTAGTCAACGTTACATTTTAATCAGAGGTTGAAGGAGATTTCCCGTTATGAACACAGTGATTCATTTAAAATTATAAAAGTGACACATATGTCAAAATGACCAGATATATTTATTGCATCTGTTAGCTTACTAACTATTAGTAATTATTAGTGCTATTGTTATTGCTGAAAGAGCAAAAAGCTAAGACTGCAGCTGGCTTTAAGTTATTGCATTCTTTAACAAGCTCTGCCTTAAAATCAAAGCATACCTAGTTATGGTCAGATGTCTGTGCACTCCCAAAATGCTTGGACAATTTTTAGCTTGGATCCTCTCTACCCCCATCCATAAGAACTGCAGAAACTCCTATATCTATTTGTCTGTCCTTATGCTTAGTTGTGCATATATATGCATGTTACAGTATGTAGTCAAGTCATAGTTATTATGGATATTAATAACATGTAAAACTCTGGTGTTTATTGAGTTGGAGAGATAAATATGTTTCTGAATGTTAGTTCTTTCTATGCCCACTCAATCCCACAAGTCTCCAGCCCCACTCTATATATATTAAGAGTGTTTTGAGATGACTTTTAATTGAGTCAAGAGGAAGAAAAAAATTAGTTTGAGTCTTGCAACAGAGCCAAAAAGACATGTGCCCCGATTTCATTTAAATGCATCTACTCTAAGAGGCTTATCTAAACTAATCATTCAAATTAGCTGTAAGAAGGTAAATTCAAGAAAGCTCCTTTGGGGTGGGGGGGGTGGGGGGTGTGAAACATCCACAAAAAAACCCCACAAAATAACGCAATCATAAAATACTCGACTTATCATCTTTTTATGTATTTTATGAAAAACGTGTCACTGTTACTAAAAGCTGTGGAAACATAGAAAGCTACATTTCAAAGCTATCTTACACTATACACAGAGCGCTGACCTATAAGCCACAGCTGAGAGGGGCACCCCTACCTCTGTTTATTTTCTCTTCTTTACCCCAAAAACACTACAGTGGGTATTCCCCGCGACCCCATCCCAAACTGTATTCCTGCGAGCCGCTCTATTTGCTACTTTCCATCTTATTTCCCCGCCGTGCGATCAGGGCAATTCACTTTTCACGCGCGGCTCGATGCCCGCCAGCCGTGCGGGGCGCAGGCAGCAGGGACAGCGAGCGGGCATGCCCCTCGAGCGCGCTGTCACCTCCGGGCAGCCGCCCGCGAACGGCGCGATGCTGGCTGCCGGCCGCCGCTCCGCCGCGCCGCTCCCGGCCTAACACCGGCCCACAGCGACGTTAAGTGGCTCGACATGAAGAAAAATGAACCGGTGACAGCTCCCCGTGATATGCTAATATTTAATCCCGGCTGCGGGCAGAAATCAAGTTCAGGAGCCGCTCCGCGGCCCCAGACCGCCCGGTTCTGTTTGGGCGCCGCGCTTTCCGCCGGTGTCACTCCGCCAGGTAGCTGAGAAGTGCCCGCCAAGAACTGCGGCTCCTCAAAAAGTGTTCTCGGCTGCCTTTTGTAGGGAGCGGCAGGCGCGGGGAAGGGACAACGCCGAGCGGCGCCGACCGCGCCAAGTGCCCCACGCCGCCTCGCCGGCCGCTGAACGCCGCGGGGCCGGAGCGGCGCCCCCCGGCAGAGCGCTCGCACCGCGCCGGCGGCCGCACCGCACCGGGCACCGCGCCGGCGGCCGCTCCCGGCCGGCGCCCTCCCGTCCTCCCTCCCTCCCTCCCTCCCGCCGCCGCCTCTCCGCCGGCGCTGCCGGGGAGCCGGCGCACCTGTCAGACGGCGAGCGCCGGGGCGGCCGCGGGGCCGGGCGCTCGGCCGCCGCCAGCACCGCTCCCGCCGGCCGCCTCCCGCCCGGCCCCCGCCCCGCGGCGCGCAGCGGCCGCGCAGTGCCCCGGGCCGGCTCCCGCCCGCGGCCGCGGCGCAGCGTTACCTGCAGCGGCGTCTTAGGCGCCTGTCATGTTTTGGGGCAGGCGGCGTGCGGCGGTGGGGTGGGGGGGCGGGGAGCGGTACCTACTCTTCCTCGTAGTGCAGGGAGAGCGGCTCCGGCAGGCAAAGTTCTACCGAATCCATGTGCGCCCGGCGACCATCCTCCGTGCGCCCCCGCGGTGAAAGCAAAGTTTCCGTGGCCGAGCGCCGCGCACTTGGCACGGGCGCGCTCCGGGCGCGGCGGCGGCGGCGGCGGCGGGCGGGGACCAAAAGCTCGCCCGCGCGCCTAATCAAGGACTTAAAGCCCCGCGCGGCGCTCATGAATATGCAGCAGGGCCGGCCACGCGCGCCCCCCGGCCCGGGGGAGCGGCCGATTGGTGCGGCCGCGGCCAATCAGGCGCCGGGGCGGCCGGGGCGGCGCGGGCCGCGCGGCAGGTACAGGGTGGGGCCGGGGGAGCGGCCTGAGGCGGCGGCGGCGGCCCGGGCAGAGCCCGCCGGCGAGCCCGCAGAGCCGGACCCTCACACACACACACACACACACCGAGCGACCCGCGGGGGCTGCCCGCCTTCCGCTCCCCTCCCAGCTTCGGCAGGTACCTTGGCAGGCTCCCGGTTCAGGATTGCGCGCTAAGGTAGAGGATGAAGTTTGCGCCGCCGCCGCCGCCGGTCGTGGCGTTTCGCTGTGGCGGCCGCCGGGCTCGGCTGCCGGCGCGCTCTCTCCTCCGGAACGCCGCTTCCCCTAACCTTTGGAACTGCTCGGCGCCGGGGAAAAACAAATAATTATAACGCCAAGCGCAGCCTGCCGAAGCCTCTGGGTAACTCAACTTTTCATTGTCGTGCGAGTTGCTTTTGGGGGGGGGGAGAAAGGGGAGGGAGAGCGGGCGGGAAATTGGCTATGTATATCTGATATGATACATGAAAACATATAAAATTATACGGCTATCTAATATAGAGATCTATAATTTCCTATTTTAAATTACAAGTTTTCTACTTAGTTAAAAAAAAAAAAAAAAAAGACAAGGAAAAAAAAAAAAGACATTCCTAACAAAACGAGCACTGAAATTCAATCCTTTACATAATGGGTGCAAGTGGGAGCGAACACAGGTACGCGTGTTCCTATAGAACATGGGGGATTGTATTTTTATATATATATAAATCGTGTATGCCCCTATGCGAGTACTTGGATGTTTAGATGTGTATATTTAGAAATGAGAAAGAAAAGATGCAGAACGGATCAATTTCCTCTGTTAGCGTGCAGGGATTAGAGTGGACCAACTCAGCCTGCTTCATTTTAATGAGATAAGGGCTGCACTGGAGTGGCTCTGTATTAGTAAATCTGGGAGGGTGCGTAGACCTCTACAGTGTTTGGGTTTTTCGTAAAGTAAGTTTTGCTGAACTGAAAGGGCAATAAACACATATCCCTGTAGGCATGCCTGTAAAAACATCACCAAGCCCGGTTCCAGCAGAACACTGCTTGCAGCCAGCTCCCGAGTTGTTCCCTGGCGTATGAAAGATTCCTGATTAAACTTGTTCCAACACAAAGAACTTACTCAAATTTAGGGACACTGCACTGAAACATATGCACATATCCTGTTTAGAAAGTATCAGTAATGACTATGGGATGATTTTTTTTTCTCAAAAGCTACCACCTTTACTTAATATTACAACTAAGGCACCATACATTTTCCACATTCAAAGCGTTTCTCTCCCTACCAGTGAAAACAGATGCAGGCTTTTTTCTGTCCATAAAAAAACCCAAACCGACACTGTAAAGACAATAATTTCCTAGAATGCAGCTGAACTCTTATAAAATCTTTTGTGACTGGAGCCCTAACATGATGCAAATGGCAGTCTTATAGATCAAAACAAATCAGTGCGAACACTCAGAATGCAGTAATGCTATTCACAGAAATGCCCTCTCCAGATCTGTTTCACGGCATTTTACAAAAAAAAAAAAAAAATACAGCAATAGATTCCAGCATCTACAGGTTCAATAGACATGTTTGTGTATGTTTACAGCAAAGAGATTCCAGCGTTCTATATTTAACCTTACATGAAGACTGGGCCTGCTTCTTACAAACCTGGTATAAATACTTGCAATTTTAGGAATCAGAACACACACAGCAAAACTACAGCTCAGACCACTGTATAAAAGCAGGTAGTAAAAGCTTAATTACCAGTAGCATTATGCTGTCTATATTGTTAAATGTGAACTCTGTAATTAAGATGTAAATTTGCTTGTGAGCAGTGAATTAAAAAGCTCTGAAATGTAGAGTAAAATTTAAGTACTCTGTAGAAACGTCAGGGACAAAAAAAAAAAAAAAAATCAGTTTTTACCAAATTTTAAAACAGGAGGCATCAAATCATGTTACTCTGTTAGAACATCCTCTTTAAGTAACAATTTGATAAATGTAGATTTTGGAATCAAATCAGAACTTGAATATGATGTTTTTATGTATAATCTGTGTGACTATATAAATTCAAAGTACAAGTCAAACAAACTGATTTACATGTGCACATGGGCAAAACATGCAAATACAAATATAGTGTTTGTACTGAGTATCTCTGTGTATAGATTTGTAAGTATATAAGAGTATGTCTGTTTAGAGATTTATACCCAAAATGTCTAAGTTTCAATGTTTTTTATTCCAAAATGCTTTCAAATCTTTGCATGTATATGTCTTTTTCTTATATAAAAATCAGCCATAAATGGCTCCCTGTACATGTGTGATTTGATATGGTCACTTTCTATATTACATTCTTTGGAATACACCCTCCTGAAAATCTGACAGCTAATCCATTTTGAAACTTAGCAAAGCACAGGTTAGCTTCATTCCTACCTTTGCTTATTATCTCCTAAGATGTTATATTCAGGGGCAGAAACACGATGGGCTCTCCTGTAATCCCTAGTTTTCACATTCCCATAGTTTCCACTACCTTGTGAGCTTCTTGTCCTCTGCACTCCCAAAGAATGCATTTTTTCCTCTCCCCCTGTGAGCCATCACTAGGTTTTGTATCAAGCATCTTTCACCCAAGCAAGCTGCTCTCTGCCCTGCCAGTGCTGCCTCTTGGAGAACCAGAAATACTGTGCTGCACTTTGCATGTTGATAAACAAAGCAGTTGGCTTCTTCCCCCAGGGACTGAAAGTGTCACCTCCACCAGACTGGGGCCTGGAATTCCAACTACATTCTTGAACTTGGGTTTCACAGTTACAGATCAGTTTGGCGAAGGAAAAAAAAAAAAAAAAAAAAAAAAGATAAGAAAGAGATTACAGCAGTAAATAAACTGGGGCTAACTGTAGCTTCATTTTAAGCTCTTCTGTAGAAATAAATAAAAACAGTAGTAGGGGAGTGGGGAAAGCAATACAAGTCCCGTTGACTGAATTCTGTCAGGGAATACACAATAAAAACATGCATGCAAACACACATCTGCAATAACTTATCAAAATGTACAGTGCAAAATCTTACCACAAGGAGTCTATACAAAACAGTGGTAATGGCATCAAGAGAGGGGAAGGAGAAAATCGTCAGGAGTGCCTGTACCAGTCAAGGGGCATTGCTGAGCAGCACCTACATCCCCATGTCTCTCTGTGCATCTCGTTTTTCCCGTGTGCCAAACAGTACGTCTTTAAGCATCTTCACATCTAAATACTACAGACATTTCAAGGCATCAGAAGAGCCAGATTCTTAAAGCACAACCACCTCAAGGCAACTGAAGTGAGGTTCAGTGGCACTTCACAGAAACCTCACGGTGCATTGTGTCAAATGTGTGTTTACCAAAAGGAGCAACAAGCTCAAGCCAGCAGGGAAGCAGCAAGGATATGAAAGTCTGGTAGCTGCTGAGGATTTATCTGGGAATAAGCATACTTTAGATAAAGATTTGCAATACTCCATGGAATCTTATTCAAAGTCCAGCTGGAAAATACTGTGTTGTTGAGAGTTTGAAAATAAATACTGAAGTGTCATCAAATATGTGATTTTATTCACAATCACTCATGAAAGAAACACAACTCAGATGTGATCTCGCTCAGTGCTACAGTGAGATTAACATTACAACAGTATTGCCACTGTTTACTCCTCTTTTGTGCTTCTCATTGGAAGGCACTCCTAGTGCACCCTTGGATATGCTGCTAATGAATTAAAAAAAAACAACGCCTCAAAAGTTCCAAATTCTGCTCACCTGTTTGTACATAGTTAGACAAACGCTATCAAGTTATTACTTGAAAGCCATCTGCTACTTCAGTCTGTATTTAGCATTAATTACTCCTTGTTTTGATTTTAGGGGAAAAAGCTCACACAACACAATCTCTGATGCTCCTTAGA
Source organism: Sitta carolinensis (assembly GCA_032173965.1). Taxonomy (NCBI): domain Eukaryota; kingdom Metazoa; phylum Chordata; class Aves; order Passeriformes; family Sittidae; genus Sitta; species Sitta carolinensis. The sequence continues at coordinate 2,785,270 of JAVUNC010000019.1, forward strand.
ACTTTTCCCGAGTGTGTTCACAAATACATGGAGCGAGGCTTTTAGCTTTTGCTGCTACATTCAGTCCCAGCATATAAAAAATGTCTCTGTGACATAACAGCAATTGCCTTACCATGTTACTGAACTACATTCAATTTATCTGTTCTCAAATAAATACTTCATGTTTTCTCCTTGTTTTATTTTCAAGGGCATGGGTAGGGGTATTTAAATGACTGCTTTCACTGGTACAGGATAGAATCTGCTCACACTGCTATAAATGAATATTATTCTCTTGAGGAAACACCTTTTCCAAAGCCTCTGACAAAATGAAAGAAAGAAAAAAAAGAAAGGAAAAAAACCAAAACAACAACAAAAAAACCCAGAAGGGATCCACACATACATTGCCTGTCACCCACCAAAAAAGGTCTCCTCCCTGAAGATAATTCAGGCACGCACTTCAATATGGATATCTCACTATTACCCCAAGCTCTTTTTTTTAGTGTAAGTTTCTTCAGAGAAACTGAAGTGCATTACTGTCTCAGACAGCCAAGGATAAGATGACTGAGGGAATTCAGTTGCTCTGTTTAATTAATACAGGATTATTTCACTTTCATTTTGTGAAGCTAATAATATGACTGGTGGAATGTCAGTAAAAATTAAATCATAAACTAGTGCAGTACCAAAGGGAAAACTTACTTTAGTTATGGAGTATTCCCAGCAGAAATCTTGAAAATCTTATACATATTTACACTGATAAAATACCACATGTACTTCATGGGATACTGCAAGCTTTCTACAATCCTTGTGGCATGTATTTACAGAGCAAGAGTTAACATTTTGAGATTATACATTAATAAATGAGTTGCAGTTGTATTGTTTCTTGAATGTTAAGCACCACATACTAAACGCAGGAACACGTTCAAGGTCAATGCCCTATTTTAGACCTTTTCAGCAGCTGTGATATTATGATAATCACACTTAAAATATTCCTATAGAAAGAGTAAATTAGTCCCTTTCACTAGAAGGATTATTATGATAAACAACAAATCTGAAAGAGTGCAAATTCAGATTTCTCTGTTTGTTTTTTGTTTTGGTTGGTTTTTTTTTTTCCCCAGCAATGCAATAAATTGTTGTCTTTTACTGTGATAGCTTTTCTATCCAGGAATTAAAACTAAAACCCCAACACTTTATTCTGCACTTACATTACCTTTTGGTTGGTTTGTTGGGGTTTTTTTTTTGGTTTCTTTTTTGGAAGCCTCAGCTATGTAAAAGTGCCTTCCTTAAAATGCACTTACGCTTTCTATTAGAATCAAAACATTCCAGTTGACATCCCATTCTATCACCTATACTACAGTGAAATGTAATATCCCACTAAACCAGAAGGGAAAGAAGAAAACTTAGCATCAGCAGCTCTTCCTAAGCAAGATTAGGGGTTTAGCTCCATCTAATTGAGGGATGAGACCTGAATGGGTCTCTCCCCACTCCCCCACCTGCCCTTCTACCTGACTGCAAGCCCAAAGCGCTAAAAATAGAAGAAGATGGAAGCGTAAACATCTCCCCAGTGAAACCAGCAATAATCTTTGCCGTGAGCTGACACGAACTGCTCGTTACGCTGCCCTGGGAGATCACGGCTTGGAGGGGGCCAGCAGCCCCCCTGGCAGCTCTTGTGCCGTGTGCGTGTCCGTGCGTGGCTGAGCGCAGCCGGCACACCTGCGGTACCCGCCGCCCGACAGTCCCAGCTTCCAGCGCTCCTCTGCCTCCTTCTCCCCTCCGCTCCCTCCCGCTCTGGCATTTTTATTATTAATGTTATTGCTATTATTACTGTCCAAGCATAAGCTGATCCACGGGGGAGCCTGTGTAATTTAACCCCTCAAGCACTAAATTCCTTCACATGTGCCAAAGACACAGGTTTGTTGTTGCCTCCAGCAATATCCCAGGAAGACGAGTGATGGCGGTGTCATATCATCACACAGCGACTTAATCTATTGCGACACCCAGGGAACGGGCAACTGAAGAGATTTACAGAACATGCTCTCTGCCTGAATACAAAATGTTATCCCCTTTACCAACAAACTCAAGTCACAAGAAACAAAGTGAAACAAGTCTTGCCCTCGTATGGTTCGTTGTTTCCATGACTGCTTTATCCAATCCAACCCCCACATTACTTGTCCCACTGTACATCTTCTAGCTATACAACACTTTTTTTCAACATTTTTTGTTCTCCATTCTTTGTTCTTCACGTGTTCTCTGATTAACAAACAGCTAGATCGTGTTGAACTGCCAAGTAACATAAGCCTTGGAAATCTTTTATCCATACACTAGATGACTGGAACGATCACTTACATCAGGGTTATCTCTACGTGCTGTCTTTATGTTGTCTGACATCTAATGCGTGCTTTTTAAAACAATGGATTAAAGGGGTTGCACTTTTTAGAGGTGCAAGGAACGCTAAATTAAACGCAGATTAGCTACAATAAATGCCAACCTCAGGAAGGCATCAGTTTTAACTACTGAAAATCACAAACCCCCTCTTGGTTTGTCAAGTAGGGACTTCTACATGGTTGTCCTGTTTCCCATAACTATTAGGGAAGAATTCAATATAATAAAGCAGCCTATAACTGTTCTGTCCAAGATCGAGGTGAGATTCTTGCTCTTCTAACATTTCACTGACCTAGGAAGCAAGAAATTGGTACAGAATTAATACTGGAGACAAATGAGACCAGTGAAACGTCCTCAGCTCAGGATAACCTGATTGTGCTGCTGAAGAGCTTCCACCATGGGAAATTAACAGCTCTGAAACCACTGGTAACAAAGGCTGAGTTCAGATGCTCAAGAGTAAACAAATCCTTCCTCTCCATAAAGTAATAGCTACCCTTATCTCTAGACACCCAGATCTAAAATAGATAGAGGCTTCCATGAAGGCCACTGAACTCTGTCCCTGTAGTACCAGAATTCTGATTTTTTTTTTTTTTTTTTTTTTTTTTTTCAATATACATGCCTTTTTAAAAGCCTATATCAGCTGACTGACTGAGCACTCAAAAATGTAAACTTTGTTTAGAGGCATAATTAGATTCCAGGTTAGATGATTTCTTGGACACACACTTGTGGGCACAGGGAGACCTTAAGAACTCCTTGTACTTCTCCCAGCCATTAAGATGACAAGCCTTAGAAGAAAGGTTATCATGGATATACAGCTTCCAGATTGTAACTGTGTGGTTCCAGAAGTTTGAAAGAAAAGTGGAATTCACCACCAACTCCTTTTTTCCCAGGTCCTTCAGCTCCAGCCCCCTGAAAGCCCAGGGCCTGGTGAGTCAGGGTGCACTGAGATGCTGTTGACCCCTGCTGTATTCCTTCCCCTTAGTGGTGGGCAGGAGGTTTAGAACACCCTCCAAGAAGATGCCTGTGCACACCAACACAGATGCAGCAATCCTGCTCTCTCCAGTAGACTTGTACACTAACATTTAAAGGAACTTTAATGTCATTAATACAATACAGAAGAGTCACACTTTTAACAAAAATACCTGTGTTACATTACATTATTACAATGAAAATCTTTTTTTCTGGCTCTATTAGTAAGTATGTTCAAATGACAGCATATAATCATAATGACATCCTTCTGCAGCTGAAGCCTTCTATTATCAACTCTGTTTCTGTCCTATAGCAGCTTCACTTCTATTGACCAGACAGTTAGCCCTGTTCAATTATTCAATCTCAAATCAATAGATTTAGCTCCACATATAATAGGTAAGGTGTAAACACTATGCACATGCTCTTTCAGCTTTTCATTTACCTGCAAATTTGAATTTATATCTCTTTTTTTAAGAAACGTGCAAACCAGTTTTCATATTAGGCTGTTTTTCTCTCCCACCAACTCTGCCCCCATTTCAGATATTACATTTCCAGAAATTGAGTTTAACTTGCCTACAACATAAATTTCTGTCTTTCACACATAAAAAGGGAAAAGTAAGAATGATAATTATTTGATTCTGATTATGCTGAATAAAGCAATAAAATAGCAGTATGACTTTTAAGCAGATCCAGTCAATATTCAGTTGCTAAAGCAGTCACTCAAGGTGTGAATTGATCCAGAAAATATAGCCTCTAGACTTACTGCACTTCTGACACTTGTATCACAAACAATTTGGTTCAATTACTGCAGATACGTGTCTGTATATGTGCCTATACCTACACAAACCACGTGTAAATGCATTATATTATAGGCTCTTGGTTACCTACATATCTTCACACACAATAAATAGGTGGCAAGAAAGTAAGCTGAACCAACACGTGCACAGAAGTGAATGTCTCCATCTTTCTTTTAGTTAGAAGCCACTTTATTAGTTTTGTTTTTCATTTTGTGCCTCCAAGCTTACAGAGCTTCCAGGTGACAGCCAGATTTTACATTCTTTTCTCAAACAAATGCATGTTCACTTGAGCAGCACACACCCCCCTGCTCAATGCTTCAGCACTGCAGAACAGATTCCTGATCGCCTACAATGTTTAACATCCTATAAGAAATTCCTGATTACCTAATTCCTGAAAGCACATCCATTTTCGTGCATCTAGGAAACAGATCTAACACTAGTGCCATAATGCAGTATCTTTACTGACCAGGTAGCCCAGAATAATATGGTTACAACTTATCTGAGCCTGAGTTCAAACAATACTACCCAATGAAATGCTGATTCCCTGGGGAACACCCTTGCTGTTACCTGCCTTGAACCCTTCCAGGCCTTCCAAAGCAGCTGCAGTTTAGAAGCTGGAGGATAATGCCAGGGAGCTGATACAGCAAGGAAATCTAAAGCAATTTCTGCATACAACCATTACAATGTGACTGTTAAGAGACAGATAAGAATTTCTCTATTATAGTCAAGGAAACAATAGGCTTAAAAATTTGGAAAGGCTTTAAAACATAAAATATCAAAAGGAAAAGTTGCAACTCAGTCTTCCTACTGACCTGTTTACTCCAACTTCAGATTATCTGCTCCCAAGGTATTAGCATAAACTTCTCCACTGTTTGTAAAGGCCATATCTGCATTCTTTAGCACTGTTTGCATTTAGTACACATATTTTCAGAATGCAAAGTCTTTTATTCAATAATGAATTTGGCAGAAAAACAAGAATCGTCTCTCTTTTAATGTTATTTTTCTAAATAAAGTATCTAAACTTGATCGAGTTAGATCTTTGGATCATGCTTTGGAAGATGCAACTTGGAGTTTCTGAATAAAGTGAAGCACTTAAGCAAATCAGACGTTTATTCTTCATCCACTGAGAAGCCTCAGATTTAAGATGAAAGAGCTGGGCTGCCTTTCTCTCTCCTTATCCTGCAAGGTCCCTTCATTCTCCCTGTTTTCCCAGTAGATTTACTTGTGAATCTGGTGACAGGCGCATTTGAAGTCCCGAGGTCTGACTCCTGACCTCAGTTATGTTAGCCCTTCCCTGCAGAAGAACTACCCCTTGGATCACTGACTTGCTATTATTCTATGGTTAATAGACCTGAGCTGTGCAATATTTTTTTATCTGGCTACAGTCCTATCTCTAAATTCTCTATTTTGAATGAATACCGATTTTGTGACATGAAGTCTGCTATATAATGAAATGCAAACAATGAAAAGGCTAAATCAGTTTACAAAAAATCTATTTGTCAAACAGTGTGGAGATGCTCCCAATTTAGTCTGGGCAGTGCATGCAGCTCTTGATAAGGGAGTTAAAACCGAGCCGTTCCACCGCATAAAAATAAAAGCATCCGCAAGGGAGAGGCATTTTCTTTAGGAGACTCTTCCCTAGAACCTATAGGTAATTATTAAAAATAAATAAATAATAAAAAAAGACACACGACCCCCCCCCCCCCCCCCTTGGATTCCGCAGGAATTTTCCAACAGCCAGGAGCACTGTTAAGAGGAGGCAACAGCAAACGCCTCCCCAGCGCAGTCCCCTTATGTCACATTTGCATTTCTATTCAGCTACATTGCCTGACAATGAAGCAAATGGGCCTGCCTTATCTGTACAATTCCGGACAACAGAGATTTCTAAGCCATACAAAGGAACGAGCTTAACATTCAGCACTCAACAGCTCGCGGTGTGCCCGGCCCCGGGGGGCTGGCGCTCGCCCCAACACCTGGCCACGCACAGCCCGGCACCCTCGCACCGCAGCCCAGAGCAGCCGCAGAGAAGAACAATAAATTACCAGAAAAAGCCATCGAGCCACTTGGAAGGAGCTAGCCAGCCTCAAGGAAGAAAACAGTCCCAACCCTCCAGATTTTCAGGCTTTGTTTGGAGCGTCCCTGGAATGTAAAAGTAGATAATATCTAGCCAAGCGTTTGTGTGACTCCCGCCGTCCCTTTTAGGCTGGTATTTAATACAGCAGATGAAACCTAGAGAGCCTTTTATCAGGGAAATTTCATATCGCCCTAGTTTTCATTAGAAAACCTTTAGCAGCTAGGCTGGCTAACTCATGCCATTTCATTGCACTACGAGGAAACTTCCGGCTAATTCCTTCAAAATTAATATGGTCTGATTTAAAAGTTAGAAATGACACGAAAAAACCTGCACAAGCTGAAACCTCCAGATCAAACTTGTGTTATGACAGGACTTAAGCCAGCTATAATGCAGGCTAGGGCTTTAAACACCAAGGAAAAAAATTACAGTGACATGGTTCTATAGACACTTTAGCTTTAGTCTGGCTTTACAAGAAAAAAAAATTTATATATATATATGCAATTACACATTGTATCTGTCTTCTTGGCCCTCTTTTGCTCTCAAATACTCAGGGCAACAAAATAGGCCTCAATCTCAAGTACGAGCAACTTTATTGTGAAGGGAGTTATCCACGTGTTTATTTGTATACACAGAAGTAATCTGGGGTAGCAAGCACGGAGAGGGAGGTGGGAAAATGTCCCTCTTTTTGTCCCAAATAGTATATCTTAAAGCAGAATATACCTTTTACATAGCATACCGAATTTTAAACTGCTACCTTATACTTTAATTGTCCTGAACTTCCAGGTAAGTTTATTCTTTGCTGTTGAATGAATGCTGAATTTCTCCCCAGAGGTGGTTACAATGAGTAGTGATTCTCTATCTTTTTCTCACTCACACAGTTTTGAAGATTTACAGGCATGAATATCATCACGTTAACACAAAATGATATTACTATTGCCAAAAAACAAGGCAGTTAAGCACAGAGACAGCGAGGAAGGCAGAGCACTTACTCGGATTCAAAGGAAACCCAAAGCTCCTTAAAGCAGCCCATTGTTTTAAATCTTACTAATAATGATGTATCAAGAGCTTCTGTGCTTGTTGCCTTTGCACAAGTTGGAGCAAGAAGGTGGAGTGCATTCTTGCCTCTTCAGGTGCTGGTAAGGGAATGGCCAACTTTTATTATCCTCAGCACCAAGAATGGCTTTATTGTCGTGGAGGCAATATGAAATGAAACCAGCATTGTCCTGGAATCACACCTCCTAAAGCCCTGCAGATCCCTCCAACTGTCACGGTGACAAGATCACTTTTACCTAAAACTGTGCAGGCGTAAGAGCAAACTTCACAGGAGGCAGGGGAGTATGGTGCAGTGCAGGGCAGAGCAAAACTGAGTCCTTACACTTCTTGTGCGCAAAAATAAAACATAGGACAGACTAAATAATTGCTACTAATATGTCAGCATTTTAAAACACTTTGCTAGACTGTAGAGTCAGAGATACTACGAGGTATCACACATTACTACATTGTTGGAACTACTCGTTTTTGTTGATTTATTAAAAAACAATCAGCACAGCTGGGAGGGAGATGTGGTAACTGAGTAAAGAAGAAAAGAAACCAAGTGAAACTTGTTTGCACAGATTGCTCCAAGGTTTATTTTAATCTCAAATCAGATAATCCAAAAGGCTTGCTGTAACTATCCAAATGAAAATAAGCCCTTACTTCTACCCTTCATTAACATGCAAGGACAGAAGTTGCAGCATTTACCTTGCTGAATGCATACCCAGTATTTTGTCTTGAAGATACCTGTCAAGATGGTTTCTACAAGCCTGTCCCTTCTGGAGTAGACTAAGCAACCAGCTGACCCAGAAGGATTAGATGAGAAATTCAACTAATTAATGAGCCCTGCAGGCAAAACATCATTTCTTCTGCTCTTTGGGGCTTTTACAAGGTCAGCTGGTTTGTTGGTTTTTTTTCCCAGCATCAGGTCAGACTCACTCATCTGTCAATTTACACAAGATTTGTAAGACAATAGTGGCCACTATCAAGGAAAACAACATGGTACATTTTCTCCAATCCCTACAGTAAAGGAAGAATTGTTCTGGCCAATTCAGCTTTATTAAAATATTCTTCTCTAATGTCACTTTTCTTTTCCAGGGGCAATAGTTTAGAATTACAAACACAATATTTCCCATTTAACAAATGTATTCTGGATCACAAGTTCAAATATTCTGGAACACAGCTCAACTCCCCCCTCCTGCTCTCCTGTCTTTCTGATGATCGCTTTTCTGAGCATCACATGGCAGTTTTCTTCCATCTGCCAGGGAAGTTTCCCAAAAAGTATACCAAGTTCAAGAAATGAGGAATCTGAATAGGAGACTCGTTCAGATAGAATTCAGAAAACCGATCAGCTCACCTCATCTGTTTCTCTAGCAGTATGTGCACTGTTACCATCCAATGGCCTCTTTGGTAATAAACTTGTCCCACCTCCCATCTGCTCTTCTTGCTGGCCTCCTGCCATTTCAGCCTCAGTCCTTTCCTGTCTTCAAGATGTCATTCAACTTCACTTGCTCCCCTACCCATTTGTTTCTCTTTCCAAGTGAGATCAAGCATACATCTTTCTATGTCTCTCACTCCAGCCTTTAACTTCTGCTCCATCTTTTTAGTAAGTGTCTATATTTCTGCTCCATTTATCATAGTTGGCAGTATGCACTATGCAGGTGTCAAGGAAACCAAGAGAGAGTTCACTATTCATGATGCTGCCTTTTCAGCCTTCTTGTGGCTTGCCATTGAATGTCAGCTCCTTAACACTGAGCTGTATGTTGAGAAGAATATGTATCAGTTAAAGACAAATTACTTGAAGCCAATACAAAAGCACATGAAGAAACAAGACTGCTTTAGACTTTTTCAGCCTGATCTCTTTAAGGTTTTTAATTGCTTATTTTTTGGGTTTTCATGTCATCTCTACAGGATTTTTTCCTTATTGGCTAAAAATAAACGTACAAGACATTGTGCAGTGCTGGACATAACTTGCAGGCAGACCTCAGTAAATGTGAATACCTAATGCTTGACTTCAATAAATGCTTTCTTTTCACGTCAATACAGACTTGTGTTTCACTAAATGTAATCCAGCTCAGAAAAAGAGACATCTTGGGCTCAGCAGAACAGAAGTCAGAGGTAAATGAGAAATTCCTAGCCGGCTTTCTGCAAAGACTGAGAGCAAAACTCCCCCCATCCCCTCTGCTGCCGGGGGCAGGGAGGAGGCACAGCCTTGCCCAGCCTGCCATGAGAGGATGGGTTCATCTGGTACCAACATTCAATTCCACAAATTACAAACATCATAGGAATCTAACTTAGAAAGGGGAGATTTAACTTGATGAGAATTCACAAATTATATGTATAACAATGCTTTTCAGGTCAGTTCTCTGGACAAATGCAGGTTAGAAATATCACGAAACAAGGGGAAGAATTAACTATTGAGGTAACTCATATATGATGCACCTTGAATTATTATGCATGAAGTGCAGTACAAAAGTCTCCATACAAGGATATTTTAACTCAAGATACACAGTTCATCACGACTACACTCTGATTTAAACTCTATTATTTCTTCTACAGTGGAAGTGCACACATCCAGCATGAGCACAATTCACTGCTTTCTATTCTCTGTGGCAAAGTACAGAGGACAGACACTCCACATAATCATTTATGTCCCAACACGTCTGTCCAGGCCACCTTCCTGCTTTTACCCATCATTAGTATGACAGCAACAACAAAAGTAGAATTCTTCTTACAGTTAAACAGACAAAGTGTCCAGATTCTGGCCCAGCTAAGCATCCTCTAATGCAAAGCTTGTAATTTCCATCCTTACTGATACTTTAGGTGTTCTTTAAAACAAGCCTGCAAAATGGTTCTGTGACTGGCAGAGCCGTATCTGACAACTTTTTACATCTTCTTTCACATAATTTCTGTGAAAGTGACAAGAACTATTGGTGTAAATACAGATATAAAACTAAAACTAAGGGTCTAACATAAAAACTTAGTTTAATGCCTTGCAAAATCTCTCAGGGGCCTAAAGCTTCATATTTCTCCAATACTGTAAATATTACATTTCAAATTGAAATTCAAATCTGAACATTTGACAAGCCATTTGCTGGATTTTCCCTCCTTTGCTAGAAGGCAGTAAAACATATTCTAGTTCACTGATCAACTATGTCCCTTTGCATTCAGAGACCACTACACAATGCCCTTACTTAAAAGAAAATGGTAGAATAAACAATTGCTTTAAGTATTGTAAGCTATTTCCTGTCACTGTTACACCACCTGAGAAAAAAACCCACACCTCCAGAAGGTCAGCAGGAGTGGGTCAAGGTTATGACTGAAAAGACACTGAAAGTGCAGGACAACTCCACACTGGGAAGGGGTAACAAAAACCCTGTGGGCAACACATGTGGCAGATTACAATGCTATAACAAAGGGATGCCTGAAAGACAAGGACAGCATAAGACAAGAACCCATCCAATTATCTCCACTCTTATTTTATTCCTCATCCTTCAGTCAACTATCTCAAGCACGGGAAGCACCCTCTTAAATCACTCCTACGTTCATGCCATTGAGCCCTTTACAGGTATGCTCATTTTATTCTGGTCCACTCGGAGCCTGGCATGACTGAGAAGAACAAATTCATGTGAGCACAGAAGTCTAGCAGGCTCTGTCTGTGAGGAGCGACCATGTATTTTTCTTGTCACATTCCCTCCCCTGTACCCAAGTGCCACAAACCAGCTCCCGTGCCAACAAAGCTCTTTAGTAGCCGGTGCCATCATGTGCAGTGGGGCAAATCCACACCCTATTGACCACCACTCCATAGCTGTTTGCCTTGTCGCTCTGGTTCGACAAGTCTGTGCTGATGGCACCTGTTAAAGCTGCTTCAACTAAGCTGTTCTGCATTTGTCTGGCTGGATTTGGACTTCCCGGATCCCTGACTGAATACAAAGTGATTTGAAAAAACGGTGTTTGGCAACAAGCACAGTGGGGAGTACACTGCGTGTTGGTATACAAGAGCACAATGTGTTCTTCATAGCATCACTGAGGGAGCATGCTGCTCGAATCTCTCTGCTGTCGAGATCAAAATGGTCTCCTTTGTTGTCAGCTGTTTAATAGCAGCTGTTTAATGTAATTCCAAATGATCTGCTTGAATGAAGTTGTCATTCTTGCAGTTCACTTTAATGTAGTAAAAAAAAAAAAAAACCCAAAAAAACCAGAAAAACAAACCACAGCCTGGTCACATTATTTTTCTATTGTTCTTATGAAAAGTTGCACTCTCCCATATTTCTGCTAGCCTATAAAAATAATAAAAGTCCGATTTCTTGAAATAAAATATAATTTTGAGGGGAAAATAGGCAATATTTATTTCAAAACACTTGCTTTTCAGACGCTCAAGAATGATTAAAAATATCTTTGCTAGTAAAAAAATGCACACAGGAAGAAGTGAACTTGTCAGCAAATACATGATCAAAAAGAATATCTATTTCTATAGGTATTTCAAGACATTCTCCCCTAGTGGGACTTATAATTTATTTTATTGCATTTCATAAAGCAGAAAAAGTTGTAGCAGAACATTGACAGAGTGAAAAAAACACGTGCACTCCTCTTGAGGAAGCAGTTTAGCTGAAGAAACTATGCCTTAGCATCAAGAAAGCATGCCTTTATATTGTGCATGGGTTTTGTTAAAATCTGTTTGATACCGAGAACGATAATAAAGACCTTAATCTGTAAAAATATTTGCAGTTCTCTGATGAACAATAGAGGGCACTAATGTTTCTAATCTGGCAAACGCATCACGCGCCAGACAGACAAAATAGCCGTGGTACTTGTAGCACACAAACCACATCATCTATGCTAAATACGTCGATAGTAGAGAGAGGATTTCTGTCTCTCAGAAAAGTTCTTTTTGTCCTTTAAACTTCCTCTTTTTTTTTCTTTTTTTTTTTTTTTCCTGCAGAAAGTAGGATGTGATAATAACGCGCTAATACTTGCAGCCTTTCAAAGCATTATTTTCTTTTGTTCATTGAACAAAGCAGACACAACTTTTCCTCCTATAAATCCTCCTCCTGTGTACTTTCTCACCACATTCTTCTCTGTTTACCTATAGCTGTGTACAGTAGTTCAAGGTAAAGCAAGTCCACTGATAAATGCAGAAGCTGAAGGATGCTTAACGTGTGTTACCTGCTTTCCCAGCAATCTAATTCAGAAATATTGGCTAGTGACATCAGGAACTGGGACATCCTGGGGCACCACCTGAAAGCTCTAAGTGAGAAGGGCTGCTCAGGGAATCTTACACCACTGAAGTATTTCATGCTGTTTCACTTAGCTCTGGAAAGATGCTGAAAGTGGTACTTTCAATAAAAGATGCAGAACAGGTATATTAGAATGGTTCTGCCCCTTAAACCTTTTCTCTACAAGCACTAGAAACACCCATTCAGAAAACAATTCAGCCTTTTCCCCAGAATAAATCTCAAGAAGATAAAAACTTTGTTTGTAATACCAGTAGCTGAACACAGTCTACCTTTTTTTAGATGCTTACCAGTGTCTCTCATTGCTATTCAAAGAAACAGATTTATTTCTCAGCCTTGGAGATTGAAACTTTGGCAAGCGAGACTTAAATACCAGACACCAACTAACAGATTGTTGCTAATATTATGAAAAATTGGTAAATGCAGTGTGACTAGTTCAGAGTAACTTATATGAAGAAGCATAGGAAATACTAATATTCTGATGCAGTAATTTCAGCACTTATTGTTAATGAAAAATGAAAGAAGTTCACACTGCGGACAGCAAAGTCTTCGTGAATTACAAGGCTACATTTCTCACTCATCATTTTTAGAAGAAGTGTACCAGCTTTTCAAAGCTACCAAGATCTCTAAGAGATCCCCAGATATGGCATCTTGTCCAAGTCAAATGAGACCCCTTCAAGACTGTGAATAGCGAGGCTCAAATCTGAAAGCTGGACTCAAGTTACTTCTACCACCAAAGCAAGACACGCACTATTAGGGAAAATAACTCAAATTTCTGTCCCAAGTCAGCCCGAAATATAATGAGTTGCCACCTTCCAATCTGGAACGTTTAAAGACTTTTTGGCCACAGACCTGAATAGTTAATGCAAGTACTAGATGTTCTTTATTTGACTATACTGTAAAGGTCAAAAGCCTACACGCTATTCAAGCAACCCTCCTTGGAGTTTTCTGACGTCAAAAGATTATTCCCTAACTTCAAAGGGGTTTGTGTTGTTTGGTTTGTTTGTTTTTATTATTTTTTTTTTTTTTCTTTTTAAATATGACCTTAACACAAACATTCTGCCTTTTGTATCTTTATTTTTTGTGCCAGTGAAGAGACTGGCCTTTGCATATTTCTCCATTTATTTCAGGCAGTCATAAGAGACATTGCAGACTAACAGGTAAAATACAAGCCTTGCTATGAGGGATTATCATTCCAATTCAGCATATTATATTAAGTGCTATCATACTGATGACACTCAATTGTATCTTACTGACTGTCTTGAGAGACCAGTAACAGCCAGACACAAAGAGGATCCGTGACACCGCCCAACACAAAAGAGAGCATATTCTGGCATTGGAGACAAATTCTTGCTTATTTCTATGCTAAAAATGTAAACAAGAGACAAAGCTATGGACCCCAAGACATTCATATATGACCAAATTGCAGTAGGCCAAAGCCATAAAAATACACAGACAGATAAAACCTATGTAGAGTACCTGAAAAAGAAGAAACTTTTTAAAGTAGGATCAAGACAAGAACCTTTGGACTCTATTTTAAGGAACCATTTTGAGCAACTCATTGCCATTTTACCAGAGAAGCTCTATACAAATGTTAAACTCAGACAAGAAAAAAAATTGCATAAATATTCAAGTTATTATAACTTGTTTATTTTTCCTTGAACAGCCTTCCACATCTTAGCAATGAGCACTAACTACCCCTACCATCATCCTGGATGTCACACTTGGCTGTCTCACAGACACTGCTCAGTCTTTACCTAGGTCAGAAACTATCCTGCCCTTAGCATTCCTCTTTCCCCTAAAGGAAAGTTTATCACAAATCTGCTAGATCCCAAACCCACAGATTCCAAATGTTTTGAAGGACACATGGTATATAATTTGTCTCTGCTAGTTGACCCCATCCCTATGTGTTCCCCACGGTGTTGTACACTGTCTCAAAGTATTGACTGTCCTGTCTGCCTTCTCATTAACATTAATAACATTATTTTCCTGTTGTTCTCCACATCAGACAATAGAGCATGCACCTCAATGCAGGTATGAGAATTTACTGGTTCTTAGTCCACAGTTTTTATTTAATGGGTGCTTATGACTACACTGTGCCAAATACTAGTTACATCACCAACTTTGGACTCAAAAGGATTTGCTTCAGTAGTGTTAGAATGGACTCAGACCAGCACAAAACTAATCTAGAGACAGATGAAATAAGACATTACCAAACAGCAATTACAGAAAGGTCATTTTTATTGTTTTCCTTTTATTATTGACCTGCCAGGAACATTAATCAACATGGTTTGAAGACGCATTAGGAAGTATCTAAACTACAGCTGTATGTACAACTGTTTAGACACTAGCAACCTCCAGAAAACATCCAAAGTCCTAGAAAACATTAATGCATCACCCACATAATGATTTTACAGAACCTTTTAAGTCATCTTTATGGAATTAATTCAGATATTTATTCTAGTACAAAGCCAGAACAAAGGTTTACCTATAGATGTTATTGTAGAAAATTCTATAGATGTTGTTTCTTGCATTTTCTTAGCAATCACCCTTCAAGTTTTTCTGTAACTAATTATTTGATCTCTGTGCTGGGTTTTTTTTGGGGTTTTTTTTGTTTTGTTTTTTTTTAATAAAGGGAACTATATTAATAGCCAATCTGAAATTTGGAAGGAATTAAATGCAAGATGATGGAAACAAAGTAAACTTGACAAAACTTCTCTAGCCTTAAAGCCAGGTGAATACTGAACCTCACTTACACCTTAACAGTGCCAGGTGTAAGTGAGACTACTCCTGACCAAGGGTTTTCCTCCAAAAAAGCAAAGAGTGCAGATGGCAAAGGCACACTGTCAGTGACAGCAGCACAGTGCTGGCTGCACCCTGTACTGGGGAGACTCACAGCACTGAGTCAGTGCCTTCCAGATTTTATGAGTCCCCAAAGCAATAGGTAGTTTTCAAAACAAGAGGCAAGTTAATCAGCAAATTGCTGAGCATATCCTTGGAGCCAGAAGAATTCTCCTACTTACCCTCCCAGTCCTTCATGTCAATAATGCAGAATTATTATTTTAAAATTAATTACCTCCTCCTGATGCCTAGGCATAAACACAGAAATGTCGCTCTAGCCTCCAAAATTTAAGAACATCCTTCCCTTTAAGCAGGAATGTATCTCCTAATGGGAGGACATGACTTTGAAGTGGTTTGTCTTTTTTCCTTCCCATAAGCAATATACAGAAGTTCAATTATTCCTAAGAAGGACTAGTCATGTAAACAAGGACTGGAAGGCTGAGCACCGTGTTGCCAAAACACAACAGAAACACCAAAGGCAGTTTTAGCCCATCCCTTGCTAGGAGGATGTGATCTCAGGAACCCTGGCTGGGGAAGGCAGGGTTCATAAATCAGCATTTACACCATGGAGGGAGACCACTTACAGCAGGTTAGAACTCACATACAGTGAGAAGTTTTACAACAGGAGATTTACACCAGTCAGAGTCAATAAAGCAAAAACATAACCAGAGAGCACCTGTCTATCAAATGATAGACTGAAAAGCAAAGCACAACTCTCAAAAATCTTGTCTACATGAAACTGATGTCTCAATTCCTCCAGAAGGCTGAGGTTTGCTGGGCAACTACATTCAGGGGATTCACTAATTCTTGCAATATGTCTTCATAAGGAGCATCTCCTGCTCTTTAAAACAGCAATTCTGCCCACTTCAATCAGAAAGAGAGAATGATTTGGTATTTTTGTTGGCTGGTTATTTATAAGAGATCTAGTCTAGATTAGTCCTGCTTGAGTGGCATCATAAATGGCTCCATTCCCCAGCAGTAGTCTCCTTCAGATGGGAACCTGACAACCTCTACTTAGCGTGTCTTTCACAGTACACAGTGAAGTGTAAAAACTGCTGTGAAAAAGCCTGTGTTTCAAAACAAACCATCTCAGTAATAAGCATTTAAAACCACTTTTTATTAATATGTTTCTTTGTGTACAAAACAAAAGCTTAATGCTACAACAAGCCTTGGACAATGTTTTTGTTTGTTTTGCTGTGTTTTGGGGGTTTTGCCTCTAAATGAAGTACTGCAGCAGCTTTTAGAAGGTCCAAAATAAATTATTTGAAATAAAGCGTTAAAGCGAGGCTTATGAAAGAGTTGCTTTTTCCCTCATCACAGCTTAATAACCTGGGGTTTTCAACCAAAAAGCTTAATCAAAATCCAAAGTGGAAATCCTAAATTAGTAAATATTGAATTTAACCACTTTTATATCTCAGGTATTAGCAAATACCTTTGGTCTACAGAGATACAGCCCCTTCTAATCCTTATCTGAATTTGCAATTAAGACTTCAGAGCTACAGATATCTGTACACAGCTCTGTACACAGCTCTGCTCTCTTATTTTTAAATGATTGGACCCAAATCAAATCAGTCTTCAAATACATTGGAAAGTAAATGTCTGATGTCTAATTGAACTAATAGATAACACTCTTTTTAATACTGTTAATGCTTAGTGTGGGCTTCACACTGACAGAAGCAAGGGGAGGGAGAGAATTAGAAAAAAAATCCACATAGAAAACCTTGTCATTATATTATTACCATGTAGTTCCTTAGTATAGAGTAAAGCTAATATTTACAAATTATTTGTTTTGTTGTCATCAGTCCCCTCCCCTCCAAAAAAAAAATAACAACCTAAATGTGTTAGGAGCTAGATTCTTCTTTTTCACTAATTGTCACCTCCAATAGGACATTGTAAGAGGCTGAAAATGAAGCACTTAAGAGTTTTCTTTTCCAATCTCTTGTGGGCTTCTCTCAGTTTATCGCAAATGAACAATCGTGTTGGAAGGGGCACCGTCTGTTTAATGTCATTAGTGATTGTTTCATAAAACAAACAGCAGCTCCACCATTCTGCTGCAGTTAATCTTAAATCTAAACGTGGCGGCACTTGGGGAGAGTCTCAAACATGGTTTGTTCTAACCAATGCGGGGCTCTTAATCTATTGCAAGTCAGGGCGCTTATCTCTCTGCTCAGCTCGGAGCAGTGATTTCTTTGTCCAAATATCAAACCAAACCCAGTTAATATCATGCTTCCAGCCTTTTCCCAAAGATTTTTCCTCCTTAAATTGTGGCCAAAGCCTAGGGCATATTTATTTATTGCTTATACCATTTCATGCTTATTTTTCAATATTAGCAAAGTCAAACTATTTCCAAGTTAGTGCACAAGGGTATTTCAATGAGTTTAATCAGCCAGGTGAACTGATAACTTGGAGATTTACCTAATTGTGCTGGAAAATCATTCATTCTGGATTAAGCCTATAATGGCACATGTGTTTATAACAATTGAGGGTTTTTATACAAAGGCTCAAGTCAAAGGAGCATTAATCACCTTAAACTTTCATTAGTGTTTGTAGAAGCAAAGGTTGCAATCACTTCACGTGTTCAAATTTATAGCAGCAGCAGCCAATAGAACCCAACAAGACAAAAAGACACCAGTAATCCTAGTGCTGAAGAAAATTTCACAATTGCTTCTGCCAAATGCTTCTTAGCATATTCCTCAATGAAAGAAACCCAAACTTTATCCCATATGCTTTCTAGTGCTACCACACCCTTATCTGATACACTAGCGGGGGGCATATTTTGGCAGCTTGCATATTTTGGAAACTTATGTGTTTACAAGAGTATCTGTGAAAATACAGAGGTACTATCTCTAATGCACTTACACACAAAAGATTTTAACTCGCTTCTCACTTCTCTTAAATCTGTCGAGTTGGCATGAATTACAAAGTCCTGAATTTGAAACAAATGCATACATGTGTTCTTGCAATGTAGGAAGAAAAAAAAAGTTTCTTTTGACCAAAAGGTAACCCAGGTGACTGGGGCTGAGTAAGAGGCAAGTGCTCACGTGTTGGGGGCAATGGGAAAAAAGTTTTGCTGCTCAAGATTAAGCCTGAAGCAATTTTTTGGCCTTACTGCTACTAATGTATCATGCCCTAAGCCCCATGGTTAAAAGCCTCAAGAGCAAAAGAATCCTGAGCATTTGTTCACCAAGAAAGCACTAAAACCAAGTAGAATTGGTGTTTACCTCAAAAAATTTTTAGAGGTAAACAAAAGTCATGTCAGGCAAACACTGGTGGGCAGGCATACCAAAAATATCTTTTATAATGCCACAATACTAATGATTCTATAGGTTATATAGATATTCCTGCTTATTTTTAGCACAATAAGCTACAGATTCTTGTCAACATGGTGAAAGTATGCAAATTTTTTTTCTCTTTCTTCATTTAGAAAATGCAAAAGAAACCAAACCCAGCAATACATGGGAGCCCCCACCCTTTTGTGGTCTGTCCCTTAGGACTTGTATTAAGCTCCCTTGATAAACACAAATAATTGTCTTTTTTCTTTTCTCATTAAACAAAACAAAACAAAAAAACCAAAAAAAAAAAAAAAAAAAAAAAAAAAAAAAAAAAAAGCTGGGGGAAAGAGAGAGAAGGAAAATCAATTCAACTCAGGTTTTTCCACATCTTCATATCACTTCCCATCTCAACTGGCTGGAGTAGAATTTCAATTAACTGGTAGGAGGCCAAGAGAAGCCCGGCTGCCTCTGTTGCTCCCGGTCATGCCCCATAATTGTAGAGGGACCTGCATTTTTCAGCCAATGACACGGCTTACAAAAATAGATACACTGAGTTATTTGATAAAGGAACCAAAGCCTGTCACTCCTGTTCAAGTGCCAAACAACATGAGAGTGAGTAAGATTGTGTTCAGATCCCAAACTGGCCAGGCTTATTATCGCACAGAGCCATCTTGTGTTGAGGGGGTGAGGACTGGGAGAGGCTGCAAAGAAAATTAAAAAGAAGGAAAAAAAAAAAAAAAAGGGAGGAAAAAAGCAACATCACATGCAAGCCAGTCAATTCCAAATCCTCCCTTTTTTTTTTCAGAAAAATTAACTACCATGTTTCCAGCCTGTCACCCTTCCAAAAAGCTCTCCAGTGTGAGGCAGAAGTGGCATCTTTATGTCTTTCCTACACATCTGTCTTCAAAGAGGAGAAATGTTGGCAGGTATACCTCCCCTCTTGTGTTCAAAAATAATCTTGAATCACAAGTAACATTCTTCTGAAGTACAATTGTTAAAGCAATTGCTAAGAAATAAAAATAATTGCTAACACCTCTCTGCACCAAAATTTTGGGCAAAGATGTTTGTAAATCTGTGGAGTTACAAAACCTAATCTCTAATATATATTTGACTGGACAATTAATGGATCCCTTTAAAAAGAAAGTACTTGTATCAAAGAGAATGAAGTGTGTTCATAACTAACTGGCTGACAGAATATCTTTGGTTTATAAAACACCATTGAATGAATGCTGGTATTTTTATTTACTCTCAGTAACAGCCACCAACAGTGACCCCAGCATTTTCCTTCTTCTCTTCATTAGATTTATTTCTGAGCATCAGAAGTATTCAGGTCTACAGCAATTCCAAGACAAATACTAAATGCTCCATAGTGCTCAATATTTCCTGATTATATGAGTCATATAATATTACAAGCCATATTTTCACAGAAATATGTTGCAGTGCGTGCCCTATATTGCCCCATAAGCAAACAAGGCAAATGGAGTGAGTCCTGCTCAGAGGTACTTTATGCTCACCATGATACAGGTGTGCCCCATACTTTACAGATTATGAAAAAAGCAGAGGCCACTGTTTGAAGGTGCCCCTCCTAATGTACCAGTGTATTAGGTTAATATTTTCTACTTTATAATCAAGAAATTGTACCCAGTTTAAAAGCCCAATTATTGAAAGAAACAGTGAAAATGAAGTCATAATTATCAAGTGCAGAATTTTCGTTTTCAAGGGCTGATGCAGGTCAGGTAAAATACATTCTGGTAAGAGTAAACTCAACCAACAATTCTCTGCAGATCCTGTAGGCCAGATCCCAAAGTCAGGGTTTATTCACAGCCCAATCTGAAACAAGGTCTCTTCTCTTGGTTGGGAGATGTCAAACGCTGCCGTGCAGAGTAACCTCACACTGTCAGCTCCCTTTCCCACCACAGCCTGACCCATCTTCCCCAGCAGGGATAGCAGGAGGGCAGCACACCTGCTGCTGAAGTTGGTAGCAAGACCTGGGCAGGCATCAGCAGGGTGATGCTGTTGCTCCCCTCTCAGCAATGCAAAGAAATCGGTGAAGACCTTGTTCAGGTGGCAACTACAACAAGGAACCAAAGGGCAATTCCCAGCAGAAGCAACATAAAATATTCCTTGATCCCTATAAGCTTCAGATTTATTTGTATTTGGATAACAAAACAAATCATTGCATCCATCCTGGAAAACTTATGCCATGCTCTTCCTTCTCAACAAAAACGTCACTGTGCTGCCAAACAAGCAACGACTCAGAGCACTGGGATTAGTAACTCTTCAAATAAAATAATCTCTGCAAATAATCACCTGCTAGTTTCTCTCATCTTCATTTTCTCAGTTCCTGCTCTTCCTCCTTAGTTACTTTTCTTATTATCTTATCCACATATTAATTACCCCTGCTTTGCTCATTTCATTCCTTTCTGTCCTTTTCTTCCCCTCCACTTGTACAACTTTCTCTCTACCTGACCAGTAACTTTAATTATATCTGAATTACAGAAGTCTAATTTGAAACCCCTGGATTAAATGCTCCATTTAGCAACCACTTCCATTGAAAAAGAAACACAGACCCAGATCCAAATGCCACACACAGACACGAACACATGACCTCAGTCTTGCAGACACACGGGCATTTGTGCCTGTTGGAAATTCAAAGACCTGTGTGCTTCATTTATTAATAATATGGGTACAAAGCAAAAAGAAACACTCAGGACTACAGCCCTGAAAGCCCATCCTGATAAGCAAATCTGAAGACAATCATCAACATTATTATATTTTTACTTATCAAAAGGCTATTTAAACAATGAGATACAAGCCCTTTAAACAACGCAGACAATTGGACTTTGTAACAGGGGTTGCCACAAAGGTCAGGCTGGCTTTAATTTCCAAGTACTGTAAATATGGAAAATTTAAGTCTACCCTTTTAATTGGCACTCTGGGCAGTTTACTTAATCAGTTGAACACCTTCAATGAATGAAATTCCCATAGGAAAGAAGGTTTCATAATCTATTCACCAGGAGTCCCAGTTATTAGTATAAGAAATACTGTTATAAGTGTTATAGAAATGTTCCTCCTTCCCGACTGCTACCTTGCCTCTATAATATCCCCAAAATTCTCTCTGCTTAGTCGTGGCATATTCTAAACTGTCCAGTCTGCACACTCAGAATTTGATGGGCTTCTGTCCAAAGACTGGAGAACTCACCTCAAAAACCTAAGTGCTGTGTCTTTTAAACAGTATTAAAATTTTATACATATTTATAGGTTGAACTGTACAATTTTATAGGTTGAATCAAAATGAGATTTATCATCTTTTCTTATTTTTGCACTGCTATATTTACACTTGCAATGGAGTGTTCAGCCTGTTAGTACTCAGTTAGCCTTCTGTGTCAGGTTTTCTATTAAGACATATTTCAGGTAACAGTAGAGATTGCTATCTGAGAAAATAAAAAAACCCTAATTCTTTTACCTAATCTTGTCAAACATCACAGCATGCTCCCAGGCATCTCTACCTGACCACCTCAAAAGCCTGAAGAGAGTATTTGTAATTGCAAAAAACCTTAACTTTTTTGTATTGATAATGAAAAGAAAAGAGGAAATTTTAATTCTAGTTGGCTAAAATAGACTGAATTTTATTTAGAATGGTCACAAGCCTACAGAGAAACCTAACGGGGAAAACTGGGGATTCTGTGTTTGAGAAATGAATGTGAACTAATGTGGCTTGTACACCAGTAGTGAAATAAGCTGAGTACTTAGAAGAACAAATTTAATTCGCTTGAATTTTCATCAGCCCATAAACAGCCTGGGAGAACAGTGTCACCCTGCATTGCTAGCAGAGGATAAAGGTAAACCCCTCACACAGAAGTTATTACAAACACAAAGCCAGTTGGCTGAGCAACAGTTGCAGGCCAGCAGAAACCTTCTGTGGCACCCAAGCTTCTAAAAATAATTATCACTGTTGTTATTAATAACGACATCAATGCAAGCAACTAGTACTAGGGAGGAATATCCACGATTCCATTGCATTTCCATACAGAGTTTTCTCAAGGGCACATTTGTTGTCAACTGCTACCACAGCTCCCGATAAGATCATGGCGGAGGTTTTTCAAATTCATAAATATGAATATAGAAGTCTAAACCTGACTTTTATGCTGATTTTACTTTCATGAGATTCTGCTTTCAAACTGTATAGCTGTAGAGCAGTTTCACAGTGAGCATGCAGACAGCAACAATATGGATTTGTCTGCATACAGCAGCTTCATCTCCAGCTTCCTAGTGCAATCTACTAGGGAGAAGCACCCTAACAAAAAAAAATCTGCCCATACTTAAATCCCATAATGTTTTTATATTTTTAATAATGACAACTGATAAGAAACCACAGCTGCTCTTCCATGCTAAGTATCTATGGAAAGCTCCACACAGTAATTTCCAAGGGAGGGAAAAAACAATAATCCTTCAACCGTGTTGCACATCCATTTCAGAACGCAGCAGAAACCTCATACAGTGTTTGCAGAAAACAACAAAAACACAGGTTTATGTCAGAGAGATGGAAAGTTTCATGGCTTCTTACAGGCTGTGTTAACAACCCCATTTGATGCTCTCTTGTATACTCCTAAGAATCAAAGCAGTGCAGCAAACTGGCTTGTCAATGCAGATAAATATCTGCACAAAGGAGGCAGCTTGATGGTTAGAGTCTCATTAGTCTGCCATAAGGATTGAACAGACTGAACAAATTCCCACAGTTTTTCTCCTCCTTTTTTCTTGGAAGAGTTGAGAGGAAAGAATAAAAATAAAATAATAAAAATACAAGGAATTCAGCTCACCAATGGTATACCACAAGTTAACTTCTTGTATCAGAGAATATTTCCACCTGAAGAATTCAAGGCACTGGAAGCAATAACCAACTCACACAGGCCTAATGTATTTTGCAACCCAAATGTGCTCCCAAACCTGGCCCACCCTGCTCTTTAGTTTTAAGCACAAATTTAATTTCCGCTAGAGATGCAGTGAATTACACTGATCTAATTTAAGCAACAGTGAACTTCATTAACCTCATGGGATTGCCAAGATTTTCAGCGCTTCCTTTGGGGACTGCACGCTGCTGTGCTGAGCTCCCCAGAAGAATTTCCAACAGCAGGAGGTGGTCATCTCCTTTGAAATGTTCTAAGTTGGGTATGCATTTAGCCATATATTCAGGTAGCTATATTTGTGGGTATGTACACACAAGCTTACACGTGCACAGAGTTGTGTGTACAGGCTGCCTTTCAATGATTGAGCAATCGCTGGAGGATCAGAGAAGGGGCAGCTACTGCACAGACTGAATTCTCTCTAGGGCACTCTGCAGCACTGAGCTTAGCTGCTACACACCAGCATGGGAAGGATATGGCCCTGAAAGTCTCCCAAGGCCAGAGGAACTCCACTTTCCTTGACTAACTCAAATGCTGAGTGGAGATTTGTAATGCAGGTCTTGTGGAGTGAAGTGCTGCCAGTTTGGGATTAGGCAGAAGTAACAAACATTATTTGAGTGAAGACCTCAAAGTGGAGTTGGACCCTGGTTTTCAAGGGGAAGTGTTCTCTCTCCTGCCACAAGCTCTTTCCTGCACAGAGATGGAAATGTGACAATTGCAATAATAAACTATTCCATAGAAGATGCATAACTGCTACTCCCAGTAGCAATTTATTCTTGTAGTTGGGGAATGTTTTCTAAATGTTCACATGGACAATTACTATTCGTTGTTTGTATTACCACTGTGCTTATAACTGTGCTCAGAGACCATGACCTACTGTCTTGTAAATGCTGAAGAAGTCCCAAACAAAAGGACAGTTCATGCCATAGGTAGCTTGCACTACATAATATGGCTGTAAATTTGAGCTGGCATCAGCAGCCAATGAAATAGCCTGACAATGTAACAACCAGGAGCACAAAAATTGCCACATGGGCTCAAATCTCGTTTCATCTAGAATTATAAGCAGAATGTGATGTGTCAGCAGAAAATGAAAAAAAAAAAAAAAAAAAAAAAACACCTCTGCACTAGGCAGATCTGGGATAGTCCATCCCCAGGAAAGCATCCTTGCAAAGTCTACTAGCAATCAGAGTGCAAACATAAAGACTATCATTTCAGATCTTTTTATTAGTCTTTTTTTTAAATAGATCATAACAACACAGAATATTCTCATTCACATAAATCGCCAGACCTTTTCCTAAAACTCATTAAATCCCTTAGGAACTTCCCAGAGCAAAGAAGTCCATTACCTAATTGCACATCAGGTGAAAAATTATTATTTATCAGCCATCTTTCTATAATTTTCCCTTGTTCTTGTATCTTGAGAAAGAGAGAAAAACTCTTCCCAACCTGCCTTCTCTATGCAAAATAATGAATTTTAGAGTCTTATCATGTTCCTTTTTATTCATCTCCTCTCAAAGGTAGCAATCCCAGTCTTTTCAATCTCTCCTCATATGAGAGTTTTCCCATGTGCCTGATCATTCTTTTTGCCTCACTCTGAGCTCCTGGTAAATCTGTAATACCTTATTTGAGATGGTGTCACCCACCTGATGAACCAGCATCATTTACATAATGGCATTACTGCATTTTCCATATTATTCTTTATTCTCTCCTCATGTACCTAAACCTGTCTTTTGACTGAAGCTGTGCAGTGAGCAGATGTTTTCAAGTAACCACTGATATTGATGGCTGGGTTTCTTTCCTGAGTTCATACAGTTATTTTATAGCACAGTTAGGCAAACAGTAAAGTTTTTAGGCAGACAAGTAGCTTGTCCATCCCAGTTGTTGTTACTATGCATTCACCTTCAATGAATTTCATGTATCATTATGCATTAAGTCCTTTAGAAATTTCCTACAGTCTCTGATCTAGAGTTGACTAAATAATTTTACATCTGCCAATTTTCCCAGGACTCATTCTTACACATTAAAAAACCCCAACAAACCACAAAACAAAAAACCAGACATACAGCAGCTTCCTTATGTTATCAACATAGCTTAACTCATGCCTGGAAGGAAATAAAGCCTTACAAAGGTGAGAAGGTGTAGGAATGCTCCTTCCAGCTTCTCTTGTGAAACTACCAACTAGATGGGAAAAACTGATTACACAGGGAAGAATTATCTATACAGAACTGAACCCTCCACCTAAAACTCCATCAATCGAAATCACATTCAGTTGCTACAAACTGAAGCTGAATCACAACTGATTAGAGGTAAATGTTGCTGTATTGTGCAAGTGACTACACTCGACTGAAATCACCAGGCTGGATTTTTACTTCAATTCCTTTTGTTATTCTAACTCAGCAGACTGGAAATCCTTGAAAATAAAAGCAGTCTGAATTTGACCCAGTGAAGGAACATCCATATGAGCTTCTCCACATCTCTCATCACAAGCCAGTGCAGTTCCCCAGCTTATTGCAGCTCCAGTCAAAAAGCCAGCCTGTTAATTCATGCATTACAGAACAAGGATAAACTACAGCCAGCAACCCAGGGATCAAGTAGATGGAAGATCCTGAACCCACACTGCACCACCAGCATACGCCACAGATAAGATTCAAACTATGTAATGTTCGTGTCTGGCTTATGAAGTAATAGTGAAATAGCAATACTGAGCATTAGTTACATTGTGCTCATATAACTGTAATTCCTCATGACTAAAAACCTGTATCAAATAGTTTTTGCCAATTATTTTGAGGACTTTTTAGCTTCTTTTCTCAGCTAACTCTTCTTTTTGATATATATATGATCCCCACAAATTATCTCTTTGAAACAGGCTCAATTTATTCAACAGCATCAAAGTCTCTAATTAAAAAAAAAAAAAAAAAAAAAGGAACAAAGAAAAAAAATAGAAAAAAGAATAGAAATTTTTAGGATGATCAGTTTATACCTTGGCCATGATCTTCATAACTCACTCTTTGCACTGTGATCATAGCCAGATCTCAGATTTCTGGATTAGCTCTGTTTCAGAGATCCTGCAGACATCCAAACACAGCCAGGGGATGGAGGAGAGCTCCTCCAGAAGGATATTCACAAACCAAACACCTAAAGTGGGGTGTGAAAATGCTTCTTTGCAGCACACCTTCCTAAAGGTAGACAGTTCCAACTGTTCCTGAAACTCAGGTGGAATACTACAGCAAGAGGTTGTAAGGAAACACAATTTACCAGCATCTCATCTACAGAAGAAGAAAATCAGAACAATGCTGGTAGGTTACACATAAATCTTACCAAGTCTAGCGAGGAATAATTTATAGGATCCTCTTGAGTTATGGATAAAATATTCATCTGAATCCAGAAAAATTGTTTTATACATTTTGCTACTTATAGCTGAGGGGAGGGGGCAGAAAACACTGCTGCCTTTGAAAGAGCTATACTTGGATCCCAAAATGCAGTGATTTTTTCTATTTTGTATGCTCTGATTTATGGTGAAACCGTTCACATACCCTTAGCACTAACTTTCAACCCTCAACAATAGCTGTTTAAGTGATTGAGAGTAAATTTTTATTTAAAAAGCAAACAAAAACAAACAAACAAAAAAAAAAAAAAAGCAAAAAAAAAAAAAAAACCCACACCCAAAAAAAACCCCAAAACCCAGGAACATTTGCACTTGCTACAAGATGATTTAGTAACCCTGAGCTCTGCCTCTCATGAATAAAGGCATGGTGCCCTCATTCTTTGACCATTAAATACATTCTCTGAGTGTCTGTGCCTCCCTGGATGTTTTAATACGTGAGTTCCAAGCTGCTGATCAAATTGCAAGCAAAAAGTACCTAGTAATGGCCTGTAAAGATGATGATTTTAAATAGCTAAGGAGAAATTAACTTTCCACTCAAGATTTCCACTTGTTGACTTAAACGAATCAATACGTATCATTTCCAATCTTCACGTTATTGTGTGCTGGAAAAGTTAGCACTGAGCTGCAGAATTAGGTCACTTGCATTAGATCTTCTAATTAACCAGTTCTTCCTTTAAGAGAGCACTTGCTCTGCTTTCAAGACTACTCCAGCATTTTGTCAATAGAGTTCAGAACAGGGCTAATGATTACCATTAAAGAAAGCCCAGAGTGATTTTAAGAACTTATCTTTCTGTATTTTGTTCTTTTCATCCAACTGTGGGATCCTGGAGTGAAGTCACTTCAGACAACTGCTGAAGTTTAGAGAGAAATAAATAATAAGAGAAAGAGGTCGGGGAGGGAGCAAAAGGAAAATTTTCTGCAAGTAGAAAAGACAAGCTACTTCAACACAAAATAGTCCCCTCCAATTTAGGCTGATGATGGAAAAGCCACACATCTCCAGACACACTATTAATATATTTTTATGGTGGATTAGTCTTTGGGGTTGGGGGGAGAAGTATAAAACCAACACTAATACGTTGACAAAATTATTTTCCCTATACTGTTCTCTTGCTTTGATTCCTGATCTTTGTAGTTTATTTCACTGTAACAAAATTCCTCCTAAATTCTTTGACTGCAGGGTCCTTGCTGTAACTGTGCTTGTGCTTTCCTGTGCCTGTGTATATCATTACTCAAATGGCCTTCAGTGCTCTGCCTCATCCATTCCTGACAGCATCTTCAGCCAAACCAGTCTCCTTTGCCAATCCACCTGGATACCTGCCTTAAACTCTTGGGGACACTTTTTAGCTGATTTTCAGTTCCTTGAACCCTCCTGACAGGTGCTCAAACCCAGGCCTGACTGATTTCAAAGACGCTGAATGTGGCTCTGTGCTCTGTACACATCACTATTGTGCATGAGATGCTATGCTGGCTTGCAGCATCTCTTTTTCCTTTGCTGCTGTGGGAGTTCTTCAATTTAAATAACCAGGTGATAAAAATACTGCTGCTTCTAAAGAAACCTGCCTTTCTCAGGGATGCACACCACCACAAGCAGAGCAGGGGCTCTAACACCAATATCCTGCCCTTCCTCCACAACACACACTGGGACACCTGCCCATCCCTGGGTTTTTCCCATTTTTCCCTGGCCCTGAGGACCACAGGGATCTGTGCTGTGCTCTGCTGGGAAGCCCAGCCCAGTGCATATTCCTCCTATCATGAGTGTTTGGTGGTAAAGATTTCAAACCTGTCTGTGCTTTTCACATGTTTTTACAGTGTAAAAGGGGGCCTTCAGGTCCAATATGGGAGCAACACGTCCAAAAACATATTGCTTCAGATTACTGCTCCATTTAATGTGCTCAGTTTATGCTCTAGTAGCTGAATTCTCCAGTTAACTGTTTTGTTTGCTTTTCTTAATAAATCTTTTTGAATTCTGTTATCTCCTTGTAGCGCTATCTCAGTTACTGAGAGCTTTTCCTTAACACTTTTATATAAGGCTACTCCTCCTCCTGCTGCCTTCCTCTTTGATCTGCTCTCAGAAGTCAGAAATTATTGACTGTGCATGCTGTGTTGATTTTCCTGCTAGCCATTTGAACAAATTATCATCATTATGCAATTTCTCTAGAAACAGTCGAGTTGGAGGGTGAAGTTTGTCTGGACAGCTAAAGAGGCCAACGACCCTTTTTGATTTTTATCTACTAGGCACGCTTGAATCAAGTTTTGCACATGATGGAAAGGTAAATTCCAAAACTCCAAGGCTGGTGGATCTAAAATGCAATAAGACTTTGGGTAAAAGCTTGCCAAAAATCAATGGGAAACTCCTGCTGGTTTTAACCCTCACCCCTTTCAGTACTTACTGGGGAATTCCTATATGACTAGGCATCCAGATTATGTTAATAAAGGAAATATTGTTCGATTTACTTTAAGTTAGTAATGGGCCAAAGTAGGCAGCTGGGCTACATCCACTGATTTAAGTGTGTAGGAATCTCTTAAGAGTAGCCACTTCCACGTAGGCTCTTTGCTTAGAAATTTAAAGGATATTATGTTATCAATATTTTAGTGGATATAGTCCTTTGGAATAAGATTTGTAAAATACAGGTTTAGCCCTAGATTAAAAATAAAACATGTCTACTTGTTAATCCCAATTCCATTTTTGGCCAGTGTAATTTAAAAATTAAAATCCCAATAAAGTATTCCTTTGAATAATTCATTAATCTGCTTTTACATAATTTGGGCCTTTTTTTTTTCTCCTGCCCATAAATGGACATGGCTGTTACTGTCAACAAAGAGCAATCCTCAATTATTTTCCACCCTGGATTCCTGTGGATGTCTAGATTACAATTTTAAAATTGTGATTACTTGGGGCAATGCTCTGAGAAGGTTTTCAAACCAGGGTGCCAAAAAGAGGAATTCAGCGTCCAGAAAAAGTCCTCTGCCAGAATTTATGAGGTTCCTTCAACATATATTTCCAACCTAGTTTCACATCAACAGTTTGAGAGCAGCAGCACAGCTTCTGATGTCTACATTGTCACACTTTTTAATTTAAAAGCAAAGAGCCATGCTACCCTTTAAGATACAATTAAAAGAGCAAATATGATTTGATTTATTAGAAGCTACTAATAAGCAAAGCCAGCCAGCTGGGCTCAATCTGCAAGGGGGGAATGATGGATGAATGGATGGATTCATAGTTCACCTGACAACTAATCCCTGCAGCAGCTATGGTGGTGGGTCTGTGGTGCAATAGGGCACAAATCATCCTCATCCTCATCACTGTAGTCACAGTCATTTGAATGTCTATGCCAGCTTTTAGCCCTCCATCTCTTTGCAGATGCTTAATTAAGCCTCATGATATCCTCTCAAGGGAAGTCAATATTAGTTTACCTACAGGTAAACTGAGATACAGCAATGCACAACTTGCTCAAGGTCACAGAGTGGGCCAGTGGCAAAGCCATGAATAAAACTCCCTAAAATTTGACCCCAGCAGCCTGGTTTAATTATGAAATGGTGTTTGCCTTCTGTTACTAGTTCCACACTGGAAATAGAGGTGGCAGATGCTTTTGGGAAGGAAGCAAAATGTGGAAAAGCAAGAGATAACAAAGTAGTAAAAGAAATCTCCAACAATGTAGAAGCTATGCTCAAAACAAATCAATTGGAAAATTGCTCTCTAAATGCGGAAACAAGTCTACTGGGCATCTTTTGTTGAATAAATAAAATAGTTTCCTTTACTGAGGGGAGAATTCCATCATTTTACTTGCTCCCTAAACTACCACTCTCAACAACTAATTAATGTTAGTGGCTAGATAAGTAAACTAAACCATTGTGGTAGCATTTCTCGGATGTTTTGCATGTATGCAGAGGGTGAAAAAAACAGATGGAGAATACTATAATGAATTGAAATGTTCTATTTAAAAACTGTTTGTCAGCTGTAGTTAAGTTGACACTGTCATCATGGCAACAAATCACAACAGTTCACGTGTTGTGCCTCCACAGCCTGCTTCTCAGAGCGGAGCTGCTGGAAACTGGAAGTTCTCAGCAGCCCAGTGAGTGGAACAACAAACAGGCCATTGCTACCTGAGTTTTCTGCTGGAGGGAGAAAGGTCAACAGAGCACAGGGCTTATAACAAACTGATGGTTACCTCTACTATGCTGCACCAGATTAAAAAAATAAATAAACCAATCTCCATGAGCAAAACCATACAGAGTGACATCAGGGTTCAAGGTGCTGATAATGGGCTCATGTCTTTCAGCTCAAGGTCACTGGCTGAAGTCAAGTTTTTTCTGGATGTAACTCAAAGTCATTACAACCTCCTGTTTGAAGCCTGGTCTATGAAAGATGCACTTCTGGTCCCTCTGCAGTCCCCAGTGGAGTGGAGCCCAGGAATATTTAAAACCCAAGCAGTTTCAGCTGGCACTGCCTGGCACCTCTGTTGATATCCTCGTGGCACTGGCATGGGGCGTCCTGGGCATCCCAGTACAGATCACCCAGCCTGGGAGGGGCCAGGCCAGCATCTGCTCCTGGACTCTGTCCACTCCTCTGCACTATCTGCTCCAGCCCCTAGTGCTGCCACTGTGATACTCCCCATCACTTTGCTTCGAATTTTGGGGATTTTGTTGTCTAGCTGTAAAAGGGAAAAAATATACATTTTCATACTCATAATTTATTGCCCAAATACGAAGGCTGTGAATCTGTAGAGGAGGAAAGAGCAAGTAATTTTACAATGTGAAGAAGAATCAAACCCTTGAATCCTTTTGTCTGATTAAACTTCAACCCCAGCTGAAGCCCAAGTGGGGATCTCACATCACCCATTCGTAATTATGATTACACTACTATTCATTGTAGACAGTAATAACATTTGCCAGGCCTAAGATTTCTGTCATCTTCTCACAGGGCTTTTGAAACTAAGTCATGCTGCTAAAATAGCCTGCAATTCTTAACTACTCCAGATTAATTTAAATGGATTTGCATTTACATTTCCTTTACTTGTATTAGTTATGGCTATGCACAGTCAAAAATAATAATTAATAAAGAGAAAAAAAACGCAAAGGACCAATTTTTCTTTACATCCCTGGTAACTGGCTTGAATCTAATAGAACTAATACTTGCGTAAAAGAGTGGAAAATGATAGGCAAATACATCTCAAACACTCTGCTTGCTCTTAATTATTCCACTTTTTTAGAAGAGGTGAGAAAAATGTCTGCAGAACTGCCTACTCAATAGAGCATGAATAATGAAAATATCTCTACACAGCTTGCAACCTCCTGTAACGACGGCTGTAGGAAAAGAGTACATTATTAAACATTGTGGCAAATGCATAGGACAATTATATCTCAGTTCCTTATTTTGCTAGATTTATGTATTTAGTTAGTTGTGATCATAGTTATTTGCAATACCTGTGGGTGCAGAATTGTTCTTTCTATTGTCTCAGTTTTTACACACGGAAGGATAGAGATTGCCACGAGGGAAAAATCAGACACTGGTTTTAGCAGCAAGGACTTGATTTATTATTGCTTCAAACAAGTTTCATGCATTAAAGATCCCTGTACAGAACATGACATGTTCTCTTGAAAAACAGCTACACACTTTAGGACAAGTGACATGATCCAAATGGTCTCGACTGACGTTGATGGCTATTCTAATGCAGCACAGAATGTCTCCCTGACTCAGTGCATTTAACATATTTTTCAAACAGAAAGGAGAAGAAGAAAGGGGAAAAAATACTTAGTTAAAATGAAATCTCTGTTCTGCAAAAATTCAGTTTTCATCTCGCTTTCAGTATTGACTGCTATCCCTTAGGCTAAAGAAAGCATTTTTACAAACAGACACACACAACCCCCTTTATTCAGATGTGAATTTCAGCATTTGATAATCATCTGTGGAGGGTCATAGCTGAAATATCTGAAGGGAAAAGATTCCCTCATCTTCATTTGCCTTAAAATCAGGTCCATACAGATGTGTTAATTATAGGAAATAAACCGCCAAGTAACACCACTGAAGCAAAACCTCAAGCAGAAGTTTTCACCAGGAGAAAAAGGGGGCAAAGAAAGAGGGAGACTGACAGAATGGAGGGGAAACAATGGTATCACACAGGGTACTAACAACACAGTGCCTTCAACTGGTCTAACACAATTCATCTTAAGAAAATCCTAAAGCACTTCATATAGAACAGCCAAGCACAATTTTAGATTTTAACAATGTTGAAATATTTACAGTTAAGTACCCCATGAAAAGGGCAACTAATTATGCAAATCTGAATAAAAACCCAGAAGCTAGTTTATTGTTTTACACACTTGCAAACATATGGAAGATATGAATCTTTTTTGGCTGTTTATCATTTGTTGGTGGCTTTTTTTTTCCATTAATCTTGCTTTTGGGGGTGAGGATAGAGTGGTGGCAGTGGTGTGGTTTTGTTATTCTGATTTAAATAGGCAGAAAAACCCTCCACCCCTGAGGTTCCAAGGAGTTACAGACAACTTAAATACTCTTTCTTCCTTCATCATTTGCCAACTTCTCTCCTGCTTTCCTCCTACAGTCTCAGTCTTGTTAAGAACTTTTCAAGACTCTGATTTCCTTTCTCACCCACACATTGAGTCCTTACAGACATGAAAGGTTCCACACACACACTTCAGATACAACTGCTCCTTTAAGTCCACACCTCCACTTCTAAATGCCCCGAAAAATAAACTCTCTAAGAAAGCAGCAGGCCAGAGTGTCAGTCATCCCATAACAACTGCCATGCCAAGCTCTGCTGAGTTACAGACACCAAAGCAAGGTGATGCCCACTGACCAGAGCAGTCATTTTCAGCTCTGATTTCAGCTCTTCAGTGCCAGGTGACCACCACGACAGAGATCAACATCAGCCTCTCCTCAGCCAGCAAGGGCTGCAAGGAAACAAAGGGCTCTGCTACAAACTCACTCCCCAGGGGAGAAATTCCAGTGAATTAAGCAACTGTCACCAATCCCCTCACCATATGTAATGGCAAGTCACAGCATACCAGACCATTTCAAATCACAAGAGATTTCTACCTTGATTTTATCCTATTCTATCCCTGCACAGACAACCTTCACTAAGCGACGTATCCTAAAAAGATATCCTAATCACAAGAGTGAAAGGCACTTCAACCACACTTTCAGTATTACCCCAGCATGCCTCTTTTATTCACTTAAAACCCCCCAAAAAAGTCCAACTACTATTTCCCACCTTTAAGTGATCGAATCTGTTTCACAAGATGCTGTGATGAAGCTCAGCAGATGAGCTGCTACATCCTGACTGCTGTTTCACATGCTTTCATGTTAGTTTTGATCTCCATGTAGCAATTGCACATTGATGATTTTCTATCTCTTCCATTTTGCATTATGGTCTGTGCCCATTTCTCCTCAGGTTCATCGTTACCTAAACTAGGAATGGAAAGATTATTTGTCCAGGAAGTGAAGAGATACCAGGCTAACTTAGCATCTTTTAGCATTCCTCTGACCAGATTCTTAAAGATTTCCCAGAATGTTTTGGGGTGAATGTCTGAGTTGATTGTTTCACAGCATTCACCTGTGGTTTTAGGAAAAGGAATGAAGACACTGTAGGTCCATGAGAGCAATTCCTTTGAGAGTAAGCTTAAACACCCTGCATGTAACTCTAGCAGATTTTCTACAGTCCAACATATTTTCACACAACAGAATGCTGAGATTACAGGTAGAGGTGTGAAAGCAGCTGAAACCATAACCAAAGCATATTGCCAATCTGCAATCCTCAGCCTTTCCTATATAGAGCCAGCGATGCCTTCCCCAGTGGGAAACATGGGTGTCCAATTCCCCTCCTAAGTCACAACAGGTGGGTTTCCTCTGACTGGGTGAGTGTGATGCCACCGAAGTTTAGTATCTCTCTAAAGCTGAGAGAGAGAGGCAGGTACTGGAAGTGTTGAATTTCTCCCTTCTAAAGTAGCCCTGTGAAACAAAGGAGATGAATGGCACCCTAGAAGGCCCTGTTTCTCTCCACCAGCTATAAAGAGTCAAAGATGTGGAGCTCGGATATAGAAGTTTACACTAGAGATGTCTAAACTTAGATGAAATGAATCTCATCGTAGGAGTTTTTCCAAGGACTTGAAAGAGGAGGGGATTTCATCAAAGAGCTATTTCAAGATAACTGTCATCGTCAAAAAAAGGAAATAATTCACTTAGCTATGGCCAGCTTTAAGTTGGGCTCATTTCTCCTTAGGAAAATTGGTTTAAACACCACATTCAGAGTTATTTCACTCTATCTGTTTGCAACAACAAAGTAAGTGGGTCAGAATAGAAGATGAATCTGAGGAGTTTTCCTCTTTGTTCTTGATTTTACAAGTGAGTGACTCTCAGGTCCCATTCACAGTCCCTTAATCTGCCTGTCTCTCCAACAGTCCCTTCATAAAAGCAAACAGACTTCACTTCAATAATTACACACATTTTAAATTATCATAAGCCCTGTACCAAGGAATCTAGAATATCAGATATTAATATTTTTCTTCATTTTTTTTTCTTTCTTTCTTCTGCTACCTGACATACTTACAAAAAGGTTCTAGTGGGACAAACTGTCTTTTTACTTTTCCTACTTTTTCAAAGGGAGGCAAATTAAAAGAGGTCATCCCCCCGGTTTGCATTTGTTGTTGAGCCTCATTAAACTTTAAGAAAACCTTTTCATTAGCCATACTGTGTCCACTTAGCTTGGTGAAGCTCACTGTGAACATTAAGTTGAAGGTCTTACACACAACTGTCCAGGTGCTGTTGGTGATTACAGATAAAACCACAGAGACTGGAGACCAAAGGCACAGAGGAAGGCCAAGTGTCTCCATAAAAAATGCAAAGGGTGGGGCTTTTCTTGTAAGAAGTGGTTTAAACATAGCTGAAGATATTCATACAGGTGTGGTTAGGCTCTAACTGAGCTGGATTATACTGACATTTATTAATACAATTTAAAGGCTTCAGGTAATAGGCTTGAACTCTTCAGGCTTTATACAGGGCGTATAAGAGATTGTCATACCAGCACAGTAAAAAAATCAACTTGGTCTTTTCCTTTCTTGACATTTCTCTTTGACCACTGTCAAGCTAACATTTGCATCTTGAGAGAAAGGAATAAAAACCCCAAACCTTCATACATGGCAGAGCATCCTCCACTTACTTACCTCTTGTTATTCTCTCTCTGTTAACTCTGCCCCTGTCACTGGAAGGCAGCGGCCAAAGAGGCCAGGCAGGTGAATCTCTGAGAGAGCTGAAATGATGCCAGCGAGTTCTGATCAACATTACAGACAATACAGTTTAGTCTGGAAGACAAAGACTGGACAGGCACACTGAGAAATGTGCCCATTCACAAACTTTCTTGCCTATCCTGATCCTCCTCCACTCATTTCTCTGGCAGGCAAATATTAACACACTAAACGTCAGGTATGTATTTGTGAAGGAAGCAGAGCCTATTTATCTGACAGGCATGTAAGAAAAGAGAAACAGACCTCAGAAGAGAGGATTTAAAGGTAATAAGGGAAATAGGCAAGACAAGGAAAGAGCTGGTGTGTTCAAAGCAGTAAGAATTCATTATGCTGAAGTTACAGGTAAACTTCAATAGCTCAGCATTGTTCTGACAGTGTAAGAGAAATAAACACTGGCACATAACCAGTCAAAACAGGGATAGTTTCTTTTCTGTATCATCAGAGTCATCTAGAATAACTGGAGAAACCAGAAAAAATCTGACATATCAATTTGATGCAAAAAATCAATAGTAATAATATTAGTAATATTACTAATACTATTACTAATAGTATCTGAAAAAATGTCCCCAAGCACAATTCAAGGCCCACTGCTTGGCTGACTAGTTGTTTTGTTTCCTGTGTATGGCAAGAATTTTTAATTTTTAACATCCTTTAGTGTCAGTGTCCTAATTTGATGAAGCAATAGAAGTTCAGAGATTTGAGGAAGCAACAGAAGTGGGTCAGATTTCACTAGCGTTTGCAAAAATCCAAAGTACCCCACTAATATTTAAAACAAAAATCCAATTATAAAACCTTTAAAAATCCCCAAAATAAACCCAAGAAGTTTGCAATTTTAACCAAGACACTGGCCTACTCCTCTGATCCCAACATGAGGGAAACAGGATGGAAAATCAACAAAAGTCACATCTATTCCGCATTTTCGACTGCATCCAACAGAATTTAGAAGTTTTCCCTGGCTTTGGCAGCAACAAACCTTTTTTAGATGCATCAGCAGGCTGGGATACTTCACCTAATGTCCAATACTATAGGTGTGAATACTCATGAAATAGAACATCTGTTTATTCACAAGGCAAGAATTATATAATTGTGCCACTGACCTTGGTGGATTCACCTCCCTTCAGGTTTCCAGTGAACTCAGATAAGTTGTTCTTTGGCCAAGAATATTGCATCAGCCTTAGCAAAAAGTTTTTCTGGGACCTTAGAAACTGTGAAGTCATGGTAGAACTACACCTAGGTAGATTTTTTTTTTTATGCAGTTTAAGAAAAGTAAAATTGAATCTCTTCCTCTCCTTGCAGACTGTTTACTGGTGAAAATTACAACACAGACACAAATACCACGACAAGGCTAAGCTTTAAGATCACAGAATATTCTGAGTCAGAAAGGACCCACAAGGATTCTCTAGCCCAGCTCTAAAGTGACTGACCCACACGGGGAACCCACACCTGCATTATTAGCACCACGCTCCAAACAAGCCAAGCTCCTTCAGGTAACTGAGCTGGAGCACTCTGAGGTCCTCAGGAATCAATCTCCTATTCCATCCTTGTATTTATGACACCTTCAGAGCATTCTACACTTCAGGGAAAAAAATATTAAAAATATTGAAGTGTTCTGTGCAGAAATTAGCCTTTCATTCCTTTTGGCCAGCGACAAATTGTCGGGGTGTTCAAACCCCAGACACTGAACCAATCCCCAAAGACTGGATGACATTCATCAAAAAAATTTCCTAATGAAATGTGTTAGAAACCACTTAGAAAAAAACAGATCTGTCTAATTTCCCAGAACAGACTAGAGGCTTAATTTTGTTCACAGCTACACTGGAGTAATTCTAGAATAACTTAATTAATGACATTGAATTACTCAAATTCTCACAGCAGTATATCTGGAAGGTGAATTTGGTCGTGGTGACAGCAGATTATGAGGACTCAAGATTCAAGCTCCAAGCCCCAAATATCCATCTCACTTAGGAGTGCTGCCTTGCTTCCTCAGCACTGTGCTGGGGTTTGGCCAGAGACCACCAGAACAGATTTCTTTCTGTAATTTATTGGTTTTGTGGGTATCAGGTATAAATATTCATCTCTGAACAGAGAGTAGCCCTGAAGTTGCTGCGAAGTTACAGCAGTGCTGGGATGGAGAAGTCAGCCCAAAAAGTCTCAAAAGGCATCTTGGCAGCTGCTCTCCCAGCAAAAGGAGCAGGGCACAGCTTGCAGTCCAGCCCACGTGTCAAATGAGCTCCCAGTGCACTGTCATTGTTATTAGCCAGGGGGAGATGGAAGGTTTCTAAGGGGACAAGCTTTTATAATCCACTGCTGAATTAAAAACCAACCACCGATAAAGTAGCGTCTGCAAAAAACCATAGAGACAAAAAATTTCAAGAAAAATCATCTCTCCCTCCTTGTACAGAGAAAACAAAAGCATCCATACATCATCACCAGACCAGCAGTAATCAGACCCATTTGTTTTTTAATGGACATTTTTCTTTTAAGAAAGATGTTTATAGATCAGTTAAAATTATGAAAGATGTCTATCAGTTGGAAAGGACAAACACATGCAGTGTAGTTTCTGCTAATCTGTCTGGAAAGGGAGTGAAAAACAATAGATGCATTTAAATTTGTAGAGGCTTAGATATAATCATTTTTTTGTAGCATCATATAGTCTTTTGTCTTTGGAACACAATGGAAAAAATCTGCAATTCCAGTGTTAAAGGCAGGTCCCACAATACAGAACTGATTTTGAATCCAGTCTGTCCTACATTTCATATGCACATTTGGGTCATAAAAATCTCATTTATATATTCTGTTCCCCTATTCTTGGCCACCTCTCCCTTATAACATGTATAAACTAATATACAAAACCCATTTGCAAGACCTATGCCAGGACACACTCTATGGGTCTCAAGAGATCTCCAGTGCTCATGGCTTGTCCTATAGATTTGGAAGTTAAGGTCTTTGTTCTATTCAGTTGGTCTGTTGACTAAACACACTTCTAAAGCTACTCTCCTATTTTAAGGGAACCCCAAGCTCACTAAACCTTTTTTTTCTCCCAACTAGAAGTTGATCAGCAGGTCTTTACCTTTGGAGAAGTGCAGAGGGCAAAACCACATGCAAGAGCAAACTAAGAAGTAAAAAAAAGGCTAATAATTTTCCATTAAAAGAGGTGATGACAGCTCCTTAGAACCAGGGCCAGAATACTCTGTAACAGTCATTTATTTAGCTGCTAAAATGGCCAAATTCTGCAAAATTTTTTTTCCACATTTGGACTGGAATAAAATACCAAATTATTGCCAAGAAATACAATGAGAAAGAAACCTTATCTCCCTAAATGCATCAGGTCATCAATATATAACTTATCTTACAAAAAATATCAGCAAAATAAGAAAAAAAAAAAAAAAAAAAAAAAAAAAAAAAGCTCGCCTTTATCTTCTTTACAGAAGCAGAATTTGCATTACTGCCACAGGAGCACAGGTTTAAATACAATATCCTGAGGGGACTTAAGGTGTTCTTCCTAATGTAGATTACAGTCTAATGCAGTGATCACCTTGTGGGTGCTTTGCTTCTCTTTTAAAGCCACAGAAGCCATTTCCCCTTGCTTTCACAATCATTAGGCTGGAGCAGCTACAGCAAGGGCTCATTTGGAAGCACTTTATTAGGAAACCATGCAGGTGCAGTTATCTACCATTTTATGCAGCCTAGCAGTGGGAAATAAGATTTTCTAGCAGCAGGATACCCACAGCCCACCCTGCAGAACTTCCCAGATCACACTTGAAAAAACCCTGGACAAGCCAGGGGGTCCAAGTTGTTCTTTACCTTCAAACTTTCTCTCAGGCACATCTACAAACTCACTTCCCACCCCCTTTTTCTCCCTATATGAAAAGATTCTTTTCCACATAAGACTAATGGTTTCCTTTGCGTACAAGCAGACTAGGAGCCCACCCCCAAAACAAAAATACACTGGGGGTTGCCATAAAGGTATATATGCAAGCTAATAAAAGCAGTCAGAGGTGGAAAAACAAGGGACACAATGAAACACTTTCTGACACAGGTGCTTGCCCAGCCAGGAACCCATTAGCACCTTGTCACAAAAGCCCCTAAGCACACAAAAATATAAATTTGAAAGTCATAAAAACCAATGGACACACACAATTAAGTGACCAATGAAAACCTGTCATCTTCTCTCCCTTTCTGGAATACAGCCAGTAACAACTGGTGGGAAGGAAAAGAAATTTGGAAATACCTCAGCCTGAACTTTGAATGTTTACTGGCAGGAAGGAAAAGCTAAAAAAAAAAAATAAAATAGCCCCCAAAAGATCCCAACGATATGCAGCAAAAGGGTGGGAGAGAGGAGGAGTGGTTTGCACCAACATCTCCATTAATTTTATGGGACTTACAAAATCTGAAGCCTGGTAGTGACTACTGATTTTGCAGGCTCTAGGGGCAATTATACAGAGCATCTCCTTGCTTTTCCATACAGAGCAAGCTGCAAAGTGTCTAACACACAACCAGTGTCTCTACTTCCACTGTCCCAGCCTCCCCCAGCTCCCTTCACCTGCTGTGGCCACAAATTACCATTGTCCAACTCTGTTTTCTGTACCTCAGTTTTCCTGCTCCTCCACTTCAGTCACTGCTCAACAAATCCCAAGACTCCTACCTTCACATCCAAAGCTTCACCATGGCATAAAAACAACTTAGATCTTGGCTGTCAAACTTGACACAGATAAAGCATTAAGCTTGCTAGAACTAAAACTCTGTTCTGCTACACTTCTCAAGCCAAATGTCTCTGGTCATAGCTCATAATCTTTGCCTTCAATATCCATTCAAAATCTGTTTAAAACTTGCTTATCCTTTCTAGGATTCTACTAGGAGTCCACCCATTTGTAACTTCATACCATTAAGCCTTTAATTATGA
This sequence comes from Sitta carolinensis, assembly GCA_032173965.1. NCBI lineage: Eukaryota > Metazoa > Chordata > Aves > Passeriformes > Sittidae > Sitta > Sitta carolinensis. The sequence goes on from JAVUNC010000019.1 coordinate 2,826,300, forward strand.
AAAAGAAAGAAGCCTGCATGAGAAATCAACACACCCACTCTTACCAACACACCTCTCCCCACCCTGCTTGTCTTGATTATACATACTTAGGTGGGAAACTGTTAATTATCACCAATTATGGAGCAATTGTCCCTGCTGTACAACCCCACCATATTAAAGATTGCATAAATACTGTAAAATAAGAAGGTCCCTGATGCAAAGAGCTTCTGGCAGTTTGGTTCTGGAGAGCACTCTCCAGGTATTTGCTGCTCCCTGGAATCCAGTTCCTGTTCACCATACAGCAAGCAAGGGAAAAACCTCAAAAGAAAGCAGGCCTCTAAAAGTAAATGTCAACCATACTTAGAAACACCTTTTGACACCGACCCTAAAAGAAAAGGCTGGACCAGCTCAGTGATTTTCAGAGCATCCACAGCTTCCCCCTCTACACTGTTCATTGCACAGTCCCTGCAAAGCACAAAAAGACTTGGAAAACAGATCTGACAGGCACTTGGAAATACCCCCGTTTTCAGGGCTTAAGAGAATTAAGGGCCTGACTCCTCCAGTAGCACAAATCAGAAATAAATGCAGAGAGTCACCTGACATTATGCTGCTGTAAAACACGTAGGCAGCCAGGATGTTGTGCTTGCTTCAGTGGAATAACTCCAGTGACACGTGCAGATTGACATGCAAATAAACCCCTTGAAATTGCACCAAGAGAGGTGGAGAGAAAGACAATCTTGATTAAAATTTTTTGAAGGACACTACTATGAGGTGCTTAGTTATGATCAGCTCAACATAAATTATCATATAACCCATTTTCAATGAGAATGTAATATGAGCTAAATTTTACACTGATTTATAGCTTATGAAAGCTTCACTGAAAACCCTGCTTGTTTCACAAGTCTGGGTCAGCGCAGAATTTAAGTTTATTTTCTTTCATTAAGCAGCTACGACTGCATATTAGGGGTGGAAGGTCACAGAAATAGAAGACTTTTTAAAAAAAAGTCATCCCATGTAAGGAAAAGATTAATCTTGCAAAATTAAAAAAAAAATCTGTGCAAAGTCCTCAACCCGTGTTCCGTTTGTCCTGAATCTACAGCAATGATGCCGTCGTTTCAAAGACGATAATGTAGATTTTAACCAGAAACACGATAATACAAGTTATGTCTCAGGTCTCTGCTTATATTCACAGATTCTTGATTCCTCTTTTCAGACAAAAGGCCTCTACCTGCATCAAGTCCCATTAAGTTTGGCAGTCTGCAAAGAGCAGGTGGTGGCCTACCTTAGACAACAATGACAAATGCTTTTTTCTCTTCCTTTTCTAACCTGCTTCAGAAGTGTTGTGAAATCTGCTAAAAACCACAGAGACTCTAGCAGAGCCCACGTTCTGGTTGCTGTTGCAGTGTACAGCCAGAGAAACAGCAGAAAGTGTGATTTATTTGACTAGAGTAAATGAGATCAGAGTCAAAGCTCAGAGCTGAGACTATAACAAGACCAGCAACTTGCAAAATTGATTATTACATGGCTGTCCCGTACCGAAAAATAGTCAAAACGTGGGGATTTGGATATTTGAAGAGATTTGGGGTTTTTAAACTTATCATTACATGTCATTAATCTGTTCAGACATTATCTCCCTTTAATTTTCCTTGTTGCTTTTAACAGTCTATTTCAGGATATCAGCAAAGTATCTCTCTGCTTTCGTATTAGCTCCACTCATGCAATCCTTACAGCTCAAAGACTTGTGTGATTAATAGCTCTACCAGCAATTCCTATTTAAAAACTATTCCTATTTTATCTCTTTTTACCCTGTGCCTCATTTTCCTCAACTTGCTGTGCAGAATACCCACTGCCTGTGCCTTCATGTAACCCAAAAACTTTGCAACTTATTTTTCTCACCATTCCTTTTCCACTTGAAGATGGTCCCGTTGACTGTGACTGGAGAGCAGCCAAGCAATTTAAAAGCACAATCCTACATGCAGCTAAGTGCCCACTGTTGATGTAAACCAAAAACAGTCACTTGGCATCTTTCAAAGAGCTCAGCACCTCTGCAGGATGGTATCAATGTGTTTCAGCTTGCTGAGTTACGTTTTGCCCATGCCCCTCTTTCTCAGTCAGAAGTCGGCAATACCTTCTAGTCCTGGATTTCATGAAAACAGAGAAATATATTTAAACAAGATCACACAGGACGTGTCACCGAGCAGGCAGTGCAGGTTCCTTACTGCAAACCTCCCAGGCGAGCGCTGGAAGTGTAAGTTATATTCTCAAAATTATTCTGTCAGCCCCTTGACAATTTAATTATTTTATTTTTTTCTTCAATACATCTACTTCTTCCAGGCTCTGTTTAGGTAGCCATGTCTTCTAAATATCTCATTCAGGTGCCACAGAAAAGTCTAACAAACCTGGGCTGGCAGCCAAGCTTGCCAGTGACTGACGCTCGCTTAACTGAGCAAAGATTTGCTCTGCTCCAAGCAGGAACCTGACTACAGAAGGACCAGCAGTGACAGCGAGGGTGCAGGCTTGCATCCTAACAGCTCCAGCTTGTGCTCAGGCAAGTGGAACCAGCACTTAAGCTGAATGCTAAAAGGCTCCAATCTTCTGCTTCTTTCCAATTCACCTCCTGGATAAGCCCAGGACTCTTTTCTCAGTACAAGCGGCACATTAGGTGGTTACATCACTAATCCAGGCATAATTTTAAGCTCAAGGAAAGGTGGTTTAAATGTTGAAGGGGGAGCAAAGTAAAGGGAGGCACAGGAGAGAGGAGACAGAGAGGCAGAATTCGCTTAGAATACATTTAAAAATATATATTCTTGCCGGTAAATGATAGAAATAAATCAGTAGTATGAAGTCACTGGTAGCTAGATCTAAAACAGAGTTTATGACCATTTGCTAAGGGGCCAACATACAGCATAAGCAAAACTAATAAAAATAGAGCTTCTGTGAGCAAATAGAATGTTCAGCTGTTTGAACAAAGTATTAGATTTAAATAAAATTACACTTCTCCAAACAGATTACAGGCAAATTTACCAAAATCTCTGCACCAGAGGTTTTACTGTCTAACCAGTCAATGACTGGGGTGTGTGTGCAAGGGGAGTAACAGAAGCAAAGATGTGTAAGAGATGTCTGTACCCAGACTTGCCTAAATTTCCTCCCCTCAATTGAAAAACCCCCTGAAAAACCTTGTCTTCTGTGGAGACCAACCAAAGAATTACAGCTTTCATGTAAGCAATTAAAAATTATTAAGAATTGCCCCCCAACCTCTCTCTCTTTTGCTTTTGTTCATTTTTAATAGACCCTTTTTTTTTTTTTTTCAAGTGATGAAAGGTTTTGTTGAAGGGAGGTCATTACTAAAGGTAAAATGCTCTGATGCTACAGGTGGACTACAGAACTGCAGAAGAAAAGGCAGAGTTGGTCTCTGCATATGATTCCATCAGTATGCACACAGTTTTGGAATCCAGTCCCTGATGCTTTTCAGTCTTTGAAAAGTTGCTAACTGTTACCCTGTTTACCAAACATACTAGCAATGTTCTGGTCAAAGAACATCTTTTCCCATATCCCGTAGCCCAGTGATGGGTTTGACAAGCAAGAGCCACTGCACCAAGCTGGGAGCAGCAATGAAGTTAGCCTAGCCTGTGGACTGAGATAACCCCTTAAACTTTTCATCTCTTAAAACTTTGGTTTACATTTCAATTAGGTTGCAAGCAAAATTCATTTGGTCATGTCAAGCTACAGATGACATAGCTTGATCATAAAAATCATCACAGAGCTAAGTACAATTGGTAATCTCAACAGCAGGCAAAGATGCTCTAAATTAGAAATGCGTGGGTGGGTTTTGCATCTCTGCTATCTGTTTTCAGTAATCCATCCACTATGCATTATTTTTTTTCCCCCCATACATCATTCTTAAGTAAGTATAAAACTGAAAATAAAAATAGCCCAACTGAGGGTATTCTAAGAAATAAACATTAGTTGGAATGGGCAGGAAAAACAGGAACAAAAGGAAAGCCTTCTCAAATAAAGGTCTTATAGTTCATAAATACAGAACTATAGCATCATTTAGATTGGAAGATCGAGTCCAACCATAAACCCAGCAGTACAAAGTCCACCACTAAGTCATATCCCTCAGTGCCACAACAGAGAAGAGATCCTGTGCCCAGGCCTCTGCTCCATCTTTCAGGAGACTCAAAACAGAAGATCACCAAAAACTTTGTCACAATTAGGATTGAAATGACTTCTTTTTTCCCTTACCCCTTTCCTCTCTCTGGGATTTTTTGGATGTGGATCTTATAATTGAAAGCCAGCGGATTAAGCATAACACATCAAACCACTGTTAACACCCAGTCTCCCGCAAGGCTGAATCCTAACAACTCTGTTTTCTGCCTACAGTATGTGCAAGCAAGTGGAACCACCACATGCACTGCATGCTAAAGGCCACAGCCTTTGTCTTCTCCAAGTTCTGTCTATTTCAGAGGCTAACATGCTGCAATTAGTCTAATTAATGTGAAACAATGAGCTGTGTTACCACTTATCAAATTGATTGTTCCCCTATCAAAACAAAACAGGCTGGCTTTTTGATGTAATTTCAAGAGATGATTTGAAATGTCATGTTGCTGCAAGCCAATTACCTTATGACTGGAGTCACGGTCAACAGAATACATAATTAGCACGAGTTTGGGAAGGCTGCTTACTGCTAGTATGCTAATTAACTGTCTTTTGTCATAAAACAAAAAGGTTGTAGCTAGGGTTGTGAAATAGGTCTTTTTTATTTACATTTCTTTGTGCTTATCAACGTGAGGCATGACAATGCAAAAGAATGGAAAATTTTAATTCCACTCCTTCGAAGGAACGGTGAGCCGCAAGGTCAGGCAGCGATGGAGGGTGAGCAGCGCTCGGCTCCCTGCCCAGGACAGGCCCAAAGCAGGTACCCAGAGAGCCTCACACCAAAGAGGCACCGAGCAGCACCTGGGGAACGATTAACAGGCATGTGATGGCTTCCAGATGCTCCTTTCCACAGGGGAGGAGAGGAGCATGACAGCCCAGCGTGCTGACTGCCATCCCACCACCGCTCTCCAGAAAGCTGGACACTCTGAACTATAAACAAGTGGTATTATCACTTCTGCTGCAGCCTGGTGCTCTCAGAACGCTTAACGAGGGCGTGCAGGATAGCAAACGAACCCTGCCTGCAAGTAAAAAGCTCCATAACTCAGCTGCTGCCACCTCCTCTCTGTTGCCTCATTTGTGTGATAAATTTTGTATTCCTCAGGCATTCGTTAAAGATCTGATCCTGCACGGCGCTGGGTGCCCTTTATACTTATAGGTTTCAGGGGAAGCTGTGGAGCTCATTACTTTGCAGGATAAAGATCTACCAGAAAGGATCCAAACTTAAAAGCGGGCTGTCAGCAGCTCCCACTCTGCTCTGCCTCATCCCAGCGCCGCTCCACGCGCCATCACGCACGGGAAACAGAGGGCAGAAATTAGCTTAGTGAATCACCGCTAATTCCTACCAATTTAAAGTCTGGTTTTCTTTTTCCTGCCTATAATTCAGCACTTTATTTAAGGTTTTGCTTGGCCTGAGCAAGTCCCGAGAGCAAGGTCTGGAATTGTTGGAAGTTTTAATGATGTTGTTTCACTAACAGCTGCTGACTTATGAGTCCTCCTATTTGTTGTAAAAACGATTTTGTTTCTCTGTGCATGCTTGGTTTGAACCACTACAGAGATAATTCTCATGCTTCTTGATGGCCCTTAAAAGCAAGAGAGATGTGCAAATCACTCTCTTATAGAGAGGAGAAATTAAGTGTTCAAAACCTAGATCAAGAAGTTGTCAAGCTGGCCTTTTCTGATGACTCCATTTAAAATCAAACCCAATCTACTCCAGGTTTGTACAGTCATAAAGTTCCAAGTCCAGAAATCACAGAGTGGATCGTCCTTAAAATCATGACATGAAATCAGGAGGCATTCCTAAATTATTTTCCTGGTTTCTCTTTCAGTCCAAGTGAAACTCAAAGTGTAATGAAATAAGGTATGCATGCAGGAAGGCTAAATTTTTATCTCAGATGATGAAACCTAAAAGGAACATGAAAACACTAATTTCTTCTGGTGCTGTCATTTACTAGAATCAACATCATCCTTCCTGTCTTTATTCAGCAGAGAAAACAAAGATAATCCCAATTTCTAAAGAGCTGGCTAATAAAGGAGTCAAGGGATCATTAGTCTAATTAACTCATTCCTGTTTTCAGTTTACATTTCATTATGCCATTACACTCTTTGAAATGTCAATTTTTAAATACCATAGAAAACTGTTTAACATATGGGCATTATGTTCAACAAATCTAGAGACATATAGAACAGTTACTCAATATTAGTAACTTAATAGTATCCTGGTATGCAACTCAATATCTCCCAGCCAAAGCATTATTGTAAACTTCATTTATTGATATAAAAATCAGGGAAGCATTTCAGTGACACATGGCCCCCTGCTTCATGGCAGTGCTTTTACAACATGAGTATTTCATAACAGTCAGGTAGATGTCCTTGCATCTACTTTTGGTAATCAGACCATTTTATTCTGAACAAAAATAAATCAGGATATGAAGCTAAAACTTCCTGCCAGGTTTCTTTTTTTTTCTTCTTTTATTGGGTGTCTTTCTATAGCTTAACGTAATGAGTCACTTACTGCACTTTAAGTCAATTTTTAAATTGATTTAATGAGTCATCAAGTCATTTACTGTCTTTTAAGTCAATTTTTAAATAAACACAACTTCTGTTAAATTGATGGTAAGTTCTGTAATCAGCTGTTTGGAAACAATCAACCTCAGTTAACAGCATGGGCTTTACTGCTATGCCTGCACAGGCAAGTAAAAATTTCCTAAAACAATTAAATTAATGATACAGGTGAAATATTACATAATGATATGTGCGTGCACACAAAAGCCAAAGGAAGGCAGTGCACAGGAGATGCTCAGAGGTACAGACAGACAAATGCCTGCTTGGGGTGTGTGCTGACAGGTTTGCTTCCTTCCTACTGGGAACACACAGCTCTTGCTTAGCATTCAACACGGTAAACCACTCAATGTATGTAACTCTACACACAGCCTGGCCCCACACAACTCCTGAATTGCTCTCCTGCTTAAATTAGATGTATATCACAAACCCAGGACACTGAAGGATGAAGTCATTTTGCCAGTATGCTTCTCCCCACTGAAATATCCACAGGAGTTCGGGATGACCCACCAGGTAAGATGGGCACAGCTGGCTCTATCTCCTGGGCATCCCCCTTCCTAAACGACCCTTATGGATGTGAGAGCCTTTCCTGGTGTGTCTAAGATCCACCAGACCCCTTTTTAAAACCTCCTGATAGCACCTGGTGAGCAGAAAGCTCACTAGCTAATTCCCTGGTTGGTCTAATTTCAGAGATCTGGAATTTTGCCTTCTGAATCCGCCAAGACCTCTACAGCACCTGTACAAACCCTCAAATTGTGACAGTGTACTGATAGAGGTTCAGCTCTTCTGGGCTGTAGGTGCTACAGAAAGGATGAGAAGTTACTTTTAATATCCACCTGTTCAGTCTATTAAAGGAAAAAAAAAAAGTTGTTGCTGGTTCCTTGCAAACAGAACATGAGAGTAGATGTGACACTGGCCAAGGGAAACCATGCAGCTGCTCACAGACACTGGGTTTTTAGCTGTCCTTGCACTGGGGAAGGAACAAGGGTGCAGCTTTACACAGAAAAGTTTGAAAAGCATGTCTGAGAACAGGGGTTTGCGTTAGAAATCTCACACTGGTGAGACATGTGACTGCACCTCCAGATGAGAGAGGGATTAAGAGATGTTCATCAAGACTTGAAACTGAGGGGAAACGAGCAGTGGCAACCACGAGAGCCATGAAATCCACGCAATATGATTTTGGGATCACAGTATGGGAATCCCAGATCTGCAGGAAGCAAAGAGGATGCTACCATTCTGCTTTTTGTCACCAGCAGTAACACATTAGCAGAAAAGAAGTGTTTTTAAAAAGATGTAAAGGAAGACCATGAGTGCAGGATGTGAATAATTTTAATGGTTTAACAAGGATTAAACTACATCAATTAATTAATGTATTTTGAGAAAGCTAATGAAAAATAACATATATCTTTAATATCATCTCTGCTTTAGGAGGATTGAATTCAGATAGGAACTGTGGCTAACAAGGTACCTGATAATGCTCCTGGAATAAGAGGTGAGCATTAAGTCTCATTAACTCATGTTCTTAGTGTTATTTGGCTCCACGGGCTGCCCCGATGTGATCTAACAGGATGTGGCATGCTAGAATGCATCACCACATGTTTGGAATTGTAAAAGCACACAGACCCTCACCAACTAAATGTCCCTGCAGCCCCTGGAATGGAGTCCAGCATTCCTGATCAGGCACTGTCTCAGCTTTATTATCAACATGTTATACCCCCCACTGCTTGTTCAATGAGTATTTTCTCTCATCTTTTTTCTAAACCAGCCAAAGGAGGTCAATGCACCTTAATTTAAAAACAAAAACACAGAATGATGCTTAAAGCTTTGACTTACTGGGATGTTTTATTCTCTCTCCCTCCACGTATTTTTACCTGGAATCATCCCAATCTAGCGTGGCCGGGAGAAGACCGAGGCAGTTAGGAGATACACACAGTTACTTTAGCAAATCCCTCAAAAAAAAAAAAAAAAAAAAAAATTAAAAAATAATTGGGCTTGAAAGAAGCCTGAAACATTAGAGCAAAAGCAAGTACAAAAGAAGGAGCTGTGGCATGGTATGCCCCTTCTAACAAGGTATTGAGCACCGAAGCCCAGGGGACTCCTGGTCCTCTGGCTGTGAAGATTAGACAAGAGCACTCGCGCAGGACACAGCAGGAATATGAAGGGACATGAAGTGAGCAATCCCAGCAGACAGCCTGTTGAAATGTCAGTCAGGCACTCTGCCTCCACCACCTTTCACAGAGCTAAACATCTCTTTATGTCAGAACAAATTGGGCAATCCTCAAATCTGTTTTTCCTCTCCGCTGACTGCGGCGCGGGGCGCGCAGCCAGTTCACCGCAGTTCACGGGAAAGCGCTGGCGCGCTGCGGGGCTGAATACTGATATCGCCGATATCACAATCGTGCACGCAGGCAGCAGCAGGGCTGCACAACTTCCCCCCTTCCAATTACGCTCCTTTCCCAAGCATCCCACGATGTCCTTTGAAAGTAAACTCCTGGGCTCGATCAAAGGCCGCAAAAGCAAACACGTTTCTGTATTTAGGAGCGTGTTTACTTCTGTCATCTTTTTTCTTGTTTTCACTCCCACCTTCCCTCACTAGTCCATTAAGGAAGTCTAATTTTAACCAACATCTAGCGCGGTGCTCAAACGCGGACTGGTGAGTAACCGCAATCTTATTTTAAATTATTTGCTTTCACTTACAAAATGCTGTACGGTGCATTTGGTTGGGTTTTTTGACTAAAAGCCATATACAGAAGTTATTTTTTTGCAGAAGAACAACAATACAGAGACCTTTCCACTGACTTCTGTGAATGTTAGAGAGTTCTTAGTATGATCGTATGGAGATACATGAATTATTGTGGTTGATTTCTTTTTATTTGATTCAACACATGAAAACATCGCTTTAAAAACAAGCAGCCAATTGTAATTCTTGAGAAAAAAAAAGCACACATAAACAGAAAACTTAACCCAGTCAAAACACAAAGAACTCTGTGAAACTGCCTCGAAGAGCTGCTAACTCCACACTTACATTACAAAGATGCTGAATAATAAAATTTCTTCTAAAGTATCCGTCTGAGCAAACCTCAAACAGACACACCCCAAACACCACAAAAAATCCTTCCTCTGACAAATAAATCCATGGTTTTTAAAACAGCAAAGCGAATATTCAGTAACAGAAATAATTGGCCACTGCCATACCTGGCCACCTACTCTCTAGGTCAGAGGTTTATATCATCGGTACAGAATGACCAATTTCCAAGACTTCATTCTGGATATTTTCTCAAAGCTGCTAAGCATTTCTAGTACTAATTGATTATAGTTAAAGATCAAGTGCATTTCATTACAGCTTTAAGTTCCTGTTTCTGATATTCAGGCAGGTAAATGCCTGTGAGTATGGGAGAGACATTACCAGACCATTTACTGCCCATTACTGCCAAGAAAAGAAGCCCATACTGGAGCAAACAGAGCAGCATTTCTGGCGTTTGTTAAAGGAAGAAAGCTTTATAAGAAAAAAGAAATACCACCGATTTTTACAGGTGTTTAATAAAGATAAGCCAAAAAAAGGGTTCCTATTTTAAGCTTGGTGATAGCTAAAAATGCATTCAAATATGTTCAAAAGCAATCTGAAGTCTCCTAAAAATGGGTGTTTAAAAGTATTCAAGAAAACAGTAAAAATGCAAATATTTGTCACATTATTGTAGGATATGGGACAAAAATGCTCATAAATTCAAAGAACCCTGCTGGGGAAAACTGCATTTCATTTAAATATGACATTATTTGGGAGTCATTAAAACAAAAATAATGTTTATTGGTTGCATTGTAAAGGTTACTGTAAGAAAACAGCCAAAGTTTGCGTGAACTCGAATGAGTGCTGAAAGGGACTGTGAGCATAACACCCTTAATTTCAATTGTTGTAGCCCTGCCATGGGAAATAAAAAGACTAAGTGTAGTTGATTATTCACTACTATAGAAATACTACAATAAAAATAATTATAATGTATCACTATTTTCAAGACTCTTGGTCTGATATTCTAATGTATTTCATACGCATTACAATGAGACAAATTAAAAAAGAAAAAAGGTGCCAATAGTGACTGCTGACTTTTCCCTCAGAGATGTGTTAAATCCCAAGAAGAAAGCCTACAGTGCCTTGTGATTGCTACAAAATACATACAACTGCTTTCATCCCTCTAGTCAAAGACCTTTCCTGATTTTTTATTAACAAACCCACATAATGAGACACTTAGGCAACACGGGAGTAGGCTAATACATCGAGTTTAATATAAAGAGCCTAAATTTCATTATTAAAAGCATCCAACCTTGCTGAAGAGAGATGGCTTCTAGTTGCAGCCATGAAGAACCTTCTGCAACCCAAGTTAAAAATCTGTTTACAGAGACTTGCACAAGTCTGTTCTCCTAAAAAACCATAGTGAGATCATGCTAAAGGACCCCCCAAACCCCAGAGTTGCCATCGTGAACTTTGAACCATCCCCTACAGTCATTCTGAACCATTAATTGCTGGTTATTCGTACATGGAAATCAAGATGTAGATGCACACAGATCCCTTGATTAAACAGACATTTAGTCAGTGGCTTTACTACTGTGAGTAGTTTTTGGTGAAGCAATCAAATTAAGCATCGCATTAAATATCTGATGTAGGTAAATCAGGTCTTAAAATTTGATCCATCTTGCATCTCCATCTCTTAGATTTGATTGTATTTGTGAAAATCAATCACGCTCTTGCCTTAGTCCTGCCATAATTCTGTCAATGAATTTAAATGCATCACATACAGCACTTTGATGTGGTTTAAATTCAGCTATGAAGACCCACTATGGTTCTGAGTTAAAATTATTCTGCACTGCACCCCCTCTAAACAGTGGCATGCCTGGACTGCCCATGAACTGATCTTGCTTTCAATGCATTTTGTGTGTTTCCTTCCCAATCCTTTCCTTCCTGAGCCTCATGGTCCAGGGGACAGGGAACAGGGCTGGGATGTTACACTGCCTCTTACTACTGCTCACAGCAGCGATTATTAGCAGGTGATTATTATTTACAATGCCCTGCACAGCCTACACCTAACACAGCTTCCTGAAGCTATTGGAAGTGGACACACAATAACTGCAAGCAGAATTTGGCTTATTGTCTCCACAGATTGGTGCTAATATGCCGGTGTCTCAAGACATCACTTCATTTTCATAACAAGGAGGAGATTTAATTTCTGCGGATTTCTATAAAAAGCAATTTGGAAACTTCTCAACAATGATATTGCTTCCCATAAATGCCAAATTGGTAAAAACATCAGAAGAGGAAAACACAGCACACTGACAATATCTTTTTTTTTTCCTAACTTAAGTACCAGCATTATTCAAAGACATTATACTGCTAAGTATCCAAATAATTCGTTCATTTTAAGGATAGGAAGCATAATAATATTTTCTTAAATTAAGCTCCCTCTTTCTTAAATCCCTCTTTTCCACTTAAACTGAGGAAATAAAGGCAACTGAAAACATATCTGCATGCAAGGCTTTTCAGTTTTCAGGGGTTGTTCTGTGCTGCTTGGGGTGTGCACTTCCCTTTTTGCTGATTACCAAAACCCCAAAGTAACTGTGATAATAATTGCAAATCCCTGCTTTGGATGATAAAATGAGCCTCAGGTATCATCATCTCATTCCCACCTTCTACCATTTGCAGGAAGGAGGAGGTTGGTGAGGGAAACCATCATTTAATTTACTGGTACTGCTCTAATACAGTCTCTCCAGCTAAAAAGGAATTGTAACAACTGAAAGTGACTGTTTAAAATGATATCAAAAATCAACATTTCTAACTATGGTAGCTTGGGGGGGGGGGTGGGGAGCAGGGGGTAGGTAGCCTGGTTTTAAGCATAATTTATTAATTGAAGAACGTCAGGACTTTGTGGTCATTTAACACTCCCTATAAATGAAGGCTTGATAACAGTTATTGATCTCAGTTTTCCTGGAAGAGGATCCCTGGGCTTAGCAGTGAGCAGTTTTGCTTCTCTTAGTTCATAAATACAAGAATAGGGCTATTGTTCAAATGCCACCCTAACTGCAGAAAATGAAATAAAAGTAAATTTCAGTGCAGTGTGGAAAGCAATACAGGTGTATTTCCACAGGGCTTTTTTAAGTAGCTAGCCCAAGGTTAATATAATCTCAAATTTTCTTATGGGAAATACATAATTGCCACAGCTGACCCCTGCTATCATTTGAAAATATTTTCTCTGTGAAAGCCTACTCAAACCATAGAAGTGTATAAGTTACTGTTCTTATTTATTTATTGAACTTCCTTGTGCTACCATGGAACTGGAATACCTCTGCACATTAATGAATCCAGCCTAACAACACACAAGATGGGACTACGAGCATTTCTGCTGCCCAGGAAAAAAAGCTGGGCCAGGGAATAGGAAGTGTTGGGTTGTTGTACCTGTGTCACAAGACACAGCTGGAAATGCCCGTTGTCGCTCCTGTCTTCCTCTTTTGTCATTCAAGGCTTTCCCCCATTTTCCTTCTTCTTAGCTATTTCTCCCTGAAACTCTGCTCATCAAATCAAAAGCTGATTCCTAAAACTTTCTGTGGAGCTGCCAGAAGCACCTCCATCACTGAAAATATATTATCACAGGATTTAAACAGAGACAATTAATCCCCTCCCTCTTTCCACCTTCCCTTCCCCAAAATGGGAAAAACCATCTCTCCATCTCCAGACCCCCAGGTCAGATTAAACCCAGATGTCAAAGGAGAGAGCTAGAAAGAGGTGCACACCCCTTCCAATGAGGATTTAGGGAGAAGCTGCCTGAGTAGATGAACTGTTGAACTCAGTCCTCTGTCTTAAAAATGCATTTCACCGGGATTGTTAATGCACGATATAAGCACCCAAAAGATGCAACAGAATTCTGAAATATGAATTAAGGACGTATTGCCATCTCCAGCAAAATAATAAAAGTAGAGAGATTAAGAGGCAAGCATATCTTTTTGAATTGTAGAATAGGTTTATAGGTCTTCTAATAACAACTTTTTACTCAAACCTTACATAAATAGGCTTATATGATACAAATATTATGTGGGCTATGTGGAAACTACAAGGTCCCTAATCATGTTTAGGGATTACTTGACAGAACAGAGACATTTCATTCCTATTGGACCTAGGGATTACAGCAAAGAAACATCTAATATTCCATTTTTTAATTTCATGCATTTTTTATTTACTTTTAATGATGCTGTATATATTCATCATCCTGAAATATTAAAACAGTATGAAAAAAGTAATAAATTGGTGGAAAATTTAGGGAATGGGAATGCAACAGCACGCAAATCATACACTATCAAGTGCTTGATACACATTTAAAATTACTGTCTAGTACAGCAAAGCCAAATTCCTGGCAGATTTCTGAAGCGCAAAGTCACAATAAGAAGATCAGCAGAACAGACTGAAATAATAGAATATTCATCCCCTAATCCATATGCAATTCTTTAGGGCTTTTTTTTAACAATGCATATGAGGTCTGACTGTATTCAGGATTTAAATAAGTTGTCTCTCTCTCTCTCTCACACACACTACTCTCTGTATTTTTATATAAAAAAAAGGTATATACAGTTATCATTTCTGCTCTACTGCACCCACATTGACAAGGTTAGCACATCTCCTCACACCTCAGATGAAACAATAGCATTTTAAACAACAAAAGTGTTAAAAGAAATACATTTATTCATACCATTGAAACCTCCTGCAACAGCTGTGTTGAAAGGAAGGGATCCAGCTGCCTGGAACAGGGATTTTTTTATTATTTTTTAATTTTTTTTCCAGTATTTTTAACTCTTTCCTACATGATTCTGAATAATTAGTGGTTAATTTAAAGCAATATCACGTGTAGTTCCTGGCAATAAAATTCTGAAATCAGTATTAATTATTTGAGATCATACCTTTCCCTCCAGAGGGATGTAATTTTAGATCTGGTATTGTACAAAGGGACAGAGACCTAGAGACAATTAAATCATCACTCAAAAGACAGCAGCTGATAAGAATGGTCCATGCACAAAATGTGCTGGAGGATGGGAGATGGGGAGGATAAAACTTCCACTGGATGCTTGAGATGACCAAAATACTTTCAACCAGTGCCAAGTCACAACTGAGCTATAGATGTTCCTCCAAACAGGAGAGCATGGAGAAATTCATCATGCAAAGCCTGATCCTTGGATCAAGCAGGTTTCACACAGGTTTAACCCTCTGTGAAATATCAGCACCCCAGACTTATTTTATAAGTGATAGAAAATGAAGATCTAAAATGAATGTACCCAAACACAAGACAGGTGCACCAGTAATGGAAGTGTGGACTGGCTAAATAAAGGTGCCCACACGTGACAATTAGGATGGCCACATGCAGAAAGCAGTTCCACAACCATCAGGACAGCTCTTGTCACAACTGCCAGTGAGGCAGAGCAGCACCAGGACAGGTGATGGTGCATGAGAAGCCATCTGGAAAGTGAGAAAGAGCAGCCACATCCTGTGGAAACCTGAACACCCCACTGTAGCCACAGGCTATTTGCAGTAACAGGTCTCCTGAGAAAGGGCCTGGGGTGTAGATTGCTGCCCAGATTGCCCAGGACTTTGTGTTCCTGCCTGGTGTGGGCCATGCTGGTCCAACCTCTCCAAACCATGCTCCTGTGTTATTAGCCAGGCTGATATCAGCTGACATTGCTGTTCACATTACAAGGTTACTTTTAATTCAACACAGGCTAAACAAGCAATGCGAAAACATATTTAATCAAAGATTTTGTTTTTGCTGAGGAATCTGCTTACCTGCCCTTACTATAACACTAACACAGACTCCAAACTTACTGGTGCTTATTGTTTGCAGGTATCTAATTATTACTCATAGTTTGGGGGGAAAAAAAAGCTCTAAGAATACTGAAATCAGCAGAAGTGAACCCATAACAGGGCTAGAATACAGCCATCCTGTGTGTATGTTTTGCAGGCAAATAAGCAAAAGAAAAAGCACTCTTAGAAATTATTTGATCTGTACTAATGAAAAAAATGTGAAGTTGTACAAGGAAATAAAAGATAAGTGCACATAAAACTTCTGCTAGAAAATATGATCAGGATCTATGTCAGCAAACAGGATCTAATAATGCACACTGAAGTTAGGAGAGAAAGCCTGATGGACGCCCTGCAGAGCTGCACTGGACCGAATCTGAAAAGCACAGGTGGCAGCAGCTTTGATGCAAATGCACCACGTTTTTAAAAGACAGGGCAATTAAGTAAAAGTATGAAGAACCTTCTCATTTTGGGAGGAGAGTAAAAAAGGCCACGGAAGGAAGCTGGGATTTATTGAAGAGGAATACAGATCACCCAGTGAAAATCAGGGTATGCCTGAAATACACCAGTGCACCTCGCCCTTTTGCCAGCCTTTATTTTTACAGGACATAACAGAGATCTATGCGAGTTTCTATTTTAGTGACAACAACTACAGTTCGTGACAGGGAAGGCTAGAAAAGAGCAGCAAAGCTTTTTCCAAATTCTATACTTTGCTCCAAAGCAGAGAGCTATTAAACCTTTTCTGCAAGTGTTTGTAAATACAGCAAACACTTTTTAATGCACACAAAGAATATTTTATTTCCTTGTACAGACTCAGAGAAGTCGATCAGCCACATTCTTTAGAAAGCTTCTAAGCAAGCATTGCAAGACATATATTTGGAATATGAAAGTTTAATCCTACTCATTAAAACATGACAAACTTATAATTAATTGAGAATGAAGTCAATAATGAGAACATTCTTCAATGTAATGATGTTGGTACTATCAGCTTGTAATATGGGAATACGCTGCAGAAAGCGAAGCATAATATGGAAAAATTACAAGTCAGTTGAAAAAAAGAACAGCCTGAAAGTTTTGCCTTGAGTAGAATCTTTAGAACACAAATTTTAAATCCTCAAAAGTTACATTTTTCCAGTCTTCAAATGAGATAATACATTATGTTGTTTTCCTGTGATGAGGAATAATTCAAGGTCTTACATTGTCTGATTAATCTCTCAACCAATATTTAGAAAAGGTTTCTCTTTGAGCTAATCAAACTTGACAAAAGCAATCTTCAAACTATGCCACATTCACTGATTTGTAAGATATCTCAAACTTGTGTTTCATTAAATGCAGTTTAAATTAGCAACAGCTCTAAATTCACTTGCTTATGACACCCCCTGAATCTTGCCCACAGTACATAAGGTAGGCAAAAAGACTGCACATACAGATCACAATTATTAGGACAAACTGGTTTTGGTTTTGTTTTTAAAGAAGGTTCCAGTTTTAGTTTTAAGATAGCACTCCCTATTGCTCACATTACATTGCATTTTGGGGGATAGTTGCTGATGGCATTCAGTTTATTTTTTCTGGAGATAAGTACCCTGATCCCCATTATCCCTCCAAATAATGCTTATTTCTCATCCACAGAAAGAGGCTACATTTCAGTATACAATCTGATGACATTCTCTGGCTTTCAGTATCAAACAGCATCACTAGGTTAAAGGACACCACTCCAGAAGAGCAGTGTTTGAATGGGATCAACTGCTAAGGAAGCACTACAGCACTGCCAGGCAGGGATCACTGTGGGGAAGCCTGGGAACACCATCCCAGCCTTCACCCTCACTGAATGCTGGTAGCTCCCCTTCTTTTTGTGAGTGGCCATATGTGTGCAAACAGGATTTTCCCATGGTTTGAGAATGTGTTTAAATTTGGCTGCCTGACTCTGAGCACTAAAAGAAATTCCTGAGTTCGCACAGCTAAGCAGGAGGAGAAAAAACTATGGGAGAGATGTAAGTATTAATCCCCTATTGCAAATGTTCCAAGAGGAAATCAGGCCTCCAGCTCACTCTTCCTCTCAAGTCAGATTAAGTTCCAGATAAATAAGTTTCTGAGCTACTGACTCCCCTCTATTTACTCCTCATGGTTTTGCACAACCAAGAAACTGCATTTCTGGCAAGGTCTATGATAAAATAACACAATGCTCCATTAACAAAACCTCACGTGTGTTAGAAGTTGCTAGTGCAAATCTTTTGGGGACTTAAGGAAGGATATTCAAATATTGGGTAACACACTCTGACTGGGAAGACTATCAATAGAATTTCTCAATTTGTTTATATAAATGGGCCAACACTTTTAAAAGCACTTCAGAGCACTTAACTAAAGCAAACAAGCACTTGAACTTTAAATATCTAGCAAGAGAAGTCATTGACAAGTATGACTTGACTTAGTAAATTCTAGTATCTTTGCAACCTTTCATTCATACAGTCTCTTCATGAAGAGAAGCACCCGGCCCCCATCTCAACTTCAGCTCTGCTCCAAGATACAGAATGGGCTTAGGAACAGCCTAGTCCCCTTTTTGTTAAAGCAAACAGCTTTGCTTCTGCCTATACAGGGATCCTGGGCCCATAATTATCTTTATAAAGCAGCTTCCCAAGTTTAAAAACTTATTCTTTCTCTTATTTGGCCCTTAAAGTAGGATTACTTCATCTCATAAACTTAATTTTCCCTGAGACCCACGGTAGCTATGCCTCGATTTGGGAATATAACATTTACCAAACACCATCCTACTAATTCCCAAAAGGTCTGGGAATAATGTTCTATACTCAGGACTAGGGTGCCTTTGCTAAGTGGTCTCAAACTGGTGCATTTTATTATAACTTCATATTTAGAACACACCTCTGCCTAGCTACTGCATTTCACACAAGCACAGTGCTCATTTCCTGACTTAGTGTGATCTGATTCACACACACTTCTCTGCTGACAAACCTGCACCCAAAGGAGTGGGACAAAAGATTATTCTGGAACTTTGTGGGGTTTTTTTAAACTGATGTCTAGCTCAAGTACTAAGTTGACCCCTAGAAACAAGAAGGTGCTGTTTAGATCAAGTATTTCTGACCAGTAGCAGGTAAAGCTCATGCCCTAAAATCCTGCAACATATATCTCGATTTTTATTTCTCTCTGAATGTGTTTTGCACACAGTCTGGAGGCAGAAAAAAAACTTTACTTGAACCAGGTCTCCACCATCTTAGAAAAAGGAAATAAAGTATTTATATTCTGGAGCTCAATGGCCGCATTGGGATTTTTGTTTGCTAGTTTTAGGGGACATGCAGCATGTTCTGGAACTGGCTGCTTGGGATTTGTACTTATTAGTCTGGTTATGAACATTCTCAAAACAATTATTTTGGCACAAAACAATCCCACAGCTGATACAGCTGAAAATATGAACTTCTCAGAGCTAAAGCCTCACACTATGCACAGTTCCTAAAAGGAATAGCTTTGAAAACTCTTTGAAATACCATGCAAGTCATAATTGGGTTTTAATGTATAAAACGGCTCAGTAATTTAAATGTTTGGAAAAGAAAACAGTCTTTCCTGGAGTTTATGAAGTGATAAGTCTATTTCTTAGAATGATTAACTATGCAACCTGATTTTGAACACAAGCAAAATCTCCTAGCATATGCTCTCCACAGCTGACACCGTGAGAGCATACAGTTTTACTAAATTAATATTCCAGGACCCAATTCTGATTCTAAACTTCCATTCCTCACCTCCCTGCCTTGAGCAAGTGCCTTGGTTTCTAGAGAAATAGTTTTACTCCCTATTTTTAAGCAAATGAAATCAGGATTAAGCTCTTTTCTTCTTGCATTTGGGTCTACTGAGTGACAAATTAGATTTGTATGTACAGGATGCATATCATGACATTTCCACTAGAAAATTAAAAAAACCCAAACCAAACAAACAAAAAAAGCAAGAACCAAAAAATAACCCCAAACCCAGAAAATGAATGACATTCAAGGATAATACAATACTCATTCACTTACAGAAAATTTTTAGCAGCAAATATATGTTAGAAAAACAGATGAAGTACAGCCAGGACAGCATAAAGAATGCTTTTGGGGAAGAATGCCCCAAATAATGTCCCATTTTAGAACAGTGATAAAACAAGACTATGACAAAAGAAAACGCAATTCAGTTTTGAACTCACTGCAAATAAGTAACAAGATCTAATAATTTAGAAAGTCCTTAAAGAACCCATGGCTTTGGAAGAAATAAATTCAATGGTGAGGCGAAATTAAAGAATAGAAGAATAAACTTAGACAAGATGACCTGAGAGAGAAAAAGAGACAAAAGCAGTGAAAAGAAACAGACCCAGGGAAAGTACTACTTCATTCTAATAATAGATTCATCAACAGAATATCTGTATGCACTAACACCTAATTTGAACATCCTGAATTCTGATCCTGATTTTCCGAGATGGCAACTACAATATTAAAAAAAAATACTTAAATTGCTCATTACTCGAAATAGCTTGATTTGCATGAGAAAAATGCAGAGTTAAGATTCCCATTCCATTTACGAATATTAAGATCCTAAAATAAAGTCTGAAAGTAAGTCTTAATTCCCAGGCTAACACTTCCCTCCTGTTGGTGACAGCATCATTGCCCCTGGGACCTGGGAAAAGCCATTTATGGTGGCCACAGGGAACAGAATGTTTGTGTGAGTCCAGAAAACCTGAGCAAGGGCTCAGGAGATGAATGTGAGAACTTGCAATTCTGTCTGGCATCCAAAGACAAACAGAGAAATGTTCAAATGGGAAACACCAGAAACAGCAAAAGGCCTGACTTTAATTATTGACTTTACCTGAGCAAAAGCCACAGGCATGCTCAGATCTTCTATTTCTCAGTACCTTTCCTACCTTCAGCAAAACCTGCTGGAGCACATGGCCAGCTACTTGGTTTAAGTATGTAAATGTAAAATTGACTAAAGACACATGAGTTTACCCTGGAGCAGAAGCCAATTGCCAGAGTAATCCAACGTGGTGCATGTTGGGCACAAGTTGATGGCTGATGTCCTGCTGTTAGCACATTTCAAATTGCTTACTGCTTTTAGGTTTTAAATTGCCTACCAAATACTAACTTTAGTTATATTTGGGTTGGGTGTTTTGGGGGATGGGGAGAGTGGGGCATGGTTGGTATTAAGTTTAATAGAAACAAATCACCAAGGTATTAGAAAAACAGCAGTTAATTTACCTGCTGCTCTAGAGAACACCTTGGGAATATAAATTTTAGCTTTCCCATACCTACAGCTCTAAGCTAAGCATTAGGTTGTCTGAATTGTCTTCATGCCCTGAACACTACATGTGAAAACTCTTAATTTTGTGTTCTAGCACTTTAAGCAGAGTCGCTTATATAGTTAAGAGCCACCTCAATGTTCCTTCAAAACTATTCTGAAGTACAAGACAGCCCTTCATTGTGAAGGTAAGAGTCTGTCAAGTTCTAGGACCTTCAGCCACTAACCCCTCCCTCATCCATAAGTGTCTAACTCCTTTCCCTTTTAAACTTACTGAACACCTACAGCAGCCAAAACACATTTTTTAACATCACTAAAACGACTGTGTCTGACGACCCCGGGACTCTAGCAGAGTTCAAGAGCAGGACCAAAATTTGAAAGGTTGGTTTAAAGATTAAAGCCTGAGCCCTTGCTGCACCTGAAGGGACCCACTCCAGGAGGCACACACCCCTCCCACAGCTGGCTGCTGTCTCCCACCCCCGGCAGCTGCGGCGTGCTCGTTCCACCAGACAAATCGCAGAGGAGAGGGAGCGAACCCCCTTCGTGGACTCACCATCCTTTTCTAGTCACATTCACTACGCATTGCATTAGAAAATCGTAACGGTGTTAAAATATTTTGGCAGGATTTGTTATGGCCAGATCACTCACTTCCTTTGGGACACACAAAGCCTCCTCTGGCAATGAAACAGCCCAAATGTCAGCAAATCCTATAGAACAGAAAACGGTCTGTCAATGTAAAGCCTAAACGAATCTCCAGTTAAGCAAAATAAAACAAAACTGTATAACATAAAAATGCACAGACAGAAAAAAGAAACAACCTAGAAATATTCACTTTTTATTAAGTTTTTTTTTTTTTTTTTATCCCCACCCTCCAGAAACTTTTGAACAGCATTACAATGAATTCATCACAAGGTGCTATTAGAGCACAAGCTCCCTCCAAGTGTTACCAATTCACGGACAGATTAGAGGGCACATTAATAACATAGTTAATATGAAGTGTTTAGAGCCTTTACGTCGGTGACAAATACGACTCAGCCAAATTTCCTGACCATTGAGGCCACGGAGGAACAATTTGGTAGATTTCATCAACAGTTCTAATTATGTTCCTGTCAAGTCGAGAACAAAGTAATCCATAACTGGGGGGCTGCTCGGAGACAGTGCCACGTGAGAGTAATTTATGCCCAGGGCCCTCGCTGTAGTTAGTGCGCACAACGCTTGACTAACAAGTGGGTTCAAAAAAAGGAATTTATTAGGGAAAACACAGCCCTCCAGCTCTGAGCAGCTCATCAGGTGCAGGCTTAGGAGGAGTTATGAGGCAAAGTCTCTTGTTTATAAAACATCTAAAGGCCACACCAGCCTCAGCAAGTTTTAAACCGTAGGATTTTAGCCCAGCTCTGCTGGAGCTAGGTAAGCCCACTGCCAAGGCCAGGGTGCAACCCAGCCCCCTTTAAAATCATTTCAGTCCTTGGGACAGTGGCAGCACCACCTCAGAGGCAACTGGTACCCATGCCCCTTTGCAATCCTATAAGTACCATACTAATGAAAGATGCAAAGGGATTATTAGTAACAGCAAACTAAAATGTCACAATACACGATGCGTTTCTTACCACAGCCCAACTGGGAAACAGGCTGAGAAAGGGAGGGGAGGAAGGTAAATGGGGGAGAAGCTGTCATGTAATTTTGAGTCATTTTCCACTGTGCTCTATATTGGGATACAGTTTCTATCCTTTCAAACAGGATCATTTTTTTACATGACACTCTTGCTGCATTTCACAAAAAGGCAAGGATGTGTCCCCGGCGCTCAAAGCCTGGCAGCGGTCACTCAGCAGCAGTTACTTGAACATGCACTGGGATGTTAGAGAAAGGAAAGTGATGCATTCCAAATGTATTTAAGAACATGGTCTGTAAACAGAGGGTAAAATAACGTCAGCAAAAAATTAGATCCGTGTGAGAAACACAAAACACTTAATGGGTTTTAATGCATAGTTTCCTGAAGGTAGCTGTGGGCACACACCACTTTCAGCAGTTGCAGGTTTTTATTTAGCACACGTTTGGTCTGCAGCATTTAGTGGACCAAACACCAGCTTGATAAAGGGAGTGGTCAGACCAAGGACCCATTTCAGACTGGCTTGCTGTGCAGCCTCAGGAAGTCTGCCTTCTTCACCCACTTTTCCCACTGCTAGAATGGGTACAGGTATGCAGATTTGTACCCACATGACACACCTAGCCAATGGATTTTTGACTATAAAAATCTTATTGGGTTCACTAAACTATTGGTTTTAGTTATATTTTAAATTACTAGTTGACCACTGGCACAGAGGAAATACAGAATGCAGCAGTACATCAAAACCCTCAGCTTCTCCTTTCACAATCTATTAAAAGTTTCTTATCCAGATTTGCTTGAACCTGTAAATTCTCTGACATTAAGTCTAGGGACTTTCCCAGCACCTTCTGAGTGGGACAGGATTAGTATCATATAACTGAAGCTTCGCAGATTTATGATTAATTGCTCCCAAGTATGAAAAAAAACCCAAAACAACCGTTTTAAAAGCAGTGGTGGCTTTGCAAAGAGGAAAGGGAAGAGGCAGTCCTATTCTGCAGAAAAGAGAAATCTCTGAGTAATTCAGAAGAGTAATTCAGAAGCCAAGCAATGCCTGGCCGTTCTAATTCCCAGACTCGTGATTCAGTCACAAGACATGCTTCCTTTCCTGGTGAAATGTCATGCTGCCGCATGCTTCTGTTACAGAACACATCCTAACCAAGTGTAGCAAAAGCATGATGATCCCATTAAGTATCTAACATCTAATACCTTGTGAAAACTAATTTAGTGCTTTATCAAATCTCTAGTTTGTATGTAGAGCATAAACTGGCTACATTTGCTAATAGGGCAGATTGACCCGTCCCATATATTATCAAACCACATCAAAGTCTGCTGGAGGACGTAGCCTTAGCTGCTTATTATCCCTTGCATTAACTCTCTCACTAGCTACTCAACCAATATATTCTCCTGTAATACATCTGTCATGATTTTGCAGGGAAATCAGCAATTCTGAACAGTGCAGCAGTTAGATAACAGGACTAAACCCATCATGGTTGCCCAGCTTTCCAATCTACTGCTAATTGGCATGGACAGAAGCCCTTAGAGCTGGGCTTGCACAACAGCACACCACTGCTGGGCCCCAGAGATTCAGCCTCTTAGTTAGATTTGTATTTTTGGAGCTTGAGTCATTCATATGATTTCTTCAAGATTTATTACATGCAAGAGAAATAAAGTTGAATGCCAACACCTTCAAATTTACAGGATTTTTTTTTCTTCCTTTTGGCAGAAAAAAGGTATTTTGCAAGAGAACACGTGGCTTAGTACTCAGGAAAAAAAGTGCTAGAATATTAGAGACAATGTTAGCAATATTAAATAGAATGAGAACATCTTTCTTGGCTTGAATGCTATGCAATCATATTCCCAGGTGTTTATTTAGGGTCTTACTGTGACAATGTATAATGAATTATATATCTGAAGCCGTGTTTCTAACTGTCTGGGAACTTGCATGTGTGGCTAACAGAGGGTCTGGATGGTTGTTTTGTTTTAAATTAACAATTGCTACTATTTTCTGATAGATAGTGTTTGTCTTTGGACTTGGAATCCCTGAGCCGTTACACACAGGTCTCTTACTGACCTTTCTGACCATTTGTCCACCTGTCATCACTGGAACTCAGGATTTGATGGGGGAATATGAAAAATAAACTAAAATAACAAAATACTCCCCCTTCAAACAGAAATCCACTCAATAGAAATAAAACATTCTTTCACTTTGCATAAGTGATTGTATGTAGTTCTGAAATGTAATTATATCCATCATACAAACCTAGCTGTTCACATTAAATCTGACATGTATTTTCTCTTTCATGGCTTCTCAAGCACTGTCACCTTCTTTTCCCTTATAACTTCTGTCCCTGATGTCTTTAAACACTAATGTAAACAAGTAAAAGGCATTTAGGGGGGCATGTGGGGGTATTATTAGGCGGTTTGTATAGTTTCTTGGTGATCCCTGATCCCACTGTTGATGGATCATTTTTAATCCAGAGAATATTCAAACTGCTTACAGTCCAGCTGTGGTTTAGTATCACCCACAAAGGCAGGCCAGTACAGAGTAAAACTTCTAACAAGTAAACTTTCAGCTGGAGGAATAAATTAGACAACAGCAACAAAAAGGCGGGCAGTGAGTTAAAACATCGCAAATCTATGTTACTGAATTGAACTACGAGTCTTTGGAGCTTCATCCCCCCTCCCCTTTCCTTTCCCTCTATATTTTTCTTCTTCTGTTTTTATGTTGAAATCACAGGAACTACGCAGCCTAGCAAGGCTGTAATCACTCAGCAGGAACCTGGCACAAGCACAATGCAGCCACCAGCCAGGCAGCAGGAACTGAAGGAAATCTCTCTCTCCCTCCCCCCCAGATTTCTTAAAAGGGGCTCGGCGTGAATGAATCTTCCCGGTAGCCACCAACAATTTCTTATTCCTTCCGAGCAATCATCAATTTCAGCATCAAGTGGTTTAGTGGCTCTACAACTGGTAGTGGCAGCGGAGTAAGCCCAGCATGCAAACGTTTTGGCTAATTTAAAACCCTTGTGCTGCCGAATCAAACATGACAAGACAACAGTAAAAAGAGAGGCTATTATCCCAAATGAGAGTCGGCGGATGGCTGAAATTGGCTTGAGTGGCAGAGACAAAAGAGGTGGAAGGAGCAGGGACAACCAGGCATGATAATAGCAGATAGAGCGTGCACTTTCTCCCCACCCCTAGTGCATTCACACGTATCCCACCTGGAGGAAAAAAGGCAACATTTCTATAGTGTCACGGCCAGGCAGAGAAAAGACACTTAAGAAGATTCAAAATAAATTAATACATGGTAAAGTATCTGCCCCATGGATACGGGGAAATGTAACTTAAGAGACATCACCCTTTCAATAGGAATCCTAACAGTCCAAAGACAAAACCTGTCATTTCCTACCTGAAATCATGTCCTGCTGCCCCAAGTTCATTCCCATGAGTTGAGAAGCAACTGAGCTAGGACAGAATAACTTCAAAATGGGAATAATCTGTGGCATGGCTACTGGTGAATAGCTGCCAGGCACAATGAGCTCACGAAGAGCCCAGATCTCAAAGAGCTGCTGGGGAGGAAACGTGGAGGGCAGAGGAATTAATTTTGCAAGGCAATTGGGAGACCACAAGCATTCTCCTGATGCTGAGAGCCATGAACCTTGGTGATGGCTTGCAGCTCATAGAATGATGATCTGTGGGATCAATGGAGAGCAAGCAAGTTGTCTTTTGCAAGATTAACAATTTAAAAGTGCTGAAATTAATTTTGTTTAATAGCTGTGGGTGCAGACTCCTTACAAAGTAGGTTGCAAGGTCAGCAAGCCTCCTAAAGCCTTTTAAAATGAAGCTTTTTATAAGGACAGTAGATTTAGGGTGGCTTAGGGCTTAAAGATCTAAAAAGCAAAAGAAGGGTAAGAGGTCATTTCCTACCGCTTCCAAATCTTGGGTGAAGACATGTTCTCTGTTTTGCTTCTCACTATGACACACACTTATTGGTATATTCAAAGCTACTTGGGGCAGTATGGATTTCTTAGGGTAGGCAAAGTGAAAAAAGACATTAAAATCATGATAACCAGATCAACCAACACATAACAGGCTCATCAGACTCATACTGGAACATGCCCACCTGCACTGCAAAAAAGCAGTGGGAGACAACAAAATAAATCTGGGAGGCAAGAAAATAAATCTAGGAGACTGAGAGACTGGGAGGGGAAAGACAAGGACAGGGGGAGTGCTCACACCCTTGCCATCATTCAGAGGTAGTTCACCTGCGATTCACATCTGCCTCCTTATACAAGATCATTACACTCTAAATTACTGTACTGCACAGAGTGTTTCAAGGAACAGCTGGGCTCAACACTAAAACCAAAACCAACCATTTAAAAGGGATGTGCTCAGCTTCACACCCTAGTACATGTGAGCTATTGCTCACAACTTAGCAGAATCTGCTGATTAGTGCCCCCTTCTAGGACACTTTTCTCTTACATTTTTGCCAACAGCCTCCAACTAACTGCACAGGTAAAGTTCACAGCCTTAGCTAGTCTGGGATATAGAAATAGGGAATGAGTTTTGCACCACTGGGTAAGATGGTCTGAATTTGCTGAAATTAAGCAACATTGCCTTGAAAAATATTTGCACTGTGTGCAGGTAGGCCCATGTGAAAGGTGAACTCAAGAATTTAAAGAGAAGTTTAATTTCAAAAAAGCATGAATCCCAATGCAAAGAAACATTCTGTATGCACAGAAACCCACTTGGTTTCAGGGAACCCCAAACCCCAGAGGAGGACACGATCACAGTGGATACAGCACACAGGTTTGTTTCATCCTGCCCTCTTCTTTGAAAGCTTTTCCCCCATAAGATGAAGGAAACACGTGGCTAAGTTTTCAAAGAAAACCCACAACCAGTAACATGCCAAGCATCAGGCATGCCAGCTGTTCCTAGATGGCCCACCCTGGGGACAGGAAAGTGTCACCCAATGGAGAAGCCAGGCAGGCAAGCAGCAGCACTGCAGCCTTTGCAGCGTGTTTTCCTGCATAACCAAAGTTCCTCCCTGTGATCCTGCAGACAGAGGGGCCCCTTCCCTGGCCGTGAGGTAACTGATGGTCGTTAGGGAGGACAGAATTAATTCTGCTGTGAGCCTGGTGCTGACAGTGGCCGAAGTGAACACACCAGCCATTTTTCTCAGCCTCTCCCACAGGGAATTGGAACAAAGAAAGGAGCCCTAGGGAAATACTGAAGGCATTACAAGAAAATAATTTTAGATGCATATGATGCTGCCACCAAATAGCGTGTGCTTCCAGGCTGACATATGCTAGTATATGTGGTGTTTGTTTCATTTTTTCATCTCAAAGTTGAATTCATACCTTCACACAGTGCTCCAAGCCCAGTTCACAGTTCAGCAAGGAACTGCTTAAAAGGCAAGCCTGATACAGGTCCTTAGGGCACCTCATCCATCCTGCACTCAGATGGCATTCTCCACCAAGGGACCCCATTAGGAAGGAAGGGCAAACTGAAATCCTAACCCACAGCAGCCTGAAACAGCACCAGCACACTGGTGTAGCAGCGATGGATGAGCCTCCATTTGTCTTCAAAGCATGGGACGCCAATATATCTGCTTCAGAGCAAACTCAACTTTACTTTCCAACCTTGTAGTGTACTTAAAGCTAAAATGTATATCATCTTTCTCTCCGTGGATAAGGCAGCAGAGAAGTGTCACCCAAGACTCCAATTAAACAGATTGGAAGTGATGCACTTCCAGTGCAATTCCATACAGCAAAACACTGTGAGATGCACTGTTTAAAATCAATTGCCCAGGAAGGCATTGCCACAAGCTACAAGCAGTTTCCTTTCCCCCTCCACACAATGGAACAAACCAGAAGCATCTTATGCTAGCACAAAGCTTGCTGGAAAATGCAGGTGCTGTAAGAACACTATCAATACCAGAGGTATCACAGCCTACTCTCCCTGCAGAAGGTTAGGCCCTTCCAAGCAGGAAGAAACAATATGTTTGTTCTGTGGCCAAAGCAATTACAGACTTGCCTATATTGCTTTATATTTCTCTTTTCATAAAAGAGCTTTGTATTGGTGTTGAACAAGCTGAGTTACGAGACTGGAAGTCTCCAACCTAAACTTAGGTCTGGCAGAAGTAGAAAGAACTCCACTCACTTCAGGAAAGGTGATTCTATGTATGCCAGGACTGAACATGGCCAAATATTCAATACTGCTCATTAAAATATTTAAGCTTAAACAGGTGCAATTCCCTCATGGATAATATATTGAAGTATATATCCTCAGACTTCTCTTCACATGTTAGTGTAGCAACTGCAGGAGGAACTCACATTCCTCTTCCATGGGGCCAGTTCTAAGGAGAATACAAATTCAAACACTGTAACATAAAATATACTTGAGAGAAGAATATTATATTTTTGAAAGTTGGTCACCTGCTTATAGGAATCTCTAGCCAAGGCTCTTATTTACAGTTCAGGGGTATCTATTGTTCCAGGTGAGACCCTCCTGCACCTGGAACTGTACAAGTGCAATGAGAGAAGACCCCCACAACCAATACACACTGCAGTTCAAAGGGACCAGCCAGAGAGCTGCTGGGAGCACACCTATTTCTTGTGCTCTAGCCAGGAGCCTAACCCTAAAGGTGACCCTGTCCTGGTGTAGCACCATATCACCCCAGCACCAATTAG
The DNA here is from genome assembly GCA_032173965.1 of Sitta carolinensis. Lineage (NCBI taxonomy): Eukaryota > Metazoa > Chordata > Aves > Passeriformes > Sittidae > Sitta > Sitta carolinensis. The sequence continues at coordinate 2,855,383 of JAVUNC010000019.1, forward strand.
GCTGACCAGAACTGGATATATCTGCCTAACTATTCAGTTCATATCAGGAAAAAAGGAGAGGAAAAAAAAAAAAAAAAAAAAAAAAGGAGAGGGGAAAAAGCAAGCAAGGTCAGGCACTTACGTATTGAGCCACATACCATGAATGAGTAACAGCAACAGGGACCCAAATCCCCAAAGGAGCACCAGAAACTGCCTCCTCCTGCTCAGTTCACAATTGTTAACAACTCATCTCACTCCAAATGCCAGACCAATTCTCCTCCCATCTGTGTTTAAGATCACAAAAATATCTGCCCCCAAAATATCTGTATTTATTGTCTCTGAAGCCAGCAAGAAGGCTAATCTAGGTATTCTGCCAATCTACAAAACCCAAGCAGTGTGGAAGGAGAGCTATGTTCTGTCATGCTAAGGAAACTCACAGGGTGTCATATGAAGTGACTGCAGAAACCATAGGGATGAAATGTCTAATAAGACTGTCCCAAACCTCACATTTAAACTCTTTGCCTCAAAATTTTGACCTTTTTTTGGTCCCTAAATGGCAGACTTTGAACTGGTCCTGGCCAGCAGGACAGTGGAGGAAATTCAAGAGCCACACTCTTCCATCTGTTTCTCCTTGGGATTAAACACTTGTCACAAAATAAATGTGTTGCCTCAAAAGAATTTTTTTCCCCTCAACCTGTAAAGTTCTAAAGACCTCTCAGAAAAAGTCTCCACAGCCTAGAAGATAACAGTGGAACACAGAGTCCAATCACCTCCTCACCACTGCTGTGCCTCAGCACTATGTGCCCACAGTACAGCACTAAATTTGAATGTCTTGCAAAAGAAATGGGAGAGGGGAGAGTTGGAACAAAGAGACCATGATCTCGACAGAAAACAAGAGTGGAGACCTAAGTCAGCCAACCTCGGCTGCAAACGATCTCCATGAGCTTCTGCCTCTGTGTGACACAGATGAAGAGAGGTTGCTTTTTCTCTGAGATACCAAAAATGTCAGATTCACCTGTGATTTGTAACACTAGGTAGTGAGTACTAATTTTACTGAAATCATTGCCATACCCAAGATTATTAAGCATCAGTTCCACGAGAAACATCAAGCCTTGGTCACGATACTGAAGTTATTCTCTTCACCTCAACATCTTCACTCCTAACAATCACAAGCCCAAGAGACAGCAGACCCAAAGCCACAGTAAGACTCAGATCAATTTGATGCCTGTTGCAATGCTCAGAAAACTGGGAAACTTACTATTTTCATTGGGGAAAAAAAAAAAAAAAAAAAAAAAAAGGTAACCTTGCAGTTGCCTTTGAACTTCTGTCTGTACCACTGGGATAAACGCACTCAATATCAGGAAAAGAAGCACTAGGAGGGCTTTTATGATGCAGTACATAGAAAAAAAAAAAAAAAAGAGAGGGGGAAAAAAAAGTGTTACAACACGTCCTGTTCCTATTCTGCTAATTTTTTTTTTCTTTGAGATAAAGCCTCCTTCTGTCAGAAAAAAAAATGTCCCATATTTTCAACAGGATTTTAGGTTTAGTCTATGTAGAAGATTTTCAGACCAGCTTTTATTGCAGCACTAAAGCATCTAAGAATATTGAGCCAATTAATCAAAGCACTCTAATTAAAAAAAAAATAAATAAAAGTTTATTAAAAAAAATCAAGAAAAACTGAAGCTCAAAAAGAAAACAGGGTAGTAAACACTGAATTAATTTTTTTGCCTCTTTTCCCTCAGGCATGTAGAGCAGTCATTAGGGAACAGTCCAAAGGAGCTGAGGAAACTCATTATCAATGTGGTAAAGCATGGCCAGGTTACCATTTCGGGGTTTTTTTTTTTGTTGTCGCTGGTTTGGTTTTTTAGGGGGATTTGGAGTTTTTTTCTACTTCTCCCTTTCATACAGGGAAGAAGCACACAGAGTTTTGGGATCTGACTGAGTTATAGAGCAGGAACAACGTTCCTCCAGAAACCATTCCATCAGCAGGAGTCTCCGTCAGGTCGGAGACGGACTAACTTTTCCAAGGTATTAAATTAAAAGATGTTGAATTAAGTTAAACGCCCCACATTGAACTGACATTTCCCTTTTTTAATGCAAGCTAAGATTGATGAAAAATACCACTTATCTACATTAAGGGTCAAAATATCCAGCAAAAGAAGCCTCTGGTTCAGCGCGTCAGAGCAAAGTCAGTCTTACATAATCCGGGGACCAGGACGCGGATCACATTCTGATGATCCAATTAATGGTGGGATACTTTGCAATCAGCCAGGAAGCAAGGCCCCTAACAGATTGTGGGGCTGTAACATCAATTTCTTAAGTGCATTTAAAGGATTACAAATGTTAGTCCTGGCTTGAGATTGAAACACCTATTGAGGTGCTCTGAACCACATTACAGTAATTGGGTACCTGAATTAATGCCATTTCTTCTGATGGGCGAGTTGAATACATTGGAATTACGGATTTCTATTGCTGTGTTTCACTTTCAGCCTTTTTCTTCTCATTCTCAGAGCATAAATCTGCGGCAGACTATCTCTTTTTTATCTTTTTAGATAGTTTTAATTACAGCCCTGAGGCACCCAAGTACTGTCCTAATTTCACCTTCTGGATTGTTTGGGTGCACTCCCTTTTTTTTTTTTTTTTTTAATCTTTTATTTTGCTTATTATTTTACCATGCTATGACATTAAGATGGGAATTTTTTTTTTCTTGAAGCTTCAGGGGGAAAGGGGAATAGGCTGCTGAGACATGGAGAAAGAAAAATCTTTCTTTTCCTTTCCATATCCCTCTTCCACTATGTAAACCTTTTTATGCATGCACCAGATACCATTTGCAGTTTTGCACCTCTAGAGAGCTAGAACTAGGGCTGCCTCAATTAGTCTTCTATTCCTTCTGAGGTCAGTTCAAGTAAAGGTCTCCATCACATCAAACTGGCAGGAATGCTAACTACCTGGGTATTTCAGACCATACAGGGTTCAGCTAAAGAGCTTAAAAACCACGTAGCCACTTTCAAGAGTATTCAGCAAATACACAGCACAAAGCTGTATCTGTGTGCCAGAGACTAAATTGTTTTAAAATCTGAAATAGGTTCTGGCACAGGTCTGTTCATATGGCTTTTCAGCCAGGCAGTGTCTCTGTTAGACTGCAGCACAGAGCACACAGGACACACACATTTTCCTCTTGGATCATCTGAGTTTTGATAATTAGAGTTTTAACGGGGAACTCCATCCATTTTTGTCCCCAGCATCTGTGGCACTGACATTTCAGCGACCCCGGCGGTGATTTCTCACTTGCAGCTAACTGGAATGTACACAACCATGATATAATGCCCACCCCGTGAAAAAAAGAGGTGACAAACAGAGCGTGCTATTCCAAATATTCCAGTCTGCTCTGGACATTTCATTTATCTGGTTACAGCACATCAAGCTCAGATATTGTTTTAATCACTTTTTTTTGCATTCTTATTAGTGATTAGTTGTAAATATACACATGGATATTTTAATTCTCATGTATTATCTATCCTTCCTGAGGTATTCCAACTTTTTGTCCTATACTCAAGATTCTGTAAAGAAACTGTGATGCTGCAGTGATTCTGCTTTAATTTTTGTTTTGCTTAAGATAACTGTAAACAGCAAAGAAGATACAGGAGCTATTTATCTTCATTGCTGGTTAAGAGGAAATTGTAGCATATACCTTTGGGAAGCTAAGGAAGCACAATGATTTAACAAGCATATGAAGGAAAGAGACAGCTTCTAATTCACTAACAGAACTTTCTGATACTCAGGAAAAAGCAGTTTGCATGGTTTAGTTGGATAGTCCTTCACAGTTAACAATTTTATTTTACTTTTAAATTTATTTCCCACCATATAAGAACCGTAAGATTTAGGAGGGGGTCACTGGGGCCCTTTCAGCTGTGCTCCTTCTTTCTCTTGAATGGTTTCAAAAGTTCCTTAATTTCCCCTCTCCACTAACACTGGATATTCCTCCAGTTTAGAAATAACCCCTCTGAAACATAGTAAAACCTAAAAACTGTCTCCACATTAATTAGAGGACAGGCACGATTCCACTGTAAGGACCACACGTTGAAGCAGAGTGTAAGGTTTTTCAAAAAATGTCCTGCAAATCTCAGTTACAGTTTCAGAGCACTTTTTGACTCATTAGATGGTGCTGGCTGAAATGATTTACATACAGATAATGACAATGCAGACCCCAAGGACTAGTTAGTTGTTTAGCAGCATATACATTTCATATAACCACTTCCATACATCTAGTTTTAAATTCATTAACAAAAATTAATTGCTACCCAGTGGTCTACATTACACTGCACACAGCTTCAATACACTTTCTAAATTACTGCTTTCTGTCACTCCTCCCAGCAATCCTACAGACAAGTTAAATTTAATGCCTTGAAGGCATTGGCTACCAACTCGTAGCAAAGCTCGTGTTTTGGTGAGACTTAACAACTGAACTTCAGGAAATTTGTCTTGTTTTTAATATCCCATTAATATTTTGGAATAACAGAAAACTTTCTCCCTCCCCCCCTTTGGCAGAGGCACAGTGATGTCCTGAGGGCTCCCCTGCAGAGACACCAGCAATAACAGCTCCAACATGCTCAGAGAGCCCTGATCTCACCAACATTCATCTTGGACCCGATTCAAAGTTTACTGAAGTCACAAGGAAACTTTGCATTAGCTTCAGCATTCTTGAGCTCAGACCTTCCAGTCCTATTGCCCCCCTTCTCCTCCCCAAACCCTAACTGAGCTCTGCTGTGTGAGCATCAATTATGTTGTTATTGTTGTGGCATATTCAGCATGAAGTGACTCGTGGTAACGCTGTCCAAATGTCTGTCTGCTTTTTTACGGCTTGGGTAAGGAGCAAAAAGTTACTTTTCATAAGTAATTAATTGAAATTAGTCTTAGGTTTTTACAGATGCATAATGATTAGGACCCAAGGGGGAGGTAAGGTTCACTTTTTAGTAATAACATTTAATGGATAAAAAATAGAAAAGTCTCTCTGCACTCTTTCCATCATATTTCCCAAATATTTACAGTGTACACCTCGGGTTTGAAATAAGCCAGGGAGAATTAATGCATTGCTTACACTTGGAATCCGAGGTGGCCCCGTCCCAGCAGGGCAGTACAATGTGCTGTATCTTTTCCTTCTCAGCACTTATCTTAATCTTAATAACTAGCCAGACAACTGACTCCAGAGTCCTGGGCTTATCGACTGGAATTCGTCACATGCACACAAGAGAAGACAAGAAATGCATTATATAACAATGCCATACAAATCATTATCTTTTAATATTTAAAAGTATGTATTCAAAGTCTGATATGAAACCATTTTGGTTGAACTCAATTCCACTGGTTGTTATTAAATTTGATAGCAAATGAACAAAAATACACTTGTAACATATTTATCTGCAGAAGAGTTTATTTGCAACAGATCAAAAGGCTGCTTCTCACTGCATTTTAGCTACTGCTATCAAATGCAATCTGCTTTTTAAACACACTTTGATATGGGAAGACTATTTTCAAAACAGGTTAATAGGAAATATATATATTTATTTTTTTCCCAAGTCTCCCAAGCACCAAGAAATACCCAGAGCACGAACAGAAAGTCTATTGCGCCCTCACCGTGCATCTACAGCACGATTTCTTTGAAGCAAGTTTATTTAAGCAAGAGGAATACCATTCCAACTGCAGCCACCAGGCACTTGGACCATGCATTTATAATGATCATACTGATGTGAATTTTGGCTCTGGTGCCTCACACCTAAGGGCTTTTTTCACCAGGAGGCAGAGGCACGTGTGGACCACAGCGTCAGGGGTAGTCCCTGTTACAGGGCTGCTCTCCTGAGAGGATTTTCCTGCCTCTCCCTGCACCTCCACAGCAAGGACTCTGAGATTATCTACACAAGGCAGTGAAGGGGGGAGCAGAAGCACATGGAGAATAATGCTTAGGAGCATAGAGGGGAAAGGACAATGGCTTTAAGCACACAGCCTGTCAGGATTCCCTCTCCCTCTGCCTGCAAAAGGGTAAGAGAGAGGATGGGTACCTCCCCCACTGGCATTATTAACATGCACTCAAGGCAGGAGCATGTGAAATGAATACAGGTTAACAAAGATGCTGTAAATTTGCTCCTCTCCTTTGCTCTAACCCAGCCAATGCAGCATCCCTCGTGCCAACTATCCCACCCTCAGCAATGGGACCCAGCCAACAGAAGACACCACAGCTGCACTCAGAAAGACTCATTGCCAGTGCCAGATTTTTTCCAAATATCTTTTCCACATTGAAAACTTTCACAGATTACCCTAGGCCAATCGTTGTGTTAAATCACAAACCACAGTGAATCAATTAGTTAATCAATCCCATCAGGCAATCAATTAACATGAACTAAGAAATCCCTGAGCAGACATATTCTCGTGTGAAGAAAGGTCACCCACTGGGGCCTTTATATGTCTGTTCATATTAGTTTAAGCCCTGGTTTAGAAGGAGAAATTTTCCTCTGATAACAGTTCTTTGTATTGATGTGTCAGCACAGACACCTAGTCTCCGGGTACGTCTGGCAGAGAGTGTCTCTATTTTACTCTGTAATAACCAGAGGCCACTTTCAGCAGAGGCAATCTGAGATTTGTGCTCTGATGCAGTGAGGGACGAGTCCTCTTTCAGTGCCACCAAAGGGAACCAGGCTTTGGAATGGTTCCTGAGCAAAAGAGGAAACATTCAGGCACACACCTCAAAAACTGCAAGTGCAAGCAAATTTGCCATCACCCCCAAACACTAAATCCATGTTACAAAGCCAATTAATTATTTCATCCATTTGCTAAGGTCAGGTTCAGTCCCAGGAATAGGTGAGAGAAACATATTTTGAATGCCCAAAGAAACACTTGTCCTGTAACACCCTCAATTCCACTTTCTAATCATAACAGTTAAATAATTGCATTAATTAATAATATCTTAGAGTTGTGTGTCACTCAGGGATAACTCACAATTCAGTGTTAAATCTATTCATTCAGATTTGCAGCTGACCCACAGCCTAAGTTGAGGTCACCTCTGTTCATGAACTGGGAAAGCTGAGCTTTTTGGGTGGGAGGAACCAAAATCACCAGTGCACACAAGGCCCCACATAAATATCATGGTAAAGCTGAATCTTCAGCAAAGGCTAAGGTGGTGGGCAATGTGAACTCTGTGAAATGAATCTCAGGCCTGCAGACTCCTGCTTGGTCACCCCACCACTGCTGGTGGTTTGGATAGGGTGTCCTGTGGAGTTGCTCAGCAGCACAAATTTCCATACAGGTAGCTAAGGAACGTGGCACCTGGTCACCTCCAAAATCTGCCACAAGTTCAATGTCCCTTCTGCTGCACTCCTCTTCCACTAAACAAACTATACGCTTAGCAGCAAACAGAGTGTCAAATAAAGGCTGGCACTGCTCTTCTAATCACAGCCAGAGTCAGGGAAACAAAGAAATATGCCTGGAACAGCAGAGAATCCAAATCTGTCTTGGAATTGGGGGGGGAAAATGCAAAGGTATGAAAATGTATTCAACAATGCTCACAGTGCTCAGATCCAGCGGTGACAGGGCTATAAGCAGATGCATTAGGCTGGAAATATATCAAGGTTAGATTAAGCTGCAGAGTTTCCATTTTATTAATGGTCTTCAATCTGACTCCTTAATAAAATGGAAACCATTTGTAAAATTTTGATCAGACTCCACACTTAGCTTTCAAGTGCTTGCAACCTTTGTGTATATTCAGGAACCGATTTCAAAAAGTCCATGCCTAAAAATGAAGGTGAGAAGGAGATGAGGAGGAGAAAATTACTTGAGGTGAATCAGGCCTTGGAGTGAATTATTATGTAAACTGTGAGTTAGGCTAAATGAAGAAATCATTAGGAAAGCAGAGTTTTTTTATCCCCCAAATTACAGAAATATGTTGGACCAGTGTCTGCCACGGTGGTATAACCAGAAGAGTAAATATCTAAGATGCTTATATTTAAATATTGTCCTCAATGCCATATTAGAGCTACTGGAATGTTGCTTGGAACTGGAAAGCATGAGATGCCAATGGGCTGGAGAAGGAACAGGAACTGCAATTAATGCAATGCTGTATCATTATCAATTAATTCCAAGTTTCTTCTCAGCTGCTGACAGAGGACAGAAGAAAGGTTTTACCTAACTGCTACCAGAGAAGGAATTGTTGTTGGATAAAATAAAAGGAAAAACGTTACTAGAAATATCACCAAAGCTCCATCTCTCATGCAGAAGAGAGCCTGCATAGAAAAAAATAGAAGCTCACACTTATATAATGCAAAAAGAAGCTGGATCTCGTATTTATATGAGCCATATAATAATTTCATTTAATAGCAATCCTGCCAGAAAGCAAAAGGAAAAAAAAAAACAAAAACAATTGCAAGTGTTGCTGCTGTGCTGCTGCACTTCTGTTTGGAACCCTAAGAAGAAATCTTAAAGGAAATAATATTTGTTATAATATGGCAGGCTGTGGATTTATTGACTGTAAGTTACACACATTTCTGAAATAATTTCAGCTGGGGTTTTTCTCTGGCGAGTGACTGAATTTACTGAAAAGAGAACACCTCAGCTCTCCTTTTTAGCCTTTGGAAAAAGAGAATTGCATCACACAAGATCTCCAAGCAGGATCAGGATGTTTTTAAAAAGACAAAAACGCAAGGAGAACGGTATCACCCACACTGGCTTGCAGCCTTCAGTAAGGAGAACAGTTGCATTATCCAAGGCCATGGCCTTTGTTAGCAAGCACTGACTTTTCCTAACACTTGGACCTGATGACGTCTATCCTAATAAAGCTTACATCCTTAATGAAGCACGAGCACTTCCTCTGGGAAAGGCCCAGAACTAGCAGGAAGGACAAGGTGGTACTGTAACAAATTAAGAGTCTGTTCCTCTCCCTTTGACTTTGGTATCTACTTGGATGACATTTGCAGCTCTAGCAGAGACACAGTGTGAAAAGAAGAACCTTGATCAGTCTAGCCAGTTTATCCTAGGCCACAAATCTGGACATTTTTAACAGAACTAGACACTGTCACTTCACCTTACACCTTATGCTCATGGTGAAAGTATGGAATGCATTAATTCAGACTAACTGAACAGTTTCTATAGGGGACACCTCCATCTGTTCTTCACAAGGCATTTGTCTGCATGTCCACAGAGTACCTGGTAAATACAAATGCAACACAAAGTAAGCACAAGCAACTGCTCCGTGCAGCATGTCAAACACTTGGGGTTTTGATCTAGGACAAGGCAGGCAGGTAAAGGAAAAAGACAACATGTAGTTACAAAAATACTATTGTTTTACAAGCCATACTTCCACAAAACTGTTTCCTCATAATCCACATAAAACAGCCTCCTCATATGTTAGGGTCTTCCTGTTCTCACACATGCTTTGGCATTTCAGCAGGGTGAGAACCACCTACACAGAGTATTTCAGGCTGACACCTTCTTGAAATCACACCGAAGTGAAAAAGATAGCCGGGACTCTAATTCCCACTTCCCTCCACTATTTAAAGTTGAGTAGTAAGATGGCAAAGCAAAGCCAATAAATTCAGGTGTTCACCACAAAGAATAACAAAAGACAGGGCCCCTCTCTGAACTAAACTAGCCCAAGTGAGTCGATATTTTACAGGTTTTTGGGAGACTCCAAGTAGACTTAAAGCGAGTGCTTTGTAGTGTCCATCTCATGCTGAAAGAGAGGGTATTCAGCTAGGTGCTAATCCAATGCAACACACAAACTAGCAGTTTATTTAAAACAAAACTTGATCCTTATTGGGAGCCGAGATATTTGAAGTACACACAAGTAAAACTAATTTAACCTTTGAAAAGTTATCTCCGGAGGGAAGAATAGAAATCCCTTTATAAGATTTTTAAGCACTGCAATTATTGACGAGGACTATATTACTTCAGTTTTCTCTGATCAGAAAAAAAAGCAAAGCCACAGGAGACATCAGCAGCTGTCAGGCTGTTTTCCAACTGCAATGAGGTAGTTTACAGTGGGCTTGTGCCAGTCTCTTAAGACCCAGTTAAGAAGCCTTTTTAAAATGCCTTAAAAAGCCAACTCATACATTAATCAAGTTGAGCCTTCATCCATACTTACTGCAATACATCAACTACCATGTCTTTTTTTTTAAAATTTTAATAAATTCCAGTTGACAGCAGACACCTTATTAAGGCTCACTAAAATGATACAATAAGTAAAAGGCTATTAATATTGCTTTTTTCCCCGCTGCTATTGTCTTGCCGCACTGGTCTGCAAACAAATTCAGGCTGCATTACAATTAATGCCAATGGAACTCCTTCTAACGACTTCCAGCTTGCTAATTTTTTACGCTAATAATAAAAAAAAGGCATTGCTATGCAAGAACAGCCCCCTTTTATCATGCTTGCATGGCACACTAGAGAGCTCCTGCCATTGTTCACATGAAAGACAATTAAACCCAGGAACATCAAACCCAAAAATGACAATCTGCTAACCAGCACTGGGTATTGCTGAATTCTTTTCTCTTTTTCTGAACTGATAGAAAACAATTCTCCAAAGACGTTTCCCTCCCCCCCATGCCCACCCTTTGGAAAAAAAAAAAAAAAAAAAAAAAAAAAGTTTGTGAAATACTCTCGTTGATTTATGCATCTCTGCTCAGAATTTATTAACTGTCTGGGGCCAATTTCACTCTCAAATGTCTATTGCCTCCAGGTTTGAATTCTGGACACATTTCAAGAAATGCAATAATATTGTCCACATAGTTTCATATTTAAAAATAAACATGATTTTTTTTTTTTTAATGGTTCATGTTTTCTGAAACACAATATAAAATGCCAAAGGCAGGGGGATAAATCTGATGTGGTAACAAGTTTATTTCTCCCAATCTTCTAGGGAGAAAGATGGAGAGCAAAGAGGGTCATCAGGTTTGTTGGAAATTAGGTGCATTCACAGTGTTAATTTAGAATAAAGGTAACTTGGTTTCTGTTCACCCACTGTTCTGGGTGGAGGCATTCCTTAAAACAAGCCCAAACATGTCCCAGCAACTTGGGCCCCAGTCCAGCCACTTTATCCTGCACCATAGTACACTCATATTTACTGCAAGACAGCCAAGAGCCAGAATCACAGTAAATAGCCATTTAAAATTCTGAATATTCATGTCCCTGGTAGGTCAGTGTGTGCATATATGTGGAAAGCTGTATACATGAAGCTAAGAAGCAATTGGTAACTTGCTGATTGCTACAGATTTGACAGCAGCAATGAGAGGCAGCACTTTGGCTGAAGGACACAAATCTTATGAAAAAAAGTCCAGATCATCTTTAGTACCAAATCACAGAACTATGTATAAATACCAGACCTTATCAACATGCAGAGGGAGAAAGACTTCATATTTTTAATGAGAAAGTAGGAATGCCCACATCCCTTTTGCCACACACATCTTAGTTCCCTACCCCCTTAGGCTGAAGGCAATCAGGCTTTAACCTGTCACCTGAGCAGGCTGGGATATTTCCAGGCCTCTGCTTCAGACCAGAGAAGTTGTGGTAAATTCTACATTTGGGAGAGAAGAACATTCTTGTGTTGTTGTCTAATAGCCACTGAGAGCTATGGAGTGTTAAGAACATACCCCAGGAAAGATAGATTAGTAGGAAGTGGCCAAAAGAGGCCATAAAATGTGCATTAAAAACGCAATTCATCACATAACTGTGCAATTTGTCAAATGGATATTGTACCTTGCATAGTGTCTTTTGGGACAGAAGCAAAAGAAAAGGACCTGGGAGATAACAGTTCTATTCCTGGCTCTGCTACTGGTTTCTTTTTGACCTTGGAGAAGGCTTTTTAGCCAAAATATATGGACTGTTTTCCACTTCTATTATTGCATATGCAACTTCATCTTGGTTAAGTTCATAGTTGGACTTCTAAATCAGTGTCCTGAAAACAGACAGTTAGTAGGCCCCTGACACTGAAATCTGATTTTTCAGGTGTCTGTTAGCCAAGATGTGAACCTACATGTCTTTATGCATAAAACTGGGAAGACAAAGCCAACATCTAAAGAGATTTCACAAGAATCAATTTGATATTTGCACAGGTGTGATTAAATAGGTATGGAGGTATTTAATTGTTCAACTAAAATGACCCTAAAATAATTGCTAACTGGCTCTCTATCAATCAGTGGGCTGGATATGGAATAGCAGGTTGGATCTGGGATTAACAGGCAGGTTGGGCTAAGGGAACATGGAGCAGGTGATCCTTGCCTCTTACACCTGTTGTGCTGCCCAAAGAGGATGCAGCTGACTGGCTGCAGGAGCAGGGACAGGGAAACCTGCTGGAAGCAACTCTGCTCCCCCCACTCTGCAGCCCTGCTCCCCCCACTCTGCAGCCCTGCTCCCCCCACTCTGCAGCCCTGCTCTGACCAGGGCTCTCAGCACAGCCTCACCAGCTACAGCAGCTTCACTCACTTCACCACTTCAAGAGTGGCAAAGCTCTCATAACCTCTCTGAGAAGGCACTAACCTCTTTCCTAGCACCAGTTTGGCCCACAGTTGTGCTCCATCCAAATATTATTTTGGCCCCAATAAACATGTTTATGATTCGTCCGTCCCCAACTTAACTCTGCTGTTCTGAGGTGTCAGCTGCCACGTCCCTTAGACTGGCATTTGTGAAAAGGACTAACACATTAAATACATTGAAAGGTCTTTTTGCACCTGGGTAAGACCATGGAGCACAGCCTATGATCTGTCTCCAGTGGTGAAGGAGCCAAGAGTCACTGGCAGCATTCTCACCTATGAAAATCCCCAATTTTCATGGGTGAGGAGGCTGCTGTGCTAATCTGGCACGCTGTGCACTTCGTGGACAGCCCATGCAGGAGGTGGCTGTGCTCACATTCCACCTGCCCCTGCGTGCCAGAGCTCTTTCTCCCTGCTCAGTGCTAGCAGCTCCAGCTCTACAGCAGAGTGCAGGCTTTCACTCTGCACGAGCCAGCTGCTCTGCCAGTGCCAGCACATGCAGGGGCTGCATCCCAACTACTGCCATTCCTCCACACAACCCCCTTGCACTTCAAAGAAACAATAAAAGAGAGGGATCTCTGTTCTGCTGGTTTGGGAGAGGCATGGGGGGCATGTTGTATGTTTGTGGGTTGTTTATTTTTTTCCATTCTAAAAAGAAAAAACAAATTACAAGTAATAAAAACATCCACTTCTCTTTTGTATGGTCACACAGACACTAGATTTGGCTCAGACACTATGCCTGAGCCAATTTAGATGTCACATCCCAAACAATTATGCAACCCCTCAAGTTTACAACAAAAACACTTTATTTCCCCCCACAACATACTAACTTCGCAGGTTATTTGAGCCCCACAGAAAGTATAAGAAAGCAGACCTGAATTAATACTGCTGAAATCAGAAGCTAAGTTTCTATTAATTTGTTCACAAAAGAAAAATAAAGCAAGAAAATTAACAGGTCTGACATCAAAGCTGAATTTTAGCATTGCTTAAACTGGTGTCAATCAGTAACAAGCCCATAGAGTTACTCTAAATTAATGCAGATAGAAAATGAAAGTAGACAAACCCCATACAGGCTGTAATGAAATTGCTTATTGATAGTGCTTCACTTACTGTCCAAATAAAAAAGGAGTATATGACCAAATTGTTCTGCTCCTTTTAATTACAGAGTAAGAGCAGCAATCATTATCTCTTCTATCAACTTACTTAGATTTATAATATGGCCTGCTCCCCACACTTAAGACAATATAACCCTACACCATGGCAATATTATAGTGCCACATCCTGTATCCTAGCAACGGTTTAGGGCTTGCATTTGATGTCAAAATAATGGGTCCTGTTTAATCTCTTGGTTTGTTTTTTTTTTTTTTTAAAGTAGGGGGTAAAACACTGAAATCTAGGAGTTGAGGAGAAAAAAAAACAAAATCACTGTGAAGCATTCTAAAAACAGCCCTATGGGGTATATATGGATGTGCACACTCTTATGTGTATGGCTAAATAGATAACCACATGTATACACAAAATAGATGGTCTAGTTTTTGTCTTTAAATTGTTTAGACAAGAGTGAAAGCTGAGAAATGGAATGATGTATATCACTTTCAAGATACCAGAGGCTTTTAACAAATACAATCTTCCTCCTGCTTTTATCAGTTCAGTGTCTTCTGTAAAACATGACTTACAGTCCCAGTTTTTTCTCATTTAAATTTGGTCCTATCACCATGTTAAAAGAAAAACATATTCCCATCTCTCTAATTTCTTGTGCCTCTCCCGTTTTCTTTCAAAGATTTGTTTAAAAAATACTGATTAAATCATCTAGCTCCTAGTGACACTCTCCAAGCTGTACCACAGGTGAGATTTTTCTGCATTGACTGTTTAAAACATTAATTGTGATGGAAAAATCCAAATGGCTGGGTTTGTAAGAGCACCAGGAACATGTGGTAGTACCCAGTAATAGTGACCAAACAGAAGAATATTATTGGGTATCTCTGCTTCAGTTCAGAGACTGAAAAGCACTTTGAAAGCCAAGTATTCAGGTCTGGCTGGCTGCCAGAGAAGTAAATACGTGCACACACATATGTATGATGCACATGTGCATACACCACCTCTGCAGAAGACAGACAAGACCAAATCTAGAATTTTAAAGACTGAGGAAATATGAAAAACTGACAGCCACACTCTTATAGTCTTCCCCAGGCAATCCAATCCTCCCTTCTACCTGCACAAGTTTGCAATTCTTACTTTGAATGCCCATGGGAACGCTACAAAACAGGCAGGAGAACAGAGCGTCAGCCATGCAACAAGTAAACAGGGTCTTGAACCTGTGGGTTTCTAAACACAGCTGTACTCAAACAGCTGGGCAGACTTGGGGCTAGTTGCTCTTCTTTGCCCCAAGGCCTCAACAGAACACAAGGAACAAGATTGTTTCCAATCGTGGGCTTGTTATTTTTAAATTTTCCTATACATCACTTAAAAATAAAACGGGGAAGAATCCTTTCCCTCTGAAAACCCACGGGGAGGGCACAAACCAGCAGAAGGTTTTGAACAGCAGTGCCTGTACATTAGCAAACCTTCCAACACCCACAGCTCTGCCCTCCCTTGCTTCACCCCACTAATCCACTCCCTTGGGAAGAGCCACAGCCAAAGAGGCAGCCCCTGAAGCGTGCCCCCAGCATCAACTAACCCCAGCTCAGTGGGGCCAGAAGAGACAGAAGAGATGAAGAAAGAGGAGGAGTCACGCTTGGGTGCCTGGTACAGAGAGAGATCCACAGTGCAAGAAGAAAAACACTACTCGCAGGAGAGCAATTTCTTTTTGTTATCCACAATATTTTACTTCTAGCTGCAAACCTGGAGCTTGAAAGGATCCTTGTGAGTGCTGTTTATTTATTTAAACCAATTCTTGCAGCTCTCCTTCTCTGTAAACAATACTGAGGTGAAGAGTTTACAGGAGCACGTTGTCCAGAGTTCAGCAATCTCCAGGTTTGCACAGCTCTAGCACAAGGCAGCACCCAGTTTGGGAGACTTCCCCTTCCTTCCCTCTTTGAGGGAACTGTTTACTGTGGGCACACACACACAGCAATTCACCTTTCTCTGCAATTGTCATCACAGCCATTCCCTGATAGATATTATTATCCCCTGAAGATGGTGCGTGGACAACCCTATCCCCTGCTAGGCTGTCCCAGTTTTATAAACTGCAAATCTGGTTAGCTTACTCTACAGGAGGAAAAAAAAATATAAATAAAGCTGTTTAAAAAGGACAGCTGGGGCCACACTGCTTCATTAATGTGGCCTCAATAAAGGAAAGGCACCATCTCTCTGTCACTGCAGGTCCTTCCTGCCCCTGCAGTGAGCCCTGCCACAGGCTGCACTGGGCAGCAAAGAGGGGCCCAGCAGCAAATCCTCTACAACTCCCATAGCAGAGGAGAAGGTCAGGTACCTCCGTGGCACAGATTCCCTCCCAGCCAAAACCATTGCAAAAGAGTGCTGTGAGTTTAGGCAACATTGCTTCAGCTTGTGCTGAGCAGCTTTAAAGATGAGCACAGCCTTGTGCACCCACAAGCTCAGCCTAAGCACATGGCTAGGGACTGCCTAGGTCAAAACAAAATGCCAAGCAAAGTCTGTATTAAAATATACCTTTTTTTCTCCAGAGCTATGTGATTCGACACAGGTTGGCAGTAAATGAAAACCAAAAAAAACCAGAGCCACTTAAAATACATTTTTCCAAGAACAGCACTGCAACAGATCTGATCAAATGGCCATTGTATGAACATGAGTCATACACACAAATTTTTGCATTTTCAAAGGAATTTTAAAAACAAAACAAAAATACCCAAACAACACTACTCGCTTAAGTACTCATTTTGAGGGCAAATATTCCCTTGATCCATAAGCAACTTGGAAACTGGGGACTATGCAAATTTTCCCTCCTGGTGTCACATAGGCTCATTTCCCTTAGACAGGCAAAGCTAAAATGAGAGGCTGGTAAGGAGAATACCATTACAAAATGGTCTGATGCATAGGTAGATGGCTTGTCAGCCAGATTTTAAGCAACTTAAGTATAGTTTTATTTCTTACCTACAAATTTAGCTAAGTGAAGTTCAGCAGTCTACCACCAGTGAGTGGCAGATTGCTTAACTTCATTACACACTCTTCAGGTTTTGTTCGTGATTATTTAAAATTGATTGTTGGTAAATTGATAAATTGCATCAGATGCAGGTTCCAGACTATGAATCTTCAGGTAACAGTGAGCAACACAAATATTCATGACCATCTACTGCCATTCTTTTGGTAGACTGCTAATTTCAGAATGCTAATTTCAGTTGATGTGTGGATGTATAACTTATCTTTTAGTGTTTGTATACAACTATGACATTTTTAAAGCCATTAACAATGCAAATACTCAGCATCTGCCATTTCAAGTGTTCTCTGTCAGTGAAAGGTTTTAAAAGGTTTTGATCTCAACATGCTGAAATGCTGAGCCCAATAGTCTCGCATTTATGCCAGTGTAAATTAGCAACAAGTCAATGGAATTAAACTGGAGCAAGGAAAAAAGTGGTGCAAAGATTCCCATATTCCCATTTTAATTATCACAGAAATGAGACTTGAAATGCACTGCAGTGAAGTCAAGAAAAAGGCAAAATTAATATTTATAAACCAAACAACACAGTTAAGATTAATAACGCTGACTTTGTTTCTTTAAACTGTAACACAAGTTGCTTGACCACTCGAGCAGCTTTTTGTTTTACTCTTTATGTATTCTTAACACCGTGTAGCACTGAACTAAGCTGGCATTTTAGGGGTTTTCAAAAGGGGTTCCAAGAATTGTGAAAAGGAACTGGACAGTTGCATGAAATGGTGAATTTTGAACAGAGACTCTGGAAGACACTGCACTGAGACAATTCACCGATAGAGGACATCCCTCAGCTTGGTTAACTCAAGATATCCTGAGCTAACATCAGGACATCCCTCAGCTTGGTTAACTCAAGATATCCTGAGCTAACATCAGGACATCCCTCAGCTTGGTTAACTCAACACACCCTGAGTTAACATCAGGACATCCCTCAGCTTGGTTAACTCAACACACCCTGAGTTAACATCAGGACATCCCTCAGCTTGGTTAACTCAACACATCCTGAGCTAACATCAGGACATCGCTCAGCTTGGTTAACTCAACACATCCTGAGCTAACATCAGGACATCGCTCAGCTTGGTTAACTCCACACATCCTGAGTTACCACCAGGACATCCTCAGCTTGGTTAACTCAACACACCCTGAGTTAACATCAGGACATCCCTCAGCTTGGTTAACTCAGGACATCCTGAGTTAACATCAGGACATCCCTCAGCTTGGTTAACTCAGGACATCCTGAGTTACCACCAGGACATCCCTCAGCTTGGTTAACTCAACACACCCTGAGTTACGATCAGGACATCCCTCAGCTTGGTTAACTCAGGACATCCTGAGCTAACATCAGGACATCCCTCAGCTTGGTTAACTCAACACACCCTGAGTTAACATCAGGACATCCCTCAGCTTGGTTAACTCAACACACCTGAGTTAACATCAGGACATCCCTCAGCTTGGTTAACTCAACACACCCTGAGTTACCACCAGGACATCCCTCAGCTTGGTTAACTCAACACACCCTGAGCTAACATCAGGACATCCCTCAGCTTGGTTAACTCCACACATCCTGAGTTACCACCAGGACATCCCTCAGCTTGGTTAACTCAGGACATCCTGAGCTAACATCAAGACATCGCTCAGCTTGGTTAACTCAACACACCCTGAGTTAACATCAGGACATCCCTCAGCTTGGTTAACTCAGGACATCCTGAGCTAACATCAGGACATCCCTCAGCTTGGTTAACTCAGGACATCCCTCAGCTTGGTTAACTCTCCCACAGGCTTCGATTTGCGGGTTCAAACACGAGGCAGTTGGTGAATTAGAGGCGAGGGGCTCTCGCTGGGGCAGATCAACAGTCCCTGAGGGGACCTTTACCAAGGGATGGCTCAGCTGGAGGAGGTCGGTGTCTGGTCATTAGACACATCCTGCTGCTTATCCCTGAACCCTCGGCAAGACAGGACTTAATGTGGAGGCTGAACAACTAATTAGCGGCTTTTTTCTGCTAATACAATTCCCTTCTAGCTGCTCCATAAAGAAGATTCAGTGGAATACCTCTGTGAAAGCAGCGGAATTCCAGGTAGTTATGGTGACGAATTTCATTGTGAATGAGGATCAATGTCCCATACTACTTTGAATAGTAATTTCTTAATTCTTATTCAAATCCGGCCAGCGAGATAATATAACTTGAACTGAATTGGCCATGTGATCCTGATGGCATCCCATTAATGGGCTGTTCACTTAATTTATGTAATTTTAAAAAATTAAATAGTCATATTTTAAATCCCTACTGCGGTCCTTCAGATTGAAAGTACATGTTTAAAAGTTATAGTCTCTTTATAAATCAGTATGTCTGCACTTCTTAGTTTGTTGACTGAACTTTCCCCAAGTTTTAATTCATCTTTTCTCATCTTTCTTTCTTCTGCCTGTGGGAATATTGCAAAATCCCTGCATCCTGTCATTACATACCCATTTACTAGTCATGTTATGCACCACAGGAAAAAAAAAAAAAACACACATTTGTAAATTCTTATTTGGGTTGGCAAACAAACCATGGTTTTCTATTCTCACAGAGAGAGCATAAAAATCCAGTTATAGGGACACTTTCACTGATAGTCAGAAGCCAAATAAATCCTGTCTGTAAGCAAAATGACCATGAAGGCAGTTATTAATAACAACAGCTTACAGACCTAATTCTGCAAGATGCTGAGCTTCCCCTGTGAGCAAAGAGGACCCAAGGTGATCGGCACCTCCTGCAAAGAATTTGGCAGCTGTGGCCTGAAGGGCTCGTTGCAGACACTCTGGCACACCCTGAGGGCACAGCTGCCCCCAGCAGCCCCAGCCTGAGAGGGTGCACACCACTGGGAAAAGAAATGCCCCCTCTATCCAGGGCTATTTATAAAGCTTGCACCAACATTTAGAGCCAAGCCCTAACTTGGCGAGGTGTCAAGGACCACACTGAAAAAAACCCCAAACCCCTATACCCTCATTAAGAAAACGCATGGAGCACTGATTTCTATTTTTGACCACAGTTGTAAGCATCGCCAGGGTTACAGCTGCTTTATTGTGGTTTCTCAAGAATTTCCTTGATAAAAAAGGATAACAGAATTAGCTGAGCCTTTTGGAAATAGCTGCAGAGTCCAGCTGTAAAACAATGTCAAGTAGCTGGCAAAAAAACAAACCAAAACCCCACAATACAACAGTAGCTACATGTCTACCAGCAGTGGCACGTTTGCCCTCTGAAGTTCTTTATTTGGAACTGGGAAAGGGAAAGAAGAGGGAGACTTGAAATCTTATCAATCTGCTGCCCGAAGTGGTACAGAAGTGTTTTTGTTGGTGAGCACATCATGATAACCTGCTGGTGAAGACACTTTTCTAGCAAGACCTACGGGTGCCTCGTGCACAGACGTGCAGGTGGAGATAAGGGATGGAGATGGAAACGAGTTCAACATTCTTTTCTTTCAGAGGGAAAAGCATCTAGCAAACCTTGTACTAGGAAAAAGGACTTAAAAACAAAGTAATAAAATCTTCAAAGCAATTAGTCTTTCTTATTTCATGCCAAAGAATTACAATCTGTTTCATTTTGTAGGAGAAGGCAGCTGAGGTACAGGACTTTGAGTCAAGAGGACTGGGTTTATCAAAGCCTTGGGCAAGCAGCTCTCAGCTTTTCCTGTGAAATGCCTGCCCACTCCCCCAGTTTCTGCAGGAATCAAAGATGATCAATGGTTTGTACCTGCTGGAAAGAGGAAGAGAGAGGAAGCTTCCCCTCGTGTGTATGTGTGCATACAGGCTTATTTCATGTCTGCAAGCAGGGACAGATTATCCATGTACTATTACACCTGGAGTTCTAGAATATTAAATAAAAATCTTCATGTAAAGGCAATGAAATGTCCAGACATTATATCACATTACATTTTAATTTCAGTGTTCATATTTTTATACTATTATCTCTGCATTTTTTGATTAGGAAAAATAAAAATGTCCTGCTCCTCCCTCATTTGAAATTCAGAAATATTCACAAACATGCTGAACACTGAGAGGAAAAGGCTACATGGGCAAGCTACAAGGAAGTGCACTATTTATTAGCCAGCTTTGTAGGTAAAGCTCACAAAAGAAGAGGAGAAAACTTTTGTAGGTGAAGGAGAAAGTGAAGTAAGGCAGTTCACTACCAACTGTGTATTAATCCTGCACATTGGGAACCAATGTCTAAAGTTCAGAGTAAATTTCCATGTTAAAATTTAATATTCCTTCACAAGTCAAATTCTCTCATACCTCAGTACTCTTAGTGATATACTAAGAAAGGTTATAATTATACATAATCACAATAATCAACCCCATAATTAATTCACCTGGGACCCTTCCCATTCCTGCCTGGCTTAGCTATATGGTGTCAATTTTGAGGCTGAGCACCATGAGTTGTGGGAAACAGCTTTAACTAGAGAGTGACACAATCAAGACCAAACCAGGTTAGCTGCTGTGCTCCTGGCAGTGTAAGCGTTGAATAATGAAAGTCTTATCTTAGACCAAGTAGTAACCTAATATCTGTATTTAAAAAAAAAATCCCCACACAGAAACAGTGGATTCATTTGTCATGTAAAAGTAGAGAAAACAGGGCACTCAGCTGGAACCCACAAGATATGAATTACAGGTAATATTTTCAAAATCGTCTAAGGTCTAGATAATTAAATTAACTCAGGCATAGCTCAACATCATGGTGCTTGGATTTCTTTTAAATATGGGTTCAAGGTCAATAGTGAGCAGTACCTGAAAATCCTTAATATCATCCTTTAAGAAGCAAAATCCTGTTTGGGGGTGATGGTGAACATCTGAACACTGACAAAGGCAAAGTTAGGAATATTTGCAGGTGTATTTGTTCTCTAGCCTGTGCTATTGGTGATGGAGGAAGGGGGCTTCCTGAAGCACACACTGGGCTCACCTCCAGGAGAGAAGCCTGTTTCAGTAAATAACCTGAAAGGAGATGCTGAAATACTCACTGCACAAATCCTTGCTTTTCTTTAGAACCACACTTCTGAAAGAGCCCAGAGTCAAGCCCTGAAGGACCAAGTTCTCTGACAGCAAAGCTCTTCAGAAAAATGCTTTTCTTTCAAGTGCTTTCACTCATTTTGCTTGTTTGTCTACAAGAACATCCTTCTTCATACCCAACATCATTGCCTGTAGGTCTCCTCTTATCTTTTTAGACTCTAGCCTGGAGACCCTTTGTGTTTACCTCTCTCCTTGCAGAACTCAGCATGTGCTTGCCCTTCTCAGCATTAGCCTGTTCAGTTGAGTTGGCCTGGGATAAGAATATGATGGCATGAACAGGTCTGCCATTGTCACTGCACCAGCTGGGAGGTTTTTGTTTTGTTCAGTTAAGAAGTGCAGTATTTGTACAGACATAATAATATGTAAGAGATCATGTCTATCTTTGGATTCTGCAGAAGTGTTTTTCACTGAGCTCCTAGTAGCCAAGATAAATCTTTGCCCAGAATGAATATGCAGCATCCCAAACGTGGAGTGAGTGAATGGAAAGCCAGAAATAGAGTCCTGAAGATCAATAGATTTGACTGAGAAAGCGTTTGCATTCTCAGGGGTAGAGATCATTGTGTTTCTAAGTGGATCAGAGATATGATCCTTGGCCACTGTGAATGGAATGGAAACTGGATGCCATCAGCAGGAGATACGAGTGCTGATGCAGTGAGGTAATGTGGTAAGGAATAGCAGAGTGGAAGGAATGCAGTGCCACTGCCCTGAGGAATCTTAAAATTAGCTCAATCTGGTATTCAAATGCTAGGTGAAGCAGAAAAAAAAAAAAAAATAAAAGCATAGCAATTTTACAAGGGAATAATTTCTCAAAGGAGAACAGTGGTTCTCTGCACTGCCAACAAAGACCCATGAGGCAACTCACTACACCAATCTGCCAGAGCCATCAATCTCACCAGAGCCACCACAATCCTGGGAAGGAAAGGCAGCACTGAAAAATGATGGGCTAGTTCTATAGAAATGCAAGTTGAAGTCAACCTCAAATAGATCATATTTTCACAAGAAAATCTCAGAAGAAAGGGTAAATTTTTCTACAGCTTCTCTAAAGATCCTATCAAGAGTCATGTCTGCTTTGAATGATATCAGCATTAAGTTTCACTTTCATCTCTGATGAGAGTCAGGTTAGATTGAAAATTAATATAATGACTCCAGCCAAAATGCAGCTGCTTTAGTAGGGTTCTTAGGGCACTGATTGTCTCCTCTCTAAAGCCAAGATACTGTTGCTTGGTTTATTCTGAGAAGGTAGTCACCTCTTCTTTCTACCATCTTCTTCCACAGCTCCAGTGCACAATGGTTATTAACCTTTCACAATAATTTCTATTATTGTCAGGAATACAGAGGATAAAGCATAACTCCAAGCCTACCTCAGGGTTATGTTTCAGGGGCTAGAGGCAGGAACTGTGAATAAAATACTCACACTGATGGCTTTATTTTGAAACCGTGTACTGTAATGCTTGTAATTATAACTACCCTAATTTTCTTCTATTCAAAATTACAGGGTTTTCCTTACCCCTTCTGCACATTAAATACCAGAGCCCTAGGACAGTCAGAACCTGCTGGCAGGCAATCAAACTCCCAAGAGAAGGAAACACACACACCACAGCTGCTTTTCTGCCACATGCTGTCCCAGCAAAGAAGGACTGAAAGTCCAGGTGAAGATGGGATCCAACTGCAAAGTCAACACGCAGATTTTACCACTGAAGGTTACTTGATACCTATTCCAAGGTCTAACCATGGACACTGAATTGTGTTTTACATATTTAAAAAGCATTATATTAACACTTCCATCAAAAGAGAAAAAAAAAAAAAAAAAAAGGAGAAATAAAACCTTATTAGGCACAATTCTCAGTGAGTGATATCTGCTTGGCACAGAACAGACTGGGTCGTGTCAAGGAGATGGTGATACACACCATCCTTATGCCAACCCCAAATTCCCTATATCAGCACTTCTAAATTCTGCTGCTATTCTACAACTGCAGGCCTTGGGCAAGCAGAAAAGGCAGAAGTGAAATAAAGCCCTGTCATGTCATCTCCCTGCACCACACGCCCCTCAGCAGAAGCACAGAGGCAGAGGTGCAGGTTGAGAATTAAATAAAATAAAAAGGAGGAAATTCTCGTTGCTGGTCCCAAAGGAGCTTCTCTTTTATAGGAGAAGAGCCTTGCCAGGACTTTGCAATCAGATGATAGCACCCCCTGCATTGTTCAAGCACTGTCAAGGGGCATTATACTCTGAAGATAATCCAGCCCTTGAACTCCCTAGGTGCTGGTTTTAAATACCTCTGATGAGGTCCAGCCACAGCCTATCTGTGCATGCCTCAACCATCTAGCATCACATTTGGTTATGTCTACAAAAACACCAGCTAGGAAGAAAGAGATAATGAAGAATGATTTTATAGTCTTTTATTTGAGAAAAAGCTAAACATATGGATCCTGGCACCGAAAGTATGGAATCTGTGATAAAAACATATGGATATCCATATGGGGGAAAAAAAAAAAAAAAGAAAAAAAAAGCTTCTTGGCCAGAAATTCTGTGCTTGCATTTTTATCCTGTATGCACAGGGCACCCCCTTCCCTCTGCAGTGCAACGCTGCCTGCCGATGGATTAGGATGTTATAAATTCACATGCAAATTTCACAAAATGCTCTGCTGTTATCAACTTTATTAGATTTACGAATACAGTCCCGCTTATATTTTTTTTATTCTCTTAATCCCTTTCATCACTTAATAGCTCAGAAAGTAATGGATTTCTGTAAAAAGGAGAGGCTTATTACAATCAATCCTGTTGCTCTATCTCTGCTCGACGCTTGACTAATGAAACTTATTTTTCTTCAGGACCTCTACAGGAAATCCTTTCCTAAGGAAAAAAAAAATGTTTCATATGTTGCTGACTTGTAATACAGCAACTGTATTATTCCTCTCCTTTGGGTGTCCATCCAGAGGTTTGTAAGAGCTATTAATCGTACTTTATTCACCAAATTCTAGCCTGTAGTGACACAAGAAGCTACTGAATCTTATTTAATACAATACACCCACTTACAGTTCATATGACTGGAGGCCCTCACAGAATCTTTTAACTCTGAAAACTCAAAGATTAATTTTCTTTTTAAATAGTGAGGGTAACAAGTTGCCAGAAAGGGCAATTTTATCATAAGGTTTACATCTTAAACAGTCCCACTGCTGAGGATCACAAAGGCTCTGTCATCCAAGTTAGCCTCCTCTAAGATCTTATTTCAAGCATGCCACTCTAAGGGTTTTTAAAGCTGTCTCAGCTCCCTCCTTACACATTCTTTGACTGAAAAGGCAAAGCAGAAAAACAGAAAACACCCACCCTTCATTATGAAATGCTCTGTTAAGAGGTAAGGAACCATCCTCAGATTTACTGCTTTAGCTCAACCTGCAATCCTCCTGGGCACCCACAGCCTCCAAGCCCGTCCTGCCCACGCCCCTTGGCTCATGTGCAGCTCTTCTCCCCAAGCCTGGAAGGGGTTCCAGAGCTTGCCCCATGGTCTGGGGGCTGTGTTTCCCCACAGGATGCAGCCAGTGAGGCTGCCCAGAATGTTCCCCTCGACTCAGGACCACCAGCAAAGGTCTGGGACACTGCCAGAGGAAGAACTCTGCCTGCTCCCAATGCATGGATGCAGAAGGACATGGAAGTGCTCATTTCACTACAGAAGTGTGAGGAAAGCAAGCGACTTCAGGATCACTTTTATGCCAGCAATGAATAAATATTTCACCATTTCCTGACACCCCTCCACAGGAGAGCAAAAAAAGAGATGCAATGAATGGAAGCAAGAGAATATAAGTCCCAGCCTAGCACAAGGAAGCTACAGGCCAAGACACTCCTTCAAACCAGGCTCTAGAATGTTAAAGAGCATTCAGGGAAATATTTTTCTTGGGTTTATTTATTATTAATGCAAATATTTGTTTGCTGGGATTTCTTTTTGCATCTGGCCAGGACTGGAAATAGAAGTACCACGAGAAAAGTTAAAAATATCCCAGGCATCATTTCAGAAAGAAGAGGTGCTGCATGTATCAGGAACAGGAATCGAAATGCCATTTCCATTTTCCAGCTGGACAAGGTCTGCAGCACAACGTGGGTTTAGCACTATATACAGTCACTTGACAATAACGTGGGACTTCCTACACTTCTGCCTCTGCTCTGGCCAATTCCAGAACCCACACAGGCTACATGATGGAACCAACCATGAAACACTTCACTTGGAGGCAGTGCTTCCTGGCCCAACGTGCTTATGTTCTTCATCACAGGAATGATGTCTTTCTTATCACTACTAGTAAAGTTACTAATATTTTAAGGGTTTTTTTACTTATTTCAATAAGAAATGCTTCTTGTTACTACAGATAATGAAGAGAAGTTAGGAATGCAATGGCTTTGTGTCTGGATATGTACCTACTGCAAAGCTTGATCCTACAAATATCTCATATTGTTAATTTTACTCACATGAGCACCTGCTTGTATGAATAAAGCTACATACAAAAGTGTTTGCATGACTGAGCCACTAAATACATTAAATTAATGGCAGAAATATATAATTGATGAACAAGTGAATTAGGATTCTGCTCAAAAGTAGGTAGAAAAGGATTATCACTCAGACAAGCTCTCTCTTCAGTGACTTTTTCTGATTGATAGATTTGTATAAGACTGAGTTTCTGATTAGTTCTGAGATATGAATGCTTCAAAATGTAGGAATAAAATAAAAAAAAAGACTTTCAGAAAATGAAATGCAATATCCAATTCAATTAAAAGAAAAAGCTATTATCTGGAATTGAACCAAGACTTTGGGATAATGTTATTTATTCTGTGCCAAGTTTAGTAGATGTTTTCCAAAATGCCAGTTTACTTGGATTTTATGGAAAAATTGACCTTTTCACCCAGAACAGAGGCTGCTAATTTCATTAAAGTTGTTAGATATTTCCTCAGAGGGCATCCATGCCAATTCTAGTATTTCATTCCCCTATTTTCATCTATATTCCTCTCGCATGGAAGTGGCCTGACAAAGCTACGACCGTGGTGTTGTTTCCTGCTCTTTCTGTACCCACTGCCAATGTGCTTCATTATTCAAACCCCGAGAACATTAAGGAAACTGGGAAAAGTTAGTGCTGCCCATCCAAAGCTGCCCTCTTGCTGACACCCAGCAGCCCTAAGCCCCTGGGTCAGGTAATCTGCACCACGAGCATCCCAGAAGAGCCTGAATCAACTCGACTGACAGGAGATGAGCCAAGCCTGTCAATTCATACAGCAGCTTGAGCTCATCATTTGTATTTACATAGTTCCTCAATCAAACTCCTGCACTCTGTAAACTACGTTTATTACCCTTCCTACAGCCCGACACAGTTTTACAGTTTGCTCTCCTTACAGTAGAGGCACAGATCTACTCTTGATAGCTATTTTGTACCTTAATTCTCCCTTTTAAGAGGGAGGGAGCAGTTATTACTTGCCAAACCAGCACATGTTCATAGAGAGAGTGCGGTCAAGTGGTCAGGAGCAGAGCTGATGTTAATTAGCAATGAAATGAGGAATGAACCAGCATTAGCCCTGAGACTAATCAATGGGAAAATCACTCCAAGCAGGCAGCTTAATGAAGTACTATACAGCTGTTTATTTTTAGTCTGTTTTAGCCTGACAACAAAATCCCGATTAATTAAGGAAAAAAAAAAAAAGTCTTTCTAAAACCTATTTCCTTGTAGAGCCTGGCTCTAGCTCCGATTCGTTTGGATTTTTTATTGCATTTGTCTATACTTCTCCCTGGCAATTAAAGGCCCAGCTAGAAAAATTAAAGCAGGTCAGGAAAGCATGTACCCATCAGTGGTACACATTTGTCACCAGCATACCCTGCCTCCTCGCTGGTGGCCCATTCAGGGCCCTTTGCAGCACTTGACCCCCTGGCCCTCTGCAGGGGCAGCCAGAGGGCAGAGCATGCTGCCATGGATGGGCTGCCAGGGGAAGGCTGTGTGAGTCCTGTGGCACGATTTGGGAGAGGTGCTCTTGCTGACACAGAGCTCCAGCAGGGCTCTGGATGAGGACACCAGTGCACAGTGCCTAAGCACGTTTGAAAACCCGGGCTTTGCCCTCACTGTGACAATTCCTCACACGCCGAGGAGATGCAGCAGCACTTCCCAAATGTTTGTGTTGGAGCGCCACAGGTGAATCACACATTCCCTGCCAAATAAGTCACTAATCAGGACATCCAAGAATGATGATGTGGCTGCTTCCCCACTGGCTGCTCTTGTGGGCACCCCTGTGTCTTGTGGGATCCCCCAGGCATCTCCCTTTCAACTCAACCCTGCACTGGGCTCTTCCTTCATGCAAACCTCAGCCTTTTCTGATAAAGCTCCTATAATACACTTTGAATTTGTGATGTAGAGGAGGCTGGAGAAGGTTAGGA
This sequence comes from Sitta carolinensis, assembly GCA_032173965.1. Classification (NCBI taxonomy): domain Eukaryota; kingdom Metazoa; phylum Chordata; class Aves; order Passeriformes; family Sittidae; genus Sitta; species Sitta carolinensis. The sequence goes on from JAVUNC010000019.1 coordinate 2,883,433, forward strand.
GCTAAAGCCTTTTCCCTAGACCACTACACCAGGATCATAATATAACTTTGATTTACCTAGCTGAATAAACAGCTCTCTTTTAAAAACAGCAACAGTGAAAACAAAACAAAAAAAAAAAAATGGGGCTTTACTTCATTTCTCTTTCTCTTGAAGGCTTCAAATTCATTTTTTTGGTACATTCGTGCACAATATAAGATGGCAGAATATAAAATGGCATTTGCACTACAGTAAAAGTAGTTATGGTTTAGACTTGACATTAAGAGCAGGAATTTTCACACCAACCACAACAGGAGCTGGAGACACAGGAGGACAACAACCCTCCTCTTGCACAGTCCCCACCCACCAGAGCAGAAATAGGCAGAGGTAAAAGGTCAGTTGAAACCACTGCTCTTATAGGAGTTTTTTCCTTTATTTTTTTACTGTGTGTATTGGACAATTCATTGTTTGTTTGATCAAAGTCCTCTCATATGCCAACAGAAGCATGACTGGGGAGAGGAGTTTCTTAATCTTTCCAAATATAATCAATAAACCACCTTTGAAACTGTGTCAGAGAAAAAAGGGGGGAAAAGCAGAAAAAAATAGGACAAGTCATGTAGGTACATAGGCTCTTCTGGGCAAAGTGTACATACTTGTCTTTAGAGACTTTTCTTGTCTGCATGTTGCAATAAACATCACTCTGCAACCTTTTAGGCATGCACGACCTAAGTGAGAGCTGGGTGAACGACACAAACTGCCCTTCCCCGGGAAAGAAAGAAATCTTTAAACTGATATTATCAGGCCCTCTGTGACAGAGACAATTTCTAAGTCAAATTCACCTCCTGAAGATAGAGACATTACAGTAAATGTATTCATTAGATCTCGAGTGACAAGCCTTAATTAAAATGTACTGTGTTTGCAAAATGAGAACCAAAATTGAAGACAGTCAAGTACAGTAAATATATCTTCTGCAGTGAGCAGAGCAAGACAGACACTGGCTTTCACTTAACATTCAAAAGATACTATAAAATGAATGTTACAGATATATTTCAATAGCAGATATATTTGTTAGAAAACTTCTGACAGAGCATATGTACTGTAACATTAATTCAGACACGTCTGCATTCTTACACACGAATTAAGTTTCTTAAAGCCTATTGTGCACATAAAAAGCAAGTTTTACCAGTTTTTCTTCCTTAGTCATTAATTCCACAACCTGCTGAAATAAATATTGCTAATGCTTTTCCCTTCAATAACTCCATTCATGCGAAGATCACAACATCTCACAAACACCAGTTAAATAAACTGCCTTGTGGGAGAGGCAGTGGCTATAAAAGCACTGACCGACTGCTGGGGGTAGAGGTGGAAGATCATACCTGTTTAACAGCACACAGTTGGATTATAAATTTCTCAGGCTTAGCACATGCCAACACAGTAGAGCAAAAACATGTTTGTCTTTTTCTAAAAGCGCACAGGAGCACTTAAGTCTTGCGACAAATACCCCAGCTGATTGAAAAGATCAACCACTCTTTGATTGATTTCAACTTGGTTATGACTACTTGCAAAGGAAGTGAAGGGGTTTTACTAAAGCCAGCCAAAGGTGCTTACTTGCAAGACTTGATTCCATCCAACTGTAAAGTTTGATTTTTAGAGGGCTCTTTCTTTTTTTCTTTATTCTTTTTTTTTTTTTTTTTTTTTTTTTTTTTTTTTTTTTTTGGCAGCAGGAGGTGGGGAAGAGCCACTGTGAAGCAATTATTTGTTAAAAAGTGCAGACCTCAAAAACAACATCACTGGCCAGGTAATCCCCTTTATAGCATGATTTGATAGCTCAGGGAAAGCTAAACAAAGGCACAATGCACTGCAACCACAACAGCTGGGTTGGCAATTGCTGCAGATTGTTAGGAGGAGCTGCAAACTAGAGATAGGCAGTGAAGAGGTTAGAAATGATACAGTAAAAAAAAAAAAAAAGAAAAAAAAAAAAAAGAGACAAATTACTCCAAAGACCATATTCTTTAAATCGTTGAAGCAAAACATGTTTATTTGATTTGTTTGTATGCCTATTAAAAAAATGCTACTTTGGGATTCTAGAAACCCAGTCTGTCAATTTTTCAGCTCCTGCACTTTCATGGTTGCTTAGAGCTGTTTAATGCAAATACACTTCCAATAAGAGATTTCATGCCCCTAAATTACACCCAGTTAAGGGCGAATGAAAATGTAAGGTAAATAACTATAATCAGCCATATTATCTTTCTCTTGGCACCTCTCACTTTACAGGCATATTTAAAGGCATCTCTGGGGTCCTATCCTTTTTAACAAGCGGCAGCGCATTTCCTGGAATATTACTTACGGTGCTGTGCTGCCAACGTTACACAGGTTCAAATGTTACCTAGAGACCTAGGAAGAATTGCATCTGTTGCAGAGCCACGCTTGTTGCCATGTTTAGGAACGGCTGAAAGGATGAAAGAAAATGTTCAAGTCTCCATCCCGCACTAAGATTGTTTAAGTCAAGATTTTGTGTCCAGTGCCGTTGATCAACAGTGTTGGGGTGTAGCCATTCAAGGCAAGAAAAATGAGACTCTGCACTTCTGGTGTTCACTGGAAAGCACTCAGGATTCCAGTAAAAAAACCAATAAATACAAGAACTTAAAAGCATTTCACTCCCACTGTTATTTTTAAGCTAATAAAACCATGCTCGAGAAGGAAAGGTGATCTGAGCATGGCTATTAACAGCCTCAAAGTCCCTTGCTGTCTCCGTGAGAAAGTATAAAGTGATAAGCAATAATCAAGGAGCAACTAATTACTCACTTGGCAAAGAAAATACAGAAGAATGGGAATCTTCAGAAGGAAATACATCCCTGAAGTACTTCAAAACAAATTTGGATTAGTCTGAGTGAGCTCAAGTTTGCAGCTGAACAGTTTTTACAGGGAGATGACTTGAGAATTCTACAAAAAGTATTCTGCTTCAGCTAAAGGTGACACAGTACTGACTGAGTTAAACCAGAAGAGCTCTGTGAGAAAATAAATTCCTCATAATAAAGTCAGATCAGTTTAGCCTGTCTCTCCCATACATCCCAATTGCTACCATACCTCTATTTACCAGCTTTTTATTATCCAAGCTATTTTTACATCATTAGCTTGCAGATCTACTTATGCTGAGGTTCTGCATTCTCCTAGGAAGAAAATTTCTCTGCAAATCAAATTTCACACGGTTATTTGTCTTTAGTGAAGCAGCCCACAAAGTTCTCAACCAATTTATCCCTCAGTGCAGCACCAGCAGAAGCGCTCACTTGACAATTTACATGATCCCTGCTTACCTAAGTTGTGCTAGACCCTGTGTAGAAATGGATTTCTTCCCACCTGGTTAAAGAAAATGTGGGACAAAAGAGTAAGGGCTCAGGAAACATGCACAGGTCCTTGTTTGTGCTATGGGCATGAGAGGTAACCTTTGGAAAGTCACATTTATCCGAGCCTGGGTTCTCCCTCCATAAACGGTTACAGTAGGAGCTTCCCAGGGTGAAGTCCACTTTTCGTAATCCTCAGATGAAAACTGCTGAAGAAGAGCAAACTAGGATAAATAAAGGGTTGCCCTGGCTAGGGTGCATGGGGCTGCTAATCTCATCAGTCCTTAGGCCGGGTGTTTCCAAATTCCCACCAGGAGAGGCGAGGAGCAGCCTGGCTGAGCTCTCAGCAGCCCCGGCTCCGCCTGTTGCGCTCCTGAGGAACATCGCCGGGCTCAAAGACAGGAAGGCTTGATTTCTGCATTGCTACAGGCTCAGAGCCAAAGCCATTAATTTACTGATTATAAATAATAGCTACATTTTCACTGGAGTAGGGATTGGGAACAAAATATTGAAAACACAGGCTAATCGTAAGAAAAACAGTATTTTGGGGGGGCAGACAAATACAGATTTACTTTCCTGTACTCTTCCTATACCTGCTGCCAAGCATCTTTTCTCATCTGTGCAAAGCTGCTGATGCTGCTACTGCAGAACACTTTCTTCCCAAAGCCAGCAGTGAACATACAGCAAGTTCCTGATACACAGCAGTACTTCACAAAAATTCATGATGCAAGTTCACGGGAAAGAAAGTACA